>OZ012741.1:89388824-90588824 GCA_963859935.3 Lathyrus sativus
TATATATATATATATATATATATATATATATATATATATATATATATATATATATATATATATATATATATATATATATATATATATATATATATATATATATATATATATATATATATATATATATATATATATATATATATATATATATATATATATATATATATATATATATATATATATATATATATAAAAGATATAAATATGTTAATTATTACTTTTGTATTAGGCGATATGGATGTTGGTGAAGCTTTGGAGGATGCAGCAATATCAAATGTTAACATGGAAGCCATAAATGATGGTGCATCATATCGTCCTCAAGGTATGTTCATAAACATTTTTGTGCCAAATAATGTAGCTTATACTCTTTCTTATTGAATTTCATAGTTATGGTGGTCTCGGGTTGGTGCTACAAGGTGTTGTGGAGGATTAATTCGGTATATTTAAAATAATAGTAGCATTAATATATAGTTAATTCACTAAAGTATTTTTAGTATATATACATTTATCATCCTGATTTTAAGACTGCTTGAGAATATCTAAAAACAAATACATTAATTAATCTTAAATATGATAAAAACTTCATACAAAATATACACATGTTTATTTTTCTATGCTGTGCGCATTAAAAAAAGCGGACAGACGGGTACGGGAGTGCCCGTCTGAACGCTAGTATATATAATGATTTTGTGTAAAAAAAAAGTGTGCTACAATAGCGTTTTGAAATGAGAGTGCTATTAACGATACATACTATAATAACACTTTTTGGAAAAGTGCTATCTTATATGTGTCTTACAATAGCGCTTTGTATGAAAGTGCTATCTTATATGTGTCTTATAATAGTGCTTTGTATGAAAGTGCTATCAAAATCAAAGCAAATTACCGGTACTATAATAGTGCTTTGTTTGAAAGTGTTATCTAATATGTGTCTTATAATAGCGCTTTTGGAAAAATGCTATTAAATACCGGTACTATAATAGCGCTTTTGGAAAAACGCTATTAATTACCAGTACTATAATAGCGCCTTTAAAGCGCTATCAAAATTTTTTTTTTACAATAGCAGCTTGGTTAATAGCGCTTTTAAGCGCTATCAAATAGCAAAAAAAGCGCTATTAAATAGTTTTTTTGTAGTAGTGTAAACATATCATTAACTCAAAGCACCTAAAATAAATTGAACAACTCACTTTAAAAATAGATTTGAATTAGTGAATGTTTATCCAACTTCATCTACACCCTAAGTCCAATGAATTTAAAGAGGAAAAGGACATTTAAAAGTGTATTCCAAGGCAAAAACCAAAAGGAAATGGAAGAAGAAGAAGAAGGAAGAACCAAAATAATCCCAAAAAACCAAAAAAGCCAAAATCAACATTGTGTAATCGATTACCACCGGGAGGCTAATCGATTACACCTGATAATTACACCAGTTACCGGTGTAACTTTCAAAATATGTGATCTCCCTCTTGAAATTCAAGTGCTTTCCTCCTCTTATAATGGTAAATCTTCTGACGAGTCTGTGAAACTTTCATCTTTTCTTGGATCCTCTTGATCTTTTCATTCGTCTGGTGAACAATCTCAGGTCCAAACATAACACTCTCGCCTGACTCATAGTAACACAAAGGAGTCCTACATCTCCTACCATACAATGCTTCATACGGTGTCATTCCAATACTAGAACGATAACTGTTGTTGTAGGTAAACTCAATCAATAGAAAATGACTATCCCACGATCTACCTTGATCCAACACACAAGTTCTCAGTAAATCCTCTAAAGACTGGACAGTTCTCTCTGTCTGTCCATCCGTCTACGGATGATAGGCAGAACTCAATCTCAACATGGTACCCAAAGCGTCTTGCAAACTCTTCTAGAATCTTGATGTAAATATCGGATCTCCATCTGACACAATACTCGACGGTATCCCATGCAACTTCACAATTTCCTCAATATACATCTCAACTAGCTTCAGCATAGAACGATTAATCCTTATTGGTAAGAAATGAGCTGATTTAGTTAATCTATCCATAATCACCCAATTAGAATCATATCCCTTCAAAGTCTTTGGTAGGCTTGTCACAAAACCCATAGAAATGCTATCCCATTTCCACTCTGGAATATTCAACAGTTGCATCAGACCCAACGGTCTTTGATGTTCAATCTCCGACTTCTGAAAAGTCTAACCAGCATACACAAACTCAGCCACTTGTTTCTTCATCCCTGGCCACCAAAATAATTTCCTCAAATTCTGGTACCTCTTCGTACCACCGGGATGGATACTCAATCTACTTTGATGTCCTTCCTCAATAATACTCTTTTTCAACTCAATAATATCTGGAACACAAACTCTATCATGACATCTCATGATACTATTTCATTAATCCGAACATCAGCTCTTCGACTTTGATTCATCAAATTAAACCGATCTACCAACTCAAATCAGATTTCTAACCTCCTCGAATCTCATCAGGAACACCACTAATAAGCTTCAACATACCAAGCTTAAATCCATAAGAAGACTCTTCATAAACCAAACTCATATCACAAAATTGCCCAATCATCTCTAACTCTTTTACCATCATCATCGGTATATGCGAAGATTTCCTACTCAATGCATCATCTACCACGCTTGCTTTATCCGAATGGTAATTCAAACTAAAACCATTATCCTTCAGAAGTCCCAATCATCTCCTCTGCCTTGTATTCAATTCTTTCTTATTAAATAAATACTTCAAAGTCTTATGAGCACTAAACATCTCAAATTTATTTCCAGAAGACCTCGGCAGTAGGTCTATTTCATTTCATGGCTAATCTCGGCAGTAGATTACCAGTAGACCTCGACAGTAGGTATTTCAATTTTATTTTCTGGCTAATCTCGGCAAAAGATTACCAGTAGACCTCGGAAATAGGTAGTTCTATTTTATTTCCTGGAAAATCTCGGTAGAAGATTTCCAGAAGACTTCGACAGAAGTATATCTCCAGCAAACTTCAACATAGAATCTCGGCAGCAGATTCCTTAAATTTTTAACAGTAGACACCTCGGCAAAAAGTATTCTCAATTAAAGTTACAGGTCTCGACAATGGACTTCTCCAGATGATCCCTTGAAATCTTTACATTTAACTTATACAGTCGGTTCTTCGAGTGGATTTTCTTGCAAGTTCTCCATAATATATTTATAGACGCCTTGTGATTGTCAATCTTTCCCCATGAAGTCTCACTTTGTCGAGTCTGTTTTTCTTGTGTGTTGTATTTTTTCTTCCCTTGTGGCGTCATGTCTCCATAGGACCTTCTGTCTTGCATTTCTCATATCATATCATATCATATGCATTCGGTGGCTTCTTATGGCCAAAAATTCGTGCAATGTTTGTATTTAAGTCCCTCCTATCTCGTCGAGACGGAGCTTTCGATCTCCATATCTCCGGATTGAAGAAACTTAAATAGGGGCATCTGTAGCACCCTAATTTTTGACCTTAAGATCCCACCTCCTTGTTTTTTTGTCAATGCCTTTGTGTGCATGGTTTTACTAACAAGTTGGTGCAAGCGTGATAATTTCCGGAAATGATGGTATTCATCCTCACGGTCGGGCATCTCAAGAACCATTACCAAGGATAACAAGTTTATGACAACTCCCAAATTAAATCGCCACATTCAAATGCACGAGAATTGAGGTTTTTACAAAATGCAGAGGTCACCCATTGCTTATCGAGGATTTCCAAGCTAGCCGTGTTCCATGCACTTGGGTTCTTAACTTTGGGTCGAATACGGGCCTAATTTATAGAGGATCCACACGATATTTATTCTCATTTCGAAGTATGGTTTAATAATTTGACTAAAGCTTATGAATTCATTATATTTTAAGGCTCAGGTCACGAGAACTCTCGCGAGTTGGGTTCAAATAAGGGCAATGTTCAGCTATGCAGTATGCAAGCCGTAGGCAACTCACGTTTGGTACATCTCAGAGAATAGAGAATACGTTTTGGTTGAGGATTTACTTAAGATAAAACCTTCTTTTGGTTTATGTTTGTCTTGGATTTAGACTTATTGCCTGGTGATTAGTTTGTATGCTTTATTGATTGCAAGCAGGCATTTTTTGGTTCCATGTGGGTCATTTCTTTTAAACCTATTGGCGGTGTACGTACGGCCAAATTGAAGTAAATATGTCGTGGTATCAAGTGAGCATTGTTGTGGTATCAAGTGAATTATAACGGAGGCCCTGAACATTGTTTGGGTTACATTAAAAACAAGGTTTCTTGCAAGGACATGACGACATTCATACAAATGAGATGCCAACAGTACGAAATACAAATTTATTTCAACAACAAATATTAGAATGGTTCCTGTTGGTGCCGCCCACATAGGATTACTCTATCAACTACGGCCACACAGATACTAGTAGAAACCGCAACATTGAATACAACAACACATACAATACTAAGACTACATTTACAACCTATTCATATATATGACTATGCCGCTGCCCGACGGAGTTTTCCTCCGTGAACACACGAGAATAACCCAACTCAGTAACGAACGGGCTCCCAGAATTGCTAGTCTTCAAGATATATGCTCCAATTCAGCTCTCAAGTTTATGTCACGACCGCATCAATTGGTTTCTACGGCGTCTAGGCTTCATTTTTTTCTCTCTTCCCAAAATAGAACCGAAACCAAGGCGGAAACCATGCTCTGTAGCTTTCCCTGCAGTATCTTCACCTGCAAAATACGGCACAACCAATAATCACATCCGCTAAACCGAACGGCACCGCCATGGAAGCTTGCAGATCCTTTGAGCCTCCTCTTTCATGGAATGAGAGACCGTCTTCCCTCAACTGTCAACAACATCAGTGAGTTCACAATTGTTAGTAGTTGGAAAAGGAGAAAACCTTCAGACAGCCAGGCGCATTGAAGAAGCCAACTGAGGTGGAAGGAGCCTTAACGCTTTTTCCCTGCAAATCGAAACACAGACACAGTTAATGGACCTCCAACCCAATCACTTAAATAGGAACTCATCCACAGCTATTACTGTTACCAACATATCCTCCCGCCACTCGGACTCGAGAGTACACGATAAGTTTCGCCGAGGTAATGGTAATCCTAACTTCGCTTTCGTGACATCAAGGTTGATCAGAAGAAGAACATATGTGCGTTAAAAAAGAATTATAATTATAACAGACCTTCAAGTGGCGATATCTCCCGGCAATACTGACTTTTTTGTGTTAGCCCAATCCAAGTTCTTTGGGAAGTGACGTTAAGATATTGTTTCCCCACCAACAGTGAGCCAATCTTTTCACATCGTACCACCAGCATGTCTCGCACATGGAGTAGACAGCTCTCCTTGTTATGTTGGACAGATCCTTCCATAGTCCCCACAACTGAAACATGTTAACACCCATCACCTATGGATTTTGGATACAGGAACAGGAAGAAAAGTTGGTGTCGTATCGTCATCAAGCAATCTCTATACTAGCAAGCCTTGGAATTCTTCACGGAACCATACGCACACCTGATAAAATTATGAAGTTAGCAAGGAAACAACATACATTAAGCATGTGATGTATCAGAATCATGATCATAAAACATTTCCAAAAAAAAGCACGATTGCACATGTTGATTTGAACAAGGAAAGAAATCAAAATAATCAGACAACTTTTAGAACCTTCCAATAATGTTTCAAAAATCTTAAACAACTTTCCAATTCCGGACAAGCATGTTCACTCTGAAATTCGTAACGTTTTAATACAGATTAATTGGAATAAGTTTTTGTACACTATAAAGAGGAATCGAATGAAAGAAATTGGGAGGAGGGGGACTGATACACATACAGCCAGAGTCCACAACATTCACACAAATAAATGATTTTCAAATTCACCTCCGTGGTCACTTCTTATTGACACAATGTTTGTATTTAACTTATTTTGGGAGAGCTTGGCAAATCTCTCAAAAGCGGCAAACGTGTCACTTTTACTCACTAAGAAGATGGTCCAACAGAACCTAGAAAAGTCGTCCACTATTACGAATCCGTAATAGTTTCCTCCTAGACTTTTGATCCTAGACGGCCCAAACAAGTCCATATGAAGTAGTTCAAGAGGTCTCGTTGTTGAAATAATCTTTTTGGATTTAAAGGAGATCCTCGTTTGTTTTCCTTTTTGACAAGCATCACAAAGGTGATCCTTGGTGAACTTAATTTTGGGAAGTCCTAGTACTAGATCTTTTGAGACAATCTTATTGAGTAAGTCAAAGTTGACATGCGCTAAGCGCCTATGCCATAGCCATGAGTCTTCACTCATAGATATGAGACATTGATCGCTTGTTGGGGATACCACATTCAAGTCAAGCATATACACATTGTTTACTCTAAAACCAATAAACACATTCTTCTTATCACTTTCATGCACAATTTTGCAGCAATCTTTTGAAAAGGAAACATTGTAACCTTTGTCGCATAATTGGCTAATGCTAAGGAGATTATGTTTAAGGTTTTCGACAAGCAACACATCGGAAATTGTAGTAGAGGAGGGATTACCTATACTACCTTTACCTAGTATCGCTCCGCGGTTGTTATCACCGTATGTTACATACCCTTTCTTCTTAGCCACGAAGTCTATGAATAAGGATATGTCTCCAGACATGTGCCTTGAGCACCCACTATCAAGAACCCATCTTCTCTCGGTGGACTCGACACATTTCACCTGTCAAAATATAACTTACAAAAGGGAGGTACCCAATGGCATATTGGGTCCTAATAGGTTAGCGACAAAACGGTTGCGTTTGGGCAACCATTGGTAGATGCCTTTAGGAACAAGAAATCTCCTAAATCGACATTTACCAATGGAGTGGCCTTTCTTGCAACAGTAAAAGCATACAAAGTCGACATTAGAATCACTTTCACTTGCTTGATCCCTAATTACATATGCATATTTTTGATATGGGTTTATCATACTTTTTCTAAAATCCTTTTTATCGATTGCAAATGTAATTTTAGGTTCAAGTGCCTTGTCTAATTTGGCCTTAAGGTTTCTAACCTCACCTTGCCAAATATGACAAGTATCACAACCAAAGTTGAAAGGATTACTATTGTCCTTACAATCCGATTCATTATCTTTCACAATGGAAGCCTTAAGGTCCTCTAATTTCTTTTCGGACTCTAAGACTTTGTGCTCTAAATATGTAAAAATTCTTCTATTAGAAGCAAGTTTCTTAAAGGCTTCAGTTGCTTCCTTGTGTAAAACATCGAATGCGGTTTGTAATTCGGAATGAGACATATTAGATGACATATTATATCTAGAGTGACGTACCTGTTTCTTTTTCTTTTTCTGATTTGCGGAGAGACATAGATTCACGGACTCTTCTTCATCACTAGAGCTTTCATTAGAGGAGGAAGAATCACTGTCGCTTTCCCACGCGATGTACGCCCTCCTAGGCTTTGATGCTCTCTTATGTGACTTCGATTGTTCCTTTTCTTTTCCCTTGTTGTTCATTGGACAGTCCGGTTTGTAGTGACCGGGCTTTCCACATTTATAGCACGTTCCTCTAGTCTTTTTGCCTTTTTGATTGTCATCTTTGGAGAACCTTGATTGCCTTCGGAAATTTACCAGGTTCTTCTCCGAATGTTGGATGCCGTTCTTTCTCACGTACCGGTTATACCGTTTAACGAACAGCCCCATGTCCTCATTTATGTCTTCTTCTTCGTCGTCGCTTGAAGAATAATCACTTTGCTCTTTTGCTTTAGACTTCGAGGAAGAAGCCTTAAGAGCTATTGACTTCTTTTCACTCATCTTTACTTTGTCCTTCTTTTCTTTCCTTTCATGTTGGTCAAGACTCAAGAGTACCTGTTCATGCTCTTGTAGTTTGCCAAACAATGTAGTCAGGTCTAATACCGTAAGATCATTTGCCTCTTTGATGGCGGTCACTTTCGGCTGCCATTCCCTGCTAAGACATCTCAAAACTTTATTAGTAGCAAGATCATTGGAAATAGGTCTTCCTAGTGAATGTAATCTGTTTATGAGATGAGTAAATCTCTTTTGCATGTCAGCAATGGTTTCCCCTTGCTCCATGAAAAAAAGATCAAACTCTTGTATAAGAGTGTTGATTCGAGCCAACTTAACATCGTTTGTCCCCTCATGGGCAATTTGTAGTGCATCCCACATAGTCTTAGCCGTAGGGCAATGGGATACACGGTAGTATTCATCTACACCTAATGAGGAGATTAGAATGTTCTTAGCTTTCCAATCGTAATTATACTTTCGCTCATCGTCGTCGGTCCATTGTGCTTCGGGCTTTGGCACAACTTCGTTATTCTCATTTGTCATGGTTATTTCAATCGGACCATTGAGAATAACGTTCCATATCTTTCTATCTATGGAATTAATGTGCACCCGCATACAGTCTTTCCAATAGCTATAATTTTCACCGTTAAAAACGGGAGCTCTATTGTACGCCCCTTTTGGTTCGTTAGCCATTATTCTATCAATGTTGTATTTGAAGCACCGGAGAACCAGGCTCTGATACCACTTGTTAGACTAAGGCACGGATCTAGAAGGGGGGGTTGAATAGATCCCTTTTAAAAATTTGAGTGGCGCTACCAATAAAATTGGTTTTCAAAATTGTTTTCAAATGCGGAAGCGGCCTTGGAAAATATAGTCTAAAACGAACCACTATTGGAGAGCCGGATATGCGTCAAGCGGATGAATTTAAGACGATAACGGATAGTAAATCACTACACACTTTTATGCAAAACTCAGATGTGATTCACTCGTACTATTTCCTTATTCCAATGATAAACAATTACACCAAAACTAGCAGCAAAATTAAGGCAATTTTAGTTCAGCACTTTTGTCGAACAGTTGGTGTGCACAAAAATTACACCAAAACTAGCAGCAAAATTAAGGCAATTTTAGTTCAGCACTTTTGTCGAACAGTTGGTGTGCACAAATACCTTAAATGATATTTGTGTTGAATGAGTGATTGAAAAAGCCTTAGTACAGTATTTCTATTGTACTTAGTAGTTAAAAAACAGTGTTTCACCAACTCACTCAATCAATACTACAATTTGACAAAATCACTTATTCTAGAATCACTTAATTTTTAAGCTGTAATTGAAAATGCAGAAAATAAAGGAACACAAGATTTGATGAGGCAGTTCCCCCAGTCGTCCTCGCGTTGGGGTACGTCTGCCCTCAATTCTACAATGAGAATTGAGATATGTATTGAATAGATATCACCTGTTTGGTAGAATAGTTATACACAAGAATCGATAGACAATTGATACAAACAATCTCAATATTGCTGATAATTTCTACCACTTCTTGCCCCTTGATTCAAGATGAATCAAGTCCTCCAATTTGATGTGAATGACCTCCGATTGCAGCCACCTTATTGACAACTCTTCCGTTGATCAAACCTTCGGCACGGCTGATCTTAGACACACCCAAATTGAACCCGGAACGTCTTCAACCTTTCAACGCCCTAGCTACTAGATTGATCAACCTTCCGCTAATCAATCACCTTCGCACTCGCTTGATTGTTGAACCGACGATTCCGTAACAAAAGCCTTCAAAACCTGTAGTCTTGATAGGTAAAACCTCAAGGTTTTCTCCCAAGAAACACCTGCACCAGCTTCCACTCGAACCGGATCTTCAATCACGCGTTCGAACCTTATCACCGTCGAGCAAACCACAAACCGCAGCAAAAAATTGATTATCTGTAATTTGAGGATTTGTGAGTTGATTGAACGATGAAGATGAAGAACACTGATGCACCTCTTTCACGTTTCTTGACCTGAACACTTTCTCACAATGCTTTCAAAAATGTTCTTAAAAATGTTCTATGAAAATGTTAGTTGTTAAAATTGAAAAGACAGCTATTTATAGTAATACACAAAACAGACAGATGACAGATCAAAGAAACATAGCAGAATTTCTGTTTCTGCGCGCGAACGGTCGACCATAGGGTCGGCGTGCGCTGAGCCGTGTGACACTCAAACTGTCATGCGCCGAGTCAGCGGTCGACGCATGATCTTCATGCGCTGAGCCGTCTGATTCTTAAACCTGCATGGGCCAAGTTAACGGTCGACGCATGGTTCCATGCGCTGACCCGTGGGGAATACACAGCTTCATGCGCTGAGTGGTATGGTTGACTCATAGCTACAAAACCTGCAAAAATTGATATGTTTGTTGTTTCGTGCATCTTGTCACGACCAAACATTAGTCACATATATTGCCAATGAAATATGATGATTTAAAAGGATATAGGAAGGATGTAATATGTTAAGTATTGCATGACGATTCTGATTCATCCGAGGTTGTACTTTGTCATCATCGTAAGTATGCATGACGACTCCGATTCATCCGAGGTTGTACTTTGTCATCATCGAAACTTGAGAACGTATGTTGTGAGACAGTTTTCCCTCACATTCTCCCCCTTTTTGATGATGACAAACCTGTGCGAAGCTTGGTGAACACAACATGCGATATCTTTAACATAGTAGTAAGCTCCCCCTTTCTTTTACAGTCATAGCTGTTGTGGTCTACAATCTACTTGTCTTTTCTCCCCCTTTGACAACATCAAAAAGAGATGGAGAAAGGTAAAGTTTTGGCATATTAACAATTAACAAAATACTCAACAGGTTATAAGTAATCATATACCAATATCCACACAAAATATTGACAATGAGCAAAATATTAAAAATAGATTAAACCAGATTAAGGACACATAAGTCATAACATTTTATAGGAATCAAGACTGTAAAACAAACATTAGTGTGCACTTAGGAGAGATAAAACAGAACATGATAACAAAAACAACATGGAGAATGAGCAAATGCAACAACAAATGACTAATATCCTTGTCCCTTGCCCATATCAAAGGAAGACGGATAACGATATGGATCAGCCATATCAGTGAGGTAATCCACTGCTTGATTCAGGCGATTGATGCTGCGAGAGACGACTGTTTCTTGGTATCCATGGGCAGTTGTGAAAGCTGCAAATCTTTCATTCATTCTTGTTGAAAAAGAGTTGAACTGTTCAGATTTGGTGTGTAGCTCAGTTCGGATGCACAAATGCAGATTTGCACTTAATGTCACATATCAAGCCATATTTGATGCCTACCTAAAATGCCACAAAACAATTTGCATCCAAACAGTTTATCATACAAAAAAAGTTTCATACATATGCAACATAGGTCAAACGATACAATTGTTGATCATGATAGTTATTAGAGAGAGATAGAGAGAGAAATGGAACAATATCACCTTAATGCCGGAGTAGCTTGATAAACAACATACTTGTACTTACACGAATATCAAATTGTTAGAAGTACAACAGCATGATTATTTGAATGAAATAAGATAACATCAGCAAATATTATTCCTGTTCCGAAATGTCGAGGATGCCAAGTTCTCGGCGGATATGAAAGAAAGGTTCCGTTGCTAGCGGCTTTGTGAAAATGTCCGCTAGTTGGTTTTTAGTGTCAACGTGTTCAAATACAACATCACCTTTCTCAACATGGTCCCTAAGAAAATGGTGTCGAATTTCTATATGTTTAGTGCGAGAGTGTAATACGGGATTTTTGGTAAGGTTAATAGCGCTAGTGTTGTCACATAGGATAGGAATACGTTCAAGTTTAAGATTGAAATCTAGTAGTTGTTGCTTAATCCACAGAATTTGAGCACAACAACTACCAGCGGCAACGTATTCCGCCTCGGCCGTTGATAAAGCAACTGAAACTTGTTTCTTGCTATGCCAACTAACCAAGGAGTTTGAAAACAAATGACATGTACCACTAGTGCTTTTCCTATCCGATTTGCACCCGGCAAAGTCGGAATCGGAGTAACCTACCAACGAGCAATCACTACCCTTAGAATACCACAATCCATACTTCGGGGTACCTGACAGGTATCGAAGAATTCGTTTAACAGCTTTTAGGTGGGATTCTTTGGGACATGATTGGTATCGTGCACACATGCACACACTAAACATAATATCAGGACGTGACGCAGTAAGATAGAGAAGTGAACCAATCATACCTCTATATCGTTTTACCTCTACGTCCTTGCCATTTTCATCTTTATCCAAATTTACGCATGTAGGCATTGGGGTGTCTATGGCCTTGGATTTTGCCATGTCAAATCTCTTGATCAATTCCAAACAATATTTTGTTTGGCTCACGAATGTCCCTTCTTGGAGTTGTTTAATTTGCAGGCCGAGGAAGTATGTGAGCTCCCCCATCATACTCATCTCGAATTCGCCCTGCATGAGGTCAGAAAACTCTCTCACGAGATTCATGTTAGTGGATCCAAATATAATATCGTCAACATAGATTTGCACCAAAATCAAGTGCTTTCCTTGACGTTTAATGAAGAGTGTAGTGTCAACCTTTCCTCGTGAGTACCCCTGATTAAGTAAAAACTTACTTAGTCGCTCATACCAAGCTCTAGGAGCTTGTTTGAGACCATATAAAGCTCTTTTTAACTTGTAAACATGTTCAGGGTATTCATGAGATTCAAAACCGGGAGGTTGAGACACATATACTTCTTCATTTATGTGACCGTTAAGGAACGCACTTTTAACATCCATTTGAAATAACTTAAAATCCTTTGCACATGCAAAGGCGAGTAAAAGGCGTATAGCCTCGAGTCGGGCAACCGGCGCATAAGTTTCCTCATAGTCGATGCCTTCCTCTTGGTTATACCCTTGAGCGACCAATCTCGCTTTATTACGGGTTATTACCCCGTTTTCGTCCAACTTGTTCCTAAACACCCATCGGGTGCCGATTACTCGATGGCCTCGCGGAGGAGGGACAAGGTCCCATACCTCGTTTCTTTTAAACTGATTTAGTTCCTCTTGCATCGATAAAAACCAGTGCTCATCGAGTAGGGCCTCTTTGGGGTTTTTAGGCTCTATTTGTGAAACGAAAGCGAAGTGATAACAAAAGTTACTTAGCTTAGATCGAGTGGTGACTCCCTTTGTGATGTCTCCGAGAATATTGTCAATTGGATGATCTTTACACGACTTCCAAGCTTGAGGGAGATCATCGTTTGTAGGCGGATGAGCTTCCTCAGTTACCTCATGGTGTGCATCCTTATCCTCCTCAATTTTGACTCTATCGGGTTGATCAATCCCCGTTTCGCCACCTTTGAGTATGTCTTCTGTGGATGTACCTGCACCATGAACAACACTATCCTTTCCGACATTTCTCGGATAGGACTCATCAAACGTAACGTGCACAGACTCTTCAACAGCTAGTAATCTTTTATTATAAATCCTATATGCTTTACTTGATTGCGAGTACCCTAGAAAAATGCCTTCATCGGCTTTTGAATCAAACTTGCCCAAGTTTTCCTTTCCATTGTTTAATACAAAGCACTTGCATCCAAAAACATGAAGGTGAGAAACATTAGGCTTTCGCCCTTTTAAAAGTTCATACGGAGTTTTGTTTAGAATGGGGCGGATGAGTACCCTATTCAAAACATAACATGCCGTACTAATGGCGTCGGCCCAAAAGTATTTTGGTAAACCACTATCATTAATCATTGTTCTTCCCAATTCTTCTAAAATTCTGTTTTTACGCTCCACAACCCCATTTTGTTGAGGAGTTCGTGGAGCCGAGAAGTTATGATCGATGCCATGGTTACCGCAATATTCTTCAAATAAATGATTTTCAAATTCACCTCCGTGGTCACTTCTTATTGACACAATGTTTGTATTTAACTTATTTTGGGAGAGCTTGGCAAATCTCTCAAAAGCGGCAAACGTGTCACTTTTACTCACTAAGAAGATGGTCCAACAGAACCTAGAAAAGTCGTCCACTATTACGAATCCGTAATAGTTTCCTCCTAGACTTTTGATCCTAGACGGCCCAAACAAGTCCATATGAAGTAGTTCAAGAGGTCTCGTTGTTGAAATAATCTTTTTGGATTTAAAGGAGATCCTCGTTTGTTTTCCTTTTTGACAAGCATCACAAAGGTGATCCTTGGTGAACTTAATTTTGGGAAGTCCTAGTACTAGATCTTTTGAGACAATCTTATTGAGTAAGTCAAAGTTGACATGCGCTAAGCGCCTATGCCATAGCCATGAGTCTTCACTCATAGATATGAGACATTGATCGCTTGTTGGGGATACCACATTCAAGTCAAGCATATACACATTGTTTACTCTAAAACCAATAAACACATTCTTCTTATCACTTTCATGCACAATTTTGCAGCAATCTTTTGAAAAGGAAACATTGTAACCTTTGTCGCATAATTGGCTAATGCTAAGGAGATTATGTTTAAGGTTTTCGACAAGCAACACATCGGAAATTGTAGTAGAGGAGGGATTACCTATACTACCTTTACCTAGTATCGCTCCGCGGTTGTTATCACCGTATGTTACATACCCTTTCTTCTTAGCCACGAAGTCTATGAATAAGGATATGTCTCCAGACATGTGCCTTGAGCACCCACTATCAAGAACCCATCTTCTCTCGGTGGACTCGACACATTTCACCTGTCAAAATATAACTTACAAAAGGGAGGTACCCAATGGCATATTGGGTCCTAATAGGTTAGCGACAAAACGGTTGCGTTTGGGCAACCATTGGTAGATGCCTTTAGGAACAAGAAATCTCCTAAATCGACATTTACCAATGGAGTGGCCTTTCTTGCAACAGTAAAAGCATACAAAGTCGACATTAGAATCACTTTCACTTGCTTGATCCCTAATTACATATGCATATTTTTGATATGGGTTTATCATACTTTTTCTAAAATCCTTTTTATCGATTGCAAATGTAATTTTAGGTTCAAGTGCCTTGTCTAATTTGGCCTTAAGGTTTCTAACCTCACCTTGCCAAATATGACAAGTATCACAACCAAAGTTGAAAGGATTACTATTGTCCTTACAATCCGATTCATTATCTTTCACAATGGAAGCCTTAAGGTCCTCTAATTTCTTTTCGGACTCTAAGACTTTGTGCTCTAAATATGTAAAAATTCTTCTATTAGAAGCAAGTTTCTTAAAGGCTTCAGTTGCTTCCTTGTGTAAAACATCGAATGCGGTTTGTAATTCGGAATGAGACATATTAGATGACATATTATATCTAGAGTGACGTACCTGTTTCTTTTTCTTTTTCTGATTTGCGGAGAGACATAGATTCACGGACTCTTCTTCATCACTAGAGCTTTCATTAGAGGAGGAAGAATCACTGTCGCTTTCCCACGCGATGTACGCCCTCCTAGGCTTTGATGCTCTCTTATGTGACTTCGATTGTTCCTTTTCTTTTCCCTTGTTGTTCATTGGACAGTCCGGTTTGTAGTGACCGGGCTTTCCACATTTATAGCACGTTCCTCTAGTCTTTTTGCCTTTTTGATTGTCATCTTTGGAGAACCTTGATTGCCTTCGGAAATTTACCAGGTTCTTCTCCGAATGTTGGATGCCGTTCTTTCTCACGTACCGGTTATACCGTTTAACGAACAGCCCCATGTCCTCATTTATGTCTTCTTCTTCGTCGTCGCTTGAAGAATAATCACTTTGCTCTTTTGCTTTAGACTTCGAGGAAGAAGCCTTAAGAGCTATTGACTTCTTTTCACTCATCTTTACTTTGTCCTTCTTTTCTTTCCTTTCATGTTGGTCAAGACTCAAGAGTACCTGTTCATGCTCTTGTAGTTTGCCAAACAATGTAGTCAGGTCTAATACCGTAAGATCATTTGCCTCTTTGATGGCGGTCACTTTCGGCTGCCATTCCCTGCTAAGACATCTCAAAACTTTATTAGTAGCAAGATCATTGGAAATAGGTCTTCCTAGTGAATGTAATCTGTTTATGAGATGAGTAAATCTCTTTTGCATGTCAGCAATGGTTTCCCCTTGCTCCATGAAAAAAAGATCAAACTCTTGTATAAGAGTGTTGATTCGAGCCAACTTAACATCGTTTGTCCCCTCATGGGCAATTTGTAGTGCATCCCACATAGTCTTAGCCGTAGGGCAATGGGATACACGGTAGTATTCATCTACACCTAATGAGGAGATTAGAATGTTCTTAGCTTTCCAATCGTAATTATACTTTCGCTCATCGTCGTCGGTCCATTGTGCTTCGGGCTTTGGCACAACTTCGTTATTCTCATTTGTCATGGTTATTTCAATCGGACCATTGAGAATAACGTTCCATATCTTTCTATCTATGGAATTAATGTGCACCCGCATACAGTCTTTCCAATAGCTATAATTTTCACCGTTAAAAACGGGAGCTCTATTGTACGCCCCTTTTGGTTCGTTAGCCATTATTCTATCAATGTTGTATTTGAAGCACCGGAGAACCAGGCTCTGATACCACTTGTTAGACTAAGGCACGGATCTAGAAGGGGGGGTTGAATAGATCCCTTTTAAAAATTTGAGTGGCGCTACCAATAAAATTGGTTTTCAAAATTGTTTTCAAATGCGGAAGCGGCCTTGGAAAATATAGTCTAAAACGAACCACTATTGGAGAGCCGGATATGCGTCAAGCGGATGAATTTAAGACGATAACGGATAGTAAATCACTACACACTTTTATGCAAAACTCAGATGTGATTCACTCGTACTATTTCCTTATTCCAATGATAAACAATTACACCAAAACTAGCAGCAAAATTAAGGCAATTTTAGTTCAGCACTTTTGTCGAACAGTTGGTGTGCACAAAAATTACACCAAAACTAGCAGCAAAATTAAGGCAATTTTAGTTCAGCACTTTTGTCGAACAGTTGGTGTGCACAAATACCTTAAATGATATTTGTGTTGAATGAGTGATTGAAAAAGCCTTAGTACAGTATTTCTATTGTACTTAGTAGTTAAAAAACAGTGTTTCACCAACTCACTCAATCAATACTACAATTTGACAAAATCACTTATTCTAGAATCACTTAATTTTTAAGCTGTAATTGAAAATGCAGAAAATAAAGGAACACAAGATTTGATGAGGCAGTTCCCCCAGTCGTCCTCGCGTTGGGGTACGTCTGCCCTCAATTCTACAATGAGAATTGAGATATGTATTGAATAGATATCACCTGTTTGGTAGAATAGTTATACACAAGAATCGATAGACAATTGATACAAACAATCTCAATATTGCTGATAATTTCTACCACTTCTTGCCCCTTGATTCAAGATGAATCAAGTCCTCCAATTTGATGTGAATGACCTCCGATTGCAGCCACCTTATTGACAACTCTTCCGTTGATCAAACCTTCGGCACGGCTGATCTTAGACACACCCAAATTGAACCCGGAACGTCTTCAACCTTTCAACGCCCTAGCTACTAGATTGATCAACCTTCCGCTAATCAATCACCTTCGCACTCGCTTGATTGTTGAACCGACGATTCCGTAACAAAAGCCTTCAAAACCTGTAGTCTTGATAGGTAAAACCTCAAGGTTTTCTCCCAAGAAACACCTGCACCAGCTTCCACTCGAACCGGATCTTCAATCACGCGTTCGAACCTTATCACCGTCGAGCAAACCACAAACCGCAGCAAAAAATTGATTATCTGTAATTTGAGGATTTGTGAGTTGATTGAACGATGAAGATGAAGAACACTGATGCACCTCTTTCACGTTTCTTGACCTGAACACTTTCTCACAATGCTTTCAAAAATGTTCTTAAAAATGTTCTATGAAAATGTTAGTTGTTAAAATTGAAAAGACAGCTATTTATAGTAATACACAAAACAGACAGATGACAGATCAAAGAAACATAGCAGAATTTCTGTTTCTGCGCGCGAACGGTCGACCATAGGGTCGGCGTGCGCTGAGCCGTGTGACACTCAAACTGTCATGCGCCGAGTCAGCGGTCGACGCATGATCTTCATGCGCTGAGCCGTCTGATTCTTAAACCTGCATGGGCCAAGTTAACGGTCGACGCATGGTTCCATGCGCTGACCCGTGGGGAATACACAGCTTCATGCGCTGAGTGGTATGGTTGACTCATAGCTACAAAACCTGCAAAAATTGATATGTTTGTTGTTTCGTGCATCTTGTCACGACCAAACATTAGTCACATATATTGCCAATGAAATATGATGATTTAAAAGGATATAGGAAGGATGTAATATGTTAAGTATTGCATGACGATTCTGATTCATCCGAGGTTGTACTTTGTCATCATCGTAAGTATGCATGACGACTCCGATTCATCCGAGGTTGTACTTTGTCATCATCGAAACTTGAGAACGTATGTTGTGAGACAGTTTTCCCTCACACCACCGTGAACACTCATTACCCTCTCCGCGTTAGATCCATCCGCCCCTTCATTATCCATTTAATCAACCTTTAGTCCATTTTAAATTAACCTAATCCTCACCTATTTTATTTTATTAATTAATTAACCCCAATTAATCCATTAATCCGCACTTAATATCAACTTAACTAATCTAGCTATAACCTTAATCAACTTTTTATAATTAAACCAATAAAACCCACTAATCAACCTTTTAATTAACCTTTTAAAAGCAACTCAATATAATTCTTTTAATAACAAAACCCTTTCCTCATAATTTTAAAATAATCTATTTTATTTTATTATTTTTAAAAAAACCCTTTTTAATAGAAAACTATTTTATAATCCAAAAATAACTTGCACTTTTAATATAACCATTTTTTATTTTATTTTAATATAACTCGTTTTATTTAAATAATAATTAATAAAACTTTTGTTTTAATAATAATTAAAACCAACTTATTTAGTAAACCCCCTTTTATATTTTCAAAACCTTTTCATTTCATAACTAATTTCACTAAAAAAATATAATCCTTTCTACCTTCACCAAAAAACGTAATTTCTACCAATCAATTCCCTCTAATAATTTAACTTAACTTCAAACATTTTTCTCATAAAATCAATTTATCAATATAACTTCCTCAAAAAATCAATTCACCTCATCTGATATAATTTCAACCCTTTCCTAAAATCAATTGCACCAAAATCAATCTCTCGAAATTAATTCAACTTTCCTTAAAATCAATTCAACTCTGCCCCCCCCCCCCCCTCCCTAAGATCAACTTCGCCTAAAAAACAATCTTACATTGTAACCGATTAATCGTGCGCGCTTCCGTCTCTACTTGAATACTCACAATTCACATCACTTTCATTCACTTAGCTCTTTCATGAGTTTGTGTATGCCTTTATTTATCTGCCTCTATTTTACCCGCAGTTTACATTTCCCGCAATTTATCTTTATCGCATTGCATTCCGTCCAAAGGAAGAACTTGCACGTAACTTAAAACGTGCGCGTATGCATCTCATTTGCATCATAATACCCCTTTGATCCTTGATCCCATTCAAGTCGATCTCTTAAGTCTAGATCCTACCCATAGGAAGGACCTTTTCCTTTTACAACTTAGACAAGCATTCAACAACTCAATTCAAACTATCCAAACACATTAGAGAATAAGATGTTAATCATCTTAAGCGAGATAAAACTCCTACCCCATAACAATTCAATCAATTCGTAGGGACTTTGACTTAAGAGAGAGTGGCATACTTGTCGATTAAATTCCGAGTACTCGAGCCCTTCTCTTAAGACGATGCAAAGACTATTTTCCTACAAAGTTGTGGCGGTTAAATCAAAGTAATCTCCCTTAAAATGAAAACTCATCTTTTCTCCTAAAATCAATCAATCAACTACCCTTATCCCGTAGGGACTTTGACCACAGTCAAAGAACTCCTCAAACCCTTTAAGGGAACTACAGATACTCTGATTCCACTCCCGTAAGGATATGTAGGCATAAGATGTGATATCTTATCGAGTATACTTAGAGCTAAATCCCTAGGTCTTTCATCCGTAAGCAGATAAACCTTAGCAATAAACAACATAAAACAAGAGGTTCCTATAGAGTACTACAGAAACTAAGGATGCTAGCACCTTCCCTAAGTTTAACCAACCCCCGAACCTTTAAAACTCTCTAGCTTGCATTTGTATTGCATTGTGGGTATTTCGATCTTTTTCCCTTCCTTTGGATAAATCAAAGTTCGGTTGCAAATGAATTAGATTCAAGTTAATCAATAGCTTGGTATCCAAATTTCACCGTGACACTCACCATCTACTCCACTTCCTGAGCACTTCACGTAGAGAATTTCAACTATAAAAAGAGAAGCCCAGGACCAGAACAAGGGAGCAGCATTGAAGATCACGAAGTGCTGCCGAATTTATTACCGAAACCAAATACTGCTTTTCTTTCCCTTTTCTTTCTTTACTTTCCATTGCCTTGTTCTTATTTATTTTTCTACACGTTAAATCCTCGCCCAAGTAGAATCCTGCCGACATTGTGGAGGACTACTCAAGGATCGAGAACCGAATTATTTACAGGTTTTTATTATAATTTGATTTTCCATTACCATTATAATGCATGTTTATTTATCATTCTGCCATTGTTTAATTATGCAAGTTCTAAATTCCATGTCTAGCTAAACTGGTTTAATCGGTATGTAATGAATTAGTAGGAAGGGATTTGATAACATCCGGTGTTCTTTTCTGCCTTTCAAAACATGTTTCTGGTGTAGTTTTTAATTAAATTTTCTAAATAAACCTTCGTCACGACAGCGAGAAATTATTTTACAATAGTTTTTCCACGACAGCGGGAAATTCATTAAGGTACGAACCTGCACGCGAAAGCTGGGGTTCGAACCAGATAGTAAAAACTAGGCATTCATTTTAAATACAGTGAAAGCGCTTTAAAAGGAATCAGAACCTAATAGTTTTCAAAAAGCAATTTTAACCCCGAATGCGATAGCGAAAGCATACATTCCGCCTTAGAGTTGTGATTAGCGTCAACAACCAACGTGAGACGAGAGTCTTTAAACAATTATTTTCTCCTGAAAACTAATTTGAAAATATTAAACCGTGTCGGTAATGTATCGAATCCCCAAACACTAAGGTATTGCATACCGATTTCTCTTGTCATTATTTTAAAAAGCCTTATTACTTTCCTTTAAATTAGTCTTTAATTCCGTACTTACTTATTAAAAACCTTTCCGACTTAGCTAAACATAGTAACACTCGATAGCACTAGATTGATTACGAGTCCCTGTGGGATCGATATCTTTATTACTACGCGATAGACTGTGCACTTGCAGCTAGTTCAGATAGACTCAGAAAGTCGCGATCAAGTTTTTGGCGCCGTTGCCAGGGACCCGTTTAGTCAATAGTGTAAACCTCTGTTACATAGTATAGACTAGGTTAACTATTTTATTTCCCTTTTACTCGTTCATTGATTGCATGCCAATTACTCGCTCACAAAGCGAAAATTTCTACCAACAATCGCCGAACTTGAGCGCTTCCTACACTTAGGAAGACAATTCGTAGAACATCAACGAAGATGTAATAATCCTCAACTTCTCGTTCACACTCCTAAATCTGAAGAAGAATCAACGATGGCTGAAGGACCTCAGAACAGACCTCTGAAGGATTACGCTACCCCATCTTAGCTAGAGCCTCATAGTAGCATTGCTGCCCCCGCTATCAATCAGAATGATTTCGAACTAAAACCATCATTGTTGTCAGCTGTACAACAACATCAATTCTCAGGAAATGCAACTGAGGATCCGAATGAACATTTAACGAAGTTTGTGCAATACGCAGACATAGTGAAGGCAAATGGAGTAACTCTAGATGCAATAAGACTTCGTCTTTTTCCTTTCTCTCTTAGAGATAGAGCTTGGGCTTGGTTACAATCCTTGTCATCCAACTCCGTTACGATGTGGGAACAGTTGAAGAACGTTTTCTTAGCGAGATACTTTCCTCCAAGCAAAACTGCTATGCTAAGAGCTCAATTTAACGAATTTCGACAGAAAGATGTCGAATCTCTCTACGAAGCATGGGAAAGATTCAAAGACATGATGAGAGCATGTTCTTACCACGGCCTAGAAAACTGGGTGACTATTCATACCTTCTACAATGGGCTTCTGTACAACACCAGATTAACAGTAGATGTCGCCGCGGGCGGTGCACTTATGGATAAGCCTTACGATGAAGCCTATCAACATATCGAGAACATGTCTCAGAACCATTGCCAATGGGGAGGTGAAAGAACTCCATTAGAGAAACCCGCAACAAAAAGTGGGGTGTACAAGATCAGCAGTCTTGAAAAGTTCAACGCTAAGGTAGATGCCTTGATGCAGAAGATCGACAATTTAACTATAACACCGCCTTCTACCGTGGTTGCCGTAACCCTAAACTGTGAGTTGTGTGGAATCACTACTCACAATACGCCCGAATGTCCGTTACTGACAGGAATCCCTGCAGACTAGGTGAACTACGCCCAAGGTAACCCTTACGCGAACACCTACAACCCAGGCTGGAAAAACCATCCAAACTTTTCCTACAAAAGCGATAATGCATTGTATGCACCTAATCAAGCACCTACTATTCCACCAGGATATCAGAAACCAGTCGTAGCTGCTCCAAATGCCCCTAGAAAATCAAATCTTAAATTGATGATGGAAAAATTCATAGCTACTGAAGTTTAAATGAACAAGGAATTCCTGAATCAAAACATACACACTAGCGAGCATATTAAATAGCTAACCAACAAAGTAGACGCTTTAGCCATCCACCACAAAATGCTTGAAACACAGATATCACAAGTGGCTCAACAACAAGCCTTTGCAGCCGCACCCGCTGGCACATTTCCTAGACAGCCGAAACCTAATCCGAAAGGTCATGCAAATGCTGTAATATTAAGAAGTGGAAAAGAATTGGACGGACCGATCGATCCTAGGAGTGAAAACTTAGCCATGCATCAAAAAACTGATAAACAGGTAGAAAAGGAGTCTGAAACCGAAGAGAAGGAAGACAACGAGAAGGAGGCTGCCAAAAATGAAAACCCGTATAAGCCTTCTTAAATATACCACCATCATATCATAAGTACGCTCAAGCACGGGTATAGTGCTGTCTCACCACTCAAAGTTCCCAAGATCCAATAAGGCACAAATGTACATATTTACAAGTATTCACAAATAAGCAAGTAATCAAACAAGATAGGCTAAACCCTCAAAACAAAAGATCAATTTCCCCAGTGAAGTCGCCATTTCTGTTGCGGTGAAAATTGGATTTCAAGCTATTATATTAACTTGAATCTTAATTCTTTTACAACCGAACTTTATTTTATCCAAAGGAAAGGTCTAAAGGAAGAAAAACCCTTTTCGCGATGTAACGACAACGCTTAAGAGATTCGGGGATCGGGGGTTGGTTATACCTAGGGAAGGTGTTAGCACCCTAAGTATCTGTAGTACTCTACAGGAACCTTTTGTTTGATTGTTTGCTAAGTTTGTGAAAATGTGCTATGGATTGGGAAAAGGTATAAGTTGAAACCTAAAGTTATATACACTAAGTTTTCTCATAAAGACGTCGCATCTTCTGCCTACGTATCCTAACTAGGATAGAATCAGATCAATCGTAGTTCACCTCACAAGGGAAGAAGAACACTTGATTATGATCAAGGTTTAAGGGGGGAACAAACATGACAAGGTTTGTGTGGAGTTTGACAAAACTCCCTGATCTAAATTGTAACACTCAAAAGGGGAAGTAAGAAATCATGATAATGATCCTTACACAGAGTTGACAAACTCTTTTCTAGGGTTCTAGTTGAAGAACACTCCTAGTACAGGTGGGTTTCTTAGACTTAAATCAAAGTCTAATGGCTTCTAAACTAAGGTTAAAGTGACTTAACAAAGTCAAGAGAAAGATGAATGAGCCATCCATAACACAAGGAATAATGGAAAGGCTTTTCCTTTGGAAGGAGAGAGGGGAGGCAAATGGGATGAAAGCTGACAAGCCTCATCACTTGGGGAAAGAAAACATTAAGAAAAGTAACAATATGATGAAGATAAAAGCATGGTGACAACCATTGAATAAACATGTTTAAAAGATAAAAATAAAGATGCATTGATGCCAATCAAAACAGATGAACAAACAGGAACTGTGACGACAGATCGATCTTAATTAAGTTCAACAGAGAAGCAAAGATAAACATGGTAACACCAAAATATAAAATCTTATCATGTTAACGAACATTTAAGGATATGAATGCAAGCAAGTATCACAAACAATCACAAGCATATCAAAAGAAAATTCATCCGCAGACGCGAAAACGATCACAAAATGTACCTAACTTGCACATAGTCAAAAGGCATGAAAAATTAGGAAAACATGAAAATAAAAAACATGGCATGAAAGTAGACATCAAGATGAACAAAATGAAAAACGAATGGGTGAAAAATGATTAAAATTGAGAGAGATATGAATTTTTGAAATTGGGATGAAAAATAACAAAAATTGGTAAAAGGGTTGCCCTCCTCAGGGGTCGAACCCAGGTATGCAAGGTACAAGGCGCGCAGGTGACAAGGCAATTACCAATGGGGTGGTTGTACATCCATTCATGAAGCCACCCCTAAAAACATATAGGGCGTGTTTTTTGAAATGGGCTGGGCACAAAACAAGGCCAAAATCAGTTTTGCATTTTCAAGTGTAACTCAGTCAATTCTTGATGGTTTTTCACAAAATTTAGGTGTAAATTGAGTATTTTTGAACAAGGAACAAGATGGAATTTTTAGATTTTCGAAATTCCCTCCCTATTTTGAAACCCGATAGCACTTGCTCTTTTGAAGTTTGGAATGCATTTTGACATGTATCTCACACACCAGTCAGTTTTAAATCAAAGTACTTATGCACACTCACCACAATAATGATAATGGATGAATTCATGCAAGAGATAGAGTTCAAATCATGCTGTAATGAAAAAGGCTATCTGAAATGCAAATCTGACATGAATGGGATGTATCATGGTGCAGGCTGAAGTCTAATCCAATTTTGTGCACATTTGAACAAGCTAATCATATGCATACATCAAGTACATGTTATGGGGTGAATTAGAGCACATGATGAGGTTCAATTCTGACTGGTGTAAAATGTAGTGATCCAAGTGCAAGATTTGTGAAGTGAAGTGCATGAAGATGTGCAATTTTAGTTCTATACATTTCCAGATCAATTCAATCATATGCACATCATATATACATGGTATTGAGTGGATTCAAATGCATTTTGAAGTTTAAAAGAAGGTTGTCATGAAAAAAATGGTATTTCAAGTTGCAAAGGACATGAAGGTGATGCATGATGATATGAAATTCAAGTTCTAAACACATACCAATCAAATGAATCATGCATACAAGTTACATATATGCTACTGAATGAGTTTAGGCACCAAAGATTGTTCAAAGTGGTCTGTGATAGAAAATAGCTTTCAAGTTGCAAATTTGACAAGTATGATGCACAAAGATATTCATTTCATGTTCAAAGCAGAATCAGGTCAATTGGCTTACATACACACATTGCATATATGTTATTAGATAAAGATCAAGAAAAAGAAGAGTTCAAAATAAGCTGTTAGAAAAATGGCATACCAGCTGTGATATTGTGCTTTTGTGCATGCATGAAAACTTTTAAATCAGATTCTAGGCACATACAAACCAAATGGATCATACACACCAGTTACGTATATGTTAACAAAACTTTCTATGCACAAGAAATAACTAGAATGTGAACAAGACACTTTTTGGTATGTCTCATGATATATTATCTTGAAAAATGCATTCTTGAGGTGAAAATGCCAAAACAGGTAAGAACAAATTATATAGTTCATCCTCACATATCACAAATGCAACAATGAATAATTTTGGACTCAAGTTTAACCACTTCCTGGCCTAAAATCAGAACTGTCATGTCTATGGCAATAAAATGCAAAAATGTGGCATTCTAAGAATGAACATACACACCAAATGAAAACAGATCAAACTAAACATACATACACAACACAATCATGTTTTTAAAGGTGATCCAACTCAATAAGCAAATATTTTCCAACCATGACAAGTTTTGACACAAAACATACACATGACACATTTTCCACACAATGAACTCAAAATGCCAAATCATGAAATTATGGTGCAAAGCAAGAATGGAATGTCTACATACCTCTAGTAGACTATGTTGAGCAAGTTAGATTAATAGGAAACCGAGAGAAAACTTCAAATGCCTCTAGCCTTGGAGATTCCTTCTTCCTGAAGCAAGAAAGCAAACTTTATGACAGTTGGAGAAATAAACTCCACCAATGATCCTAAATGATTTGGACAGTTGAGAAATGATATATGTGAGGTGTTTGAATGATTAGAACATCAAGCAAATGCCTAGAACAAGTTTTGGCAGATTTTGTGGCTTTTGGTCAAAGTAACTTGGTATGGAAGTTGACTTTTTGAATGGTCTAAGGTCTTGGACACCTTCTATATCATATTTAGAGATTGTGTAGATGATTTTTGGGGAGTTTGAGTGTGGAGAAATGATTTTGGCAGCATTTGTACCAAGACAGATTTTGGTGGTTTTTGGTGAAAATGTGGTTTTGTGATTTTAAAGCAAAGTGTGCAAGGGCAAAGGCTTGAGCTTTCTATGGTTTTTTAGAGTGGATATTGTGTCTGAAATGAAGTGGTGAGGGCCTCTATTTATAGGTAAATGAATGGAGGGGGCAGATTTGGAGATTTCCTTCATATGAAGGAAAGATTTACCCTTTTGATCAAACCTCCCCAAAGAGGTTTCCTTGGCTGATAGGTAAGCTCCAAAGTCAAGCTTCATGATGAGTTTGAAGTGGCTAAATGCAGGCTAGAATGCATAGGTTGATGGCTGGTTCAAATTTGTCTTTCCACCTCATGCTTGTTATTTTTACTTTAAGTGCAAGTTGTAAAGCCACTTGCAAGCCCACTTGCAAACTTGGCTAATTCCATTTCCTATGCATTTTCATTGTATTTCCAAGCTATAAAATCTATACATATCAGATAAAAATTGATTCACAAGCTGAGATTGGTCAGATTGGTGAAATAATGGATTTTTGAAACTTGTCAATGTAGGACTTCAAGTATGAAACCACCAACTTGCCATAACCATAACTTTCAGCTCACAAATCCTTTTGATATGTTCTAGTACTCTTTAGAAAGCCCTCAAATAGCTCTAAAACATTCATGTTTTCATGAGTTTCAAATTCCCAAAGGAACTTGGCCAAAAAGTATCTCAAAGTTGCTAAAAAAATGAGCTTGAAAGTGAAATTTTTCTAAGTCTTTTTCCCTTCTCAAAATGAATTTGATCATAACTCCAAATCTATGCATTTTATGATGATGGACCACTTAGGGACTTTTGTAGGATTTTTCAAGAGCTTTCCAATGAGCTTTGAACCACTTCATTTGGATGTGTGGTTAAGGAGTTATGGTTTAGCCCCTTTCAAAACCCTAATTTCCCGATTTTCGATTACTCCTTCATCCTTGATCCAATGGTCATGAAAATTGATAGACAAGTTCAATATGATATAAGGAACATTTTTGATTCACACTTTGAAGTCCAATTCCTTAAATTTGAAGAGTTGACTTTTTGGTCAACCGTACGATCGATCGGTGACTACCGAGTCGCCTGTTGACACTCTGGACCTCCTGAGACTTTGACACTTCTTGAATGACCTTTATTAAGCTATATGAACTTCATGGACCATGATCCCATCGTTGGAACACCTTTTAAATCAAAAGTCAACCCACAGTTGACTTTTCTGCTCGAAAAAACCCTAATCGGGTACCCTGAAATGCACTATTCTTGATTCTGGGGTAACAACCTCAAATTGGATTCTCAGTTAACCTCATATAACATCCTTGATCTTGTTTCATGATTGAATTAGCCTAAAACTTTGATTGATCACAAACCCTGAAGCTTCGATTTGACTGTACAAAACCCTGATTCATCTGTAACTTAACAAAGACAAACTTGCACTGGGTTAGGGTTAGATAATTTATGATTATGCTCCTAAAATGATAATGAGAATCTAAGGGGTCAAAATTTAGGGTGCAACAGTTGCCCCTATTTAAATATCTTCACTAGATGGAACTGAGAGATGACAATCCTCGTAGAATTGCAGTGAAAGGTATTTAAATATAGAAAACCGAAAATTTGTCCGTTAGATACGATGATATGCAAAAGGACAGGTCATGATATGCTATGAATTCTAAATGATGCTTCATGATGCTTGGATGCAAGACATGTGCAGATGAAAGAAAAACAAAATAACGAGTAACTTCTCATGGGGACCTAGTATTGTGGATTCAACACTGGGGAAATCTGAGGTATAACAATCAATGGTTCAAACATGACCAGTGATATCTGAGAGGAAAATTACACATGAGGGTGCAAGAAATCCAATGAAGATGACAATCTCACTGGGGAAGAGCAAACACTCCACTGGGGAGAGAAGTAGATTTCCACCGGGGAAAAAGATTGACTTTCTACTGGAGAAGTGAAGAACTAGAGACTTGAACCTCAATGGGGATTATCAGATGAGGAACTTTCTATGGTGAAGAGTTCAAACGGGATCTTCAGGAATGGACTAGAAACAAGGATAAGACATACTGGGGATACTAGTGACGCCTAGATCTCCGAGACTTGTCTGGGGAAAAAGATTTCACTGGGGATAATGATGTCACCCAGTTTTAACAAATGGTTCAAAACAGTGCTAGTAACCACTAGACTTCCTGGAGGTAATGGTAACGACCAACAAATAAGATTTCTCAAATCCAATCGGTAACACATAGGATTTCGACTGGGGAAATTGGTGACGACCACATTTCAAGCAATTCCAGTAACTACTGGACTTAAAGAAGGTTGGTAACAACAAAGTCCGGGTACCAATGACGATTGGATTTCCAGTAATGCCAGTTACGACTGGACTTTGAAAGAAAACATGGTGAAGACCAAATCAGGGTATATCAACACATGTGGTTATGAGAATGCTATCACGCTGATAGGCTTTAGCTGGGGAGGTTGGTTACTACCAAACCAAAAGATACCAATAATGATTGGATTTCAAATGACGCCAGTTACGACTGGATTCCATGGGGAAAGTTGGTGACAACCAACAAGATACCAATGACAATTGGATTTCGAACATCTGCCAATTACGACTGGACTTAAACAGAAATTAACTAGTAACGACTAGATTTTCACGGGGGATTTGCTAGTGACGACTAGACTTTAGAGGGAAAAGGTTGGTAACGACCAAACTAAAAAGATAATAACGATTGAAGTTAAGACAATGCCAGTTACGACTGGACCTCAAAGGAAAATATGGTGACGACCAAAAGAATACCAATAACGATTAGATTTCAAACACTGTCAGTTACGACTGGACTTAAAAGGAAAAGGTGGTGACGACCGAGTCAACAGATACCAACGAGTGGAATTAAGACAATGCCAGTTACGACGGGTCTTAATAAGAAATATGGTGACGACCAAAAGAATACCAATAACGATTGGCTTTTAAAACAATGCCAGTTACAACTGGACTTTAAATGAAAGCTACCAGTCACCACTGGACTTTAAATGAAAGCTGCCAGTCACCACTGGACTTTAAATGAAAGCTGCTAGTCACCACTGGACTTTAACAAGAAATGCCAGTCATCACTGGACTTTAAATGAAATGCCAGTCACCACTGGACTTTAAATGAAAGCTGCCAGTCACCACTGGACTTTAATAAGAAATGCCAGTCACCACTAGACTTTAAATGAAATGCCAGTCACCACTGGACTTTAAAAGAAAACTGCCAGTTACCACTGGACTTACCAGGGATCTCACCAAAAGATGTGGGACAAATGCTTTACAAGCCAAATTTTCTCAACCAAGGAGAAATAACCAACAGAAATTCCTCAACTCCTCAAGGATATGCCATTTAAGCATAAAATCCAAAGAGAGGTCGTTACCACAATACTACTGGAGAAGGATTTTTCTTCGAATAGGATCTGTAAAAGATTCTTCCTGGGGGTACAGCACGCGATAAGTGTACGCCCAACATAGATTTAGAAGCCGCTTTCCAGGGACCAAAGTTCAATCTAGGAACGAGCTAGAAAGAAACGGTCAAACAAGACTCCAACCATTGAGGATTTGAACTCAAATGGGAATTTATCTTATCCAGGCGTGGCAAGATAACTGAAACAACCATCATCCACAAGGATTGAACTCGGTGGGGGGATTAGAATTGGCGGGCACTTTATGCCTAAGGGCTGACAACTCTATTGGAGAGAAGAGACAAACCCAATCACTTGGTGAAAAACACCAAACTGAAATAGGAACAGGTAATAACCAGAGATAGCAAAAATGGACGGATGTTATGCTTATGCCTTTATGCCATGCTTATGGTTATGCTGACAAAACAGACAAAACAAAACAGGAGATGAAATATACATCTCGACACGGATACCTAGCCAACTTTACCAGATGGACCATCACTGGGGATGATCATAAAGATTGACAATTCCACTTCAAAGTTATAACCTTCTCTGGGAGAGAGTAATCCATAACATCATGACTGCACTCGGATTGCCATCATGAGCTCAAATTCTTTGTCGAAGGAAAAATCACCAAAGGAATTTCCAATATCAACTGGAGTAACAACTTAATCGGAGAGCTGACTAAAGGGTATCATGAGAACCAAATACTTCTGCCCCTCGATAGTATAACCAACCTCTGCAAGTGAGCAACGTATCTTGCGACAAACAGTCTTCCAACTTTTCTGCCCCAGATTACATGGTCCACAAGAAGGAATCATCAAGAGGATTTTACAGAAGAATTGACATACCAAGATGCCTCAATATCTTCAAACTCTTGGAGAGATTCATGAATCTCGACATAACTGCCCTAGTTCAACTGCCTTCGAGAGATTAATCTCATCTTGACTTGATTGCTTCTGATTAACTGGTCTAGAGTAGCTGGCCTTGAAAAGAGCTAAGAAGCAACTTGCTTATAAGACCCCAAACGATGTTCTCCAGAACACATGGTCTGCAAGAAGAAATCACCAAGAGGGTTTTACAGAAGAATTGACATAAAAGATGCCCCAATCTCTTCAAACTCGTGGAGAGGTTCACGAACCTCGACGTAACTGCCCCAGTTCAACGGTCTTTGAGAGATTGATCTAATCTCGACTTGGCCGACTTTGATTAACTGAACATTGTGACAAATGATTAACCAATCCTTCAAATTAGTTGCCCCAGGGCGAGCTTCCTTTATCAAATCCAACTCCCTAGCTGACAGCATTTGTTGGGATTCCTTTTGACATTGGATCGTCTGGCAAACAATATTGTTCATTAAAAATTGGCAATTTTCAATGTAAAATTCATGCAATCTTTTGAAAACAATTTTGATGAAACACACGCGGCAGAGTGATCAAACGATCAAAGTGAAAGCGATCCAATCATTTTACGGATGATGGATAAAGTGATGAACACACACAAACATCAAATATCATTTAGGAGTCAGGTTATCCAACCTTGTTGTAATATGTTTCCAAAACAACCTTACCTCAATTAGGTCTTTTAAGGGTTGTAACGTGGTTTGGTTCACGGCTCATGAAACAAAGGATAAAGGCTCAAAGTTATTTGTCCCACCCATTCTCCATGATGAACTCCAATCCTACGCTCAGTTAACTCAAACTATACATTCAGGTTCCTACAGGCTGATAGTTGGTGATGATTCACAAATCTAAGGTAGTCACAACTCCCTTACAGTATTTGATAGCTTTTGCTATTTGAGGATTGTTGAAAGTAAAGCTTTAAGAATTTCCTCTTTTATTATCCCTTACATTTTCCTGAACTGTTTCTTTTGGATATACAGTCAGTGGGATGCCCCATTTTTGCCTAAGTCTCCTTCATAGGTGTTGCACCCCAAAATTTGCACAACATTTCTTTACCTAGCTTATGTTTCATTGCATTCACATTAGCATTATCATTTGCATTTCATTTACATGTATGCAGGAGATCAAGAGGTATGAGTACCAATCAAGATCTATACAAGAGTTTGAAGCTAGCTAAGAAGCCTATTAAAGTGTCCAAGGGTTGATATCCTTGTCAGAGAAGTCAAAAGATCCTCAGAGAGAGTGGTTGAAGCCAAGAGTGTGTGCCTCCTAACTTGAGAGTTGTGGGAGCTCCTCAGATAATTCTGAAGCCAGGAATGTGGACTTGAAGCCTTGAGAGAGCTCATGAGATGCCCTGAAAGCCATCATGGAGCCTAGATAGGTCATTGTGTAAGGTTAAGAAGACTCAGCCATGAGTGGTGCAGTTAGGGTTTGACTGGGTCAACCCTAGGTCAACTGATGATTTGGAGAAGGTTGAGACCAAATCCAAGAGCCATGTGATGATGGATTGACACATTGAGATGCTATAAGGATGATTCCAAGGTCAACTCATCATGATTGAGGAGTTTGAGAAGTTTCAAGCTAGGGTTTCTAAGGCTTGACAGTGTAAAATCCCCTAGTTTGACCCCTATCTTCAAGGCAGTTTAGCCCAAGATGTGATTGTCATCTCATCTTGTCCCTAACATGAATGTTGTAGAGCTTGCTCTTAGCTTTAATTTGAGTACTAGAAGTCCTTGATAGGATTTTTGGAACTCAATTTATGACTTTGACAAGTTACAGGTCATCTGAGGTATGTGAATCTGGGGGCTTGAAAGTCACCCAACTTGCATCAAGCTTTTGCCCTAGGAGGGTGATTCCTATGAACTTTTGGTTAACATGAATGTTGTTCCTTATCCTCTTAGCTTTCTATAGAGTACTATAAGTCCTTGATGGGATTTGTAGAACTCAAGTTATGGCTTTGACAAGTCAAGGGCATTTTGGTCATTTGGAGATTACAGGTCATTTCAAGTATAAAGCCATAACTCCTATTTCCAAGCTTCAAATGGAAAAATGTTCAACATCAAACTTGTTCAAAATGATGTTTTAAGGCTAGTAAGGAGGTCATGAGATGTTGGAAATGCTTGTAGCTCAAAGTTGCAAAAATGACCTAAAATAAGGGTATAAGTTAAATGAATCAAAGTTGGAAATTGATATTTTCAACCTACACATCCAAACCATGGCATGTAATATATCATTTTGAATCTAGAAAACATTTTAAGAACATTGGTTTAGCCACATTTTTGAGTTGAGATTCAATATGTGGACTTGCTTTGAAAAGTGATTACTTACATCATAAGTAACATGTGCAAAACATAAAATCAAGGCATGAGCAAGGCCCTTGGCAAGCTAAACACTTTCAAAATGTCACTGGGGGAGAAATTGGAAGTGAGTGAAGTTGGTTTCAAGCTGCAAACAAAATGGTGCATATCATGATATGTGATTGAAAATCTCGTGACATGAGAGATTGAAACTCTCATTAGAAGGGTCTAGGAGGTTCTAGATCATTCATACATCATCTATATATTGAGTAGAGATGATCCAATGCAAGGGTTGGTGATGATTGAAGGAGAGAGTATAGACTGAGATTGAGATTTCCTGGCTTGTAATTGAATTCGGTTTCACCAAATTCTTCACTCTCCATCCATTTTCTTGATTGAAACTTCTTCCATGAATGCTAAGGAGTGATTCCAGATCATAATCCAAGAGAATTCGTGGCTGAATCGTGCATGAGCCATTGAATTTTTCCACCTGCAACTCACCATCGGATTTCAAGATTCAGGAGCTTTCAACCGATTCTTTTGCATACAGAAGCAAGGAAAGGGTTCATTGATCGTGTCTGAAAGATTGTAGAGCTTGAATTGAAGGTTTATTGCATCTATTCATCCAAGATTTTCAGGTTAGTAACTTTCTTCCTCTAGCATGATTTAGGTAGAATCAAGATGAATTAAGGTGTTAGTTGCATTGTAGAACGGTGTAGGATCGATTTCAGATAGTTAATTTGAGAATTAGTGACCAATCTAGGGTGTTATCATTTTCGGTTGGAGTTTGGATATGGTGAATCTTGAGGTTTCAGAGGGAACTAAGGGTATGATTGAGTTCGTGAGGAAATTTAGGACAAGTTTCGTGTAGAGACCTCTTGGAATGGAGGCCTGGGGAGAGAGTTAGGGTTGAGGGTGATGACCGGAGCTCCACCGGTGGTGGCCGGAGCTGGGCGCGAAGGTCAGAGGTTCAAATGAAGAAGATGATGTTAGCACCATTGGATGGGGGTTGGACTTTGACTGAGTGAGTGATCCAACGGCCACGTTTTGATTTTAACTTGTGAAGGAATTCTGATTATGAAACGCACCGTTTCATTTAATCAGTGGTTCTGGGCTTAGTGGAAAGATTGTTATCCCCACCCCCCTGAAGGCCCAATCCATTATTTGTACTAATTCTGGTTACTATTTGCACCGCGCGTGTGTTATTTTAATTGGATTTTCTTTATTTTTTTCATTTTGTCTATGGTTCTTGAAAAATTCATATAAAATTGAAAATTAATCCAATTAATCTCATTCTTTTTACATTTTACTCATGATTGAGTCTAATATTTTTTAGATAAAAAATATTTTCATTTTATGTATTTTCTGATTTTATGGGAATTTTACATTTTAATTGATATTAAAATGGTTATGTTTGATGCATAATTTTGTGGAATTTTGTTTGATCATATGGTGATGATTTTGATCCTAATTTATTGTGTGTGATTAGGTTAGACATGTATGCTACCATAGTATTTTTCTCACATTTTTGTGGTGAAAATAGGTGTGCTTTCTAGATTGATATTTAGGTGCTTCCTTTTTAGGGTTTAAGGTTGATACCTTAGGATTTAGGACTTAATTTTAGGGATTAATAGATGATTTAGTCCCTGGTTTTTGTATGGGGCATTCTTAATTGAATTAGGATCCCTTAGGAATTTTTTTAGAAATTTATAAGATAGTTTCCTATATTTTGGTTGATTTTAGTTTAGGTGCTAGTTTTAGATGATTCTAGGGCACTAACTCAACTAGACTAACTTCTTTAAGTCCCTTAGACTAGGGTTTTTGTTTTGTTTGCCTTTGGTTGAGATTGAAGACAAGTTGAAGACAAGGTGAGGATGATTGAAGTTGCTTGAAGTTGCTTGGAGCTTGGATTGGCTTGTGCCTGAAGGTGTCTGGTGAAGTTTTAGGAGATAGGAGACCTAGGGAGAGCCTTAGGACTAGAATGATTTCTTTCACAAATATGGAAAGCATCTTGTGCTTCCATTCCTCCCAATGACTAAAAGTCCTTCTAAGATATTCACATCCCTCCTTTGGAGGTATGAGTGGCTTTATCTGGGAAGTAGAACTTTGAGGGAACCAGTCTCATAATGATGAACCCTTACAGGCTTCCTTTGGTTGTCAATAAGCTGTTTATCATTCCCCTCATTCTGTTAAATCAATTATCTTCTGGTTTGGGTATCTTGAAAGATGTTGGACTTGAGTTTAAAGATGAGGACTTCATTGAAGAGTGTGGAAGAGGATGATTCCTTGAGCATTGCCATTGCAGCTGAAGCTTGAAGAGCAAGAAGAGAAAGTTGATACTTGAAGACCCAATAGAGATTGAGTGAAGAGCTGAGGCTTAGAGAATGGAAGGATGAAGTTGACACTTCCATGTGATTGAAGACTACTCTGAGAAGCTGAAGCTTGTAGGAGAAGAAGACCAAGTTGATACTGATAAAGCAAAGAGAGCTGAAGCTTGAAGACTAAGGTGATACTTATGAAGAGGATTCAATTGAGATTGAGTGAAGAGCTGAGGCTTGAGGAATAAAGGATGAGTTGATACTTACATTGATGCATTGAGAGCCTGAAGGAATCAAGTTCATACTTATAGTTAGGAGTGAAGCCTGAGGGTGGAATTGACTGAGGAGCTGAAGCTTGGAGAAGGGAGAACAAGTTGAATCTTATGTTTGATGGGTTGAAACCTGGAAAAGCAAGTTGATACTTGTCATGAGAGATGGTAGCCTTGAAGGGTGATTGAAGTCTGAAGACTAGATTGCTGTCAGAAGAGCTGAAGCTTGGATTTGAAAGAGGGGTTGATCTATTTTCTTCCTGTCTGTTTTCTTTTCTGTGTTGATGTGCCTTGTTTGATTTGCTTGATTCATTAGAATAAGTTCATATTTAGATTGCTTTAATCTAGGGGCATGATTGCGCTAGAGGTTGAGTTGCTCCCTCTGCTTGTACTTTTACTGTATGGCTTTGCTTGCGGGTATTCGGTAGAGCCCAGCTCCCTTGCCCATGTGGTTTATTTTTGCTTGATAGCATATTTCATTTCTTCTGTATGATTGCAGTTACTTGTATTTTGCTTGATAGCATATTTTATCTTCTGTATGATTACAGTTATTCATATCTGGCTTGAGGCTGAGATGAGCTTGTGGAGGCTGCTGCCCCACACACATTTCCTCCCTCACTTGCATTGCATGCATTTTACAGTCGTTTACTGTATATCTGTTTACTGTTTAAGCTGATGCTTTACCTGTTTCTGTTTATCATTGACATGATCCCTTAGGAATATCACTTCTTTTGATAAGGAAGTGATGATAGAACTTTAGGTTGAAACCTATGCATGATAACTTCTAGGAGTTCCCTATTTCAAACCTCAACCATAGGATAAATCCTTGGCATGACAACATTAGGACTTGATAGTCTCCCCGTAGTTGAGCTTGTTCTCTTCTCATCTCAAAACAGTTTAAGATACAGTAATCATGAATGATTTCTTTCGTATGTTACGAGCCTTAAGCTATCTGAGAAAGGATTGTTGGAGAGTGTCTTTTCAACAGTCTGGAGGTTTAGTATGGAACCCTTTGGGTGACATGCGACGCATTCACTCTCAGGTCATAGTCGTTAGTGCGATTGAAATTGCAAACACAATAAAAAACACTTCTTCCGTAAAAGACAAAAAACAAACTTCAAACTTTTTGCCCCGTGGGCCCATAATTCAAAGGAAGCTTTTCTGAAGAAAAGAGTGTCATTAAACTTCAGCGCCATCGCAAACAGGCTTTGTCCCTAACTGCTGGAACTGCTATTTAACCCTACTCGATAAAACAGATGAATCTGAATTCCCGTAACCCGTAGTAGCCCGAACTACGTAAGCTCTGATCTCTCATACCTGTTGAGAGTACGTAGGCACAATACTGATGTATTGGCGAGCCACCTTCCCCGTAACCCGTTGTAGGTCGAACTACGTTGACTCTGATTTCTCATTCTCTGATGAGAATACGTAGGCATAAAGTGCGATGCTTTGCCGAGTCATTTTCCTTTCTTTTCAAACCAACCTTGATAGGTAGATAGATAAATCAACTCGTCCAGTAAACACAACAAGCGTGGATCCCGTCGAGTACGACGGACGTGAGGGGTGCTAATACCTTCCCCTTGCGTAACCGACTCCCGAACCCAGACAACGGTTGCGATGACCTTGTCTTATCCCTTTTCGTCAGGTTTTTCCGATCGTTTCCTTTCCTGTTCTGAGGGATAAATAAAGAAAGGTGGCGACTCTTCTGTTTTGCCGGCACCTTATTTTCGCGGAAGCGACAGCTGGCGACTCTGCTGGGGACTTGATAGTTTCCTGGGATCCAACGTCCCGTATGCGAGTCAGTTTGGGGATCCGACGTCCCTTGCGAGAGTCAATCCTAGCGCTTGTATGATTACTTGTTGGGTTGTGTTTATTTATCGCATTTTTATTTCCCGCACTTTGTTTTCAATATGATATGATTATCTATGCTGTTGTGGGAGGGGAATTCTGATGAGTGAGAAGCCAGACCCAGGCTTGAGTGAACTTAGCATTAGTTGTGGAAACTAGTGGGCGCGTGCTTGCTTGGCAGGCACTAGTGTCTCATGAAATCCATGCTCAGACGAGGTTCTCCCGGTTGACTTCTTTTTCAACCCTTTGGGTTGAGGGGGTTGTTGGTTTGGAGGATTGTTGACTCTGGGGACCGATCATTTGGAATTCAGCCGAGTGAGGCCGCTTCATGAGCTAGTGATGCCACACCTTCTGGGTATCGTATCACCCCTCTTGAATGTCTGTGACGCTGATGACCGCATAGGATGCCGAACTTGAGTCAGTTTAGGTCCATACCTGTGAGCAGGGTTGGGTTTGTTGCAGGAAACCTTGACCTTCAGACCACCTGGTTTTCTTGACAGTGAATCAGTTTTGGTTGGGATCAGAGGATCTCATCATCAGATGTGTATTGGTTCTTGACAGAACAGGTTTTTGGTTGGGATCAGAGGATCTCATCATCAGAGGTGTATTTATTCTTGACAGAACAAGTTTTGATTGGGATCAGAGGATCTCATCAGCAGATGTGTATTTGTTCTTGACAGAGCAGAATTTTGGTCCTGTATCAGAGGTACTTATTATCATATGGTTGTTCTTGACAGAGCAGAGTTTTAGTCTTGTATCAGAGGTCCTTATTATCAGATGGTTGTTCTTGACAGAGAAGAGTTTTGGTCATGTATCAAAGGTCCTTATTATCAGATGGTTGTTCTTGACAAAGCATATTTATGGTCCTATCTATATGTGTTCTTGACATAGCAGATTTGTGGTCCGATACCAGGATTTTCTTCTTATCAGATATAGTGGTTGTTCTTGATAGAGCAGTATTGTGGTTTTGTTGATACAGAATCTCCACAGCACAGTCGCCTTGATCTCCTGCTGCATGATTGCATTTTACATTGTTTTGCATACTCATTTGCATTTCATTAACGTGTGTCTGTGTTGCAGGTACCGTTTCCCCCCGATTCAGGATTTCTTGCCTCCTATTATATTGTTATGGGTTCTCTGAGGAAGACCGTGGCTTACAAGCTCCCTGCCCCTGATGTGGTTCAGCTGACTGGTTTGATTGCTTTAGCAGATGATTCTGTGAGAGATGAATTCAGAAAATCTTACGGCAAATTGCTCAGTTTGGTTCGTAAACCTTCTACGTTTGAGTTGAATGGGTTGCACGCTCTGCTGCAGTTCTACGATCCTCCGTTGAGATGCTTTACTTTTCAGGACTTCGTTCTTGCACCCACACTAGAGGAATATGCTGATTTGTTAGGTGTGCCTATCAAGAGGCAGATGCCTTTTGTTCATATGGATGCTGAGCCTGATCTGGCTAGTCTAGCTCCTTCACTTCATTTGGATGCCTCCGAGTTGGTATTGTCTAGTTGGAACAAGGTTCCCGGTTTCTCCTTGCAGTTCTTAGTGGGAAAGGCTCAGCAGTGCGCCAAAGACGGATGTTGGGTCGTGTTCAACGCCATTCTCGCTCTGTGCATATATGGCATCATTCTGTTCCCCAATATGCCCGATTTTGTAGACTTCGACGCCTTCCGCATCTTTGCTTCAGGGAATCCAGTCCCTACCTTGATAGGGGATGTCTACCATTCCATCCACTACAAAAACGAGAACATAAGGGGTAAGAATGTCTCGTGCTGTGTGCCCTTGCTTTATAGATGGCTTGATAGTCATCTACCCAAGAGGGGTCCCTTTGCTTCGTCTGCAGCCACAACTGAGTGGTCCGAGCGTTTGATGAGTCTATCTGCGGAGGATATTGACTAGTTTGGAAGAGATAGGTTGGGTACCGAGATTATCTTCAGCTGCAGCGGGTTTCCGAACGTGCCTTTGATAGGCAGGAAGGGCTGCATAAACTATAATCCGTCTTTGCTGGTCCGACAGTTTGCTTATGCTTTGAGAGCTCCGCCGAAGGATGAAGAGGTACAGGAATCTCTATACCTCACTGGTCTTCTAGAAGGGGATCTGTTATCTAAGCTTCAGCGCGCTTGGAATGGCATCAGTAAGAGGGTAAAACTATTGCTGGGGAGAAGCAATAGTCAAGTCTACGCTCTGTATGTGACGTGGATCCGAGCCAGAGCAGACGCTATAGGGATGCCGTTTCCTCCTACCAAGCCAGAAAGCCCTCCAGTTATTGGAGAGCCTACCACTGTGCCCATTCAGCAGCATAATCAGGTGTTAGCTGAGCGAGATGAATTGAAGAGGGCAAATGAAGAATTGGAGAAAGAATTGGTTCAGCTCCGAAGCGAGAGAAACGAAGTTGTTCATTCCTTCAAGAGGCAGACCGAGCTGGTGAACCAGCTAAGAACAGATTTGACTAAGCAGAAAGCTGAGCATGAGCGCATAGGTCGAGACTTCAAAGTTGTCAACAATGTACTGGCCACGAAGAAGCAGCACTTGGACGAAGCGTATCGGAGGATATCCAAGTTCAACCAACACTGGAAGGCCTACCTAGCCAACAGGAAAGAGCGGGAGGATAAGCTGATGCAACGGATCTCCAAGCTGAAAGCCCAGGTGAAAGCTAGTGAGAAGAGGTTTGATGAAGAAACCGCTCGCAGGTATGCCGCTGAAGGCCAACTCAACAGGGCTCTCGCTAACCTGAAGGAGCGCAAACTGACGTTTGAGTCCAAGAAGCGGAAGTTAGAAGATTGTTTCGGCGAAGGAGCATGGGAAGATTCGGTCGAAGGTCTTCAATACACCATTATGCAGAGAGAGTTACTCGTCGAAGGGTTACTCACTCGGCCTGATCATCCAGAAACGAAGGGGTTGTTAGAAGAGTTTCGCGCCCGTGGCCGTGTGTGACTATTTATATTCCTTTTGTTTGATCGTTGTTGTATGCTCACCATCGCCAGGCTTGTTGGCTGAGGTCATGCTATTGATTCTGTAATACCCCAAATTTTACCCTTTCTTTTTATTTTTATTTTAAATTCTGATTAACTTAATAAATTAACCTTCTTTTTTTAAATCTTGTTTTTTTTAACTAATAATAATTTAATTAAATTTTTTTTTTATAACTTTACTAATGTTTTTTATTAACTTTTTTTTTCTATTTAGTTTATTTATTTAAATCATTTTAAGCTCTTCTTACTAACTTTTAGGATTTAGATTAAAATTAAATTTTTTTTCTTTTCTTTAAGAGTAAATTTTTTTATAACCTTTTTTAAATTAATTTCTAACACATTTTTTAATCAAATTCTAATACCTCTTTTAAAATAAAAATCTAACTTCTTTTTAAAATTAAATCTTTTTCCTAACTTTTTTTTAAATCTTTTTCCTAACTTTTTTTTAAATCTTTTTTCTAACTTTTTTTAAATCTTTTTTCTAACTTTTTTTAAATCTTTTTTCTAACTCCTCTTTAAAGTTAAATCTTTTTTCTAACTTTTTTTAAATCTTTTTTCTAACTCCTCTTTAAAGTTAAATCTTTTTCTAACTTTTTAAAATTAAAACTTTTTTTCTAACTTTTTTAAAAGCTAAATCTTTTTCTAACTTTTTAAAATTAAAACTTGTTTTCTAACTTTTTTAAAAGCTAAATCTTTTTTTTCTAACTTTTTAAAATTAAAACTTTTTTTTTCTAACTTTTTTAAAGCTAAATCTTTTTTTTCTAACTTTTTTAAAGTTAAATCTTTTTTTCTATTTTTTTTTTTAAAAAAAAATCAAATCTTTTTTCTAACTATTTTAAAAGTTAAATCCTTTTTTTTTCTACCTTTTAAAGTTAAATCTTTTTTCTAACTTTTTTAAAGTTAAATCTTTTTTTCTAACTCTTTTTAAAAATTAAATCTTTTTTTCTCTAACTTCTTTTTAAAATTAAATCTTTTTTTCTCTAACTTCTTTTTAAAATTAAATCTTTTTTTTTTCTAACTATTTTAAAAATTAAATCTAACCTTTTTTTTATAAATTAAATCTATCCTTTTTTTTTAAAATTAAGATCTAAATTCCTTTTAAAATTAAATTCTAACCGTTTTTAAAATAATTCTAACATTTTTTAAAACCAACATTCAAATATTTTTTTTATTCTAACTCAGTTTTTTTAAACTTAAAACTCTAATTTTTATTTAACTTGAAACTCTTATTTTCTTTGCTAACTTTTAAATTTAAATCCCAACAATTTTTTAATCAAATCCAATCCCAATGAATTCCAGATCAAATCAATCAGATCATATCATCATCATAAGAAAATCAGCATCACCATCATTGAATCAAATCTGAAATCATCATAAAAATCTATTCAAATTAAATCTGAGATTAAAAAAGATTTAAAAAAACAAGTATAAAGGGGACGAAAATCATAACAAGAAGAAAAAAAAACTTTTTCGTAAAAATCCAAGCAAACCCCGTCAAAAATCCTCTAGCCTCAGGACAAAGCATCATCGGCCATCATCATTCCGTAAGGATCAAAAAATATAATTACAATTTTTGTGTTGCTTTTCATGTTTTTCAGGAAAAAGAGATGAAGAAGACAAATCGGCGGCCATGCAAAAGAAGAAGAAGATAACATCCGTGAGAGGCAAACAAGAAGGAGAGGAACACACGCAAACTCAGAGAGCAGAGAGAAGAAGAGTGATGACCGGCCCAACCTTTTTTTTTTTTATTTATTGTTTTTCCATTTGTTATTTTATTTTGTTTATCTTTTTAAAAAAAAAATCAAGAAGCCCCTTTCTTTTTTATAACCAAAAACCTTTTTCAAATTAATTAAAACTCTTTTTAAATAAAATAATCAAATGTTTTTTTTCAAATAATAAAACTTTTTTATAACTTTAAAGTAAAACGTGTTTTTTAACTAACATTAAGATTTTTTAAATTAAACCAATTGTTTTTTTTAATGATTAAATCTTTTTTTCAAAATATTATCACTAAAACTCTTTTTTTAGAATAATTAACCAAACTTTCACTTTTTTATTAATAAATTTTTTAAAAACTCAAAACTCTTTTAATTAAAATTAATCTCTCTTTTCACAAATTTAAATCCTTGGTTAAAAAGACCATAAAAGTCCTCCAAAATTCATACGGTTTGTTTCTCGTTCAATTTTGATTTCGTTTTCGTCTAACCCCACATACTGACATTTTTGTTTGTTTTGTTTCTTGCAGCTATTATGTTCAATTTGAAACTTATTTTCGGTTTTATATTTAGCTATTATAATTGTAACTGCTTATGGGATGTAATTTTGCGAGACAATTGTCGCATTTATCTTTCCGCACTTTATTTTCTGCCGTTGTATGTATATTTAATTTCATCGCATCTTTATAATTAATTTCACTCCTCCGAAGGAATTAGGTCTAGCCGTTTGACCGCCGTGTCAATAGTCCATAAACCCTCACACATTCAAAATTACACCCTTACAAACCCTAATTTTCACAAATGCCTCGCCGTAGGCTAATTTACAATTTTATCCCTAGCATTAGGTCAAAGAGCCGTCGCGCTCATTTTAGGGTTTCCCGCCGCGGAATCCCTAATCTAATTTAACCCTAATTACAACTTAACATTTCAACGTAGAGATTTGGAGTTTCTACACTCCGCGTAAGCGTGTCCTTAAGACATGTTTATTCCCCTTGAGACCTTGACCACAGTCAAGAAGTCTCTAACCTCCCTTTTGAGGGGAACTACGATTACTCTGATTCCACTCCCGTAAGGATACGTAGGCACAAGATGCGATGTCTTGCCGAGTAAACTTAGAATTAACCCCTTAGGTCTCTTTTCTCACTTTTAATCCTTTGTACATATACCTTAAGCAAATAAATAAAGCAAAAATAGTAAACATTTGAACAAAAGGTTCCTGTAGAGTACTACAGAAGTTTAGGATGCTAATACCTTCCCTAAATTTAACCAACCCCCGAACCCTAGATCTTTCCCCGCATTGTGTTTACGATGCAAAATAGGTTTTCCCTCTTTTGACCTTTTCCTTCGGATAAATCAAAGAGCGGTTGTGAATTGAATTGCGATTCAAACTCATTAATAGTTTGTGATCCTATTTCCACCGCAACAGGAAATGGCGACTTCACTGGGGAATGTTCTAAACTTTTGAGGGTTATCCCTAACTTGTTCATATTTATTACTATCTGTGTTATTATTCATTTGCATGTATATATTTGTGCTTTGATTGTGGGACTGTTCCTTGTGCTGTGAGATAAGTCCTACACCCGGATCTAGTGTACCTTAGGTAAATGGCAATAGACCAAGGAAACTGTACGACGTATATCGATACGGTTGATCTGGTGGCCATAGTTAGTGCGACTTCTTGGTTGGTGCTTATATTCCTTAAGTCAAGTTGAGGATAATATTGAGGCTGCCATATGTTGCCAATGCACTAACTGACTTTTAGAACCCTAGTTAACTCATCTTGGCCGTTAGAAAGTAGTGAGGTAACCGGCTTTGGTGCAGACTGAAGTTGGTTGACACTCGATACTACGCTCATTGAGATCTTAAACTTGGAGGGTTTTGGTTGGTAAGTAAGTTGCCTTCTGAACAACCACCCTTGTGAAGGATCAATGATATTGAGATCCCTTAGAACCTGGTTACTTTTGTAGGACAGGATGAACCATCTAACTTCAGGGGAGGGTACTTGCCTTTGAACCTCATGCAAGCCTTTAACCTAGGACTTTGTGTGTTTTCATGCATTGCATCCATAAAGCATCTCATCGCATTGTATTTCATGGAGTTCAAACATCATTTATGGATATCGCAGGATACCATAAATAAAAAAAAATATATATAAAATGAAAAAACAAGAAAAAGATTTCCTTGGTACCCCACGACATTAGTAAATGTTTTGAATTCCATGAAATCTTCATTTACATTCACATTTTAGCATCATACTTTTGCATTGCATGTGTCTCCCGATTTCTCACACTCGGTTCTCTCACCTTCCAGTTTCGTCACCCTGAGTTCTCGGCACCAATACAACACCAGAGCTCAAACTCGGGAAAGAATGGAGGATCAGGCAAAAGAGATTGATCGCCTTAGCAATGAACTTGAAGACCTTCGAGGGGGTATGGGGCGTATGATGGAATTGTTACATGTCATGAATGCTAAGATGGATACCCAGCCCACTGTTGTTTCTGAGATTACCGGCGTTACTGTGGACCCTCCACCAAGTGTGACCGTAGCAAGGGACCCACCTTATGGTCTCGCTCCCGGTTTTGTGCCTCCTCAAGCCACTGTTCCGATTAATCAACCTGTTCAGCAAGCCGTGCCCTTGTTTTCTGAAGTTTCTAGGGGGGCTCCTATCTTTGCACCACCTGTTGTACACACTCGTGCGCAACCGTACTTCAATGAGACAGTTTTTGATAATCTTGGTGAGAATGTTGAGGGTTATGAGAAAAATGATAAGCTTCGTGAGGAAGTAAACACTATCGTCCAGAGATTGAAAAAGGTAGAGGGTGATCAAATTTTTGGGACTGCTGCAAGGGATGTTTGTTTGGTCTCAGGTTTAGTTATTCCCCCGAAGTTCAAAACTCCGAACTTCGATCGCTATGAAGGTGCCACCTGTCCTAAGAGTCATCTGATCATGTATTATCGCAAGATGGCTGCCCATGTTGAGAATGATAAACTGATGATTCATTGCTTCCAAGATAGTTTGAAGGGTGCTTCCTCCAAGTGGTATTTAACTTTGGACCAATCCCGCGTTAAGAGCTTTCAAGATTTATCTGACGCTTTCATCAAACACTACAAGTACAATATGGATCTGGCTCCTGACCGAAGACAGTTGCTGAGTATGTCACAAAAGAATTCTGAGTCATTCAAAGAGTATGCTCAAAGGTGGAGAGAGACTGCTTCGCAGGTAGAACCTCCTTTGACCGAGAAAGAGTTAGCTGATTGGTTTGTCGACACAGTCCGTCCAGAATTTTACGAGAGAATGGTGGGTAGTGTGACTTCAAATTTCTCCGACATCGTTGCTGTGGGTGTCAAGATTGAATTGGGTATGAAGAGTGGTAAAATGACAAATAATCATGGCGCTTCTAAGGATCAGCCGAAGAAACCTCCGTATAGCTCCCAGAAAAAGAAGGAGAGTGAGACTAATGCTATATCCTCTGGTAGACCAAGGGAACGCTTTTACCGGCATCCGCAAGGTTATGCTCAACCTCAAGGGTACCCAGTCCAATATGCTCAACAACCCTATGTGGCAGCTATTACACCTTCTTTCAATCAACAGGTTCCCATGTATCCACCTATGCAACAACCTCCTGTTTATCCGCCTCCTGTCAACTACCTACAGGCACCCAATACTCCTGCTCCTCAACAGCCAAAGAGTCCGGCTCCTCGCCAGAATATGCCAAACAGAAGAACGTATAAACCTTGTCCGCCGATCCCGATGACTTTTACCGAGTTGTATCCCTCTTTGGTCAAACAGGGTCTCATCACTACTCGGGCTTTGGGTCCGCCTCCTAATCCTCTACCCGCCAATTACAACGCCGCCGCTCATTGTTTATTTCATGAGGGTGCGCCTGGTCATGATCTGGAGAATTGTTATGCTCTCAAAAATATTGTTAGAGATTTATTGGAAAAGAAGATTTTATCATTTGAGGATCCTCAACCAAATGTTAAGAAGAACCCTTTTCCTAACCATGAGAGTGTCAATGCCATTAGTGCTGATTCGGGAGAAGGTTATGCCCTTGACGTTGAACAGATTAAGACTCCTCTCAAGATGTTCCACTCGAAACTGTTTGAAGTTGGTTTGGTAGATACTTCCCACGTTGCATGTGTAAGTTGTGAAGCCAGTACTAAGGGTTGTGTGTTGGTTCAGAATGATGTTCAGAGGCTGATTAATGAGGGTGTTTTACAAGTGACAAGCCAAGCCAAGAAGGATGTAGTCGCTGTGGTTGAGCCTGTCTTCCATCAGCCTGAATCAAAGGGTAAGGTACCAGTGTTTAATTTATCAGGGGCAGGCTCCGCCAACCTCGTGTTCGATATACCGAGGTCGTATATCCCTGAAGTGAATCAGCCTAAGCCTTAGTTATTCGAAGACCGAGTCCGTTTCCTTTCAGTGATCCTAAAGCTGTGCCTTGGAAATATGACGTGACGATGATTGACAAGGAGTCTGGGAAGGTTATTTCAAAGGAAGAGGGTAAGGATACTGTGACCAATATCGCAGAGGTAAGCAGGATGACTCGCAGTGGCCGTGTGTACACTCCCCATTCTAATGAGGATCCACCTAAGGAGACCACTAATATCCCTGTGCCTGCCAAAGACAAAGGTAAGGGAGCCGTCACGAATGATGAAGATGCCGAATTTTTGAGGATCATCAAGAAAAGTGACTATAAAGTTATCGATCAACTTCATCAGACTCCTTCCAAGATCTCAATTCTATCTCTGTTAATGAATTCACCCGCTCATAGGATGGCCTTGCAGAAGGTTTTGACTCAAGCACATGTGGATCAAGATATTAGCACCAGTCGGTTTGATAGTGTGATTGCCAATTTGACCGCCTGTAACACCCTCAGTTTCAGCAATGAAGAGTTACCGAAAGAGGGTCCGAACCATAATCGTGCTTTACATATATCGGTAAAATGTCAAGAGGACAATTTAGCGAGAGTGCTAGTGGACACCGGCTCTTCTCTGAATGTTCTACCCAAGAGGATTCTCGATAAGTTGGCTTGTAAAGAGACTGTGTTGAAACCTACTCCTTTGGTTGTCAAGGCTTTCGATGGCTCTCGCCGGTCGGTAATGGGGGAGGTTGAGCTTCCTATCCTGATTGGTCCGAAAATTTTTAATATCACGTTTCAAGTCATGGACATTAATCCCAACTACAGTTGTTTACTCGGAAGGCCGTGGATTCATGCCGCTGGGGCGGTAACCTCAACTTTACATCAGAAGATGAAGTTCGTAATCGATGGAAAGTTGGTTATTATACACGGTGAGGAAGATCTGATGGTCAGTAACCTGTCCTCTTTCCGTTACATCGAGGCTGACGAGAATGCTTTAGACATTTCCTTTCAAGCACTTGAGATCGCCAATGCTGTTCTGCTGGAGGTCGAAGAGACAGTGGGTCAGGGTAATCCATCTTTTGCATCTCTGAAGAGTACCAAAGCAACAATTGACAGGGGCATTCCCGAAGGTTGGGGAGAGGTAATTGACGTCAAGACCAAGACTGATCGCTCTGGGTTGGGTTACAAACCAACTCAGATTGGAGCTGCCACAACTGTCGAAGGGCGTCCGAAGGTTATCCAAGAAGTATTTGTCAGCGGAGGTTTCCAAGTCAATGCCATCAGCGACTGTGAAGAAAATGAAGAGCTGAGCAACCTGGTGTTTAAGGGTGATGCAGTTTTGAACAACTGGGAGGCCGTAGAGATCCCTGTTATCTTTCCCTTGTCAAAGTAATTGTTTTTTTAAAAAAAAAGTTTCATTTACATTTTCAAATAAAAATCTGTAGCTCTGCCCAAGGCTATAGGGTTGTTTTGTCGGGCCACCTTTCATTTCTAAAAAGATATTAATAAAAGCATTTTGTTCAATTCCACTTTGGTTCATTTGCGTTTTTCGTTTTCACCTTTAAAAATGAAATTGGCAACCTTTTTTAAAAAAAAAAAATAATAATTAAAAAAAAAAAAAAAAAAACAGCATTTCATTCTTACATATCTGCGAGCATTTTAATTAAGTAAGCCTTCCATCATGCAGAGATATCGTAAACCTTGTTGGATCCAATGACCTTACTGACACTCCTGACTGGGATGCACCCATCAATCAAGCTGAAGACGAGGGTGAAGAAGATTTTGAAGTACCTGCGGAACTGACAAGATTGATTGAGTACGAGTACACAGAGCTTCAACCGCATAAAGAGCAGGTGGACTTAATTAATCTCGGTACAGATGAGAGCAAGAAAGAGGTCAAGATTGGTGCAATGCTTGGGACGGAGATTAGGCCGAGGTTGATTGAGTTGTTAAAAGAGTATATTGATGTGTTCGCGTGGTCGTATCAAGATATGCCGGGCCTAGACACGGATATTGTTGTTCACAAGTTGCCGCTTAAGCCAGATTGTCCGCCTATCAAACAAAAGCTTCGAAGAACGAGACCCGACATGGCTTTGAAGATTCGAGATGAGGTTAAAAAGCAGTTGGATGCAGGTTTCTTGGCAGTCGCGAAGTATCCAGATTGGGTTGCCAACATTGTGCCAGTGCCCAAGAAGGACGGTAAGGTTAGGATGTGTGTAGACTACAGGGATCTGAACAAAGCAAGTCCAAAGGACGACTTCCCACTGCCACATATTGATACACTTGTAGACAATACAGCCAGTTTTGCGTTGTTTTCATTTATGGATGGTTTCTCTGGCTATAATCAGATCAAGATGGATCCCGATGATCGAGAGAAGACTACTTTCATTACTCCTTGGGGAACCTTCTGCTACAAAGTCATGCCTTTCGGTTTAAAGAATGCAGGGGCAACTTACCAACGTGCTATGACCACTCTTTTTCATGATATGATGCACAAAGAAATTGAGGTGTATGTGGACGATATGATAGCCAAATCTCAGAGTGAAGAGGAGCATTTAGACCATTTGGTGAAGCTGTTTGAACGACTCAGGAAATACCAGTTGAAATTGAATCCTGCAAAATGTACCTTCGGTGTCAGATCCGGAAAATTGCTTGGTTTCATTGTTAGCCAGCGAGGGATTGAGGTGGATCCTGACAAAGTCCGAGCCATTCAAGATATGCCGGCTCCGCGAACCGAGACGCAAGTTAGGGGTTTTCTGGGACGTCTGAATTACATTTCCAGGTTTATCTTTAATATGACCGCTACTTGTGAGCCGATATTCAAGTTGCTTTGCAAGGGGCAGACAGTTGAGTGGAACCCTGATTGTCAGAAAGCGTTCGAGAAGATTAAGGGTTATTTGCAAGACCCCCCTATTCTGATCCCGCCCGTACCTGGAAGACCGTTGTTTATGTACCTTACTGTCCTCGAGAAGTCTATGGGTTGTGTGCTTGGGCAACATGATGAGACTGGGAAAAAGGAACATGCGATTTATTACCTGAGCAAGAAGTTTACCGATTGCGAAAACAGATACTCACCATTAGAGAAAACTTGTTGTGCATTGGCATGGGCCGCTAAGCGCCTTCGGCAGTATATGGTCTGTCATACCACGTTATTGATTTCTAAAATGGATCCGATCAAGTATATTTTTGAAAAACCTGCTCAAACCGGGAGGCTAGCCCGTTGGCACATGTTGTTATCCGAATATGACATCCAGTATGTATCCCAGAAGGCGATTAAGGGTAGTATCTTATCTGATTACCTTGCAGATCAGCCAGTTGAAGATTATGAACCTCTTAAGTTCGATTTTCCCGATGAGGATATCCTGTTGATTAAAAGAGATTGTGAAGAGCCAGATCCGAGCGAAGGTCCAGAACCAGGTCTTTGGTGGAAGATGATGTTTGATGGTTCCTCGAATTTCAATGGGCATGGTATAGGCGCCGTTTTGATGAACCCAAAGGGTGGATTCACTCCATTTACAGCAAGGTTGGACTTTGAGTGTACTAATAACGTCGCAGAGTATGAAGCGTGTATCCTCGGCCTCGAAGCAGCAATTCACCTCCGAATCAAACTTCTTAAAGTAAGTGGTGACTCAGCCTTGGTTATTTACCAAGTACAGGGCAAATGGGAAACGAAGAATGAGAAGTTAATCCCTTATAAAGACTATATTATTGAGCTGATCAAGTATTTCGACGAGATAGAGTTCGAGCATGTTCCTAGATCCGAGAATCACGTAGCTGACGCATTAGCCATGTTAGCATCCATGTGGAAAGTTAAGTTTGTTAATGAAGCACCTCTTATCCATATTGAGCGCAAGGTTGAGCCCGCTTATTGTCAGATGGTCGAAGAAGTTGAGGTGGATGAAAAGCCTTGGTTTCATGATATCAAGAACTACCTCGCCAAGCAGGAGTATCCCGATGGTGCTACTGGTCTGGACAAAAAGACGTTGAGAAGATTGGCGTCCAAATTCTTTATCAGTAATGGTGTGTTGTACAAGAGAAATCACGACATGGTCCTGCTCAGATGTGTTGATAAACGGGAAGCGGACATGTTACTACAGGAAATTCATGAGGGGACCTTCGGAACCCATGCCAATGGTTACGCTATGTCCAAGAAGATGTTAAGGGCTGGGTATTACTGGTTAACCATGGAGGCCGACTGCATCCGATACGCTAGGAAATGCCATAAGTGCCAAATCTATGCTGATAAAATGCACGTGCCTCCGTCACCGTTGAATGTTTTGTCTTCACCATGGCCGTTCTCTATGTGGGGCATTGACATGATTGGGGCGATTGAGCCGAAAGCTTCTAATGGACATCGTTTTATCCTCGTTGCTATAGATTATTTCACCAAATGGGTAGAGGCTGCCTCCTACACCAACGTGACCAAGCAAGTGGTTACCCGATTCATCAGGAAAGAAATCATCTGCCGTTATGGAATCCCAAGCCGGATAATAACTGACAATGGCACCAATCTGAATAATAAGACTATGAAAGAGTTGTGTGATAACTTCAAGATCACTCACCACAATTCTTCTCCGTACCGTCCTAAGATGAATGGAGCCGTTGAAGCTGCAAATAAGAATATCAAGAAGATCCTGCAAAAGATGGTTGTGACTTACAAAGATTGGCATGAGATGTTACCGTTTGCTTTGCATGGATACAGAACCTCAGTGAGAACTTCGACAGGGGCAACACCTTTCTCATTGGTGTATGGAATGGACGCCGTGCTCCCCATCGAAGTAGAGATACCTTCTTTAAGAGTGTTAATGGAAGCTGAACTTGAGGAAGCTGAGTGGGTTCAAGACAGATTGGATCAGTTGAATCTCATTGACGAGAAGCGTTTGACAGCCATGTGCCATGGGCAATTATATCAGAAACGGATGAAAAGAGCGTTTGATAAGAAGATTCGTATTCGTGAGTTCCGCCAAGGAGAGCTCGTACTCAAAAAGATCTTACCAGTACACAAAGATATGCGTGGAAAGTGGATGCCCAATTATGAAGGCCCGTTCGTTGTAAAGACTGTCTTCTCCGGAGGGTCTCTAATACTTACGACAATGGACGGTGAAGAACTAGCACATCCCGTGAATTCTGATGCAGTCCGAAAATATTATGCCTAAAAACCCGCTAAGTCGAAAACTTGCAAAAGGCGACTTAGGCAAAAGTAAGGGTTGAAAAAAAGAAAAAAGAAATAATAACAAAAGCTCGCTAGGTTGAAAACCCGAAAGGGCGGCTTAGGCAAAAAAGAGCGTCCCGGTGGATTGAAAACCCGAAAGGGCGGTCCAGGCAAAAGTTAGGGACAGAGGCATTTCATTGCATCAGAAGACACACTTTCCGCATGAGAGCCATGTTTCAGCTCTTTCACCCTTGCCCAAAGCAGGATTCTGGATTAGTCTTAGTTAGTAGTGTCAGTAGGTGTCGTTGGATTCGATGTAACCTTTTTTCCCATGTTGCCAATTTCAAAATGTAATCATCTGTGGAGCTATGCCTTCAGCAAGCAGCCACCCTTTAATAAAAGATACCATCTCGTTACTTACATTCTTTGGTGCATTGCTCTTTGCTTTCTATTGTTATGCAAAATGCGTTTATTCTTAAAATTTGAAAATGAAAGGTGCATTGTAGATTTTTCAAAACTGTTTTTCAAAAAACAAACAAATTTGAAATGTAATAAATTACTTTGACTAGTGGAAATTCCGACAGGATCTCTTCATTCCCCGGAAATATCATTATTGCAGAAACACTTTCAAACCATTGCCCAGTGATAGTCCCCAGAGAGACTATAAGCTGACAACCTTTTCTTGGGTAACTCAAAAGTGTCCCTCAGGTTTTCTTCTCCCCATGTGAAGACGTGATACTGTACACCACAAGCAGATTACCTTCTCCCCAGAGAATTCCAAACTTTAAAACCAGACTTGGTTCTACCATTGATCTTTCTTACCCATGATTGACGTATTGGTTGCAGAGAACGCAGGGTATTTCCGTCGAGATGTTTATTTCATCTCTCGTCCCGTCTCTAGTCTGTTTCGTCAGTATACGCAAGGGCATAAGCATCACATGCCTATTTCATTTCATATTCATTACATACTCATTACATACTCATTTCATAACATCTTGCATAGTTACATACATAGACATCAACATACATTCATATTAACATATCCATTAACATACGCGATAACATGCACAGGTTCATCGTGTCTCCATCATTGGTCGTTACCACCGAGTAATTGGGGTTTGTCCATTCTCTCCAAATAGATTGTCAGCCCTAAGCATAAAATACATATGCGTTTCCAGTTTCCCCACGGAGCTCGATCCTCGTGGATGACGGTTACTTCAGCTATCTTTCCTCACCAGGATAAGATATTTACCCTCCGAGATCATTCCCTCGATGGAGTTTTGATTACCAGTCTTCTTTCTAGCTCGATCCTAGATTGAATCTCAGTCTTGTCGGTAGTCAAGCCCAACCGGACGTGCATTTATTTTGCACCATCTAAAGATTTTCACCATACCATGACAGATGTTCGACTGTTCTCGCCCGAGAAGTTTATCACTGTACCCGGACGTGCATTTATTTTGCAATATCTTCAACTACAATCCTTTATAGATACACGCCAGTTCGCGCCGGAAAATATATCAGTACAACCCTTTACACTTTACATTTTACAGCATCAGCATACGACATTTCTCACCTAAGAAGTCGATCCTATCCTCGTTATGACTCGCAGCAAATGGCCATCTCCATGGAGCAGTTGGGTTTCCATTTACCTGCCGTCTTGAGGTTTGAACCAAATCGTATTCAGGAGAGCACGATCTTGAGTTACGGGGAGGTTTGAGCAGTTTCATATTCAGGAGAGCACGGTTCTGAGTTATGAAGAAGTTCATTTATCCTTTAGTAAAAGAAGGAGCGGAATCATATTCAGGAGAGCACGATTCTGAGTTATGAGAAAGTTCAGTTGGCCGTTTTTCAGGAGAGCACGATTCTGAAAAATGAAGAAATTTCAGGAGCCGAATCATATTCAGGAGAGCACGATTCTGAGTTATGAGGAAGTTCGATTATCCAGTTTCATATTCAGGAGAGCACGATTCTGAGGTATGAAGAAATTCAGTCATCCAGTTTCATATTCAGGAGAGCACGATTCTGAAGTATGAGAAAGTTCAGTCAGCCCTTTTCATATTCAGGAGAGCACGATTCTGAAGTATGAGGAAGTTCAGTTCACCCTTTTCATATTCAGGAGAGCACGATTCTGAAGTATGAAGAATTTCATTTACCCGAAAGAGCCGAATCATATTCAGGAGAGCACGATTCTGAAGTATGAGGAAGTTCAGTTTACCCTTTTCATGTTCAGGAGAGCACGATCTTGAAACATGAAGAAGTTTATTTATCCTTCAGTAAGAGAGAATCAGAATCGTATTCCAGGCGCCGACCTTAAATGCGAGAAGATTTATTTATCAGATAAGCAGCAGCCTCTTTATTTGAGTGCTTATCCATTTTGGCACATAAGTCCCTTCCAAGTGACAGTTCTCCCGCGAGAAGCTTATCAGGGCACTTCCCATTAAAGTCCATTTATTTTGGCATACAGCCGGTCCTTACCCTGTATATTTGATACGGATTTCCGAAAAGTCCGTTCGATCCCATCACGAAGGATAGTTTATAGAAGCTTGGATGTTATTCTTTGCTCAATACTCCAGCATTCTGTGATCGATCTTGCAACCGTGTAGATCCAGTTATTATTAGACATTCCCAAGTGGAGGTCATCTCATAGGTGCCATCTCCATTTAAGGATCTTATTCTCAAAGTCCATTTATTTTGGCATACAGCCGGTTCTTTTCACCCTGTATATTTGCTACGGATTCCCGAAAAGTCCGTTTGATCCTGTCACGAGAGATAGTTTACAGAAGCTTGGATGTTATTCTTTGCTCAATGCTCCAGCATTCTGTAATCGATCTTGCAGTCGTACATGATTCAGTTTTACTTTTAGATTCCCCAGTGGAGGCCGTCTCATAGGTGCCATCTCCATTTGAGAATCCCGTTCCTGTTCTAAAAATGACAATTGGTCGTGTTCGCACCAGTTGACCATCATTTTAGAATTCCCCGGTGTTGTACTGTGTCCCAGCGCGTCGTTTTCCCCAGTGTGTTCTTCTCGTAGCGTATGTCCCTGTGTCGTCGTATTCGTCAACATTTTCGCAATTCATCATTCCAGCATACGCATCATATCATTGTCTGCATTAGTCTGTTCTCGTTTTGTCTATAGCATTGCATATCGCCACATATAAGGGCAAAATTTTCGGTTATCTATATTTAAATCCCTCCACCATGATTCCTCGAGTCTCCGCCACTCAAATCATCCGGTGTAGCTATTTAAATAGGGGCAACTGTAATACCCCAAATTTTACCCTTTCTTTTTATTTTTATTTTAAATTCTGATTAACTTAATAAATTAACCTTCTTTTTTTAAATCTTGTTTTTTTTAACTAATAATAATTTAATTAAATTTTTTTTTTATAACTTTACTAATGTTTTTTATTAACTTTTTTTTTTCTATTTAGTTTATTTATTTAAATCATTTTAAGCTCTTCTTACTAACTTTTAGGATTTAGATTAAAATTTAATTTTTTTTCTTTTCTTTAAGAGTAAATTTTTTTATAACCTTTTTTAAATTAATTTCTAACACATTTTTTAATCAAATTCTAATACCTCTTTTAAAATAAAAATCTAACTTCTTTTTAAAATTAAATCTTTTTCCTAACTTTTTTTTAAATCTTTTTCCTAACTTTTTTTTAAATCTTTTTTCTAACTTTTTTTAAATCTTTTTTCTAACTTTTTTTAAATCTTTTTTCTAACTCCTCTTTAAAGTTATATCTTTTTTCTAACTTTTTTTAAATCTTTTTTCTAACTCCTCTTTAAAGTTAAATCTTTTTCTAACTTTTTAAAATTAAAACTTTTTTTCTAACTTTTTTAAAAGCTAAATCTTTTTCTAACTTTTTAAAATTAAAACTTTTTTTTTCTAACTTTTTTAAAGCTAAATCTTTTTTTTCTAACTTTTTTAAAGTTAAATCTTTTTTTCTATTTTTTTTTAAAAAAAAAATCAAATCTTTTTTCTAACTATTTTAAAAGTTAAATCCTTTTTTTTTTCTACCTTTTAAAGTTAAATCTTTTTTCTAACTTTTTTAAAGTTAAATCTTTTTTTCTAACTCTTTTTAAAAATTAAATCTTTTTTTCTCTAACTTCTTTTTAAAATTAAATCTTTTTTTCTCTAACTTCTTTTTAAAATTAAATCTTTTTTTTTTCTAACTATTTTAAAAATTAAATCTAACCTTTTTTTTATAAATTAAATCTATCCTTTTTTTTATAAAATTAAGATCTAAATTCCTTTTAAAATTAAATTCTAACCGTTTTTAAAATAATTCTAACATTTTTTAAAACCAACATTCAAATATTTTTTTTATTCTAACTCAGTTTTTTTAAACTTAAAACTCTAATTTTTATTTAACTTGAAACTCTTATTTTCTTTGCTAACTTTTAAATTTAAATCCCAACAATTTTTTAATCAAATCCAATCCCAATGAATTCCAGATCAAATCAATCAGATCATATCATCATCATAAGAAAATCAGCATCACCATCATTGAATCAAATCTGAAATCATCATAAAAATCTATTCAAATTAAATCTGAGATTAAAAAAGATTTAAAAAAACAAGTATAAAGGGGACGAAAATCATAACAAGAAGAAAAAAAAACTTTTTCGTAAAAATCCAAGCAAACCCCGTCAAAAATCCTCTAGCCTCAGGACAAAGCATCATCGGCCATCATCATTCCGTAAGGATCAAAAAATATAATTACAATTTTTGTGTTGCTTTTCATGTTTTTCAGGAAAAAGAGATGAAGAAGACAAATCGGCGGCCATGCAAAAGAAGAAGAAGATAACATCCGTGAGAGGCAAACAAGAAGGAGAGGAACACACGCAAACTCAGAGAGCAGAGAGAAGAAGAGTGATGACCGGCCCAACCTTTTTTTTTTATTTATTGTTTTTCCATTTGTTATTTTATTTTGTTTATCTTTTTAAAAAAAAAAATCAAGAAGCCCCTTTCTTTTTTATAACCAAAAACCTTTTTCAAATTAATTAAAACTCTTTTTAAATAAAATAATCAAATGTTTTTTTTCAAATAATAAAACTTTTTTATAACTTTAAAGTAAAACGTGTTTTTTAACTAACATTAAGATTTTTTAAATTAAACCAATTGTTTTTTTTAATGATTAAATCTTTTTTTCAAAATATTATCACTAAAACTCTTTTTTTAGAATAATTAACCAAACTTTCACTTTTTTATTAATAAATTTTTTAAAAACTCAAAACTCTTTTAATTAAAATTAATCTCTCTTTTCACAAATTTAAATCCTTGGTTAAAAAGACCATAAAAGTCCTCCAAAATTCATACGGTTTGTTTCTCGTTCAATTTTGATTTCGTTTTCGTCTAACCCCACATACTGACATTTTTGTTTGTTTTGTTTCTTGCAGCTATTATGTTCAATTTGAAACTTATTTTCGGTTTTATATTTAGCTATTATAATTGTAACTGCTTATGGGATGTAATTTTGCGAGACAATTGTCGCATTTATCTTTCCGCACTTTATTTTCTGCCGTTGTATGTATATTTAATTTCATCGCATCTTTATAATTAATTTCACTCCTCCGAAGGAATTAGGTCTAGCCGTTTGACCGCCGTGTCAATAGTCCATAAACCCTCACACATTCAAAATTACACCCTTACAAACCCTAATTTTCACAAATGCCTCGCCGTAGGCTAATTTACAATTTTATCCCTAGCATTAGGTCAAAGAGCCGTCGCGCTCATTTTAGGGTTTCCCGCCGCGGAATCCCTAATCTAATTTAACCCTAATTACAACTTAACATTTCAACGTAGAGATTTGGAGTTTCTACACTCCGCGTAAGCGTGTCCTTAAGACATGTTTATTCCCCTTGAGACCTTGACCACAGTCAAGAAGTCTCTAACCTCCCTTTTGAGGGGAACTACGATTACTCTGATTCCACTCCCGTAAGGATACGTAGGCACAAGATGCGATGTCTTGCCGAGTAAACTTAGAATTAACCCCTTAGGTCTCTTTTCTCACTTTTAATCCTTTGTACATATACCTTAAGCAAATAAATAAAGCAAAAATAGTAAACATTTGAACAAAAGGTTCCTGTAGAGTACTACAGAAGTTTAGGATGCTAATACCTTCCCTAAATTTAACCAACCCCCGAACCCTAGATCTTTCCCCGCATTGTGTTTACGATGCAAAATAGGTTTTCCCTCTTTTGACCTTTTCCTTCGGATAAATCAAAGAGCGGTTGTGAATTGAATTGCGATTCAAACTCATTAATAGTTTGTGATCCTATTTCCACCGCAACAGATTCATATTGTACTCACTGACGTTGTGTACCGCCTTGATGGGCTTTCTTTCTATATATGAGACGTTATTTCCATGACTGGACTCGGACTTCTTATTATCAACACTGTCACTCAGGCACTAGGATCGGGGGAAATCTCCCTAACGCACAGACACACGTTGCATTTGCATGAAGCACTTGCATAACGAGCACTTTGTCATTTTTTTTCCTAACCCTTTTGTGTTTACAGGTTGTTTCAGGTTGTTCCAGGATTGATCAGAGACCTATCCACCGCTATCCGACCAGAGCTAATCAAACCAGAATCATGGAGCATGTGCAAACTGATGTTCAGGAACTCCGCAAAAGAATGGATCGCTTCATGGAGCTTATGCAAGCGGTCGCCAATGGCCAGGATCAGCTCAGAACCTTGGTTCAGCCTCTGATTTCAAGGGTTGATAGCAATGGCGTACTCCATGGTGGGACCGTGCCTACCCCTCCACCAGTTGAAACTCCTCAGAATGGTGTCCCCGTGACCGGGGGGAATGGCAGTGCCAACGGCAATGTGATAGCTAACATGGGACTCAATGGTAATACGATGAGCGTCGGCAATGGAAATTTTGAAGCTAATGTCAATGTTGGGCCGGGCAACGGCACTGCGGGTGTTGGAAATCTATTCGGGCCTCAGCCGTGGTTAGAAGATCGTCAAGACGATGTGTTCTCTCAGAGAGGTACTGAAGGTGAGCTGACTGCTGAAGCACGACTTAGGTTCAAGGCACTCGAGGATAAGATGAGAAATATCGAGAACCAGAACACTCTGGGCGTTGATATGTCCAAGTTGGGACTGATTGCTGATTTCAAGGTGCCTCCCAAGTTCAAGGTACCTGACTTTGAAAAGTACAAGGGCACCACTTGCCCTCGCGTCCACCTGAGATCATATTACAGAAAAATGTCCGTTCATTCTGAGGACGAGAAGTTGCTGATGCACTTCTTTCAGGACAGTCTGTCCGGACCATCCCTCGAATGGTACATGAGTCTGGAGCCTACTAGTGTGCGCACGTGGAAGGACCTTGCTGAAGCATTTGTGCACCACTACCAATATAACAGTGACTTAGCCCCGAACCGAGTCCAACTGCAGAATCTGTCGCAAAGAAACAATGAAGCGTTTAAGGAATACGCCCAGCGGTGGCGTGAGTTGGTGTTGCACCCCAAAATTTGCCCAACCTTTTTCTAACCTAGGTTTATGTTTCAATTGCATTGTCATTTGCATTGTCATCATGTACATAGTACATTCATATGCATAGCATAGCATAAGCAAGCTATCTTAATCAGGGGATCAAGTGCCATTCTTGTCTCAAGAGGCATATTCAGATGGTTTCATTCATATTCAAGACTATTCATGTCATCAGGGAAGAATTTGAGTCTTGAAGAGTTGACAGATCAATCATGGGGTTCTCTCCTGTCTTGAGGTTGTTTGGGGATCATTAAAGGGTATATGAGCTATGAGCCAAGAGCATGGAGTGTGTATGGATATCATGGAAAGTCTAGATGATCATTTTAAAGATGAGCCAAGTCATTGGAATGATTACAAGAGCCTCAGTTGAAGACAGTCAACTAGGGTTTTATCTAGGTCAATCCTAGGTCAAGGGTTGATTTGAAAGGCATTAAGGCTCATTTGAAGAATGTGGGATTCATTATTTGATATGTGGATATGGATGTGGTGTTGTGCCAAAGAAAAATCAACAGGAGTCAAGGAGAAGAGGAGTTACCAAATTAGGGTTTCAGTGTAAAATCCCCTGATTTAGGTCAAACTTCCAAGCAGTGTAATTCAAAATGCAAGCTTCATATGAACTTTTGGTCTACATGAGACTTGTAGAGCATCTTCATAGCTTTAATTTGAGTGGTGGAAGTCATCAATATGATTTATAGAACTCAAGTTATAGCTCTTGCAAGTTACAGGTCATCTGAGGACACTAAAATTTGTTTGTGAAAGTTGCCTGTCTTCCAAGCAACTTTTGACCTTCAAGGAGTTTTCAAATGAATTCTTGGAAAACATAAGGGTTGTTCTTCATGATCTCCCCTTTGCAAAAAGGTATGGTATGCCTTCATCTGATATGTGAAGCTCAAGTTATAGCTTGTGCAAGTCAGGGGTATTTTGGGAAAGTGGAATTATAGGTCATTCTTAGCCTATGCCTAAAACTCATACAAGGAAGCTTCAAATGAAAAACTTCACAACATCAAAGTTTCTCAAAATGGCATTTTAAGTCTAAAAAAGAGGTCATGGCATGTTGGAAAAGCTTGTAGCAAGAGTTGACCAAAGTTGGTAAAAAAAATGACTTAAAAAATGGACATAAGTTGAAAAAGTTCAAGTTGGAAATTGGTATGGGCAATCTACACATCCAAAATGGGGCATATGATATATCATTTTGAGTCTAAACAACATTTTAAAGACTTTGGTTCAGCCACAATTTTGAGATAGGGCTTTAAAGATGGAGTTGCTTTGAAAATCAATTACTTGCATATTAAGGCACAATTGTGAAATTGCAAGGAAATGTAAGGAATCAGCAAGTAAGCATTCATACACTTCCAATTTGTCATGTAAGGAGAATATCAAATATGATTAAAGGGATGCAAGTGTTTGAAAGGAGATGTCATGAGATCACTTCAAAATACCATATCATGAGAAATTCATGAAGTTTCTAGAATCATCCTAGACTGATCTAGAAGACTCTAGATCTTTCCATGCTCTCCTATATATTGGATTGAGATCATTAAGAGAAAAGGTTGGTGCATAGAGAGAGAGAATAGTGAGAATTACAAGGTTCCTTCATTTGCAAGTAAGAAGAAGATCACTCATTCTACACCATTTCTGTTCCAAGTTGCTTCTTCATCTTCAATCATTAGAGCATAGTGAATGATTCCAAGCTTGATCAGAGGTCTGTTAATGGCAATTTGAAGTGCTAGCATTGAAACTTCAAGAATTTACACCAGATCTACAGCCCTCACTACAAGCTCTTTCCACATGGTTGATTGCAAACAGTAGCCTCATTACCAAGTGTAGATCACTCTTGAAGCATTGCAAGACTTGAAGTGCACGATTCCTCAACTGTTTCATCAAAGATTGCAGGTATGTAGTCTGATCCATACACCGTTAATTATGTCTTTTAGGTCTGTTTCTTTAGGTTAAAATTGCTAGGTTTAGGTAGATGATGATGTATGGAAACTGTTAGAGCCATTGATGAAGATTCATGTTAGGGCAGTTGGGCTTTCATGGCTTAGAACGCTTAGCTTAGGACATATTAATCTTAGCTAGGTAGCATGTAGTAACCAGTGCAACGTGTAGATCACATTAGTGCCAAGAATTACAAGATTTATCCAGGTGCATATCAGTGGTAGTTTAAGTGTGCCCTAGGTTTCTACCTATCGGGTTTGATGCTGGGGTGAGTTGTAGAGAAAACCAAGAGTAGGGTCTTGTAGAGGGGAAAGTGTAGAACAATTTTGATCTTTAAAGTGTAGCATTTCATTGAGGGACGAGGGAGAACAGAGGTGATGAAGGTTAGTGCATGGGAGAGGGATCTTCTGGTTTTAGGGTTTCATGAGGAAGACGATGGAGGGATACCGTTGGATGACAATAGAGACTTTGACTTAAAATTAGATCCAACGGCTGCCATTTGAATGAAGAAACGGAGGGAAGTGCTGAAGGGGATGGAACGCTGCGTTCCACTTAACATCCCCTGGGCCTGGATCACAACCTTCTTTCCACACCCCCAATGTGAAGCCCAACCAAAATTACACTACAATTAGCTTCTATTCACACCGCATCTCTATTTCTTTTTCTTTTCTTTTTTTAATGATTTTCTGAAATAATTTGGGCTTGCGCACATTGCTTTTAACACCACCTCTTCCTGGCCCATCCAACATTATAACTGAGCGCAGTTGCTATTGATACCCCCTCCCCATTTATTTCAATTTCTTGGATTTTATTTTCTTTTATATTTTTAGCATCTTTAATAATTCATATAAAATTGGAAAATTGATATTTTTCATTTCTTGTTTTTTCTATAGATTAATAGTTCTGTCTAGAAAATTAGTAAAAAATAAAAATTCCATTTTATTTTTAGTTTAGTATTTTTTTGTATATTTTCCATTTAAATAGATTTTTAAGAAGTTTTAAGTGTACACTTAATTTTGTAGAATTTAGTTAGGGACTTTCCCTTAGGTATTTTGATCCATTCTTTTTAGTATGATTAGGTATTGATCTTAAATCCCTCTGGTTTTTATACCAAGAATTTTAGGTTAAAATTTTAGTTAGTTTGATTGAATAACATCAGTGTGATAATTAGGGTTTTTAGGCTTGACATAGGTGAGATAAATCATTTTGTTTTAGAAGTTTTGATTTGATTTTTGGGTATGGGAATATAGGGATATTATGGGTAGGTGTAATAGACCCTAGTGAATAAACATTAGACTTTTTCCCCTTGTCTTTGTATTTTTAGAGTATTTTCTGAATTGACTGATTGTATTGATTGTTTTTGTGTTGATTGTCTGTCTTTGGGGTTTATTTTTGGGAATTTGTTTGGGGGCTTGGTTTGCTTTGAAGACCTTATTGAAGAAGCATGATAAAGAGCAAAGATTGAAGATCAAAGATCCAGAGATTTGAAGTCTGATGCTTGCCTGGAGCTGTTGAAGACTTTAGGGTTTAGGAGCTAGGTAGAGCTCTAGATTAGAGAATTGGTTCATGAAACATGGAATGCTTCCTGTACTTCCATTCTTTCCCAGTGACTGAAAGTCCCTCTAAGAACTCACCTCCCTCCTTTGGAGGGATAAGTGATTGGTCTTAGAGGTAGAACTTTGAGGGAACCTGTCTTACTATGCTAATCCCTTGTGAGCTTCCTTTGGTTGTTCATGAGCTGATTAGCATGCCACTATCTCTCTTGATCATGTTCTGTTATCTTGGAGTACTTGCCCTTGAAGATGGAGATCATTGAAGATGAAGGTTGTCAAAGCAGGAAGCTAGCTAGAGCTTGGGGGTCTAATGAAGAAGGGGCTTTGGGGATTCATTTGAAAGAGGATGTGTTGTGCATCAACTTTGGAGTTAGCTGTCAGAACTTGGGGCTTTTTCTGTATTGTGTGTATTAATTTCCCTAGGTTTAAAGTGAAATGTGCTTCACTTTTACCTATTGTGTTCAGGTTCGAGGTAGAGTTTGGCTCCCTTGCCTAGCTTGTTTGCTGTATTCCTCATATTTTACTGTTTACTGTATATTTGTTTCTGTTTCTGTATTCCCTTAGGAGCTCTGTTTCTCTCCGTGCAAGAGAGTAACATGACAAGCATTAGGAGCTAACCCATGTATGATAACATTAGGGTAGATTTTATTCCCTTTTTAACCCTAGGATTTTAGAGTGTCATCTTTTCTTTCTTCAAAACAACAGAAAAACATTAATAAAGGTTATAACAAAATCAATTCATTTCTTCCGTCAAAAGATTTGAACAAACATCAACCTTTTTGTCCTTCAGGGACTGATAATAAGAAAACCCTTGTTTAAGGTGATATTTTTCATAAAAGACACTTGAACGGCTTGTGTCGTGCGTAGCCCGAACTACGGCTGCTCTGATCTTCCATGCTGTGTGGAAGTACGTAGGCACAAGACGCGATGTCTTGGCGAGCAAACTTTCCCAAACTTTTCCCTTCCCCCGTAGTTTCCCGAACTACGTTGACTCTGACTTTCTCTCTTGAGAATACGTAGGCATAGAGCGTGATGCTCTATCGAGTCAGTTTCCCTCCCGTTTAGATTTAGCAGCCTTAGATAGATTGTTTTTGCATCCTTTAGACAAACAAGCAAGCGTGGATCCCATCGAGTACGATGGACGTGAGGGGTGCTAATACCTTCCCCTTGCGTAACCGACTCCCGAACCCAGGTTTTGGTTACGATGACCATACCTTTCCCCGTTTTTTGCGAGGTTTACTTCGAGCGTTTCCTTTCCCTCTGTTGGGATAAATAACGCACGGTGGCGACTCTTCTGTCCAGCCGGCGCCGATTTTCGCAGTAGCGACAGCTGGCGACTCTGCTGGCGACTCCAACGGTTCCCTACGCGAGAATCCTAGCGCTTGATTTCCCGTCGTGGGCTTTGTATGGATTTACATTTCTGTATTTACATTTCAACATTTTATTATCATTATTATTGCTGTGTTGTGGGTTTGATGGGGGTTCTATGATTGAGAGATAAGCCGGACCTGGGCTTGAGTGCACCTAGAATTAGAGTAGAGATTAGTGGGGGTGTGCATGCTTTGCATGTACTAGCTTCCCGTGAAATCTACGCTCGGACGAGGTCCTTCTGGTTGACTTCCTGTTTCACCCTTTGGGTGCAGTGGGCTGTTGGTTAGTTGGATTGTCGACTCCGGGGACCGATCATTTGGAAGTTGGCTAAGTGAGGCCTCTTCAGGATTTGATGATGCCACACCTTCTGGGTATCGTATCCTCAACCCTGAAAGTCTGTGACGCCGACGACCGCATAGGATGCCGTACCTTGTGCTAGTTATAGGGACATCTACCTGTGAGAGGGACTTGGGGCATGTAGGTAACTTGACCTTCAGACTACCGATTTATTTCTCATGAGATACAGGATTGTGGATATTTTATGGACTGTTACTAGGTCTGTCAGAGACCAAGTGTGGGTTATATTATTGGGTCTATCCGAGACCAGGCTGGAGTTCTTTGTGAGGTCTGTCTGAGACCAGGGTTTGATGAGTATTGGAGGGTCTGTCTGAGACCTGTTCTTGGTGTGACTTGGGCTTCTTATTCAGGGCACTTGATCCCCTGTTGCAGCTGTTTGCATTGCATTGTTTGCATACCCATTTATCATTGCATTTCATTAACGTGTGTCTGTGCTGCAGGTGCATTACATACTTCCCTGTTCTAGTGCTCCGGACTTCTGATTGTTGATATGGGTAGTGTGCGGAGGACAGTTGCGTATAAGCTGCCCACTCCGGATGTGAATTCTATATTGAGTTTGATTGCCCTTGCGGATGATGAGGTTAGGGCTAGCTTCAAGAAGAGTTATGGGAGGCTTTTGAGCTTGGTTTGTAGACCCAGTGCATATGATTTGAATGGATTGTATACATTGCTGCAGTTTTACGATCCTGCTTTGAGATGCTTCACGTTTACAGATTTCCTTATGGGTCCTACTATGGAGGAATATGGAGAATTCCTTAGTTTTCCAGTACAGAACAAGGTCCCGTTCATCCATTTTGACGCTAAGCCTAAGTTGGAGGATTTAGCGGTAGCTTTGCATATGGATGCTTCTGAGCTGTTAGTGACTTCTTGGTACGGGATTCCTGGATTCGCTCTTAGCTTTCTGGTTAGCAAGGCGCGAGAGTATGCCAAGAGTGGCTGCTGGGTGGTATTCAACGCTTTGTTGGCTTTGTGTATATATGGGATAGTGCTATTCCCAAACCTCCCAGATTTTGTTGACTTTGATGCACTTCATCTATTTGCTGCCGGCAATCCAGTACCGACATTGATTGGGGATTTCTACCATTCCCTCCATTACAAGAATGAGAACCAGAGAGGGAAGAGTGTTCATTGCTATGTGCCATTACTGAAGATGTGGTTTAATAGGCACTTACCGAAGAAGGGTCCTTTCATAGAGCTTGCAGAGGAGTCTGATTGGTTTGAACGCCTTATGAGGTTGACTGTTGAGGAGATGGTTTGGTTTGATAGGAATTTGCTAGGGTCAGAGATTATTTCTAGCTGTGCTGGATATCCAAATGTGCCCTTAATTGGGAGGAAAGGATGTATCAATTACAATCCTTCTTTGCTTGTTTGTCAGTTTGGATATGCATTGAAGAGCCCGCCGAAGGCAGAAGAGGTACAGGAATCCCTGTACTTCACAGGTGACCTGAGTGGAGACTTATTGGCCAAGCTGCAGTACGCTTGGAATCACATCTCTAGAAGGGGAAAACCATTGTTGGGAAAGAGCGACTGTCAGGCTTATCCTCCGTACAAAGCTTGGATGCGAGAAAGGGTCAAGCAGATTCAGATGCCCTATCCTTTTGTGTCATCTCCTGTTCCTACTCCGGTAGAGGAACCCACGACTGTTCCCATTGAGGTTTATGAGCAAGTGGTGAAGGAAAAGGAGGCTTTGATAATGGCTAATGAAGAGCTAGAAAGAGAATTGGCCCAGATTCGAAGTGAGAAGAACGAAGCTGCGTACTCCCTTCAACAACAAACTGAGATGGTAACCTTGTTGAAGACTAAGTTGGTGGAAGAAAAGCAGAAGCGGGAACGCCTGGGACAAGACTTTAAGAGCTCTCACGACATGATGGAAGCTAAGAAGAAGTCGTTGGACATCGCTTACCGAGAGATCGCTTCATTCAATAAGACGTGGAATGCCACTCTTACTAACAACAAGGAACGGGAGGATAAGTTGAAGCAACAGATCTCCGATCTTCAGGACCAATTGAAGGCCACCAGGAGGCAGCATGAAGAAGAAGTCATGACTAGATATGCTCTTCAAGATGCACTGAAGCAAGTTGATGCCCGCAGAAAGGAAGCTCGATCCCAGAAGAGGAAGCTAGATGAGTGCTTTGGTGAAGGCACATGGGAAGAGTCCATCGACGACTTGCGGCGAGTTCTTAAGCAGAGGAGTCTACTCATAGAGGGATTGCTTGTTCAGCCTGATCATCCCAAGACAAAGAAGTTGTTAGGGGAGTATAGGGATTATGGGCATACCTGATTTGTTCATGCTTTATTGTATGCTGACCATCACCCGGCTTGTGGGTTGAGGTCATGCTTTTGTTCGTCTTGTGATACATTGGTGTTATACTTTTGCCTTTGAAGGCCTGTTCAATATATGAGTTGTTTTCTCTTTTGTGATTGAATTTCAACTTCTTGCAACTTTTGTCACCGCACTGTCACGGCGCTACCCTGTATCAAATGTATTAGCACTAGAATGGGGGGAGTAATATTCCCCAATGCACAGGCACATATTGCATTTTGCATACATACCCATATTTGCATTACAGGTTTGTGATCCGTGTATCTTATCTTCTGCATCCATTTCAGGTAATTGCAGGATTGCAGAAAAAAGGGTCCACCGTTACTCTACCAGAACTAATCACAAGAAGATCATGGACAACGTGCAGAGTGAAATGCAAGAGATGCGTGACAGGATGGCCCTGCTCATGTAAACCATGGAGACCATCGCCAAAGGACAAGAGCAGCTGCAGAATCTGGTTCAACCGATAGTCGCACGGGCTGAAAACAACGGGACACCGCATGGTGAAAATATTGCTGCTTCTCCCCGAGTTGAGAATCGTCAAAGTGCTGATGTTATTCCCGTAAACGGTTTGAATGCTGGAGAAACTGGTCCTGTAGGTGGAGGTGGGAACGCCGGTAATATGAATGCCAATACAGATACTACTGGGGTATTTGTGGGTAATGTCAACCAGGGTTTCAACGGGGGCGTTGAGAATGTCGGATTGAATGGTAATAATGGTAGCCAGGGCTTCAATGGTGTGAACATGGGGTATGGCAGCACTGCTGGCGCCAAGGCTGGGTTTGGTGGCTATGGTTACGGTAATCTTGGATATGGAACTGGTGCATACAACACTCAAGAGATGGGCAATCTGAGGTATGACCCCAGGTACTTCCAAACGGGTCCGGGCCGTGATGAAGATTATGTTGGATACGATGCAGTACCTCGCTGGGAGGATCGCCAGGAGGATGTGTTCTCTGGTCAGAATGAGGTTTATGAAAGAGCTAGGGATGACAACCATCAGATGAGATTGCTAGAAGAGAAAGTGAACGGATTGGCCAGCCAGAATGCTCTTGGGCTGGATATGTCAAATATGGGGCTGGTCCCAGGGTTGAGGGTCCCGCTGAAATTCAAAGCGCCGTCATTTGATAAGTACAAAGGGGATACATGCCCTAGGGTGCATGTGTGCGCATTTTACAGGCGTATGTCCGCGTATTCTGAGGATGAAAAGATGCTAATGCACTTCTTCCAAGATAGCCTGTCGGGGCCATCGCTGGAGTGGTACATGAGCTTGGAGCCTACTCAGATCAGGAGTTGGAAGGAGCTGGCAGAGGCTTTTGTTCGACATTATCAATATAATAGTGATCTCGCCCCTAACCGAGTCCAGCTGCAAAGCATGTCTCAAAAGTCTAGCGAGAGCTTTAAGGAATACGCCCAGAGATGGCGAGATCTGGCTGCTAGGGTGCACCCTCCGATGGTGGAGCGCGAAATGATGGATATGTTCATAGGAACTTTCTCTGGAATGTACTATGACCGGTTGCTCAATTTTTCGATGAGTACCTTCTCTGAGTTGATCTTGATGGGGGAGCGCATTGAAAACGGAGTGAAGATTGGCAAAATTCAAGCGGGCGAGTCCAGTTCCGCCGGAGGTAATAAGAAGACGTTTGGTGGTAAAAGGCAGGGTGATACCAACGCTGTATACAATGCTCGACGGAGAAATAGAAGTCAGAACTGGCATCAGCAGTCGCAAGTTGCAAGCGTAACCATTCCAGGGCCGTCTCAGCGGCAGAGACAACAACCACAGCAGCAGACTTCAGAACCCACGACCGAGGAGAGTATTCGAGGTACCGCCGGTATCATATGCAGAACTCCTTCAAACTTTGTTGAAATTGCAGCTAGTCGAGAAGAGGACCTTAGCACCACCAACTGGCCAGCCACCAGTCGGGTATGATGTTAATGAGCACTGTGACTTCCATTCGGGTGCACCAGGGCACAATATTGAAAATTACCTAGCTTTCAAGCATAAAGTACAAGATTTGCTTGATAGTACGGCTATTAACTTCGGGAAAGACGGTCCCAATATCACGCAGCAACCAATGCCCAAGCATGGTGGGGCTGGGGCCAATGCAATCCTGCTAAATGATGAGTTGGACTTGGTTTCGGAAGTGAGCGAGCTGAAAACCCCTTTGAGTTACGTAAAGCAGCGTTTATTGAAAGGAGGTGTCTATCCCGGATGCAGTGAAGAGTGTGATGACTGCTTGGTTCAACCTGGGGGCTGTGAGAAGTTGAAAAGGGGAGTTCAAGGTTTGATTGACGAAGGAACCTTGCAGTTTGACAGGGCTGTGGGGCGAGAGAAGTCTATTGAGACAGGATCTGAAAAAGGGCGCAGCGAGGTTGCTACAATCACCATTCCGTTCAAATCAGTGACGATTTCGGCATCATCGAAAAGGCCGACAATTACTATTACCAAGGCTAAGCCAGTCCCTTATGAAAGCACAAAGGCAGTCCCATGGTGCTATGGTGCTGAAGTGTATTGCAATGGGGAAAAGATTGACTTGAATGATCCGCCAGCGGGATCCGTAGGCAACATAGTTGGAGCGGGTGGTATAACCCGGAGCGGGAGAATTTTCACTTCACCTGAGGTTGAAGCAGAGAGGCTTGCCAGGGGTAAGAACAAAGTTGTTGAAGGGGAATCTTCGGGGAGTAAGGAGAAAGAGCCGATAACCAAAGATGTGGAAGAATTCATGAGGTTGATTCGCAAAAGTGATTACAAGATTGTAGAGCACCTGCAGCAGACCCCGTCAAAGATCTCCATATTATCGTTGTTGTTGTGTTCTGAGGCGCATAGAAATGCCCTGTTGAAGGTACTTGAGACATCCTTCGTGCTGCAAGAGATTTCAGTTAATCAGCTGGAGGGAGTTATGGCACATGTTAACGCTGGGCATGGTCTGGGATTCACGGATTTTGACCTAACGCCTAGAGGGCGTGATCACAATAATGCCTTGCACATCTCTATCGAATGTCGGGGCACTATTTTATCCCATGTGCTGGTAGACACTGGGTCTTCGTTGAATGTATTACCAAAGAAAGCCCTGTTGAAATTAGATACCCGTGGGTTGTTGTGCACCCCTAGTGATTTGGTGGTGAGGGCCTTTGACGGAACAAGGAGGTCAGTATTCGGGTCAGTGACGCTACCCATCCAGGTAGGTCCGGAGGTGTTTGATACAGTGTTTTACATCATGGACATCCAGCCCGCATATAGTTGTTTTATTGGGAGGCCTTGGATTCATGCCGCTGGGGCAGTAACTTCTACACTCCATCAGAAGCTGAAGTATATGGTTGAGGGGAGTATTGTGACGGTGTGTGGCAAAGAGGATATCTTAGTCAGTCATTTGTCTTCCTTCAAGTACATGGAGGTAGATGGAGAGATCCATGAAACGCTGTGTCAGGCGTTCGAAGGGGTGAAGGTTAAAGAAGAGGCTCCGTTAAAGAGTGAAGGGCAAGAGGTGGTCGTCTCCTTATATAAAGAAGCCAAGGCGTTGGTACAAGCAGGAGAGACTCAGAAGTGGGGGCAGGTTCTGGACATCCCAGTGAAGCAAGATAGGTATGGCTTGGGGTACCGCCCATCTCCCTCGCAGAGTGCGCCTAAGTACAAGGGACCTGTCGTGTTCACGCCCGGAGGAGTTAGCTTCGAAAGGATTAATGTCGTGTCTGATACGGAGGAAGTGGATAGCGACTGCGACATGGACGCATGGATTCGACCCAGCACGCCGGGGCAAAGCCTATGCAACTGGTCCATCCAGGACATCATCCAAGTCACCAAACAGTAATGCGTTGTTTTTCAATCATTGTATGATCACATGCCTTGCCCGGGGCATCGTTGATCTTGTCTTAGGGCCTAACTGTTTACCTGTATGTTTGCATGATCAATAAATGACGACGTTTTTTACATTCAAATGTTGTGATCCTTTTCTTTCTGTTTTTTTTATTTTTCAATAAAATGGCAGCATGGTTATGCATTTTGCTTGTACATCATTTTTGAAGCACTTAACCGTTTCCCTCGCAGGATTCATGAATTTTCAGATGACATCGACCAAAGACTTCCTATGACTCGTTTAGACTTCGAGCATCCGATCTTCCAAGCTGAGGAGGAGATTGTTGAGGATAGTGACTTACCAGAAGAGATGAGTCGGTTGTTGAAGCAAGAGGAGAAAGTCATTCTGTCTCACCAGGAAGAGATTGATATTGTCAACTTAGGGTCTGAAGAATGCGTCAGGAATATCCGCATAGGGGCCGCGTTGCAGGTTGACATCAAGCAAAAGCTCGTCGAGATGCTGCGTGAGTACAACGATATATTTACTTGGTCCTATGAGGACATGCCAGGTTTGGATACCGATATGGTTGTTCACCGTCTGCCGTTGAAAGAATATTGCCCGCCTGTCAAGCAGAAACTCAGAAGGACTCGTCCTGACATGGCTGTAAAGATAAAGGAGGAAGTGCAAAAGCAATGGGATGTTGGATTCCTGGCTGTCACCACCTATCCTACTTGGGTCGCTAATATCGTGCCTGTGCCAAAGAAAGATGGCAAGGTTCGAATGTGCGTGGATTATAGGGATTTGAACAAAGCGAGCCCGAAGGACGATTTTCCGCTCCCACATATTGATGTGTTAGTTGACAACACGGCTCAGTTTTCAGTGTTTTCCTTCATGGATGGCTTTTCATGGTATAATCAGATCAAAATGGCTCCTGAGGATATGGAGAAAACGACCTTTATCACCCCGTGGGGAACCTTCTGTTATAAGGTGATGCCCTTTGGTTTGAAAAATGTTGGGGCAACGTATCAGCAGGCCATGACAACTCTCTTTCATGACATGATGCATAAGGAGATTGAAGTGTATGTCGATGATATGATTGCCAAGTCTCAAACGGAGGAAGAGCACCTGGTTAATCTGCTGAAGTTGTTCAAGAGGCTTAGGAAGTTCAGGCTGAGGCTGAATCCTAATAAATGTACCTTCGGAGTGAGATCCGGGAAGCTACTGGGGTTCATTGTGAGCAATAAAGGAATCGAGGTCGATCCTGCAAAAATAAAAGCAATACAAGAGATGCCAGCACCGAGAACAGAAAAAGAAGTCCGTGGATTCTTAGGGAGGTTGAACTACATTGCTAGGTTCATCTCTCACCTAACGACCACGTGTGAACCATTATTCAAACTGTTAAAGAAAGATCAAGCGGTGGTCTGGAACGACAATTGCCAAAGGGCATTTGAAAAGATAAAAGAATACTTGCAGGAACCTCCGGTGTTGATACCCCCAGTAGCGGGACGACCACTGATTATGTATCTGACGGTTCTTGAGAACAGTATGGGTTGTGTTCTCGGTCAACATGACGAAACAGGACGGAAAGAGCATGCAATTTACTACTTGATTAAAAAAGTTCACGGATTGTGAATCTCGATACTCTATGCTCGAAAAGACGTGTTGTGCATTGGCGTGGGCTGCCAAACGTCTAAGACAGTACATGTTGAATCATACAACCATGCTGATATCGAAGATGGATCCGATCAAATATGTGTTTGAAAAGCAAGCGCTCTCTGGAAGGATTGCTAGATGGCAGATGGTATTGACAGAATACGATATCCAGTATGTTTCCCAGAAGGCCATTAAGGGAAGTGTTATGTCCGAATATCTTGCCGAACAGCCGATTGAGGATTATCAGCCTATGAAGTTTGAGTTTCCTGATGAGGACATAATGTACTTGAAAGCTAAAGATTGTGATGAGCCGTTGCCTGGTGAAGGTCCTGAGCGGAGTTCCCAGTGGCAATTAATTTTTGATGGGGCTGTCAATTCGTACGGTAGCGGGATCGGGGCGATCATTACAACTCCCCACGGGTCGCACATTCCGTTCACAGCCAGATTGACTTTTCCAGTGACGAATAACGAAGCAGAGTACGAAGCTTGCATTATGGGGTTAGAAGAGGCGATTGATCTGAGGATCAAGAATCTGGATGTATATGGGGATTCAGCGCTAGTGGTGAACCAAATTAAAGGAGAATGGGAGACCCGCCAACCTAATTTAGTGTCGTACATGAATTATGCGAGAAGGTTGTTACCTTTCTTCGATAGGGTGGAATTTCATCATGTACCTCGAGCGGAGAATCAAATGGCAGATGCTCTTGCAACGTTGTCATCGATGTACAAGGTTAATTACTGGAATGAGGCTCCCAGGATTGTCATTTCTCGCCTTGATAGGCCGACCTTTGTGTTCGCGATCGATGACGCGTCTGATGACAAACCCTGGTATTTCGACATACAGAATTTCCTGAAGAATAAGGAATATCCGACTGGGGCATCCAGTCGTGATCAGAAGACTCTAAGGAGATTAGCAGGCAACTTTTATCTGAATCCCGACGGCGTTTTGTATAGAAGGAACCATGATTTGGTACTCCTCAGATGTGTAGATGAGAAGGAAGCCAACTTGCTCATGGAAGAGGTCCATGAAGGAACTTTCGGTACGCATGCCGGTGGACATGCTATGACCAGGAAATTGTTGCGAGCAGGGTATTACTGGTTAACAATGGAGACGGATTGTTTCAAATTTGCCAAGCGGTGTCACAAGTGCCAGATCTATGCAGATAAGATCCATGTGCCACCGAGTCCTCTGAACGTTATGGCATCCCCATGGCCTTTCTCCATGTGGGGAATTGATATGATTGGCAAAATCGAGCCTACGGCATCTAGCGGGCATCGCTTCATTCTGGTTGCGATCGATTACTTCACTAAGTGGGTGGTGTCGCTACTGCGAAAATCGGCGCCGACAATACAGAAGAGTCGCCACCGTGCGTTATTTATCCCAACAGAGGGAAAGGAAACGCTCGAAGTAAACCTAACGCAAAGACGGGAAAAGGTATGGTCATCGCAACCAAAACCTGGATTCGGGAGTTGGTTACGCAAGGGGAAGGTATTAGCACCCCTCACGTCCGTCGTACTCGACGGGATCCACGCTTGCTTGTTTGTACGGATTACACTTCTATCTAAACTAAAGGATGAGGTCTGAAAAGAAAAGAAAACATGACTCGAAAAAGCATCGCACTTTATGCCTACGTATTCCCGTCTGGAACGAGAAATCAGAGTCAACATAGTTCGCCTAACTACGGGGGAGGATGGGTGAAGGTTGCTCGCTAGGATATCGCATCCTATGCCTACGTACTTTCATACAGCACGAAAGATCAGAGCAAATGTAGTTCGGGCTACGCACGACGCAAGCTGTTCAAATGTCTTTTATGAAAAATATCACCTTAAACAAGGGTTTTCTTATTGCAAAAAGGTTGATGTTTGTTCAAATCTTTTGACGGAAGAAATGAATTGATTTTGTCATAACCTTTATTAATGTTTTTCTGTTGTTTTGAAGAAAGAAGAGATGACACTCTAAAATCCTAGGGTTAAAAAGGGAATAAAATCTACCCTAATGTTATCATACATGGGTTAGCTCCTAATGTCTATCACATCCTCCCTTGAACAAGGAAGAATGGAAGTCCTACGGGAAAGGAAAACGAAAGGAAGAAACGGAAATACAAGTAATAACCGCATACAAGTGAACATGAATATAGCAATGATAAATGCGATGCAAAGGAGGGAGGAAGGTTCATCTCAACCTCAAGCCCGTTCATGGATGGAATAAGAAAATATCAAGTGATCATATGCAAAGAATCGAGTGAAAACTCCGAATGAAACGCGTAATCCACTATTTGGAATCGCAACGTGCTATCATGCAAACAAGTCGATAATCGGGCAAGCTACACATACAAATAACAGCCACCTAAGGGTCTTCCAATACCTCTAACCTATCTACAATAAGAAATATAAGCCACGTCGTTCATCACGCAAACACAAAGCGGCCGTTGGAGCCTTAACAAAAATAAAGTCCGTTCGGAAGTCCAAATTACAAGTCCGAATACAAAAACATAAGAAAAATAGCAAAAGGTACTAAAAAATTAAAATAAAAATCTCCAATTCCCTACATCAAGCCACAAACCAGGGGTGAGAGATACCACAAAAATATCCACAATGAAATGGTCAAACAAGATGAAAACAATGCAAGATATCTCATGTATACCAAAGGAAAGATTAAAGTGGAGCATGTAAAAGAAAGCATCCAAAACCAATTAAAATGGTACAATAAAATTCCCACAAAAATATATCACAATACCTCAACGTGTGTATGAGATCCCTGCAAAAGGATTGACATTTAAATTGTGTTTTGATAGGTCAAAGAAATTCAACAAAATGATAGCACCAGCATTGGCCTTTTTATGACGACCCAAATGTAAAAAATCCAAAGAAAATTTCAAAAAATGGTAAAATTATAATTCCAGTTTTATTAAATCCTAGACATCTTAAAGATTCAGCAAAAAAAAATGGGGATCAAAAATACTAATTTTCCTATTTTTTATGATTATTTGAAGTCAGCATATAAAACAGAAAAATTAAAATGAAAAAGAAATGAAATATGAAAAGAAAGTTATGTAATATAATTAAATGAATGAAAAAGCAAAGGAAAGAAATAGAATTGCATTGATGGGGAATCGAACACAGGACATGGGGGGTGGGGTAGCTGATTTGGCGCTGATGTGTGGTGACTGGACGCGCGACGTGGCGCCTTCCCAGCCGCGCGATGGGTGACTCGGTCAACCCGATCGGACGGCAAGAAGCTCGTCTTCTTCGTCTCTCCGACCTCCAGCCTGCGTGAGGGACCGGCCGGCCGGCCTTCCGCCGGAGCTCTTCTTTCCCCTCTAAATCGTTCATTTCTCCATCAAATTTAATGTTCCTTAGACCGATTATGTGGGATTTTTCGAGAGGAATTCAAATATTGCCTTAGTTTTGAGTGAAAAAGCCTCTAGCTCCAAAACCATGTTTGAATCTTGAAACCTCAAGAATACAAAAATGTTGTAAAAACTCTTCTTTCTTTACCAGAAACCATCTACTACCCAAGGGGATGTTGAATATGTGACAATGGTGTAAAAAGAATGCATAATTAGTGAGTAATGTTGATTTTCCGATACCTCTGAAAATTGAGTTGTGGAGCTTCAATGGAGCACGAATTCTTCTAGAAAATTATGTAGAATCACTCAACAATACTTGGTGAATATGTTTGAAGCCTTGACAAGTCTTGAATTGATGAAAAAATGAAAATTGGAATTTGAGTTTTCACCACTTTTTCATGTTACTACAAGGTTCCTCTTGCTCCAATTCTCTCAAAAAAAATGATGAACCATCTCTATAATTGTTGTGTAATTGATTGGTGAAGAGAAAAAGTATGGAAAGTGAGGGAAAAAAAAGATTGAAAAAATGGAAATTCAAAAATGTGAAAGTGTGGGAAAAATGGAAAAAAATGGTGAAGAGAAAAATGAAGATTCAATATGATTTGCAAATGGAGAAAATGGATTCAACATCAACTATCACCAACCCTTACTCTTAATGATCTCAATCCAATATATAGGAGAGCATGGAAAGATCTAGAGTCTTCTAGATCAATCTAGGATGATTCTAGAAACTTCATGAATTTCTCATGATATGGTATTTTGATGTCTCATGATATCTCACTTCAATCCACTAACAGCCCCTTAACCACCTTTTAAAATCTCTTTTCATGACAAATTGGAGTGATATGGGTGAAAAACAAGGGATTCCTTTGCCTTATGTTGAATTTCTCCCATGTACCTTATTATGCAAGTGATGGAATTACAAAGCAAGTCCATTTTTAAAGCCCTATCTCAAAATTGTGGCTGAACCAAAGTCTTTAAAATGTTGTTCAGACTCAATTTGATATATTACATGACCCATTTTGGATTTATAGATTGCCCATACCAATTTTCAATTTGAACTTTTTCAACTTATGTCCATTTTTAAGTCATTTTCACCAACTTTTGTCAAATTCTTGATACGAGCTTTTACAACATGCCATGACCTCTTTCCTAGGCTTAAAATGTCATTTTGAACAACTTTGATGTTGTGAAGTTTTTCATTTGAAGCTTCCTTGTATGAGTTTTAGGCATACGCTAAGAATGACCTATAATTCCACTTTCCCAAAATACCCCTGACTTGCACAAACTATAACTTGAGCTTCACATATCAGATGAAGGCATACCATACCTTTTTGGAAAGGTAAGATCATTAGGAACAACCCTTATGTTTGCCAAGAATTCATTTGAAAACTCCTTGAAGGTCAAAAGTTGCTTGGAAGACAGACAACTTTCACAGACAAATTTCAGTGCCCTCCGATGACCTGTAACCTGCAAAAGCTATAACTTGAGTTCCATAAATCATCTTGATGACTTCCACCACTCAAATTAAAGCTATGAAGATACTCTACAAGTTTCATGTGGACCAGAAATTCATATGAAGCTTGCATTTTGAGTTACACTGCCTTGAAGTTTGACCTAAATTAGGGGATTTTACACTGAAACCCTAATTTGGTAACTCCTCTTCTCCTTGACTCCTGTTGATTCTTCTTTGGTACAACACCACATCCATATCCATATAGAAAATAATGAATCCCACATTCTTCAAAGGAGCCTTGATGCCTTTCAAAACAAGTCTTTGACCTAGGGTTGACCTAGTGTTGACCCAGATAAAACCCTAGTTGACTGACTTCAACTGAGGCTCTTGCAATCATTCCAATGACCTGGCTCTTCTTCAAAATGATCATCTAGGTTCTTCATAACATCCATACACACCTCATGCTCTTGGCTCATAGCTCACACTTCCTCTGATGATCCCCAAATAACCTCAAGATAGGAGAGAATCCAATGATTGATCTGAGTAATCTTGAATATGAATGAAACCCCTTGAACATACCTATTGAGACAAGAATATCACTTGATCCCCTAATTAAGATATCTTGCTTATGCTATGCAATGCAGATGAATACACTATGTACGTGATGACAATGCAAATGACTATGCAATTGAAACATAAACCTAGGTTAGAAAAGGTTGGGAAAATTTTGGGGTGCAACAGCTGCCCCTATTCAAGCGGCTTGGACCCGACGGGATGAAGGGCGCGTAGCCTTCAGACATTCGAGGTACGAGACAGTTGAATACGAAAGAACCCGGAAATTTGCCATCCGCAAAATAAATTGCGTATACGACTACTGCTTGGGGAAAATATCATTCAGAAAACCGAATCCGGTTGTCACGGCAACAACTGATCAATTATCTGATAAGAACTGACATGATTTCGTCCTCAACCACCTGCGTGACGCCACAGGCCTTGAATCCACAATTAATTCCAAATTTTGCTACAATAAGCATGCATCGAGCCAAAGGACCACGTCGAAAACACAAAAGTCTTGACCTTCGTTTGTAGAGAAACAAACAAAATGCTACGTAAAGCGCGAATCAGGCATCCAGTGACTTGAACAAGTTACTCTGTGGGATACATCTTCGACGACACAGATACTTGAACAAATAATTCCGCAGGGAGCCACTCCGTTAGCACGGGTAATGATTCTGCCAACACCGATAATAATTCCTTTGACAAAAGGTAACAACTCCATCGACCAGGATAACGAACTGCCTCAAACAAGGCATAATAACTCCTCAAACCAGGGTGTAACTCCATCACCCAGGGTGACAACTCCTTCAACCAGGGTATAACTCCTTCAACCAGGGTAATAACTCCTTCAACCAGGGTAGTAACTCCTTCAACCAGGGTATAACTCCTTCAACCAGGGTATAACTCCTTCAACCAGGGTAACAGCTCCCTCAACCAGGGTAATAACTCCTTCAACCAGGGTATAACTCCTTCAACCGGGGTATAACTCCTTCAACCAGGGTAACAACTCCCTCAACCAGGGTAATAACTCCCTCAACCGGGGTAATAACTCCTTCAACCAGGGTAGTAACTCCTTCAACCAGGGTATAACTCCTTCAACCAGGGTAATAACTCCTTCAACCAGAGTATAACTCCTTCAACCAGGGTAATAACTCCGAAGGTTTAATCCACAAGATTCTTGTAACAACAATCCGAAGAAAAACTCTACTGGGGTAATTCTGACGACAGCCGTCAAACACCTACTTCGACGGCAGGTAGTAATTTCAAGATTTTCAATACTGACATGACAACAGTCTGAAGAAAACTTCGCTGGGGAAGAAGAGAAGCTTAACCAAGCAACTCTGATGGGGAAGAAAATTCTACTGGGGAAATCACGGCGATAACTCCAAAAAATCTGAACTATGAAATCTTGTAATGCCGACATAACATCGACCTGAGAAGGACTCAGCTGGGGAAAAGAGAAACTCAACCAAGCAACTCTGCTAGGGGTCCACATGATAGGACGAACACGATCACTGCTCGCCTTGCGCCCCAAATCCGACTATCCGAACATCTTCCTGAATCATAATCTCAATTATCTGCAGGGGAAAACAAACATCTGAAACCAACGAGGTAACCAACCTGGTTTATGTTTCTGAATACGTATGTTCGATAATGACGTAATGTTTCCATATAGCATGGAAATGCTACGTATTTTGAAACTGAAATGCAAGTATGATGCAAATATGATGATGCATGCAATATGCTAATACAGGCTCGGGCTGCTGGAGAAAGTCGGGTACAGAAAACCATTTCAGCAAAATAAATGCTGAAGACGAAGCCAACTCCGCTGGGGATAAACCGGATATCACAGAATTATTCCAGCAAAATAAATGCTGGAAGAGTAGCATCAACTCCGCTGGGGAATTTGGGAACTTAACCAAACACCTCGTTGAAGTAACACCCTGCTGGGGAATCTAACTCTGCTGGGGAATAGCAGATGTGCCAAGTATGATTGGACTTCTCTGGGGATAGCTCACCCGTGCCACTGAAAAACTGGACTTTTGTTGGAGAAAATAGACGGAGTCTTCCTGCGCACTAATGAAGATTGGATTTGAAATTGACGTGCCAACACGGACAGGCCTTACAGTGATCGCCAATAAGAATTGGACTTTTAGGCTATCTGCGATGGGTCAGGTACAACTGACGCTGAACAACATTCTGTCTGAATTCACAGTCCCTGGTTGACGGATCAGAAGATAGTAACATGACTTCCCGACATTCGTCTAACACCTTAAGATTGACTAAATCTGCTCGAATAACTCTGAATAACCCTGATGGTACTGAGAAGAACAATCCCTTTGCTTCTGACATGCCCCAGCCTACGGGACCTCTGTGGGGATAGTCCTCAAAAGGGAATCTGAACATTTGTACCCCGTTGGTCTGATATGAACTGCCCCAGCATTCTGAACTTCGGAGAAATACTTCACACCAAATGCCCCTCGAGTAAAGAATAACTTCTACGCTCTTAAGATGGCCTGCCCCTGATTGCAATGACTTTGCCCCTGATTAGCTGATCCAGAGCAGTACCTCCAACTACGAGATATTTATCGAATCTCGACCTGATTGCCCCAGAGTAGCTGACTTTGAATGGCTGACCTGACTGGGGAGCACTTAATGGCTTGCCCCGGCTTGCGGAGCATTCGGGCGCTCTGCATTCTATCCTGACCATACTTTCCACTGTAGGAAACTTTTCTGCTGTCAAACGCTTACTCGCAAGCAAAACAAGTTGTTCTGCGTAAAAGACGTATTAATGCAACACATATGATAGTTTTGACATCCAATCTGTTCACTGGGAGAAGGGAAAAACAGTTTATAGCATATAATGCACAAAACATTTATCAACATCAGTACCAACATGGTAAGAGGAACCCTTTCAGGAGTCAGAATCGACGCGACCTTTACGGAAGTATGCTTTCGAAACAACCTGCTTCAATTAGGACTTTTGAAGGTTATAACGTGGTCAGGTTCACGGTTTTGAAGGAAAGGATAAAGGCTAAAAGTTTATTTTAACCCACCCATTCTCCTTGATGTTCTCCGATCCTATGTTCAGCTAATTCGACCTTAGCACTCACCTCTCAGAGGCTGAAAGATAGGAGTGATAGTTCGAGAAATTATGATTGTTGGGAGTGACAGCCACTCACCTTTCGTCTCTGACACTTGAGGTCACACGACTCGTATTTCATTTGAGGATTTTTCCATCCTTTCATCTTTTTTTCTTTTCATATCCCTAACTTTTGCCTGGACTGACTCTTTTGAGTTCTTTTGGTTTTTTGAATCCAGCGGGATGCCCTCATTTTTGCCTAAGTCAATTGTTTTCTTTTCTTGACTTAGCGGGCTTTTGATTTCTTTTTTCTCTTTTTCCTTTCGAACAAGTCGTGTGACGCTGGTTGTCTGACCCTTTGGGGAATGATGTGACTGTTTCACTCCTAATGCTGAACCATTGTGGTTTCTTAGGCACGACCTCTAGAGGTGTGATTGATCCTCGAACGGACACTCCTTTTGCAATTTGGACGCTCGGTCAAATTAGCTAACACCTACCCTGCCCCAGGTTAAGATTGAGGGTTTTTCATTCACAGAAAGAAACTCCTACTACAAGGCTCAAAGGGGTTGACAAGGGATTATCTTCCTTATATCTCTGGTGTTTAGGGATTTGAAACAATGCCTGTACATCATCAGCAGGTTTTGTTTCAAAAAGCATACAATCGGAATTTTGCATGTCGTTCATTTTCGTCATCCTCCCCGGATTCCTCTTAACCAGGCGTTGGACATTTGTAAAAACAATTAGTGAACAAAAATGGATTTAATCAAAACATGCATATTTATTTCATTATCATCAATTGAAATGAAAACAACAAGTTTTACGAACAAGATTGCATTTTAAACAGGAAAGAAACTACAAACGTAAAGAAATGACAAGATAAAACAAAAAAAAATGCCAGCTTCCGAGAACCGGGCTTTCACATCTGTCCTGCTGCTGAACCAGCTATCTTCACAATCAGTTATTAGAGGCAGCCTGCCACTGTTCTAATCTACTTTTAACGGCCCACCCGAACTATAGAACTCCTCTTTGCCCATCATACTCCAGCCTATTCATGGTTTGGCATTGGTTGTTGTGTAATATTGGGCCCTTCCGTACCAAAATTAATAGCAGTGCTATCAAGCAAATCTTGCACTTTATGCTTGAAAGCGTGGAAGTTTTCGATATTATGGTCGGGTGCCCCAGAGTGGAATTCACAATGCTCATTAGCGTTATAACTGGGTGGGGGTATCCCTGTCGGAGGAGCCATCGTTCTTTTCTCAACCAACTGTAACTGTAACAAATTCTGAAGAAGCTCAGCGTACGATACTGGCGGCGGATCAAATACCCTTTTCGGCTTCCCGTTCTGAATTCTTCGCTGAGCCGGATGTTGTTGCCCCTGCTGCTGCGGCTGTTGCTGATGTTGCGCGGGGATTGTCACACTTGCGACTTGTTGCGGTTGGTATTGCCTTCATCCCCTATTTCTTCCCCGAGAGCTACATACCGAATTGGCATCTTCCTGTTTTCTATCCCCAAAAGCTTTCTTATTGCTTCCAGCTGAAGCAGACTCTCCCGCTTGAATCTTACCGATTTTTATCCCGTTTTCTATACGCTCCCCCATCAGGATCAACTCGGAGAAGGTACTCATTGAGAAATTGAGCAGCCGGTCATAGTACATTCCTGAGAATGTCCCTACGAACAAGTCCATCATTTCACGCTCCACCATAGGAGGTTGTACTCTGGCAGCCAAATCACGCCATCTCTGGGCGTATTCTTTGAAGCTTTCACTGGGCTTCTGAGAGAGGATTTGCAGCTGAACCCGGTTAGGGGCGAGATCGCTGTTGTATTGGTAATGCTTCACGAAAGCTTCCGCTAGCTCTTTCCAGCTTTTTATCTGTGTTGGCTCTAGGCTCATATACCATTCCAGCGACGGCCCTGACAAGCTGTCCTGGAAGAAATGCATGAGCATCTTTTTGTCGTCTGAATACGCGGACATCCTCCTGTAAAATGAACGAACATGTACCCTCGGGCACGTGTCCCCTTTATATTTATCAAAAGATGGCGCTTTGAATTTCAGAGGTACCCTCAGCCCTGGTACCAATCCCATATTGGACATATCCAGCCCCACAACATTCTGGCTAGCCAAACCATTTACCTTCTCTTCCAGCAATCTTATTCGGAGGTTGTCTCCTGCGGGTCTCCCATAGCCTTCGTTCTGACCAGAGAAGACGTCTTCTTGACGATCCTCCCAGCGAGGTACCTCGTCATATCCAACATAATCTGCATCACGGCCCGGACCCGTTTGGAAATACCTGGGGTCGTACCTCAGATTGCCCATCTCTTGAGCGTTGTATGCACCAGTTCCGTATCCAAGATTACCATAACCATAGCCACCAAACCCAGCCTTGGCGCCAGCAATGCTGCCATACCCCACGTTCACACCATTGAAGCCCTGGTTACCATTGATACCATTCATTCCGACATTCTCAACGCCCGCATTGAAACCCTGGTTGACATTACCCACAAATACCCCAGCAGTATCCGTATTGGCATTCATATTACCGGCATTCCCACCTCCACCTACAGGACCATTTTCTCCAGCATTCAAACCGGTTACGGGAATAGCATCAGCACTTTGACGATTCTCAATTCAGGGTGAAGCAACAATATTCTCACCATGCGGTGTCCCGTTGTTTTCAGCCCGTGCGACTATCGGTTGAACCAGATTCTGCAGCTGCTCTTGTCCTTTGGCGATGGTCTCCATGGTTTGCATGAGCAGGGCCATCCTGTCACGCATCTCTTGCATTTCACTCTGCACGTTGTCCATGATCTTCTTGTGATTAGTTCTGGTAGAGTAACGGTGGACCCGCTTTTCTGCAATCCTGAAAATACCTGAAATGGATGCAGGAGATAAGATACACGGATCACAAACCTGTAATGCAAATATGAGTATGTATGCAAAATGCAATATGTGCCTGTGCATTGGGGAATATTACTCCCTCCGTTCTAGTGCTAATACATTTGATACAGGGCAGCGCCGTGACAGTGCGGTGACGAAAGTTGCAAGAAGTTGAAATTCAATCACAAAAGAGAAAACAACTCATATATTGAACAGGCCTTCAAAGGCAAAAGTATAACTCTTCTTGAAGCTATCCCTAACCTCATCATCCGCAAGGGCAATCAAACTCAATATAGAATTCACATCCGGAGTGGGCAGCTTATACGCAATTGTCTTCCGCACACTACCCATATCAACAATCATAAGTCCGGAGCACTAGAACAGGGAAGTATGTAATGCACCTGCAGCACAGACACACGTTAATGAAATGCAATGATAAATGGGTATGCAAACAATGCAATGCAAACAGCTGCAACAGGGGATCAAGTTCCCTGAATAAGAAGCCCAAGTCACACCAAGAACAGGTCTCAGACAGACCCTCCAATACTCATCAAACCCTGGTCTCAGACAGACCTCACAAAGAACTCCAGCCAGGTCTCGGATAGACCCAATAATATAACCCACACCTGGTCTCTGACAGACCTAGTAACAGTTCACAAAATATCCATAATCCTGTATCTCATGAGAAATGAACCGGTAGTCTGAAGGTCAAGTTACCTGCATGCCCCAAGTCCCTCTCACAGGTAGATGTCCCTATGACTGGCACAAGGTATGGCATCCTATGCGGTCGTTGGCGTCACAGACTTTCAGGGTTGATGATACGATTCCCAGAAGAAGTGGCATCATCAAATCCTGAAGAGGCCTCACTTAGCCAACTTCCAAATGATCGGTCTTGATGGGCTAAAGACGTGTCTACTTATGCGTCTAGCGGTATCTTACTGCAAGTGCACAGCCTATCGAAGTAATATTTAAGATTATCGATCCACATGGATTCTATGGTTACTTAGTGCTAGATGAACTTCTAGTTTAGCTAAGGCGAATGGTTGTCACGATTTTTTGTTGATTTTTAAGACTATTAAAGGCGGAATTAAATTTAAGTTTTTAATAAAGTAATATTAAGGCGGTCAGTATGTAATTATACTAACTTAGGTGGGTCAATCTAACCTAGGCTTATAAAGGTGTTCACTTAATCTATTCGGTAGAGATTACCAGTTTAAATACCCTTAACTCACACTCTCGTGGTCTTATATCAGATCTTATCCCTAAAGCCCTATGCCTGCTCTCGCTAGCCCATAAGTGTTTAGAGGTACTTTTTGGAAACTAAGTAATTCTAATTTATCTTAAAGCGCTCTCGCTGTGTTTAATTTAAATGCCTAACTTTAGCTATCTGGTTGAAATCTCACACTCTCGTGGTCTTGACCTAACCTAATACTCTTTTCTTACTCTCGTAACGAAAGGGTCTATTTCAATTAAAAAGTATCAGCCAGAATGTTAAGTGATTAATTATTTTCAGCCTATGGTTATATTTTACCGGTTAAGTTTGTTATAACTACATACCGCCCTAAGGTGTTTAGCTACTCATCGATGTTGAACCAGACAGAGACAGAGAATTTAATAATAACGTACTCAGGCAGAAAAATAAATAAAGATTATAATTAAATTAAATTGCAATATAATGAAAAACCTGGTTAACAAATATTCGAGCAGACTCCTTCTTCCACAGACCGGAAAGCTTGGAGTTGGCGGAAATTGAAAATAAACGAATGCTGAAGGTTTAGAAACAAATAAATGTATAACAATTTCCTGATGTTGGAAATTGTTATATGGCGGGGTTGGATACAATAAAAACGAAACAGAAAACTAAAAATAATGCAGGAATAGAAAGGCTGGTTCGTAATACAGTTCGGCAGAGCTTCCGCAGAAATTTGAATAAAGAATGCTCCGTCCCATTGTTCATCGAACTTGTACTATTTATAGAATCCTTAATGGGATGGATTTTTGGACCTTTGTTGCATGGGCCTTGCTGAATTTGTTGAAGGAATGCAGGAACGTGGCAACAAAATAGGAGAAATGGTCTTCACGTAATGCCAATAGGAGAAGTGGTCTTCACGTAATGCCTTGACGTAGTCTGAGTCAAAAACCTAATTTTACCCTTTGTCACGGTCGTGACAAGGTCTTCACGTTCGTAACTTGTGGTTTTTAAGTGTCACGGTCATGACCACTCTCTTACGGTCGTGATGGCTCAAATTGGGGTGTCACGGTCGTGACACCCTTGTGACGACCGTGGCTGCAACAAATTATGCAGTCTTTTGCAGGCTTCTTCATTTCTTCATCTCTTTATGGTTTCTTTTGTTCCTTTTGCTCTTAATTCATGATTTAGCTCCATATAATGATGTACCTGCAAAATGGTAAGAAAAACTCGAGAAATCGAGTGTTAAAACGGTGAATATGCGATAAAACGTTAATGAAACCTAGCAATATAACCGATGCGTTTTCTCGTTATCAAACTTCCCCAAACTTAAACCTTTGCTTGTCCTCAAGCAAATAGTCGGTTGAAAATCGGCGGACAAGAGGGCTATACCTGTCATCCTCTCGCTGCGCAATCAGGTGAGCGGACCTGCAATAACTCTTGGTGAGGAATTTTGCGGCTAGGTGAGGCTGATTAACGACTAAGTCACCAAGCCCCAACTGAATGGCGAGGGTGGTGACAATGCCGCCTATGAAGAACGGGGTGGAGCCTCTGTGTGCAATGGCCTGGATATGATAAAGCATGAAAGGGGCAGCGTTGATCGGCTCGTCATTAAGAGCGCAGTGTAAGAATAGAAGCTCCTTGGAGTTGAGCTTATGGTTGCTTTCTCGAGCGAAGATGGTGTTGCATATGACACGGTGGAAATAGCGGATTGCCGGGTTGTGGATGTGCGTAGCGTTGAGGCTTTGGAAGGCGGATGCAAGGGTGTTGGTTAAGTCGTGCCATAGAGTGAAAGCTTGTTCACTAAAATTATCGGGCACGCGACGGTGAGCTTCAGTTCCGTGATCGAAGCCTAACAACTCGGCTATCCTGGTTTGCGAAATGTTGAACTCTTGGCCATGCAATCTGAATTTGGCGACACCGGTGAGCTGACTCTGAGAACCGGCACCGGTGATGTAACTGAATGAGCTTAAGAACTCCAGTGTCAGAAGTTCGAATGTGGGCTGAGGTTGACTGCAAAGATCCCACAGACCGACTTTTTGAAGCAGGCTTTTAACACTGGCAAGCATTCCGAGTTCCCTCAAACAGACAGTGTCAATGTAACGTGTAGGTTGCACACCGCAGTTTTGGAATCGGAGGAAACGTTCTCTCTGAGTTTCTCCAGCATCACCTTCTTTAAAAGTAATAGAATCCATTGCATGCAACAGCTTAGAGTGAAGAATGAAGAGTTTTGATGTTTTGTGAAAAAAATGGTAAAATGAAAGAAATATTGATTCGGGATAAATAATGGAGAGTGAGAATGTGATAGGTTATGATAATAGGGGTTAATGTTGGTAATGGGGAGGTTACGGAGGTTATGGAGAAAATGGGTAGTTTTAAGGAAGTTATGGAGGAAGAAGAAGAAGAGGCACGATGAGAAACAATTCTGTTTCTCACGATTCCTGTAATAGGGGTTGTCACGGTCGTGACAGGGGTGTGACGGTCGTGACACGCTATTTAAGCACGTCACGATCGTGAGATGGGTATGACGACCGTGAGGGCACGCTTCGTTGAATAATTTCTAGAAAAACATTTTCTCACTTAATTCACATATTTTATAATAATGTATTTTCTTCACTAACACTCATATTAAATTATAAACACCATATAGTACATAATTTCAACACAGTACTATACTAACTTGCATGGCATGAGAGATTGTATATAATATAAAATAATGCAAGCATAACAGTACATAGAATGAAAAATATATAAATTGCTAAAAATGGAGAAATTTTGGAATTAAAGGTGCATTGCATAAAGTAATTGAAAATGAAGTTACATAAACGGAAATTACGGTATGAAATTGTTGCGAAAAATAAATCTAACTAGAAACGAAAACAATGAGAAAAATAAACTAAATCACTTATAGCATTTTCAAAAGCGTTTCTTCAAGTCTTCGATGGCGGAGTTCAAGTGATAGAATTGTTCGCAGGTTATGTCAGTCAATCCTATAATGTCCAATCGCATGCTCTTAATGTCTTCTTTAAATAGATTAATGTCAGTTTGGTAAGCATTGAGAGTGTTCATGATGTTTTGTAAGTTGTTAGCATAATCTCCTTGATTCACTTCAGGGGTTTCATGTACTTCTTCAGTGTGGTCAATGTCATGGTAACCAGGAGGTGTCTCAGGGTCAGTTTCGACAGCGGTCATTATATCATCTTTTATCTTGTAAGACTGAGGTGTTTCAGGAGTAGATGGATAATCAGGTGGGTTTAACTCATAAAGCCAGTTATCCTTATTGTGAACACTTACTCTAGCATGATTAGGCAATGTGAACAGGGTTACTACTTCGTTCCGGATTAGGTACTCAAAAGGTGGATGTCCTAAATTCCTTATGATATGCCTATTGAAGCAGAAATTAAGATTCATAGGGCGGATTGTTCCTAGACGGTTGCACCTGTCCAGTTGGTACCTAAGTCCTATGGCATCAGCAATCATGGTTACAAGACCTCCTACTAATATAGGTAATTCAGGTTCTTCTTGGATACGGGTGAAGGTTTGCATCATGAAAGGTACACCATTAACAGGCTGTCCATTAGTGAAACATGACATAATAAATATTTCATCTTTAGAAACTCCGGTAATGTTTTCTTCTTTTCCAAAGAAGGTGTGGGCAAGGAATTTATGGAAGTAACGAAGAGCAGGATTATGGATCTCATCATTATTCATGTTATTTGGTTCAGGGTGGTAGTTTCCGGTTAAAGTTCCCCAAAAGAAATCTAGCTCCATATCCATCAATTCTACCTGTGTGGTAGTAAAAGCAAATGGTCCACTAGGGAATCCTAACAAGTCAGCTAGTTCTTTATGGTTAAAGTCATATTCTATTCCAAATAGGCGGAAACTAATAAATCCTTTCCTAAATCCAAAACCGCGCTCAGGTAGGTAAATTAAGGAGCTAAGGAACTCAAGGGTGAGCTCGTGGTAAGTCACAAACTTATGTTGGATCAATGTATTCTCCCATCCGAGTCGGTTTAACAAGTACATGACACTATCATGGATACCTAGGGTTTCCATAGTCTTATCATCCGGGTACAGGGTCAAATCCATTTGCCTCTGTGATAACTCTTCAAACTTCATTCTTTGGTTCCTACCTCTAAATTTGGTTTCCATATGGTTAATTGGTTGGTTAGCCATGGTCAGTGCAAATATGGGGGAAACAAATCAGTGGAAAAGACTTTAGAAAATCTGTAAAAAGTGATTTAAGATAAAAATAAGAAAATGAAATGCATAATGTAATGGCAATAATAGTAATGTAAAATAAAACTATAAAATGACAAAACAATTAAACAAATAGTAAAACGATAAATAACAATATGCTAAAAGAAAAGAATAGTTTAAATAATTAAATAGGTAAATGGGTTGCCTCCCACTAAGCGCTGTTTTTATCGTCCAAAGCCTGACGTAATGCTTAGGTTTAGATTAATCAGGGGAATTAGTGGACAATTCTAAAAGCTTTAGATTATTCGCATAATCTCTATTTCCAACTTTATGTTAGTGTTTTAAACGTTGTCCGTTTACTATGAATGATTCACTATTCCTACCCTTAATTTCTATTGCTCCACTCGGGAATACTTTAGTTATTTCAAAGGGTCCTGACCATCTAGATTTTAATTTTCTAGGAAAGAGCCTAAGCCTTGAATTAAAGAGGAGTACAACTTCTCCCACACTAAATTCTTTCCTAGATAGGCGTTTATCATGCCATCGCTTAGTTCTTTCTTTATATATCTTAGCATTCTCATATGCATCTAACCTTAATTCTTCTAATTCGTTAATGTCTAGGATTCGCTTTTCTCCTGCAGCATTATAGTTTATATTGAGAGTTCTGATCGCCCAATAAGCTTTGTGTTCTAGTTCTACTGGGAGGTGACAAGATTTTCCATAAACTAGTTTGAAAGGTGTAGTACCTATGGGTGTCTTGTAAGCGGTCCTATAAGCCCATAAAGCTTCATTAAGTTTAGATGACCAATCTTTCCGAGATATGGCGACAGTCTTTTCTAAGATTTGTTTAATTTCTCTGTTTGAGACTTCGACTTGTCCACTTGTTTGTGGGTGATATGGTGTAGCCACACGGTGTCTTACTCCATATTTAGATAGTAACTTGTCAAAGATTTTTGAAATGAAGTGCGAGCCACCGTCACTTATGACGAGTCTAGGCACACCAAATCTGGGAAAGATTATATTTTTGAAAAGCTTTATTACGACTCGTGTATCGTTTGTAGGAGAAGCTATGGCTTTAATCCATTTCGAAACATAATCGACAGCTACGAGTATGTAATTATTACCGAAAGATGATGGGAATGGTCCCATGAAATCTATTCCCCAGACGTCAAAGATTTCTACTTCTAAAATTCCTTTTTGAGGCATTTCATCTCTTCTTGAAATATTGCCAGTGCGTTGACACCGATCTCAATTTATAACAGCGATGTGGACATCCTTCCATAGATTAGGCCAGAATAAGCCGGCTTGCAAGATTTTTGCACAAGTCTTGGAAGTGCTTGCATGTCCACCATAAGGAGATGAATGGCATTGAGCAATGACATCTTCTATTTCTTCTTCGGGAATACATCGGCGAAAGATTCCATCTGGTCCTCTTTTGAACAATAATGGTTCATCCTAATAGTAATGTTTCAGATTATGAAAGAATTTCTTTTTCTGCTGATAGGTTAGATCGGGTGGAAGAGCTCCTGCGGCTAGGTAGTGGACAATGTCAGCGTACCATGGCAGTCCTACAGTTGTCTGGATTGTTTCCACGGATTCTGGTTCATTTATATCTAACTGAGCTAGGTCGCTTCCTATTTGTGCTATCAGCTGTTCATACGGAAAATCATCGTTAATCGACACTTGTTCGGGTTTAATACCTTCTATTCTAGATAAATGGTCCGCTACGACGTTCTCAATACCTTTCTTATCTTTTATTTCTAGATCAAACTCTTGTAAGAGTAAAATCCATCTTAAGAGTCTTGGTTTAGCATCTTTCTTAGTTAATAGATATCGGATAGCAGCATGGTCTGTGTAAATGATTATTTTGGCTCCAACTAGGTAGGAACGGAATTTGTCAAGCGCAAAGACAACTGCTAACAATTCTTTTTCTGTAGTAGCGTAGTTCATCTGGGCAGAATCTAAGGTTCTACTGGCATAGTAAATCGCATGAAGTTTCTTTTCCTTTCTCTGGCCCAGAACTGCGCCTACAGCATAGTCACTCGCATCGCACATGATTTCAAAAGGTAATCTCCAGTCAGGGGGTTGCATGATTGGTGCGGTGATGAGGGCTGTTTTTAGAGTTTCGAATGCTTTAAGACAATCTTCATTGAATATGAACTCAGCGTCTTTCATTAATAAACCAGTAAGAGGTTTAGTGATTTTCGAGAAACCTTTGATGAATCGTCGGTAAAAACCGGCGTGTCCTAAAAAGCTTCGTATTTCTCGAACGGTTTTAGGGGGTTGAAGATCTTTTATTACTTCAATCTTAGCTTTATCAACTTCAATTCCCTTGTCGGATATTACATGACCTAATACTATTCCTTCGTTGACCATAAAATGACATTTCTCCCAGTTAAGCACGAGATTTACTTTTACACATCTTCCTAACACCATTTCTAAGTTCGATAAGCATCCTTCAAAATTTTGCCCGCATACAGAGAAGTCGTCCATGAACACTTCCATGATGTTGTCTATAAAATCTGCGAAGATTGACATCATACATCTTTGAAAGGTTGCAGGAGCGTTGCATAATCCAAAGGGCATTCGCCTATAAGCGAACGTTTCATAAGGACATGTGAATGTAGTCTTCTCTTGATCATCAGGATGGATAGGGATTTGGAAAAATCCTGAGTAACCGTCAAGATAACAGAAGTAAGAATGCTTGGCTAATCGTTCTAACATTTGATCTATGAAAGGTAGTGGGAAATGATCTTTTCGAGTGGCTTTGTTTAGTTTACGATAATCTATGCACACTCTATATCCCGTCACTACTCTTTGCGATATCGATTCGCCTTGAGCGTTTTTCACAACAGTGATACCTCCTTTCTTTGGCACTACATGTATTGGACTAACCCATTCACTATCAGAGATTGGATATATTATCCCGGCATCTAATAATTTCTTAACTTCTTCTTTTACTACAGTGCTAAGGGTTGGGTTAATTCTTCTTTGAGATTCTCTGGAGGTTCTGCAATCTTCTTCTAGCAGAATACGATGCATACAAACTGAAGGACATATTCCTTTGAGATCAGATATGTTATATCCTAATGCAGTTGGATATTTCTTCAAGACATCTAAAAGTTTCTTTGTTTCTATAGTTCCTAAACTGGAATTTACTATAACCGGTCTTTTACATTCAACGTCTAAGAATTCGTACCTTAGGTTATGAGGTAAAGTTTTTAATCCTAACATAGGTTTATCTTTACTTGGCATGGGATCCGGTGTAAGTGCTAAACTTTCGCTTAGACTATCATCCTGATACGGTTTTCGCCAATTATCATCTTTGAAAATCGGAGGGATTTGAATTTTCATTATTTCAGAATAAGTGGTCTCTTTCAGTTCCATTTCTCTTACACATTCGTCAATTACGTCCAATAGATAGCATGTATCCTCTATAGCTGGTGATTGTAAGAATTGTGTTAAAACAAATTCAACTTTCTCTTCACCTACTTCAAAGGTTAGCTTTCCTCTTTTTACGTCTATTATAGCTCCGGCGGTAGCTAAGAATGGTCTTCCTAGTATGATAGGTGTAGTGGAGTCTTCAGAGATGTCCATGATTATAAAATCAGTAGGGATGTAGAATTGTCCTATACGTACTGGGACGTTTTCTAGTATGCCTACAGGATATTTAACAGAGCGATCGGCTAGTTGAACAGACATTTTAGTTGGTCTTAGGTCTCCCATGTCTAGCCTTTTGCAAATCGTTAAGGGCATAACACTGATACTGGCTCCTAAATCGCATAGAGCTTTGTCAATGCCGAATTTTCCTATTACACAGGGTATAGAGAAACTTCCTGGATCTTTTAGCTTAGGAGGCATTTTATTCTGAATTATGGCGCTACACTCGGCAGTAAGTGTAACTGTTCCGTTATCCTCTATCTTTTTCTTATTGGATAGGATTTCTTTTAAAAACTTAGCATACGAGGGTATTTGGGTAATTGCTTCTGTAAACGGAATAGTAATATTCAACTGTTTCAGAAGTTCGACAAATTTCTTAAATTGACCCGTCGTCTTAGAATTTATTAATCTTTGAGGGTACGGAATTGGTGGTTTATAGGGTGGTGGAGGCACATAAGGTTGTTCTTTCTCCACTACCTCTCGATTGTCATCTTCCTTTTCTTCTGGATCATTCACCACTTCAGTCGGTTTATCCGGTTTTTGGTACATGGCTGGATTGTCAAGTATTGGATTGGTAGGTCCGTCAAGTTCCTTGCCACTTCTTAATATTACAGCGTTAGCATGTCCTTTCGGGTTAGGTTGAGGTTGTCCAGGGAATACTCCAGCTGGTGCAGCAGTAGGTGCTTGTTGTTGAGCTAATTGGGATGAAGAAAAAATGGAGAAGAATGTTCTTATACCCACTCAACTACCTCAAGAAGAAGCTAAGGAAGAAGTCCTAGGTGAACCTTCTTCACCTCCACCACAACAACAAGTTCAAGAACTATCATCACCAGAGTCTACTGCAAGACGAGTAAGATCTTTGAGAGACATATATGAAACCTGCAACATGGCCATACTCGAACCTGGAAGCTTTGAAGAAGCATCAAAGCATGAAGCATGGGTCAAGGCAATGGAAGAAGAGATAAACATGATCGAGAAAAATAACACATGGGAGTTAGTAAATCGTCCCCATGGAAAAGATATCATTGGGGTTAAGTGGGTCTATAAGAAAAAGCTCAATCCTGATGGCACCATACAGAAACATAAGGCGAGGCTAGTAGCTAAGGGTTACTCACAACAACCTAGGGTTGACTACAATGAGACATTTGCACCAGTAGCTCGTCTTGATACCATTAGAGCTCTAATAGCTCTTGTGGCACAAAAAGGATGGAGTATACATCAATTGGATGTCAAATCTGCCTTCCTCAATGGTGTACTTGAAGAAGAGATCTATGTAGAGCAGCCACAAGGATTCATATCTGAAGGCGAAGAGAGCAAAGTGTTAAGACTAAGAAAAGCACTATACGGTTTGAAGCAAGCTCCTCGAGCATGGTATAGCAGAATCGATCAATATTTCATGGATCAAGAATTTAGGAGAAGCAAGAGTGAGCCCACACTATACATCAAGTCTCAAGGTCAGTACACTCTCTTACTCTCTCTATATGTAGATGACCTTATCTATACGGGAAACAATACTAAGATGATAACGGAGTTCAAAGATGACATGAAGAGCACCTCTGGCTATACTTTCTCACTCGGATCAAGAATTTTCTCTTGGGCGTCGAAGAAGCAAGCTACGGTTCACTATGCCAAAAAAGACCTTTAGCAGCGCTTTTTTTGGCCTTTAGCAGCGCTTTAAAGCGTTGCCAAAAGTGGCGCTGCTAAAGGTAAAGGCAGCGCTTTTTTTCAATGAAAAAGCGCTGCTAAAAACTCCCTTCAGCAACACCTTTAGCAGCACTTTTTTAGCCCTTTAGCAGCGCTTTTGTAAGCCCTGCATAATTCCCCCAACCATCCCCCCTTTAGCAGCGCTTTCAAAAAGCGCTGTCTTAGACCCCCCCTTTAGCAGCGCTTTTGCAAAAGCGTTGTCATAGCCCACCCTTTAGCAGCGCTTTTTACAAGCGCTGCCTTAGACCCCCCCCCCCTTCCAAACCAATAGCAACACTTTTGTAGCGTAATATTTGTGACCTTTAGCAACACTTTTATGTAAAAGCACTCTCTAATGTCCCAGATTTTAAAATTTTTTTTTATAAAATATTCACCCTGTTTTGTATATTTTACCAACAACTTACTTATATTACACAAACCTGCTTATAATTCAGGCCTTTATTTCAGCACTTTGGCCTTATATATAAAATTCAAACTTTGGCCTTAAATATACAATTCAAACTTTGGCCTTATATGTACAATTCAAAACTTTGGATACATTGTAACTCATGACTTTGTTCATAAACATTTTAATATACACATAAACCTGTTTAAATATGTTACAACAAAATTCGATCCTCAGAATTACAACAACACAAATACATTCAATTCACATATAATTACAAGTCTTCTAATCCGATAACTCTATACAATTCTCAACCCAAGAATAAATTGACACCATTCCTCTTTAATTTCTTCCAATTTTGCTTTCGTGTAAGTAGCGCACTTGAATTCATCATAATACTACATAATATAACAGATCGAATAAGATTTAAGTTTAAAACTAATTACTCAGATGAAGTATCGGATAATTATCAAAATGAATCATATAACTTATATAATGAATTGATCCATACCAGGACTGGAATCTCAAGTTGACTAGAAAGAATAATTTCCCTCATAAAGCGCAATACAAAATATCCACAGTCAATACCATTGCGCTGCCGAGGACACTGTAAATGGAAAAAACAAACGGACATTTATCTGGATATATAGTTTAAATAGTTTTATCAAGTAGAAACATGCGAGAATATACCTCCACTCTGATCCAGTTGATGTTGTCAGCCTTACTTTTTGGCACCGTTGCATCTCTTTGTGCTCTGAATATTTGTATAACTCTAACATAATATAAACGCATATTTAGAACAATGTCACATAATAAATAAAGATATATAATTAAAGACTCGACGCTCATAACAGCATTAAATGAGATTCCAACTGAACGGCGTCAACTCGACGCCCATAACAACATCCTAAGCAAGGACATGTGATCCTACTGGGGTCTTTGGCGTGTTCAACAGCAAAGTTAACGAACTTCGATACCCCATTCTCGTACTCTTTTGACAATCGATTACCAGACATCCATTTTTTATCCATACTAATTGAGTAATCTACACTAAACTATAAAAGTTAAACAAAACAGAGAATACCTGTAAGGAAATCACTAACTTCTAAGAATGCTACGCAATAGGATGCTTGGAAACGATCACAGCTTTGCTCTTCACAGGTAACCCCTATAGCAGACAAAATATAAATTTTATTAAAATCATATTAATAATTAACCAAGACAAATCATATTAAAAATACTAGATAATCCACCAAAACAAATCATATTAAAATTACTAGATAATCCTTAAACCAAAATGACACCCTTACTAAACATTGAGAAATCCTAACTAAACATATAAAACCATAATAACATATATATCATATAAACATTGAGAAATCCATCATAATAACATAATAACATATCAACATATAAAACCTTCACTAAACCTTCAATAAGTCATTTTTACACAACAACAACACTAAAATTTACTTGCATGCATGTCCTCAAACCTTCAATACAAAACAACAATATACGTATCATACTTGAACGCAACAACAAAAACAATTACTCAACAACAGTATACGTTATCAACACTAAAATTTACTTGCATGTCCTCAAAAGAAACATATCTACACAACAACAAAAACAATAGTATACCAACTGTTGCACCCCAAATTTGTCCTACCTTTACATAGTTTCTAGTGCCACTTTATTTTGAATGAATAAAATGGCACAATTGGCAAGAGACCGTGTGTAAGGAGTTGTGAGTGTGAGAGGTCAAGAGTTCGAATCCCACCTTCTTCACTTTTTGTTTTTCTTTTATTTTTATTCTAACTTTTCTATTTTCATAAAAAAAATAACAAAAATAGTTTTTTTTATTATTTAATTATTATTTTCGTATTTTATTTAAATTATTTTTTAAAAAATATTATTTTTTCACTTTTTTTTCCATATTATTCATAAAAACATCAAAAAATCATAAAATTAAAAATATTAGAAAAGATTTTATTCTTTTAAGTTTGTTTTTTTAGTTTTGACTAATTATTTAAGTTGGGCTTTAAAATAGGCATTAGGTTAGAGTTAACACTAATTTGTTACCTATATAAACATGAGTTGCATTTGATAAAAGGGGAAGGAGACAAAAGAAAAAACGGCGGCCGTTCTCACGATTTATCAGAAGAGGGAAGATTTTTGAAAAAACCTTCAAAGCTTCACCACCGGCGGAATCACCAACAAACCGTAACTCGTAAGATTTCATCAATATCACATTTGGTTTCTGTTATTCTTTTTTATAAGAATCCCACCTTCTTCACTTTTTGTTTTTCTTTTATTTTTATTCTAACTTTTCTATTTTCATAAAAAAAATAACAAAAATAGTTTTTTTTATTATTTAATTATTATTTTCGTATTTTATTTAAATTATTTTTTAAAAAATATTATTTTTTCACTTTTTTCCATATTATTCATAAAAACATCAAAAAATTATAAAATTAAAAATATTAGAAAAGATTTTATTCTTTTAAGTTTGTTTTTTTTAGTTTTGACTAATTATTTAAGTTGGGCTTTAAAATAGGCATTAGGTTAGAGTTAACCCTAATTTGTTACCTATATAAACATGAGTTGCATTTGATAAAAGGGGAAGGAGACAAAAGAAAAAACGGCGGTCGTTCTCACGATTTATCAGAAGAGGGAAGATTTTTGAAAAAACCTTCAAAGCTTCACCACCGGCGGAATCACCAACAAACCGTAACTCGTAAGATTTCATCAATATCACATTTGGTTTCTGTTATTCTTTTTTTTATAGGAAAAAGAGAAGATTATGGCGAAGCGAGGAAGAAGAAGATGCAAGAATAGTCATGCAAAAGAAAAAGAAAAAGCTTCAAAACTTCATCAATGAGGGAGCCGCCACCGCTACGAATCCCCCTTTTATTTCCAATTTTCTTCCTCCTATTCTTTTTATTTATTTTGTTATTATTATATTGTTATTAGTATTTTATTATTGCTGTGGTATATAATTTTCATAATGCATGTTAATGAAAACTGTTAAAATAAAAATATTTCTAATTGTTAATCTCATTAACTTAGTTTACTTAAGTTAATTAAAATATTAAAAAAAAAAATTTAACCATTTTTTTTAGCTAAAATCATAAAATTAAAATTAAACCTTATTTTTAAAATTAGACTCATATTTAAAACTTAAAATTAAAAATAATTCTTAAAAATAAATTTTAAAAAAAACATTTTTTAACTTTAAAAAATAAAACTTTTTTTTTTTGCTTTAAAATATAAAACATTGTTTAAACATTAAAATTAAAACATTTTACAAAAATTAAAACTAACTTTTTTTCATCAAAAACCTTAAAATTAAATCATTTTTTTAAATCAAATTAAAACTAATTTTTAAATAAAAACATTAAAATCAAATTAAGTTCTCCTTTTAAATGCAAAAATTAGTTCTTCCCTTTAAATAAAATTCAAAAAAATAAAGTTTTTGATTTAGCCGCTTCATTTTCGTCTAACCCTCATTAGTTTGTTCGTTGCAGCTCCTCAATATTTTAGTTGTTCGTCTTTGTCCCATGGATGTAATTTACGTGAGGTCATGGTCGCGGTTTATTTTTTATTTCGCATTTTTTGGGATTTGTAATTTACGCGAGTGATCGTCGCGATGCTTTCTTTATCGCTTTCATTATTTTCCGTACTTTATTTCTGTCGTATAATAATTTGCTATATCTTGCATGATTTGCCGTTAAAATCTCCTCCGAAGGAATTTGGTCTAGTCGTTTGACCGCCGAGTCAATAACCCTAATTTTTTACCGTTTCAAAAACCCTAATAGCCTAGGTGTCCCGCCGTGGACGAAAATGCCTTTTACCCTAGCATTAGGTCAAAGAGTCGCCGTACTTTGTTTAGGGTTTCCCGCCGTGGAATCCCTAGTTTAACCCTAATTTCAATTAACAAATTCAACATAGAAATAGGAGTTTCAAAGACTCCACGTAAGCGTGTCCTTAAGATATGTTTATTCCCCATTGAAACCTTGACCACAGTCAAGAAGTTTCTAACCTCCCTTTCGAGGGGAACTACAATTACTCTGATTCCATTCCCGTCAGGATATGTAGGCACAAGATGCGACGTCTTGCCGAGTAAACTTAGGACTAACCCTTAGGTCTTTAGGTCACTCTATCCCTTAACTCAATATATATTAAAGCAGATAATAAAATATAAAAAAAGCATACAATAAACAAAAAGTTCCTGTAGAGTACTACAGAAGTTTAGGGTGCTAGTACCTTCCCTAAGCTTAACCAACCCCTTACCTAGATTTCTCCCTGCATTGTCTTCACGATGCAAAATTAGGTTTTCCTCTTTTGACATTTTCCTTCGGATAAATCAAAGAGCGGTTGTGAACTAAAGATGCGATTCAAATTAATTAATAATTTGATATCATATTCTAACCGGAACACCAACAATAGTGAAAAGAAAAACCATCAATATTTAGATAACAAATATTTAGATAACAAAAACAATAGTATACCAACAACAAAAACAATAGTATACCAACAATGGTGAAAACAAATATATAGAAAAACCATCAAATACCAACAATGGTGAAAAGAAAAACCATCAATATTTAGATAACAGTATTAACAACAACCTTCAAAACCTTTAATGTCTTCAAATACCAACAATGGTGAAAAGAAAAAAAAAAAACAAGAAAATCCTTTGAAACTGTCACATACCTTAACAATGGTGGAAATGCAATGCAGACGGACGGATGCACTCGAAAACGGACGGTGAACGGATGGCGGGCAACGGTCGGACGGCGGATGACGGCAACAGAAAGTTTGAATAGGGCAAGTTCGTTCGCCAGAGGAGAAAGACAGAAGAAAAGAAATGTACGCGACTGTTCTGTTTCTCTTAAAATTCTGGAGGGTATTTTAAAATTATAATACTAATAACTATAGCAGCGCTTTTAAAGGCCTTTAGCAGCGCTTTTAAAAGCGCTTTCTTAGGGTGTCTTAGCAATGCCATATAACACTTTATAGAATAAGCGCTGCTAAAGGGGACACCTTTAGCAGCGCTTTTTAAAAGCGCTTTCTTAGGTCCCCCTTTAGCAGCGCTTTTTAAAAGCGCTTTCTTAGGCCACCCCTTTAGCAGCGCTTTTTAAAAAGCACTTTCTTAGGGCCCCCCTTTAGCAGCGCTTTTTCAAAAGCGCTGTCTTATGTGAGAAATTTTTTTTCTTTTTTTTTTTACCCACCCTTTAGCAACGCTTATTTAAGAAGCGCTGCTAAAGGGTGCGCTGCTAAAACTCATTTCTGGCGTAGTGGTTGCACAATCCACAGCAGAAGCAGAGTACGTGACAGCTGCTGAAGCAACGAGTCAGGCTATATGGCTTCGTAGGATACTTGAAGACATGGGAGAAAAACAGGATCAGCCAACTAAAATCAATTGCGACAACAAATCAGCAATTGCAATGGCAAAGAATCCAGTGCATCACAGTAGAACAAAACATATAACAATCAAGTATCACTTTATAAGAGAAGATGAAGCAACTAAAGAGATCAAACTCGACTACTGCAGAACAGAAGATCAAATTGCAGACATATTCACGAAGGCGTTGTCGAGACCAAGATTTGAAGAGCTACGAGTTATGCTTGGAGTCAAAGAAATTTGTATCAAGGAGGAGTGTTAAATTTGCTACAAATTTCTAGAGAGTTCTTAAATATAATATGTAAGAAAATATAGAACATCCTAGAAACTATAAGGTGTATGAATATGGTAGAATAATCTAGATATATAAGTATATGGCAAAGATAGAAAAATCTAGATTTATCATGATAATAACCTATCATGAGAACTCTAGAATATTCACCACCATTGAAAGGTTGGTGACTTGAGCCTATAAATAGGCATTTGCTACATTGTAAACTATCATCCAAGAAATTAATCACAAAACCTTCTTTCTAAACTACTCTCTAAAACTATCTTCTACCAACTATCATCTAAACAATTTCAAACAAATTTTCTATTTAGAAATTACTGAAGCACATGAGCTAAGAATGGAGCAGATTGACCTTGTCGTTGGTATTCTAAATAAGGTTTGGCCATATGAAGAGAGTGATGAGTATGGGTTGTTAAAGGACTTTCTGGTTTGATGCATATTTTTTCTTTCTCGTAATTCAACATACATGATGCTAGATTGCATTCCAAAAGTACTTGTCAATAAAACTTCTACCATCCAGAAAGACATGCGGTAATCATTTGAATAAACATTGATTCCTACAGGAAGTACATGGCCGACAAAAATTTTGTTTAATCACTTAGCATGTCAACACGGTTCATATGGTATTAAGGACTGTTATTACAAGGCCAAAATCAAGTTAACACAATTCTAACATATGAATTACAAAAAACCTCAACATTGAAGAGGGAACATAAAGTTGATAGAAATCATTTTGTTTTCTCTTACGAAAAGAGAAACGTTACCTGGCAGTAAATTACAAATTCATGACTCCAAATTTAAATCCAAAGTCATCATATCCAAAGACAGTTTTTCGCGGTCATTACATAGTCCTAGCTTCATATTGAATTACAAAAAGCACAAATATGGCCATTACATAGTCTGACCTTCACATTGAATTCCAAAAAGTACTAATATCAAATTGGAAGCACAAGATTTCATGCTGTTCTGATATGGATAGAGAAGCCGCTACAATTCTTGAGCATCTGACACCGCCTTTAAAAAATAGGACCCAAATAGTCATCCAAGGATTTCTTCACCATTTTCAGGCTTTTCCCTAAACGATTCCTCTCCTCTTCGCAGTGTTGTCGTAACTGTTAACCACCAATTTAATAACTTGTGCAGGTTAAGACCAAAAGACTGTCATCGACATCCTACACATGTAATAGAACAATTAATGAGAAGTTGGTTTGAAATTTAGACATAAACACATAAATATGGGAAGGGACGTAATCACTTAAAGGATACAAGTGCACTGCCATGCTTTCACTCGCTTGAGACTCTTTATAAACTCTTGTGGCCATGAATAGTATGAAGATGGCATTACGGTCGTATGTTGCAAACAGAAACAAAAATATGGTGATAGACAAATGGAACACCAAGTGCTCATGAATATTGTATGCATACTTAAAATAAAAAGATTAAGGTGCCTGCTGTGAAAGATATTCACACGGCTTCTGACAGAACTAGGAAGGTTCTATTCATATTCTATGAAGGGGTGGTCATAGAAATAGTTGTCATACCTTGTGATAACGTGCGTGTTTCCAGTCAAGCTGTACCATGAATTGACAAATTTACTACTGCCGCAGAAATAGTTGAGCATGCCTGTTAACACCCATATTACTAACAACAAACAGCAGTGCAGAACAAGCAGAAGATTCCAACATTGCAGCCCAGCCCAACATAGGAGAAAGACCTACAAGAATCAAGACAAGGCCCAAATATCTCAGCAATTATGAATAAATTAGTTTTAACAGTTGTACTATTCTAGGATTCTAGAAGAATTACAGCTCACCAAATATCTTACTAATTTCTGTCATTACCGTTAGTAGCAAATCTATGCAGTACCCACTATCAATCCCTACAATTTAGGATATCCGTTGGATTGATTGTGAGAATCTATCGTTTCTGTAATTGAGCTGCTATTTAAAGAGCAGTAGAATGAGAAATAAGGCAAAAAATATTTCACTAGTTATTATAGAATTCAGGAGGTTACCTTGTCCTATAACTCAAGGAAGTTTGCTCTTAACAATTTGGTGCTTTCACTTGATCCTCCCTTCACCTTTCCATGGCAGCACGTCCCACAAATGCGGAACGTTTGGACGACTTATCCGAAAAAGTTGATTTAATCCTTAACCAACTCGCTACCCTTACTACACAACCCCCACCTCCTCCACAACCACCCACACCACCGCCACATCCTCGTCCTCACATAAAACTCGAAGTTCCCCGTTTCAATGGCTCTGACGCCATGGGATGGATTTTCAAAATCAACCAATTCTTCGACTATCACAGAACACCAGATGAAGAAAGACTCATCGTCGCGTCATTCTAAATGGAAGGTTCAGCATTAAGCTGGTACCAATACATGTTTCGGAACGGACTCATTACCACCTGGTTCGAACTCCTACACGCCATTGAAGTTCGTTTCGCCCCAAGCTACTATGACGACCCAGTCAATCCCTCTTCAAACTCACCCAACACGGAACACTTAATCAATACCTCAACGATTTCGAGCGACTCGCTAACCGAATCGTTGGCCTCCCACCTCCATTCATCCTCAGCTGCTTTATCTCTGGCCTCTCTCCGGAGATCCGCCGTGAGGTTCAAGCCCTTCAACCTAATAATCTTTCCCAAGCCACCGCATTAGCAAAAATCCAGGAAGACAAGATAGATGAACGCCGTCGCGGTTTTAAACACAAAACTTCATACCCACCAAACAACTCGTCCACAACTACACTTTCCACCACCTCTAACCCTGTTCCCACACAACCACGCCTCCAATTCAAAAAACTATCACCAGAAGAAATGACGAACCGGCGAGAAAAGGGACTTTGTTACAATTGCGAGGAAACATTTATTCCAGGCCACAAATGTAAAGGCCGTTTCTTCTTACTTGTCTCTGACGACCCCGATCCAGATTCCTCCCCAGAAACAACCGAGCCACCCATTACCATAACCAATGACCCAGACAACTCATTAACAACCGTTGACAATCTCGATGGTCAAATCAGCTTCCACTCCCTTTCTGGTTCCGCCGCCACCGCCACCATTCGTATACTAGGACAAATTGCTAATCAGGTCGTTACCGTACTCATCGATGGAGGTAGTACCCACAACTTTATACAGAGTAGAATAGCCAAATTTCTTAATTTACCATCATCCCCTGTGAACACACTGAAAGTCATGGTGGGTAACGGTCAACTCTTGGAATGCCAACAGCTGTGCAACGACGTGTCACTATTGCTTCAATCCCACCCCTTCATTGTTGATTTCTACGTTCTACCTCTCAGTGGGGCAGACATTATCCTTGGGGCCCTATGGCTCAAATCTCTGGGCCCAGTCCTTATGGACTACACCTCCCTTACCCTCTCATTTACTTACAACAACACCAACATCCTCTTGAAAGCTGATGCCAATCCAGGCCCACTATCCATCTCAGCCCACCAACTCAAACGATGTGTTCAAACTAATTCAGCCTCTGAATTTTTCCACATCCAAATCCTACAACCCGACCCAGAGCCTAATACCCACCATATTACACCCATCAACGAACTAATCATGAAACACTCACCCATCTTCAACCATACTCCTACCTTACCACCTTCACGAAACACAGACCACCGTATTACCTTACATCCTTCTTCTTCACCCGTCTCTGTTAAACCTTACCGCTACCCTTTCTCACAAAAAAATGAAATCGAACAACAGGTCAAAGATATGCTCCATCACCAACTCATACAACCCAGCCGCAACCCCTTCTCCTCCCCTGTTCTACTTGTTAAGAAAAAAGACGGAACATGGCGCTTCTGTGTGGACTACAGGGCCCTTAACGCCATCACTATCCGTGACCGTTTTCCGATGCCCACCATAGACGAATTGCTCGATGAACTTGGTGGTGCTTCATGGTTCTCTAAACTGGATTTACGCCAAGGGTTTCACCAAATCAGAATGCACGAATCAGACATCGACAAAACTGCCTTTCGAACACACCAAGGCCATTACGAATACCGCGTAATGCCTTTTGGGCTTTGCAACGCCCCATCCACATTCCAAGCAGCTATGAATGAGCTTCTGCAAACTTTCCTTCGCAAGTTTGTCGCAGTTTTCTTCGATGATATACTCGTCTATAGCATTTCCCTCGAACTTCACCTCATACACCTAGAGCAAGTCTTCGCTAAATTACTCGAAGGCAAATTTTTCCTCAAGCAATCCAAATGCTCCTTTGCTCAGCGTCAACTTGTTTACCTTGGACACATCATCTCTGAGAATGGCGTCCAACCCGAACCTTCGAAGATCCAAGCTATGCTTGAATGACCTCAACCCAAATCCATCAAAGCCCTACGAGGTTTCCTTGGTCTAACTGGTTTTTACAGAAAATTTGTCAAGGGTTACGCTTCTATAGCCGCACCTCTCACAACCTTACTTCGCAAGGACGCCTTCATCTGGTCACCAGAAGCCCAAACATCTTTTGATAACCTCAAACTTGCCATGACACAAACCCCCACTCTAGCTTTACCAAATTTTTCCATTCCTTTTGATATCGAGACCGACGCTTCAGGAAGTGCTATGGGTGCTGTTCTCATGCAAAATTCACACCCCATTGCCTTCTTCAGTCAGCCTTTCAGTAATAAATTACAACGATCCTCCACATATGTTAGGGAACTTCACGCCATTACTGCCGCAGTTAAAAAGTGGAGACAATACCTATTGGGACATCAATTCACCATCTTTACTGATCATAAGAGCCTCAAAGAACTTCTTTCTCAAGTTATTCAAACTCTTGAACAACACAAATACCTCGCCAAACTTCTCGGCTATGATTATTCAATCCAATACAAATCTGGAAAGAGTAACGTAGTCGCCGACGCACTATCACGAGCTCCAGAAGGCCCAGGTACGCATCTCTCTTTCTCTATTCCCCACTTCCTCTTTCTCGACCATCTTCGCAAATCACTTCAAACTAGTCCAACCTTCCACAAACTACTTCACGAGATACGAAACAACCCATCATCCCACCCAAACCACACCATACACAAAGGTCTTATCCTATACAAAAACCGTATCTGGCTGGACCGAGACAGTCCCTTCTGCACACAACTATTAGAAGAGTTTCATTCTACTCCTTTAGGAGGACACATGGGCATCACCAAAACCCTTGCATGCCTCAAATCCAATTTCTTCTAGGAAGGCCTTAAAAACAGCGTGCAAACCTTCGTCACCAACTGTCCCACCTGTCAACAAATCAAACACATCACCAAGAAACCAGCCGGTCTCCTTCAACCACTCACCATTCCTTCTGCCATTTGGGAAGACTTATCCTTAGATTTCATCACCAGATTACCCAACTCACACGGTTTCTCAGTCATACTTGTCGTGGTGGATAGATTTTCAAAAGGTGTCCACTTAGGCGCCCTACCTACTCACTTCACGGCTTTCAAAGTTGCCACTCTATTCATGGATATCGTGTGTAAACATCATGGTTTTCCTAAGAGTTTAGTCTCAGACCGCGACCCTGTTTTCATTAGTCGCTTCTGGCGGGAACTCTTCAAACTCTGTGGTACAACACTTCGAATAAGTACTGCCTACCACCCCGAAACCGATGGGCAGACATAAGTTTTCAACCGAGTCCTGGAACAATACCTTAGAGCATTCGTGCACAAACAACCCAACCATTGGTATACATACCTCACCCTTGCTGAATGGTCATATAACACCTCCCTTCACTCATCCACTGGATACTCACCTTTTGAGATCACTTTTGGGAAACCTCCCCCCAACATTCCTCACTATTTATTAGGATCTTCTACCGTCGAGGCAGTAGATTCACTCCTCACATCCAGACAATTACTCATCACCAAACTACAAAATACCCTTGCCAAAGCCCAAACACGAATGAAACTTTATGCAGACACTAAACGGCGCGATGTATCCTTCAAAGTGGACTCCTGGGTCTACGTCAAACTCCGCCCTTACCGTCAGAAATCTGTTCACACTTCCTCATACACCAAGCTATCTCAACGATACTATGGCCCTTTCAAAATTACAGAACAAATCGGACCCGTTGCCTATCGCCTAGCACTGCCAGAATCCTCTAAAATACACCCTGTATTCCACTGTTCTCTTCTCAAACCTCATCATGGTCCAATCACTTCCTCTTCCCCTGCTTTACCACCTACATCCCACAACAATCATCCCATCATAACACCTCTATCCATACTGGACTCAAAAATGGATACCTCAACAGACCCCCACTCCTATGGTTCTGATCCAATGGCAAGGTCTTAATCCGGAAGACACTAGCTGGGAAACTTGGTCCCACATTTCTGATACTTATCACCATGAGGACAAGGTGATTTTCCCAGGCAGCGGTAATGTTAACACCCATATTACTAACAACAACAGCAGTGCAGAACAAGCAGAAGATTCCAACATTGCAGCCCAGCCCAACATAGGAGGAAGACCTACAAGAATCAAGACAAGGCCCAAATATCTCAGCAATTATGAATAAATTAGTTTTAACAGTTGTACTATTCTAGGATTCTAGAAGAATTACAGCTCACCAAATATCTTACTAATTTCTGTCATTACCGTTAGTAGCAAATCTATGCAGTACCCACTATCAATCCCTACAATTTAGGATATCCGTTGGATTGATTGTGAGAATCTATCTTTTCTGTAATTGAGCTTCTATTTAAAGAGCAGTAGAATGAGAAATAGGGCAGAAAATATTTCACTAGTTATTATAGAATTCAGGAGGTTACCTTGTCCTATAACTCAAGGAAGTTTGCTCTTAACAATGCCTGACAAATATTGTGTTTATGGACACAGGGAACTTCTTCATCTTCCAACCCCGACAATGTTCAAGATCCAATGCTCTGTGTACCTAAGCAATTCCAAATGGCAGTCGGATTTTTAACGTGAATTTGGTAAGGCACTTGTAACATCGTACTGAAATGGAAAATAACGAAAACATCAAGTTTATTTATTAATTTCCATAACTTACCTTTGTTCGGTCAAGCTATACTATTGAGACTATTGAAGTAGAACAGGTCTTAGTTGATATGTAGCTCATCTAAAGCCATATGATGGTGGTTCAACAGCTACACAATGGGCTGCTAACCTTACTGGTATACACAGCGTCACCAAAATGCTTCATAGCGGAATAAAGGTTGCATTATTATCTGCTTGCAGTGAAAAAGGTGATGTTCCTTGTGAGAATTCACTATTAAGGCAAGTATTTATTTCCACAAACACATTATCAATTCAAAAACAGAAACAAACTATCAATTCATCAAGCAACAAGCGCGAAAATGGCACAAAATCTTCAGCATTTTTTTACGCAAATCACAACTCATAACAAGTTATCTTCTTTCCAAAACAAAATCAGCAAGCATTCATTACAAATCGTTTTCTTTCCAAACCCTATTCGAGAAATAAATCGCGTGCATTTAATTTTAATATCACAAATTCAGTGTCTAAGGCGTATAAAAAGGAGGACAATAGTAAGGGAAAAATATTCACAGTAGAGCAAAAAAAAAAAGGCTTGCACACACATACAGTAGACATATATCACACGCTATCCACACACACACAAAAGGTGAAAGTATCAGGGAATACCAGTAGTAATTCATTTTTAATACACAAGGAGAGAACATCGCAGTATTATACACACAAACACACATGAATTGCAGTTACATAACAACAAAGTTCATGTAGAGCAATAAGGCATTACAACAAGAAGGTCATATAAGAATTGATGCAGAATTAACAACGACAACAACATCACATGCAGAGCATACATTTTCAAAATCAATAGGAACAAGCATTCGTGCCATTGAAAAAAAAATCAAACCAATACCTGTAATCCAATTCGAGGTAAGCCTTTATTTGATTCCTCCTCTTGTTGTTACACTATTTTTGAATTTCGTTGCGAACCGATACGAATTGAGCTGAAACGAGGGAGATGGAAGAGCTTATTCTTCTTGAAAATTCACAAAGCAAGGAGGGAATTGATGGTGTAGTCACGAGCGATCGAGATGTTGGTGCAAAGGTAGAATAAATGATGAATAGAGAAATATTCTATTAAGAGAATGACGGCTACACACTACTACAAAATTGCAATGATTGCTACCCTATTTATAAGCTAAAACTAGGGTTACTAGAATAAGATAAAAATACTAAAATACCCTCTAACAAACTTTGGGGCTAAGAAAATAGTACAACTAATAAATATGAATTACTTCTAATACCATCCCTTAATTCATATTCCATCAAAACTTGTAACACCAATTTCATCCCTTAGTCTGAAAAATTGATCAGTCTTGATAGCTTTCGTCAGAACATCTGCCAACTGTTTCTGAGTGCTGCAGTGTACAACTTCTAACACTCCACTCTGAACTTGATGTCTCAGAAAATGATACTTGGTCTCAATATGCTTGCTTCTCCCATACAACACTAGGTTTCTGGCAAGATTGATTGCAGACTTGTTGTCAATCATCAGCTTCAGAGGTTTGTTTATTTTAATCTTCAGATCCTACAACAGATTCAGAATCCACACAGCTTGTCATGCAGTAACAGCACCTGCAATGTATTCAGCTTCACAGGTTGATAACGCCACAACAAGTTGCTTCTTGGAACACAAAGAAATGGGACCTCCCAGAAATTTGAACAAGTACCCAGAGGTAATTCTTCTGTCAACTCTGTCTCCACACCAATCAGAATCTGAATAACTCAGAAGTTCTGACTCATGCTTTCTTCCAGAAGGAAACAACACTCCATACTTCAGAGTTCCCTTGATATACCTCAGAATCCTGACTGCAGCTTGGTAATGGGACCACTTAGGTTTACTCATGAACCTACTAACCATCCCAACAGAATAGCAAATATCAGGTCTGATATTGCACAGATACCCCAGAGAACCAACCAACTGTTTGAAGGTTGTAGCGTCCACATCCTTTCCATCAGAGTCAGAATCCAGTTTCTGATTTGTATCTGAAGGTGTGACAGCAATCTTACAATTCTTCAGTTCAAATCTCTTCAGAAGTTCTAATTCATACTTGAGCTGATGCAAAATGATACCTTTCTCAGAATATCTGAACTATCCCAACAGAATAGAAAATATCAGGTCTGGTATTGCACAGATACCTCAGAGAACCAACCAACAGTTTGAAGGTTGTAGCGCCCACATCCTTTCCATCAGAGTCAGAATCCAGTTTCTGATTTGTATCTGAAGGTGTGACAGCAATCTTACAATTCTTCAGTTCAAATCTCTTCAGAAGTTCTAATTCATACTTGAGCTGATGCAAAATGATACCTTTCTCAGAATATCTGAACTCCATCCCTAGAAAGTATGTCATTTTGCCTAGATCAGTCATTTCAAATTCATTCATTAAAACTTTCTTGAACTTGGCTATCTCCTGTTCAGAACTTCCAGTCAATAGTATATCATCAACATATAAACATACCAGAGTCATATTACCTTCAGAAGTATGCTGAACATAGACACCGTACTCCATCTCACATTTCTGAAAGCCTTGCTTCTTGAAAAATGAATCAATCTTCTGATTCCAAGATCTGGGCGCTTGTTTCAGTCCATATAGAGCTTTGTATAATCTGTACATCATCCCTTCCTGATTCTTTTTCACAAATCCAGGAGGTTGTGACACATAAACTTCTTCTTCTAATGGACCGTTCAGAAATGCAGATTTTACATCTAAATGCATCAGAGGCCAATTCCTGTTAGCAGCTATTGCAATCACCATTCTGATTGTTTCATGTCTTGCTACAGGTGCAAACACTTCAGAATAATCCAGCCCAGGTTTCTGTAGAAATCCTATGGCTACCAACCTTGCTTTATGTTTGCCAATTGAACCATCTGGCTTTAACTTCTGCTTGAAAACCCATCTGGCGATGATGGCTTTCTTGTCTTTTGGAAGTTTTGTCAGCTTCCAAGTCTTGTTTCTCTCTATAGCATCAAGTTCTTCTTTCATGGTCTTCAGCCAGAGCTTCTGCTTAAGAGCCTCTTCTGTACTTATGGGTTCAGAGTCTACTATCATGGCACACTGAATAAATTCTTCTTCAGAGTCTACTTCAGTGTCTTGCAGCATGTCAAATTCTACATATCTTCTGGGAATGTTTCTGATTCTTTGTGGTCTCTGATCTTGTTCATAGTCTTGAGCTTCAAAGTTTCTAGCTTCAGATAATTGACTTCCTCCAGAGCCTTGACCATCTTCAAAGTCTGGCATATTTCTAGAGTCTGAATTGCCACCAAAATCTGGATTGCCATCAGAGTCTGGATCATCAGAGTCTGAATCATCAGAGTCACCTTCATCTTATGAGTCTTCTCCAGAGTCAGAATCACTATCAGAGTCAGAACCAACGTCAGAGTTTACTCCAACTTCAGAAATTCTTAACTCTGACCTTTCTTCAGAAGTTCTAACATCAGAATCAGATTGAGACTTATCCCAATTCCAAACTTCTGATTCCTTCACAATCACATCTCTGCTGAATTCAATTTTATTGGTTTCTGGACAATAGAGCTTGTATGCACCTGTACTGTGGTACCCTATCAGAATCATCACTTTGCTTCTATCATCCAGCTTCTGTCTTCTGGCTTCTGGAACATGTTTATAGCAAACAGAACCAAACACCTTCAGATGACTAACACTTTGCTTATCTCCAGTCCACTTCTGTATTGGAACTATTTCCTTCAACTTCTTCGTAGGACATCTGTTGAGTACATATGTTGCAGTGGCAACAGCTTCTCCTCAGAGCTTCTGAGGAAGCTTATTCTCCTTTAGCATGCTTCTCACCATATCAACCAAAGTGCGGTTTCTTCTTTCAGCAAGACCATTGTGTTGAGGGGTATAAGGAGCAGTAACCTCATGCTCAATTCCATTCTCCTCACAGAACTTCTGGAACTCTTTGGAGTTATACTCACCTCCACCATCAGTTCTAAGAATCTTCAACTTCTGACCACTCTGATTCTCAGCCTTCATTCTGAACTTCTTGAATTCATCAAACACCTCATGTTTAAACTTAATAAGGGATACCCATGTCATTCTTGTGAATTCATCAACAAACAACACAAAGTATTTATTCCCTCCAATTGATGCTACTGGAAATGGACCACATACATCAGAATGTATAACTCCCAAGGCATGTTTTGCTCTTGGAGCAACTTCTGACGCAAATGGCAATCGTGGTTGTTTTCCTTCCATGCAAACTTTGCATGATTTTTCAGGCTTCTTAATTGCAGGAATTCCATGTACCAACTTCTTTGAATTCAGATGTTTTAAGCTTCTGAAATTCAAATGACCAAATCTTCTGTGCCACAGCTCACTCTCCTTCTCAGCACTTGTTGCACTAAGACATTATGAGTCTGCAGTTCTGACATTCACCTTGAATGTTCTATTCCTTCCCTGTTCTGACTCCATAATCAACTTCTGATTGCAGTCATACAGCTTCAGAAGATTGTCCTTCAAGGTAACTGAAAATCCTTTCTCAATTAATTGTCCCACACTCATCAGATTGCTTCTGATGCCAGGTACATACCACACGTTCTGAATCAATGATGTTTTCCCATTGTTCAAAATCACTCTGACATTTCCCATACCTTCTGCGTTAAGATATTTTTCATCAGCACATCTAATCTTTGTTCTCTTTTCAGAGTCAAAGTCAACCAGCCATTTCTTATTTCCAGTAAGATGATTTGAACAGCCAGTGTCCATATACCACCAGTCTATCAGATCCATATTATCAGATTCAGAGGCCATCAATAGCACAGATTCGTCATCATAACTTCTGGCTATATTTGCTTCTTCTGATTTTCTCTCCTTGTTTGACCAACAATCTCTAGCAAAGTGACCAAACTTCTTACAACAGTAACATTGGATTTTCTTCTTGTCATACTTCTCTTTTCCCTTCTGAGCATTCTTTTGTCTATCAGAGGTTGAGCTTTCTGACTTCCGACCACCATTAGATCTTCTCCTAGCTTCTGACTGCTTCTGATACCTCCTATCAGAAGTTGCTTTCAGAGCCTGCTGCTCTACTTCCTTTTCAGAAGTTCTCTCAGTCAAACGCAACTCTTGCGCTTCTAGACTGCTCTGCAGCTCTTCAATTCTCATGATGCTCAGATCTTTGGAATGTTCTATTACTACCACAATGTAATCAAATTGAGGGGTAAGAGATCTCAATACTTTCTCCATGATTGTTTCTTCAGAAAGAGTTTCTCCACACGCCTTCATCTCATTAGTGATCAAAATCATTCTGGATATGTATTCAGAGACTTTCTCATTATTCTTCATGTTGAGATTCTCATATTGCTTTCTCAAGGACTGAAGCTTTACCTTCTTCACTGATGTGTCACCACCATAACATCTCACCAGTGTGTCCCACGCAGCCTTTGCTGTTGTTGAATATGCAATCTTCTCAAACACATTTACATCCACACGTTGATGAATGAAGAACAATGCTTTCTGATCCTTCTTCCTTACTTCCTTCTGTGTGTTTTTCTGTTTATCTATTGCATTTGCTGCTACTGGAACATAACCATCAGTGACAAGATCTAGAACATCTTGAGCACCAAACAGTACATGCATTTGGATCATCCAACGATTCCAGTTTTTACCGTCAAATACTGGAAGTTTGGTGTTCATGTTTCCGTTTCCGTTCATCTTCTACCTTGCACAGTACACTCAGATTTCTCACACAGTGTTTCCCAACCCACAGAATTAAAATTCTGATCAGATTTTGTTCAAGATTCAACACGAATCTAAGAATCAAAATCAAACACACAAGACCTCACGTTCACTCGTGTTTCCCGTGCTTCCCAATGAATCCGAACCGGAGCTATAGATACCAATTGTTGGTACAAAGGTAGAATAAATGATGAATAGAGAAATATTCTATTAAGAGAATGACGGCTACACACTACTACAAAATTGCAATGATTGCTACCCTATTTATAAGCTAAAACTAGGGTTACTAGAATAAGATAAAAATACTAAAATACCCTCTGACAAACTTAGGGGCTAAGAAAATAGTACAACTAATAAATATGAATTACTTCTAATACGAGAGAGAGAGAGAGAGAGAGAGAGAGAGAGAGAGAGAGAGAGAGAGAGAGAGAGAGAGAGAGAGAGAGAGAGAGAGAGAGAGAGAGAGAGGACATGGCGAGTGATCGGAGACGCGAACAAAACTTTCTTCTTGGTGTTGTTTCCGTTATTTGTGCGAGGGTAATTGTGCGTAGGAGAAAGGAATTGAGGGCCATTGATGTGTAGTGTTCGAGAAAAAAAAGGGAAGAAGATTATGAGGAAGGCAAGAGAGAATTGAGGGAGTGAAGAGATTAAGAGAGGAGAGGTGAAGGATGAAGCAACGTGAGGTAGGAGAAGAAAGAATAAAATTAAGTTTGCTATTTTTTAAATTTTTTTCTCACATTTTGGGCAACTCGGTGGGCTGTGACCGTGAGCCCAACGTATATTTCTTTTATCCACCACCATTTCTTTGACACCCCATTTTGTGATTAAGTTTTTTTTTAACTTTTAACTTTTGTTTTTGTGATTTTATTTTTAAATTACAATTAGTTTTAAAATTTTAATTAATCATCCATTTTAAATCTTGTTTTAATTTAAAACTTGATCTATTTTAATGTTGTTTTGAACTTAATTTTGATTAAGCTTAATATTAATTGTGGCTAAATCTTGTTGAAATATAGGCGGTCTTGATCATGACTAATTCCTCGATAGTTTCGTGAACTTTTGGTCGATTTCCTCGGTGATTATTGATTACTCTGATATGTTTTCTTGCATGTTGATCCACGTGATCCCTTAGGATTTTTTTACCCAACTTAATCTTTGATTAATTTGAATTGAAAATAGACCTTAGGTTCTCTCATCCAAGCATGATAACATTAGCTAGAATTCCCTTTAATCCCACCCTTAGGATCAAATTCTTGTATGACAACTTCTAGGATAGTTTCCCTTTAATCTTAATATTAAGTCTTAGAATTAGGATAAGTTTCCTTCCCATTTAAAGTTAAAATCTCTTTTCTCAAAAAAATACAAAAAACAGTTTAATTATGTCTCTAACTATTTTCTCAATCCCTAATAAAACATCTCACAAATCACAAACCATTTTGCCTTCTGTCTTTTTCGTTTAAAACTTTTTAAAAAGGACATGCTACATAGAACTGTCCATAAAAAACACACAACAAACCGAAATATTTTCAACACGAACTACGAAGTTCTGATTCCCTCTGGGATATGTAGGCACTGAGTTGCAAAATTTAGATGAACTTAATAATAAAAATCTTTTATTTTCCCTCAAGCAATCATGCACCTTCCCTTAGCAAGCAATAAGATTTCTAACACCTATCATGCCTAGAAAACTTGGATGGTTCCTATCGAGTACGATGGATATAGGGAGTGCTAGCACCTTCTCCTTACATAACCGACTTCCGAACCCAACATGGTCGCGATGACCATACTCTATCCTTTTTCCCTTTGGGTTTTCTCGATATTTTCCCTTTCCCTTCGTGGAATAAATAAATTTCGGTGGAAACTCTTATAAGTCCATCCGTGATGGTGCAAACCCTAGTTTTACACATCACGAAGATCGTATTTTTCGAGGTACGATAGATGGCAACTCTACTAGGGATTGGTTCACCCATAGCAAGTCAAGCCTAGTCTAGGTTTTTTCGCATCTTTGAGTGTTTGTTTACCTTATCTTCTTGCTTAATTTCTTTATTGCTTTCCATATTATATATATTTGTGTTTCTGTGGCTCTGAAGAAAATTTGATTGCAAACTTACAGGAAAGGCTTTATGCCCGAGCCTAGAGTGAACACATAAGATAAGAGACGTTGAGTAGTATGGGTCACTTAGGAGTCCTCCACGCGTAGTTCGATACGAGAACCTCGCTTAGAGTAGATTCTAATGAGGATGTTGGAGACCGTCAAGTTCTTGACGTGGACAACCAATATTTTCATTGAGATCCATGACTCTAAGGACCTTTCAGAACCTTGAACCATTTTTCCAAAATTAGAATTGATGGTCACGTAGTATGGGGCATCGAGGTGTACTCCTCACGTAGTTCGATACAAAGATCTCACTCAGAATAGACTTTCTTATTGGAGTCGTTTTCCTAGCAATCATTGACATACGCAATGAACATTCAAGGAAGTCCATGACTTTGAGACCCTTATTTAGAACTCGATGTCGATGGTCACGTAGTATGGGGCACCGAGGAGTTCTCCTCGCATAGTTCGATATGAAGTCCTCATCCGAAAGAGATTCATACGATGGGTCATCAATCGTCATGTTCATGGCGTGTATGATGAACAGTCGTATGGATCTGTGACTTTAGGGTTTCTTTAAACTCTAGGGCCTACCTTTTGAGATCCTTGTAAGGAGAGCAATCAAAGTATCCTTCATCTATGTCTCAGAATCTCAGAGCTGCTTATCTGGAGACCTTATTTGGAAACCATTGTCATCATTTATTCATGCATACATTCATCATATATAAAAATAGCTTTGTAAAATTTAAAATAAAACATTCATCCATGCATTCATTTGGAACAAAGAAACTATTTGTGAGCCTTTCATCCATAAATTGTCGTGTGACTTTTCGACACTTGTGATAATTACCACGAGCTGATGGAGCGCTTGACACGAGATCAAGACAAAATAAAGAGGGACATGAATCACATGAAAGGGAAAGTAGACCAGATTCTGATGACTGTAACAACTATGGCAAAAGAGGAAATATTAAACAGAATGTCACAGTAAGGAATGTTACTCCTATCTTTCCTTCCACTTTGCAGGTTGCATTGATCAACCCACTGTATGAAGGTTCTCCTATACATTATCCCCAACTTGCTCAACCAAGGCTTCAAGATCTAAAAACAATGCCCATTCATCAATCAAAGCTGAGAGGCCAAGGGCCTAATCAGAATCACGCCCAGGCTAAACCTCGAGCTACCCAGGAAAGGAAGCCTGTCCAGTTTGAACCACTGCTAGTGTCATACGGTGAACTACTTCTAGAGCTAATTCAAAGTTCGTAGTTCCTCAGAAGCTTAAGTCAACAGTGTACCCAGGCTTACCTGAATACGACCCAAATGCAAAGTGTGGTTCCCATAAGGGGTCATATGGACATACTATTGAAAAATGCAAAACCCTTAAGTATAAGATGAAAGAGCTGATTGACAACAAAGTATTGATGTTTAGAAGAAACGGTTCAATGGTAGACATCCTGATCAATAGGCCACTCAATGCCAAAAGCGAAAGATCCTCAGTGTCTGTAGTAACTCATTATCCCATCATTCCAAAGGCAATAGTTTAGTCCTAAACAATCTAATGTTTTTTGCTGGGCAAATTGACTACGGAGAGCATTCCACTGATATTGATGACGATGAAGACATCAACCTTTGGGTCCTAAAAGGGCAACCATTAATGCATAGAGCTTCATACAAAAAACTTGGACCGCTACGCATGTAAATCAATGATCCCATGGCCGAGGACATCAAAATACGTGTCATAATCAGCATAAGCCTCGTAACAACATGGAAAGAAGGAATGTTCCTCTTCATCCTATTCCCATGTCATACAGTCATCTTCTGTCATATCTAGTCTGAAACTCACTGGTAGAGCTCAAGTCCATAAATTCATTTCTTGAGCCATAGCCTCTTGGGTATAACCCCAATGTGCAATGTGGATATCATGCTGGATAAATAGGGCACTCGACTGAAGACTGCAACGCTTTCCAATCCAAGGTACAACAGATGATGGACAAGAGGTACATATCCTTTTGAGAAGGGAGTTTGGTTGTATGTGTCAGCATTTCTCCCTAATGAGTTTAAAGACTTCAAGAGGCATCTCCTAAATTCAGTGGTTCAGACAAGATGACATCCTCAGAGTTGGAAATCGTTGGATCATTTTTCTATCATTTGCATTTGTAATCAATTTCTAGTTAAATACTACCTGTTTTTAAATATTGTTGTTTTGAATGGTAATATTAATGAAACGATCATGCATTTTCTGAATTAATCATGTCGTATTCATAATTTTTCTTCACTTATATAAAAAAACAAAAAACTATAGTAAAAAAACAAAAGAAAAAATATAAACTTCACTTCCTTTATTACATTGTTACTTTAGCAAAGATTGGAAAGAGGATGACGAATACGAAATACCCATAATTGCTATTGTATGCTTTCTAATAAAATCCCGCTGATGATGTATATGCATTGTTTCAATTCCCCAAACGCTGGAGAGATAAGGAGTCTTTCCTAGTTAACCACTTCGAGCCTAGAAGTAAAAGTTTCCTTCGGATTTGTAAACCCTTACGCTTTACCTAAGGCATGGGTAGTGTTTAGTTAATCTGACTACACATTTGATTTCAAGATGACACATCTCGTCTGTGGATCAGCTATATGTTATTCTTCACACACATCCTGAAGTGTCGACGGAACCGCACAAAACTCAAATTTCATGACGGTTATTCTTCAATGATCAATGACTTGGCATTCACAAGCCTTTAAAAAAATCAAAAAGAAAGAAACTCGCTAAGTCGAACACCCAAAAGAGACGACTTAGGAAAAAATTAGGGCAAATCCTAATGGGCTGAAAAATAAAGTCAAGGATTTAAAAGAAAATATATCAAAATCAAAAGAGGTCCTCAATATCCTCAACAAAGCAAAACAGGATTCAGTGACCATCATGTCAAAATAAAAAGGTAACTGACATCCATGACAAAAGAAAATAAAGTAACTGCCATTTCAAGCAGGTTCTCATTCTCACTCTTTCATTGTCGAACTCTCTTAGAAGACGAATGCGTGTCAATTTAACTGAACGTAGGACTAGAGAACATCACGAAGAAGAGGCGGGTACAAAATAAATTTTGAGCCTTATATCCTTTATTTCTATAACCGTGAACTAGACCAAGTTATAATCTTCAAAAGACCTAATTGAGACAGGATGTATTCTGAAAGCATACTATAGAAAGGTTGCGTAAAATGACTCCTAGAGATTTGCTAATCTTCTGAATTTGTGTCATATTCTTGCAATATCTTTCACATACAAGCTAAATTATCACTACGTTTGGACTAATGGTCCATCTGTCACACACTATCTCATCATTCTAATGATGATCGATTTTCAAAACTTGCATGAGCATTGCCTTAAAATTACCATTTTTGAATAAATAATTTTAACTGTGAGTCAGTACTCGGCATCAAGGAAATTCCAAGCAATGTTCAGATGAACTTGATCATTTAACAATGCTAACCCAAACCAAGTTCACTTCATAGCCCTATAGAATAGGGGCATGACATTCAATGACTATGTTGGCCAGTGAATGAAGCAGGATGAAGAATCTCTAAGTATCAGTAGATCACGGAGGAAAGACCATCTCAAAGATTCAGGTCATCTGGGGCAATTCTCTCAATGGCTTAATCTAGGGAAAACCATTACAAGACTCAAACAATGGGCCAAATCGTCTCGGACCATTTCCTGGTATGATCACTTTCAAAGAGAATTACTTCAAAAGACCCTACAGGCTGGGGGAAGACAAGTTGAAAATAGGAAGTTTTCCTTCATACTATCAACTTCATCAAAGAAAATAGTGAAGGACGGTGGTAACCATTGAGTTTACAACAAGTGTCAAAAGATCACGATAATGCAACATCTTATCTCCTCATGGCAGTAAACGTTAGGACAAAGCAGAAGCATGATCGACATGCATTGATCACGTCACTACACTCATCCAAGGCCATCATGACGTATTAGGTAAAGGATTTGAGGTCCTCTCAAGAATGAATATCCAACTTATCAGCGAGGGATCAAACTAGGGGCACCAAGAGCATTCATATTTGCGTGTTAATTGTCAGACCATCAAAGTTCAAGTGTCAGGGAGTCAAAACCCTCTCACCAACCAAAGTCCAAACTTTTATTGGTAACTACTTAAAATTCCACCCTTGTTGGCACCCTCAAATTTTACCCTTCAAAAGTCCAGTCTTCATTGGCAGCTACTTAAAAGATCACCCTCATTGGCATCTTCATAATTTCTAAAATTCCAAGAACATTAAGCGCATAACCAAAAGTCCAGTCTTCACTGGCAACCACTAAAAGTCCACCCTTGTTGGCACCTTCATAAAATCTAAAGTCCAATTTCACTTGGCAATTCCTAAATCTAATCCCCAGTGATACCCTTATAAAGGAGACTTATCCCAATGTATCCAATCACCTGCATTGTCACATGCATGACATGCATCATACATAACATTCCTGCCAAGCAGGAATATCATCACAATCATAACAATCATTATCATATTTATGCATAACTTCTCTGTCAAGAAGCTTTACTAACCATTCATGTGCATGCATACATACATAAGAATCTTCAACAGTTGCATCATCACATGTAACTTCATGCATCATGCAATGCATGGCATTTTCACCCAAAGTGGAACATATCATAACAGGATCCAGGATCAATCAGCAATGAATCTTGGCCAATCCTTCTTCAAAGTAGAATATATTTCTCTGAAAAGAGTTGATATCCTGCACCTGCTTATGGGATTTCTATCCCCCAATATTTAATTCTTCAACCATGCAGTTGATAATGATAATCCCCAACATTTCATTCTTCAACCATGTAGTTGATAATGATAATCCGCAACATTCTTGCTCTTTTTGATCCCTAAGAAGAGGTTATCCTAAAGGTTTCTTGTGAAATTTTCCCTACAGAGCTTTGTTGACCCTTTTTCTTCAAAAGGAATCTTGCTTAAAAGTGTTTTTCCCAACATATTTTATGTTTGAAATACTACTCTAGTATTCGTGAATAATCTTAAATGCGATCGAGGTATCATTCCCCCTTGTTGGAGATCCTTAATTAATAAGGTACCGCTTCGACCACCCAAAGAATTTCATGTCATGGTAAAGATATTGTTCTAGTGTTCCTGAAGAGCCTTCATCAGGCACTGCTTCATATGACCTAGAAAATCTTATACCATTGTTTGAGATAATGCTTCGTCAAAACGAAGAGTCTCATATGTCTGAGACACTGCTCTAAAGATCCCCTGAGAGCCTTAATCCATAAGGTACTACTTTGTTCAATCCAGAGAGTATCATATTTTGTTATTGAGATGTTGTTCTAATGTCCTTAGAAGAGCCTTAATTCATAAGGTACTGCTTCACTTGGTCTAGGAAGTCTCATGCCCTTTTGTTGAGATATTGTTCTAAAATTCTAGAAGAGCCTTAATCAATAAGGTACTTCTTCATGAGAATTAGAAAGTATCACATATAACATTTTAGGTACAACTCTATTATTCCCAAAGAGCTTTATTTTATAAGGTACTGCTTTGTGTAGATCAGAGAATCTCATCTGTTTTTGAGATACTACTTTGGAATTTTTTGAGAGCCTTAATTCATAAGGTACTGCTTCAACCCTAAAGAATCTCATGTTTTGGTAAAGATATTGTTCTAGCATTCCCGAAGAGCCTTCACCAGGTACTGCTTCGTATAATCTAGAAAGTCTTATACCATTAAGACACTGCTTTTGTTAGACGATGGCAATGATCTAGAAGGGGGGTTGAATATATCAATTATCCTTAAATAAAGTCGGCGCTTATAATAAATTGGTTTTAAAAAGTTTTAAGCGGAAGAGGCCGAGGAACAACAATCCTCTAAACGAACTGTTACCAAAAGGATCAGATATACGATATGTAACGCCCCGATTCTGATTTCCCGTTATTTTGTTGAGTCTTTTAATTTATTTGGTTAATTGTTATTTTATTGTAGAATTATGTGATAATATGTTATGTGTGTAAGTTGTGGTATTTTATTATTTGGAGAGTTTTGGGAATTAATTAGAGGGTGTTTTAGATAATCCTTGATTAGTAGTTATTTTGAGAGAAATAGAGTAGAAAGAGTATAAGTGGAAAAGAGAAAGAATAGAGAGAATAGAAACCAAGAGGAAAGAAAAAGAAGAGAAAGAATGGAAGAGAAGAGAAAAGAGGAGAAAAACCTAGAATCATCAAGAATCCACTTCTAAGCTTTCGATTGATCGGGTAAGGGTGTGAAACTTTATTATTCTTGCAATGTGTATGATTATGTGTGTTCTTGTTGGTTTTGTTTTGGGATTGGGGAGAATTTATCTCATTTTTCATTTTAGGGCATAATAAATTTAATCGGTAGAACAAATGTTTTATCGGGTAGAATTCGATGTAAGTGTTGTAGAATAGTCAGGGTGTGATAGACTAAGGCTTTTGGAACTGATTTGATGAGAATCGAGAGAGGTTGGGAAATTCTGAACAGTGAGAAATTCTAGTTTGCAGACACTCACTAGCATGTTCGCTAGGCGAGCTGGTCGCAAACGTTCGCTGAGCGATCAGTAGCGAATGGTCCCAGACTTGGACAGAATGCATGTTATGGTGTTCGCTGGTAGTGAATGGGGGTAGCGAAGGTTCGCTAGGGTTTCGCTGAGCGAGTGAGGTAGCGAACGAAGTCAGAGGCTTCTGTTTGCCTTCGCGAGCTTGTTCGCTAGGCGAAAATGTAGCGAATACTCGCTAGGAGCTCGCTAAGCGAATAGGGTAACGAACGTGACAGGTTGTGTTTTCTTTAATGTTTCCATCCGAGGTCGGGTTTCCGACTTAACTTTGATTATTTTCTTGCTCGAGGCATCGATCATGCTGAGTTATGTTGTGTTGTGGGTAGCCGTATGGCGTGAATCCTAGATTGTGAATTGTGGAATGTGTATGTGGCCGTTAGGCAATTTTGTGCAATTGTTCGAATTAAATGGAATTGCATGGAGATATTGATGCGAATGTGCATAATTGTATGTACTTGTATGATGTGAAGAATGCTTGAATATGTTTGTAAACATGTGTGCATTTAAGAGTGTTTTGAGTCGTGTTGCATGTGTAGCATCATGATTGCATTCTTGTGTGTCTGATCCCGCGTAGGATCTGCAGAAACCTCGTGTGCCCTTGTGAGGTGTGAGCGATGGTTTAGTTACTTTGATCCCTAGGAGGATCTGCAGAAACGATCGTGTGCCCTTGTGGGGTGTGAGCGATGGTTTATTTTGATTCCGTGGAGAATCTGCAGAACAGTTGTGTGCCCTTGTGGGGTGTGAGCAACCAGATTGTGTGCCCGTGTGGGGTGTGAGCAATCCTGAAACATCGTGTGGCCATGTGGGGTGTGAGCGATGGGTGAACATCGTAGGCCCGACGGGGAGTTACTTCGGTAACGAGCGATGGTTCCATTTTGGTTCTTCAATTGAACCTGCTGAACAAGTCGGTACCACATTTGCATCTGCATAGAGTCGTGAGTCGGTCTCTATGAGTTGCATTATCATCTTTATATGGTGTTTTGGTAAATTTAACATAATTGTAAATGTTTAAGTGAAATTCTATGAACTATGAAGCATTAATTGGTGAATGTGATTGATTATGTACGTGTATATTGTGATGTATTGTAACAAGTTGTGGTGAGAAATGTGAATTGCGTGTATGTTATAATTGTGTTCTATGATATATATATAATTTTATGCATTGTTTGTTATGATAATATTTCTCACCCTTCTGCTGTTTTATAATGCTCTATGAGGCATTGTAGAGTAGGATGCTGGAGGTCTTTTGTGAAGCGAGTCTTCATTTCTTTTGGTCAGATGGCTCTGATATGTAACACTGGGTAGTTAGGAATTGTTTTGATTCTTTTGTGATACATCTGCGTATGTATCTGTTGTTGAATGTTTTGTGAACTTAACTGATGAATTGAATTAGTCTAAATATTGTATATAATGCTTATGTCAATGAAGTGATTTCAATGTTTAGATGTTTTCGTGTTATTCTAAATATTGATATGTGGGTTTTAAGCGCTATGCTTTGTTTTTAGTTGAGATTTACCCCTTTTTGTTACATATCTTTATGAGTAGGTATTATTTATGTTTCGTTTCGATGATAATGTGATGCGCCTCTTTTATACCATGTCTTAGTTTATACTCTGATGAAACTTTTATTAATTGCTTAAATGATTTAAGTGTTTATTTTTGGGGGTATAGAAAGGGGGTGTTACATTAAGTGGTATCAGAGCCAGTGTTGAGTCAGTTGTGTCTGTCTTCTTGTTGTGTTGGTTAAACGGTTGTTTGACCTTGTTGTTATTTTTTGGAATCCTCAGAATATGGCTGGTCGTAATGACACTGCTATGGCTGCGACATTTGAGGCTATGGTAAGAGCGGTGCAAGGTGAGCCGAATGTGAATGCGAATGATGAGTTTAGAAAGAATCAGCCGCCTGTATTCAAAGGAAGGTTTGATCCTGACGGTGCTCAGATCCTGTTGAAGGAGGTTGAGAGAATCTTTAGAGTTATGAACTGTCCTGAAGGAAACAAGGTGAAACTTGGGACTCATATGTTGAGGGAAGAGGCTAATGATTGGTGGGTCAGTATGAGGCAAGTTCTTGAGGTGGATGACGAAGAGATTACTTGGGATTTGTTCGGCACTGAATTTTTAAGGAAGTACTATCCTGAGAGTTTGAAGGGTAAGAAGGAAATGGAATTTCTTGAGTTGAAACAAGGCAACATGTCTGTGGTAGATTACACGGCTAAGTTTATGGAACTAGTGCAGTTTCATCCTCATTATGCAGTTGTTACGGCAGAGTTCTCTAAGTGCATTAAGTATGAGAATGGCTTGCGTCCGGAGATAAATCAAGCGGTGGATTACTAGAGGATACGGTGGTTTTCGGACTTAACCGAATGTTGTAGGATTTTTGAAGAGGATAGTAGAGCTCGTTCTACTCACTACAAGAGTTTGAGTGAGAAGAAAGGAAAGCAACAAGTGAAGAGTGGACCTTATGTGACGCCTGTTGATAAGGGAAAATATAGGGGAAACTTTGATAGGAAATCGGGAGGTGGAAGTTCTGGTGCAGTCAAATGTTACAAGTGTGGCGTGATGGGTCACAAATCTTTTGAGTGTGGGAAGTCTACGGAGAAGTGTGTTACTTTTGGAAGTTTTGGACATACCACTCATGAGTGTAGAAGGAATGTGGTAAAGTGTTTTAACTGTGGAGAAGTTGGTCATATTAGCACCAAGTGTACCAAACCAAAGCAAGCTCAGTCGGGTAGAAAAGTATTTGCATTAGCCAGTTCAGACACTACTAATGTGGATCGCTTGATTAAATGTACGTGCTTTATTAAAAATATGCCTTTAGTTGCTATTATTGATACTGGAGCGACTCATTCGTTCATTTCTCTTGAATGTGCTAAGCGTTTGGGTTTGCGCATGGTTTCTTTGAGTGGTGGCATGGTTATTGAGACTCCTGCTTCAGGGTCGGTAACTACTTCTTTGGTGTGCGTAAGTTGTCCCTTGACCATGTATGGTAAAGACTTTCTTATGGATTTGGTGTGTTTTCCGTTGGAAGGCTTGGATGTGATTTTGGTTATGAATTGGTTGCAATTTAATAGAGTTCATTTAGATTGCTATCATAAGTTGGTAAGGTTTCCTTCGTTGGAAGATGATGAAAGTGAGAGTTTTCTATCCACTAAAGAGTTGAAGAAACTTTTAGCGGATGAAGCTCAGTTGTTTGGTTTATTTGCATCGTTGTCGATAGAGGACAAGGTTGGACTTGACGTATTTCCAGTGGTGTGTGAATTTCCAGAAGTGTTTCCGGAGGATGTTACGGATGTACCGTCGGAAAGGGAAGTTGAATTTTCTATTGATCTAATTCCGGGTACTAGACCAATTTCGATGGCACCGTATCGTATGTCAGCATCAGAATTGGTAGAGTTAAAGGAGCAATTGAGTGATTTGTTAGAAAAGAGATTTGTTAGACCAAGTGTTTCTCCTTGAGGTGCACCGGTGTTGTTAGTAAAGAAAAAGGATGGAAGTATGCGGTTATGTATTGATTATCGATAGTTGAACAAAGTGACAATTAAGAATAAGTATACGTTTCCTAGAATTGATGATTTGATGGACCAATTGGTTGGAGCACGAGTTTTTAGCAAGATTGATTTAAGATCAGGTTATCACCAGATTCGTGTGAAGGAAGGAGATGTTCAAAAGACGGCTTTTAGGACACGGTATGGACATTACGGATATTTAGTAATTCCATTCGGAGTTTCTAATGCGCCAGGTGTGTTTATGGAGTACATGAATCGTATTTTTCATGAGCAGTTGGATCGTTTTGTGGTTGTGTTTATTGACGATATTCTGATTTATTCTAAGTCTCAAGAAGAGCATGAGGAACATTTAAGAATTGTGTTATAGATTTTGAGAGAGAAACAATTGTATGCCAAGTTATCGAAGTGTGAGTTTTGGTTGTCAGAAGTGAGCTTTCTTGGGCATGTCATTTCAGGTAATGGTATCAGTGTTGATCCGTCTAAGATTGATGCGGTAATGCAATTGGAGACACCTAGAACAGTTATGGAGATTCGAAGCTTCTTAGGCTTGGCAGGTTATTACCGGAGATTTATTGAAGGGTTTTCGAAGTTGGCACTTCCGTTAACGCAATTAACTTGTAAGGGAAAGGCTTTTATTTGGGATGTTGATTGTGAGAAGAGTTTTATGGAGTTAAGGAGAAGATTGACAACAACGCCGATCTTGATTTTGCCAAATCCTACAGAACCTTTTGTGGTATATTGTGATGCTTCTTTGTCTGGTTTGGGTGGTGTTTTGATGCAAGGTGGGAAGGTTGTGGCTTATGCTTCTAGGCAGTTAAGAGTGCACGAAAAGAATTACCCTACTCATGATTTGGAATTAGCGGTCGTGGTCTTTGTGTTGAAAATTTGGAGGCATTATCTTTATGGTGCAAGGTTTGAAGTTTTTAGTGACCACAAGAGTTTGAAGTATTTATTTGATCAGAAGGAATTGAATATGAGGCAAAGAAGATGGCTAGAGCTTTTGAAGGACTATGAGTTTGGATTAAATTACCATTCGGGTAAGACAAATGTGGTGGCCGATGCCTTAAGTCGGAAGTCTTTGCATGTGTCCGCAATGATGGTAAAGGAATGGGAATTATTCGAGAATTTCAGAGATTTGAGTTTGGTTTGTGATATGACGTCGAGGAGCGTGAGACTTGGTATGCTTCATATCACGAATGATTTTCTTGCAACCGTTTGCGAAAGGCAAAAGTTGGATTTGAAGTTTGTTGACTTGATGACAAAAGAGAATGAAGATTTCAAGGTTGATGATTTTGGAGTTTTGAGGTTTCGTGGTCGTATTTGTATTCCTGATGATGCGGAATTGAAAAGAATGATATTGGAGGAAGGACACCATAGTAATTTGAGTATTCATCCGGGAGCAAATAAGATGTACCAAGACTTGAAGAAGATCTTTTGGTGGTCTGGGTTGAAGAGAGATATGGCTCAGTTTGTGTATGCGTGTTTGACTTGTCAGAAGTCTAAAGTGGAACATCAGAAACCTATTGGATTAATGCAACCGTTGGATATCCCAGAGTGGAAATGGGATGGTATCTCGATGGATTTTGTTACGGGGTTGCCGAATACGCAGAGAGGTCACAATGCAATTTGGGTGATTGTTGATAAACTTACTAAATCTGCTCACTTTATTCCGATTGATATTAGTTATCCTTTGGAGAAGTTAGCTGAGATCTATGTTCGGGTGATTGTGAAGTTTCATGGAGTTCCCAAGAGCATTGTATCAGATAGATATCCAAGGTTTACTTCAAGGTTTTGGGAAAGTTTGCAAAAGGCTTTGGGTTCTCAGTTGAGATTGAGTTCGGCTTATCATCCGCAAACGGATGGTCAAACCGAAAGGACAATTCAATCGTTGGAAGATCTGTTACGAGCTTGTGTGTTAGAGCAAGGTGGTGCGTGGGATAGTTATTTAACGTTGATTGAATTCACCTATAATAACAGTTTCCATTCGAGTATCGGTATGGCTGCATTTGAAGTTTTGTATGGTCGAAAATGTCGAACACCTTTGTGTTGGCATGAGACTGGTGAGAGGTCGGTGATTGGACTGGAGTTGGTACAGCAGACGACAGAGAAGGTGAGGTAGATTCGAGAAAAGATGAGAGCTTCTCAGAGTAGGCAGAAAAGTTATCATGATAAGAGAAGGAAGGATCTTGAATTTCAAGAGGGCGACCATGTGTTTTTTAGAGTTACGCCGGTTACGGGTGTGGGTCGTTCCTTGAAGTCGAGGAAGTTGACTTCTCATTTCATCGGTCCGTATCAGATTATTGCACGAGTTGGTGTTGTGGCTTATCGTGTGGCGTCGCCTCCGAGTTTTTCGAATTTGCATGATGTGTTTCATGTTTCGCAACTTCGGAAGTATGTTCTGGATCCGTCACATGTTATCCCTAAAGACGAGGTTGAAGTAAGAGATAACCTTACAGTGGAAGCTTTGCCGGTTAGAATTTTGGACCGAGAGATTAAGAAGTTAAGAGGCAAGGATATCGCGCTTGTGAAAGTAGCATGGGGAGGTGCTGCAGAAGGCGATATGACTTGGGAATTGGAAAGTAAGATGCGAGAGTCGCATCCGGAGTTGTTTGGATCAGGTAATATTTTCGAGGACGAAAATTTCTGAAGTGGGGGAGAGTTGTAACGCCTCGATTCTGATTTCCCGTTACTTTGTTCAGTCTTTTAATTTATTTGGTTAATTGTTATTTTATTGTGGAATTATGTGATAATATTTTATGTGTGTAAGTTGTGGTATTTTATTATTTGGAGAGTTTTGGGAATTAATTAGAGGGTGTTTTAGATAATCCTTGATTAGTAGTTATTTTGAGAGAAATAGAGTAGAAAGAGTATAAGTGGAAAAGAGAAAGAATAGAGAGAATAGAAACCAAGAGGAAAGAAAAAGAAGAGAAAGAAAGGAAGAGAAGAGAAAAGAGGAGAAAAACCTAGAATCATCAAGAATCCACCTCTAAGTTTTCGATTGATCGGGTAAGGGTGTGAAACTTTATTATTCTTGCAATGTGTATGATTATGTGTGTTCTTGTTGGTTTTGTTTTGGGATTGGGGAGAGTTTTGCTCATTTTTCATTTTAGGGCATAATAAATTTAATCGGTAGAACGGATGTTTTATCGGGTAGAATCCGATGTAAGTGTTGTAGAATAGTCAGGGTGTGATAGACTAAGGCTTTTGGAACTGATTTGATGAGAATCAGGAGAGGTTGGGAAATTCTGAACAGTGAGGAATTCTGGTTCGCAGACACTCGCTAGCATGTTCGCTAGGCGAGCTGGTCGCAAACGTTCGCTGAGTGAGCGGTAGCGAATGGTCCCAGACTTGGACAGAATGCATGTTATGGTGTTCACTGGTAGCGAAGGTTCGCTAGGGGTTCGCTGAGTGAGCGAGGTAGAGAACGAAGTCAGAGGCTTCTGTTGCACCCTAATTTTTGACCATAAGGTCCCACCTTTTCTGCATATTTTCTATTGTTATTTGACTTTACTTTAATATTTAATATTTATGCGACTAACCAATTTGTGCAGACGCAGTAATGCCAAGTCGAGATAGTTTTCATGCTCGCTAATAAAATTATTAAAAGGATGCTTAAGACGTTCCTGGATCAAGGCGATTATCAGACCTTTCTGACTTCTTTTTTTTACAAGTGGGATTAAACTCAGTTAATTTGCACGAAGTGGTTTTAAGAATTAATTATCAAAGGTGTCATTCATGAGGATTTGAATGTTGGACTCTTTTAGTTTAATTTATACCCTCATTTTCAAAATTTGATGGAGTGGTGTAATTTGAATTACCTCTTGTTCCAAGAATGGGGAGATAAATCCTACACTAAAAGCATTTGTTTTACTCAAATCACACCACTATGCTTACAAATGGGGGATGGCCATTCAGGGCTCTACGAGTATCATTGTCAGGCTACCTCGTTTTAAAGCATAATAAGTTTGTATTTTATCACAAACAATCGGTACATAAATGTTTGGGGTTGATACGCAAACTAACACAATACTACGATCCAAAGAGATACGGCGTGCGCACATCCAAGATGATATATTGGCAACCAAACATGGCAAACAATTTCATTAATATCTGATATTGTTCATCTAATACATGATAGAACATTTATTAACACCAAAATCTTTATACAAATGTTACTACATTGATTTACATTGAAAAAGGAGGACTGGCCCCCTATTCTACTTGTTCTATGTGTCGGACGTTTGGTGACGAAGCCGGAATCTCTGCAGCCTGCACTTTGTAGAAACTCAATTTTCACAATCGGTGTCCATTATTGTGTGTTGACTGGATGAAATTGACAATTTGCCTCTAGTAGTTCAACAGTCGTGAATTTGATACATGAAGATGCCACTATTATCTGAACGCCTTACCGCTGGAACTTTGTAGAAATAAAACATAAAAGCTCTTAGTTCAAATTGAAGCTGGTCAACGTAATGTTTAATGATGGGAAAGGTTTTCAACATGACGGGATACCTATTGTTGAAACTTGGCAGGTTCATTTGAAATTCAACAAACATCTTATTGACTGGTGTAAAAAAAACTAATCCAGTGGAAAGACATAGAAGGAATGCTGATGATCCTTACAGCTCAAACCGTGTAAGAAACTCTGATCCTAAGAAGCTGATGGATCCGCCTTTGCGTATACCGCCATTACCGTCCATGAGCATTAGCCTTGAAGCCTGCAATAACCGCGCGAGACGTCAGCAGGCCATTAGGCATAAATCTCTACTTTTGCTCAGTATAAGGTTGGACGAGTTTATTTTGAAAAACCAGAAAGGGACCGTTCATAAGGTGATTACCTGCTTTGCTTAACCAAAAGCCATCAGGGGATTCATACAGTTTTGGTGAAAATTACCGAGCAGCAAGCCCCGACTTCATAGCCCCAAGGATGGTTTCAACAAGCCAATGTGAAAAGGAATTCGGAGGAAGCCAGCCACAACAAACAAACAGTTCGGCAGCTACAACAAAATCTTCCTTCCCAGCTGAATCCGACGCAACTGCACCAATCACAAAAGTTAATTTCATGCAAGGAAGTGAAAACCATCAAGCTTCTAAAAGTCTCAAGTCACCACCTTGTACATACGCAATTGGTACAACTTTGGTTGTGCAGACGGTGAATTCATTGGAGTATCACTGCAAAAGATAAAAGAAATCAGAGAAGACAGTCTCGTGAAAATAAATTAAAGCTTGCGAACATGATGATTGAAGGGTTAAAATGTTTGCAAGAAGATGAACTTTCATCTCTCGCAACTATAGTTGCAACTTATGGCTTAAATGCTGCCTTGATTGAAGTTCATAATACCAATCCAAACACAGATAATCTGTCCCATTTCCGCAGCTGCTGCAGATAGATCACTAAGCCGAGCCACAATGTTTTCTCACGCCAACCTGGAAAGAAGAGAAAGGATTTCAAAAAGCAGCACTTAGGACCTGAGCATTTAAGGTTCATGCTTTTTTTTAAACTTAGAAATTCAAGCAGAAGGTAGAAGTTAAGGCTTACATGGTGATTCCTCTTACCAACTTCACTCGCCATTCCATCCGAAACATAACGCCGACAACAACCTGTCAAAACCACATAAACTAATAATACCACAGAGCTATAAGAATATTTCCCGTTTCGTGAAGACATTTAAGTTTAGAACAACAAATAGCAGAAGGCTACACCCTGTGCATTCGAGCCAACCATGTTGTCCTCCAGACGGATTAGCCGAGACGGGAATTGCCACTGTCAAACTTCCTCCCTGATCAAGGCATCCGAATAGTTATACATATGTTATTGGTCCTTCAAAAGAGAACTACATTCATTGGAAAACAGACCGAGGCCTCCATTATTTTGAACAATTACATCTGTGGCAAAATATATTTCAAATTGGAATGCCGCCGAAGCTTCCCAAGCCATAGCCACCGATTGAGAAAGATAAAATGGTCCTGTGTTGTTAGCATATCGAAAAGGGGAGCTCAGGGATTTTAGAAGAGTTTTAAGACCGCCACCATCAGGCCACGTAGTCCCGATTTAGACTGCAGCAAACCAAAAGGAAAAAAATCATCAATACAAGAATGAATGATAATGTGACAATCCCTAGCACAGATTCAAGTTTATTTGAGCATATCATTGCTTTCCAAAATAATCTTTAAAGTACTAAAAATCAGAGGAAGACTGAAATTTACGCACAAAGCCAAACATTTAAAGATATTATTCCAAACACGTTTCAAGAGAAATCAGTCGAAGATGGAAAATTTTGAGACATAATCAGACAGGGTCATTCGAAAACAACAAGATTTAAAAGCCAATCAGACAAGATCAAGACAAAATCAATTGCTTTCCAAAACTAGATGCAGACAGGCTCATTACGAATTTGGAAGTGAATTCATGAGGGCTTTAAGAAGAAGACTAAGTCGTAAATCTATAAAAGGGGACTAAGTCGTAAAAGAAAACGACGTTCGCAAGTTCACAGATACACAGTACATACAATACGCAGAAATCGCGATCCCCACTCACAGCATTCACAAAGCCCGAATTTCATCACAATCCCACATTCAGAAAGAAAACCCTAAGAGCATGTGAAGAAGAAAGTAAACTTATCTGATTTTCCCTCACAAGGACGCGAGATCTCCTTCACGCACTCCAAGCTCTCGTACCGTCCACCAACCGCTTCACACTGGAACGCTGCCGCCAATTGCTATTAACGAATCGGTGAAACTCCTTTACTCTTTCATTTGATTCATAATGTTTGTTCATATATCTTGTGATTGGTTTTCTGTTTGAATCATTGTAAGGACCATCGTTCGACCACGAACCGAACTTGGGGAGAGAGCTTCGTTAATCTCATAGATGAAAGAATGGCGGATGAAAGGAGGTCAAGAAGGAGTCGCGAGATAGAATGAGAAGAGCGATCGAGGGAGAAAGAGGGATCCGTAGTGAATCGCGATGACGGAAAGGGAATTGGGGGGGGGGGGGGGAAATTAGGGTTTCCTGTATTGTTTTTTTTTTTTAATTTTTTATTTTTGTAAACTATAATCAAATAATCACACACATACACCACACTCACCACACTAATCACCCCCTTAATCCTTAATTAACCATTAACCCTCTTAATCCTCCATTTTGTTTTTTTAATTACTCATTAACGACTAATCTAACGCATAATCAACCTTTTATTTAATTAATTAAGTTATTGTTAAAATCAACTAACAACTCTTTTGCCTAATTAACCTATTTTAATCTAATAATGTAATTCCATTTTATTTTATTAATCACTCCCACCACTTAATAACTTTTATCAAATAATCATAACTTGCTTTTTAATGAAAAATATTTTTCATAATTTTAAATTAACTCTTATCTTCTAAATAAAGTGAAAACAATAAATAATTTTTTTTAATAAACCTTTTAACTGCACTAGCTTATTTTTATCAATTTATTCAACAACCTTTTTTAAATCTTAATATTAAAACCTTTCTCTTTTTTTTTTAATAAATGACATTCTTTTCATTTATGATAGAAAACCTTTTTATAATTCAAATTAACTTTTTAATAATAACCATAAATTTCATTCTATATAAAAATAAATCACTTCACATTTAAGTTACTTTTTTTAAAGATAGATAATATGATTAAAATTATTTATTTAGTGTATTAGGACATTTTATTTAAAACCTTAGAAATCTAATTTAATCAACTTTTTCTTAAAATCAATTCACCTTTAATATAACTTTTAAAATCAATCTCCCTAAAATAATCAAATGAACTCCCTAAAGGTCAAGTCACCTAAAAACCTAATCACTCCGTCTAAAATTGATCTCACATCTTCAAATCAAACAACATCGTAAAAATCATTTCAATCGTGCACATCCCCCTCACGACACATGCACTTACACTCAGCGCTTTCATGCGTATGTATGCTTTATTCTTATATGCTCTTATTTATCCACAACTCACACACTCACTTAGCGCTTTCATGCGTGTGTATGGCTTTCTTTCCGCAATTTACTTTCAGCAATTTACATTATCTATATTATTGCGTTGCATTCCGTCCAAAGGAAAACCCTACACATGATTCAATAATCGTGTGTAGTTGCACATCATTTGCATCATTATCCCTCCTGATCCTTGATCCCATTCAAGTTGATCACTTAAGATAGATCCTACCCTATAGGAAAGACCATTATCTCTACAACTTAGACAAACAAACAACACTATACAACTTTTCAAATACCTTTAGAGAATAGATGTTAATCATCTTAAGTGAAATATAATTTCCACCCCCACAACAATACAATCAAACATGTAGGAACTTTGCCTTAAGAGCGATAAAGGCATACTTGGTGACCATCCGAGTACTTAAGCCCTTTTCTTAAGACGATGCAAAGACCATTTCCTACGACCCCCTTTACACTTGTGGTGGTTATATCTCCCTTAACATGAAGACTCGTCTCTTCTCCTAAACCCAATCAAAACAACTACCCTAAACCCGTAGGAACTTTGACCACAGTCAAATAACTCCTCATACCCTTTAGGGGAACTACAGATACTTTGATTTCACTCCCGTAAGGATATGTAGGCATAAGATGTGACATCTTATCGAGTATACTTAGAAATAAACCACTAGGGTCTCTAATCCTTTAAGCAGATAACACATAGCAATAAACAAACATAAAACAAGAGCTTCCTGTAGGATACTACAGAACCTTAGGATGCTAATACCTTCCCTAAGTTTAACCAACCCCCAAACCTATAACTCTCTAGCTTGCATTTGCATTGCATTGTGAGAATTTCGATCTTTATCCCTTCCTTTGGACAAATCAAAGTTCGGTTGCAAATTGAATTAACGATTCAAACTAATCAATAGTTTGGTATCCGAATTTCACCGCGACAGCTTCTGTTTGCCTTCGCGAGCTTGTTCGCTAGGCGAAAATGTAGCGAATACTCGCTAGGAGCTCGCTAAGCGAATAGGGTAGCGAACATGACAGGTTGTGTTTTCTTTAATGTTTCCATCTGAGGTCGGGTTTCCGACTTAAATTTTATTATTTTCTTGCTCGAGGCATAGATCATGCTGAGTTATGTTGTGTTGTGGGTAGCCGTATGGCTTGAATCCTAGATTGTGAATTGTGGAATGTGTATATGGCCGTTTGGCAATTTTGTGCAATTGTTCGAATTAAATGGAATTGCATGGAGATATTGATGTGAATGTGCATAATTGTATGTACTTGTATGATGTGAAGAATGCTTGAATATGTTTGTAAACATGTGTGCATTTAAGAGTATTTTGAGTCGTGTTGCATGTGTAGCATCATGATTGCATTCTTGTGTGTCTGATCCCGCGTAGGATCTGCAAAAACCTCGTGTGCCCTTGTGGGGTGTGAGCGATGGCTTAGTTACTTTGATCCCTAGGAGGATCTGCAGAAACGATCGTGTGCCCTTGTGGGGTGTGAGCGATGGTTTATTTTGATTCCGTGGAGAATCTGCAGAACAGTTGTGTGCCCTTGTGGGGTGTGAGCAACCAGATTGTGTGCCCGTGTGGGGTGTGAGCAATCCTGAAACATCGTGTGGCCATGTGGGGTGTGAGCGATGGGTGAACATCGTAGGCCCGATGGGGAGTTACTTCGGCAACGAGCGATGGTTCCATTTTGGTTCTTCAATTGAACCTGCTGAACGAGTCGGTACCACATTTGCATCTGCATAGAGTCGTGAGTCGGTCTCTATGAGTTGCATTATCATCTTTATATGGTGTTTTGGTAAATTTAACATAATTGTAAATGTTTAAGTGAAATGCTATGAACTATGAAGCATGAATTGGTGAATGTGATTGATTATGTACGTGTATATTGTGATGTATTATAACAAGTTGTGGTGAGAAATGTGAATTGCGTGTATGTTATAATTGTGTTCTATGATATATATATAATTTTATGCGTTGTTTGTTATGATAATGTTTCTCACCCTTCTGCTGTTTTATAATGCTCTATGAGGCATTGCAGAGTAGGATGCTGGAGGTCTTTTGTGAAGCGAGTCTTCATTTCTTTTAGTCAGATGGCTCTGATATGTAACATTCGGTAGTTAGGAATTGTTTTGATTCTTTTGTGATACATCTGCGTATGTATCTGCTGTTGAATGTTTTGTGAACTTAACTGATGAATTGAATTAGTCTAAATGTTGTATATAATGCTTATGTCAATGAAATGATTTCAATGTTTAGATGTTTCCGCTTTATTATAAATATTGATATGTGGGTTTTAAGCGCTATGCTTTGTTTTTAGTTGAGATTTACCCCTTTTTGTTACATATCTTTATGAGCAGGTATTATTTATGTTTCGTTTCGATGATAATGTGATGCGCCTCTTTTATACCATGTCTTGATTTATACTCTGATGAAACTTTTATTAATTGCTTAAATGATTTAAGTGTGTATTTTTAGGGGTAAAGAAAGGGGGTGTTACACGCTACGCCTATATGGAATACCGATAAAGATGAGAAGTTGAATCAATAATTTGAACACGAATTAATAAGATTTTGTTCACTCAAAGTTATTCCATTTCCAACGGTTGTTAAAAAATAAACCAAATTGAAAATTAGCTTAAACGTTTGTATGCAAGAAATTTGTCTAACACTTGGTGTGGAATACCTATTTGTTGAGGCAGTTCCCCCGTCGACCTCGCTGGGGTACGTCTGCCCTCAATTCTAAAAATAAAATTGAGACCTGTATATATGATATGTTGCAAATTGTTTTTACAAGAGAAGCAATCAAAATCAAACACTTAATCTCAATCGTTGATGTTGAGCCTATTCCTTCTCTTCCCTTGATTCAAGATGAATTAAGTCCTTCGAATGTGATGACTTCAAATCTTCCTCAATCCTCCTTTACCAAAAGGTGATTACGACACCACCTTTGAACAACCCTCTGGTCTTCAAATCTTGCCTGACTGATTTCAAACAACCATAATTCGAACCCAAACCTTCCTTCCATAATCCTCCAGTTAACACTACTAAATTGACAAAATCTCCCATTCTTCAATTACCTTCGCTCGGCTGAAACTGTGAAGGAACGATTTGTGGAAAAACCCCAAAATCCAAGATTCTTGGAGGACAGAACCCTAAAGGTTTTATTCAAGAAAAACCCATTGATTTCTCAACCCAAATCCGTTACGTTGATCGTATGTTTGGAAGTTATCACCTTAATGATGCAGAATGCACAACAAAAATGATTATGTGTATTTGTTGAGAAAATGCAAGAAAGAGGATGAAGATGATGAGAACCAAATCAGTGTATCTTTTCACTTTTCTTGTTGTTTTATGAAGAATTAGAAAACTCAATATATATGTAAAGTTATGACTAAATAACCAACATAACAGAAACTTTGAATGATAAACATAATAGAAAATAATTTGAAACAAGCGAGCAGTCGACCTAAAAATAGGGGGGATCGACCTGAGCTCTCCCGAATACAGAATTATGCAGAAAAACGCTCTTTAGATCGACCGGAACAGGTCCATGTGTCGATGCAAAGCAAACCAGTTTTAACAAATACAAATGCACACAGTATGAGTCGACCAGAGGGTCGACGTGAGCTCTCTTGAGAGAAAATCACAAAAATTCACTTCTGCATGAGTCAACCTAAGCAAGCTTTGAGTCGACTCAAAGACTCAAAATTTACAAAAATACTGATTTTGATTTGTCTTGCTATTTCTAAGTGCTCCTAATGCATATCTAACTCAACCAACATGATCAAACTCACATAGAACACATATAATTCTTTTTCTATATGAGCTAACACATATTTTTTATAAATGCTTGACACGAGAAAAATAACGAATGCATATGCGACTCGACGATACCATCCAAAGTACACATTTTTAACTATATATGTTTTGACATCATTAAAACAAGTATAAACAAGTATTTATACACTTTGCCCTCACATACTCCCCCTTTTTTATGATGGCAAAACAGTAGCAAAACAATTCAGCATATTGTGTAGTATCATCCTCCCCATCACTTTATGCATTTATCTAGAAACAATCTAATTGTTTGATCAGTCTTGTAAAATAATTTGTTATTTTTGCTTGGTCTCTTCTCCCCCTTTGACAACATCAAAAAGAAATAGGTCAATGAAAGACATAGTATATTGAACTAAGCATATGCACCAAATTTGCAATAGGATAGCATTAACAAAGATTCACATATAATGAAGTTAATGAAAACATATAAAAGGATAAATAGAGAACACAATAAATGACCAAAAGAAGTAAGTTCCATTACAAATATTAAATTTTAACATAGCTTCATGTCTTAGTAATTGAAACAAACATAATAGGAAATGAACATTAGAATGCAATGAACAAGGGATGGAATAACATGCACAATAGTACACAAAGAATCCTCAAGGCCTCCTCCCCTTAAAATGATGGCCCCTTCAACAAAATTGATAGTCATAAGGTGGAGGAAGTTGTTGCTCATCTATCCGCTCTATGAGTTCTAGTGCAGCTCGATTAAGAACGTTGAAGCTAGTAGTGAGAGCACGGTTTTGACCTACAGAAGATTCAGCCATGCTATCAAAACGACCCATCACTATTGTGGAAAATATGTTGAAGTAATTTGTGTGAGCCTGAAGTTGGTTCTGCAGATTTATGAACCGCTCATCTTGTGTAGTGACAAAGTTCTGTTGTTCGAGCTGTTGGCCGACTATCAAGGTTTTGTATGGGATACCGGGTAATATCACTTCAACATTGTTGAGGACAGATTGGATGAAGGACCCATATGACAGTGCAGTCCCTCGGCCAGAGTCTTTCAAAGAATAGATTCTGCTCGTAATGTAATGAGGCCAATTGATTTTGATTTTATTTTTCAAGATGTAAACCAAGTGAACCTCTGCTTGGTCAACCCGAGAATAACCTCCTTTCTTGGGCCAAAGAATGTTAGAGACAATCCATTGTAAAATTCTATCAACCGACCAGTTGTGACCAATTTTGGAAAAAGATCGCTGGCGAAAATTTCGTTAGTATATGGTTTCTTTATGTTGCACCCCAAAATTTGCCCAACCTTTCTTTGGCTGGCTTTTATTTCATTTCATTTCTTTCTAGAATTTGCATTGCATAACATTTTTCATTGAACAAGGGATCAAGAGGTTGTGCATAGCAAGAGGAGTCTACTCAGAGGGTTGAGCCTAAGCAAGGGGTGTTACTCAAGTTTGAATGGTCATCAAGTCATCAAGAGGTGGTCAATAGTCTTGTGAAAGGATTGATGGATGTATGTTGGTCAGCTCCTAACTTGGAGGCCAGTTCAAGATCATCAGAGGATTGTGAATTCATGATTATGTATATAAGATATTGAGAGAGCTCATTGAGTGCTTTGAGAGCCATTTGGGAGCTTATTCAAGTTGTTGTGTGAGGTGGAACAAGCCACAGTCAAAGATGTTGCAGCTAGGGTTTTCATCTGGCAAATCCTCAGTCAACTGTGAAATTGAAGGAAATTGAAACTCAATTCCAAGTCTCTATGGTTATGGGATGTTGTGTTGAAGTGTCTAATATATCATTTCAAGATCAATTCAGTAAGAATCAAGAGTGTGAGAAGTTACTAAATTAGGGTTCTCAGTGTAAAATCCCCTATTTAGTGCCTAACTTCAAGACCACCTATCTCAAGATACAAGTTTCATCTCAACTTTTGACCAACATGAAACTTGTAGAGCATGTTCTTAGATTTGTTTTTAGTACTAGGAGTCCTTGATTGGATTCATAGAACTCACGTTATGATCCAGACAAGTTACAGGTCATCAGATGGATGTGATTTTGGTCAACAAAAGTCAACCAACTTCAAGCCATTTTTGACCTAGAAGGATGTTTCTCCTCAAGTTTTGGCCAACATGAAAGTTGTAGATCTTGGTCTTAGATTTCCAAAAAGTACTTGAAGTCTTTCATCTTATTTGTAGAACTCAAGTTATGAGGGTTACAAGTTAGGGGTATTTTGGGAAAGTAAGATTATCGGTCATAAAATTATAGGTCAATTTCACCAACTTGCACACTTAAAATGGAGATTTTTCCAACATCAAATGTGCTCCAAATGGTGTCAATTATTTAACCAAGCATTGAGAACTCATGGATTTGGTTTGGAATAGAGAATTGGTGTGAGAATTTTCAAGGAAAAGTCTTAAAAGGGGAAGAATCAAATTAATTCATTTCTAACCAAAACAAGACATGTTTATGCATTTTTTGACTCACAAAGATGTACTAAACATGATGCCTATCTTGGATTTTCATTTTGGTACCATTTTCATGAGTTTTGCAATGGAACTTTCAAGTGAAAAAATGATAATCAAATATCAACCTTTGGATCAATTCAAGGGATGATTTGTGTCCACATGATCAGGTTGAAGTCTTAGCAAGCAGAATGAATCATTTTGGAGGCAAATTAGAGCCATTTTCATGCACTTGAACAAGTAAAAAGTGAAGGAAAGTAGGATTTCAATTGGGCTCTTAGGGACTGATATTGGGCTCCAAAGCAATCAAGATCCATCATATATAAGATTTTGATCATGTGCAAAGCTTCAGGAGGGAATTTGGAGGGGATTTGCTCAAGAACTCGTGTGAAAAAGTGGAGAAAAATTGAAATTCGAATTTGGAGATTTATCAAGATTCAAGGCAAATCAAGCTTGCAAACATCTCTAGGAAGGATCATTGAACGTTTCTGGATCAAAATCATCAAGAATTCTACACGTTTGAAGGCCCAGTGGAAGTTCTCCGCTAGGTAACTTACTTTTCCAAAATTCTCACAATTCTTGTTGAATTAGCACACCATTGTTGTATATTTGCAATCCTCGAAGTATGTAGATCATTTCTGGTGCATATTTGTTGATGTTCATGACATTTTATGGTTTGAGCTTTGAACTTGTGGCTCTCGATCTGGCTTGTTCTTCCACTAAAACTTAGTTTGAATCATATATTTGAGTTGTACGTAGCATGAGGAAGAGAATGATATGTTTAATTGTGAGTTTCATGACATATTTTGACAGGTTACTGTTTATACCAGCCGGAGAAGATGACCGACGTGGCTCCGGCCACTGTCTGGTTCATTCCCCCCTTTTCTCCATTTTAAATCCCCAGATTCAATCGTGGCCGTTAGATCTCAAGACTGGCTTGACTCAGTATGCTCATCCAGCGTGTGAGAGTGAATTTCAATTAGGGTTGGACTTTTTAATGATGTGGCAAGGTGGTATCTGTTGGATTGGATTACTAATTGAATGAACACATGTGATTAAGACCCATGGTACTCCTACTTTGACTGAAACCACACGATAATCTGATTTTCCATTTATTTGTGAATTGGACTACGCCACGCGTGCTTTCCACACCCCCCTTTCTGGGCCCATGCAGGATTTGAACTGATCTGATTGCTACTTGCACCCCTGGTTTTATTATTTTCATTTAATTTTCTTTTTTTGATTTTTCTTTTATTCTGTTTTAATTTAAATCAAATAAAATAACTCCAATACTCTAAAAATTTACCAAAAATATTTTTTATAAACTTTGAGATGTCTAATATTTTTTGGATATTTTTATTTTCAGTTTTTATTTTATTATCAATTTAAAAAAGGATTAAACATTGGAATTGTTTCAAATGGATTAAATTGTGACATGCTTTGTTCTTTTAATTGTTTCTTGCATTTCCTTTGGGTCCAATGAATGAAAATTGTTCTTCATATCCATGATGAGTTGAACAATTTTTGACAACCATTTTACCCCTGGTTGGTTGACTTTTGGGTTGAGTTTTCGTGCTTTTCTTTTGACCCTCGATTCTCCCATTTCAAAGTGGTACATCTTGAATATTATTTTCTTTTGATGGTGCTTTGAGGGGATATTTGTCTTGATCTTTTGGCCTCTGTTTGCCAATGTTTAGCTACCTTGGGTATTTTATTTGGTTTTTTTTAGCCTTTTTCCTATTTTTGACGTGACTTGCAAGTTAGGTCATTTCATAGGACAACTCACACAAGTGCATGACCTAGTTTGAATTGGAAGTGACCTTTGTGGATCCAATAAGCTCTCAACTCTTCTTGTTTCACATTTTAGAAATGTTGAGCTTGTTGTACGTTCATTTTTAGCTCAAAATTATGTTCATTTCCTGTTGATTGATACATTTCTTTTTGAGTTTTCAACTTGAACTCCTAAGTGGTGTGTGCTTTCTTCCTTTGTCCTCTTGCTTGCATTTCTTCTTCATTTATTTTGGTATTGCTTTTGAGATTTCTTCTCTTCATCTCCCTTCTGTCCAATGACCTTGGAGTGTCATTTAAGGTAGCTTGGTCCCTCCTTAGGAGGAACTTGAAGCTTACCTAAAGTGATGAATCCATGAGGACTCTTTCTTTATGTTTTTGTCATTTGTTTGCTTGCTTTTGATTCATCTTTCTTCTTTTCTTTTCTTGCATTTCCATATGCATGCTTGGTTGAGATGAGCTTGCGGTGGCTACTGCCCCACACTATTTTCCTCCCACTGTCATTCTACTTGTGCATTCTATGTGCGCATTCTTTCATTTGCATATGCATTCTTCTTCTTCTTCTTCTTCTTCTTCTTCTTCTTCTTCTTCTTTTGCTTTTCTTTGCCATGCTCCCCATAAGTTCTCTAACCTCTTGAGGTTATGATAGACATTAAGGTTCTACACATGCATGATAACATTAGGTAGTTCCCCTTTTCAAACTCAACTTTAGGTCCACTTTGCATGATAACTTTTAGGATTGATTAGTCTCCCATTAGTGTGCCTTGTTCTCTTCTCATCTTCAAACAATCTTAACATACTTAATAAGGATAATGAATGTTGTGCCATGAGCCTTATACTTGGTAAATGGTGATAGAGGGGTCACCTCTCAATTGCCTAGAGTGTTTAGTATATGTCCTTAGGACGATATGCGACACATTCGATCCTAGGTTGTAGACTTTAGTACAACATACATTATAAACACTCAAATTCAAAACATTTCTTCTCTAAAAAACACAAAAACTCTTCAAACCTTTTTCACCCTTCGGGATCTTAATCAGGAAATCTTTTCACAAAAAGAGTGTCATTAAATTTTAGTTCTACCGCAAACGGTAACGCCTAAGTCTCCAATGGTCGAGCTGCATACACCAACTGCTAGAACTATTTGTTAACCCTACTCGGGTAAAACTTTTGAACCAACCTGTGGTCCTTTTAGCCCGAACTACGTTTGCTCTGATCTTTCATCCCAGATGAAAGTACGTAGGCACAAGACGCGATGTCTTGGCGAGCAACCTTCCCTCTTTAGCCGTAGTTAGTCGAACTACGTTGACTCTGACTTTCCCATTGCACGAGGGAGTACGTAGGCACAGAGCGGCGATGCTCTACCGAGTCATTTCTCTTTTCTTTTTCTTTTGTCTTTAAGCCTTTAGCTAGATAGTTTTAACACACCCTTTTAGATAGACAACAATGCGTGGATCCCGTCGAGTACGACGAACGTGAGGGGTGTTAATACCTTCCCTTTGCGCAACCGACTCCTGAATCCAGACATGGTTACGATGACCTTGTCTTTCCCTTTTTCTTTAGGTTTTTCCGATCGTTTCATTTCCCTCTCTTTGGGATAAATAATGAAAGTGGCGACTCTTCTGTTTTTCCGCCGGTGGTTTTTCGCAGTTGTGACAGCTGGCGACTCTGCTAGGGACTCTGGTTCCCTATGCGAGTCAATCCTAGCGCTTGTCTATTTATCTTTGGGTGTTGTATATATGTACTTTATTTACTTTCGCATTTTACTTTCCCGCATTTATTTTCTGCATCATATATCATTTGTGTTGCGTTGTGGGAATGGGAAGCTCTGATGATTGATAAGCCAGACCCAGGCTTGAGTACATACCTAGCATTAGTAGTGGAGACTAGTGGGGGGCCTGTTTGCTTAGCAGACACAGTTCCCCATGAAATTCACACTCGGACGAGATTCTCTTTGATGATTTTCCTTCAGATCCTTAGGATTGGTTGGGATGTTATATCTGAGGATTGTCGACTCTGGGAACCGATCATTTGTGAGTCAGCTAAGTGAAGTCTCTTCGGGAGATGATGATGCCAAATCAGAAATGGTGAACGTATCATCATTTCTAGAAAGTCTGTGACGCTGACAAACGCATAGGATGCCATACCGTATCAGTGAATAGATCCATACCTGTAAGTGGGACTGGGGTTATGCATGAAACTTTTACCTTCAGATTACCCGGTTTTCTCTACAGTTTGAATCTGGATTATTGGTATCAGTTGGTTTCTAATGGAGCAGTGTTATGTTCTTGCTAAGGCAGAGCTTTGATATTCCTCAGACGGCGGTACATTAGTCTTGATCCATTGTGTGTGCATTAGCATTTTGCATTTAGCATTGTTTGCATTTGCATTTCATTTTTGCATATCCATCCTCAGCCGGAATAGGGAGCTTACCCGTCTTTTGTCTGCTTCGTCAGTTGATTTCTCGACATTCACATTGGATTTTAGTTAGCTTCGGGAAGGATCATAAACTCAGGAGAGCAGAACTTGGTTGTTACAAGGGTAGAGTTTGAATTGATGAAAAATCAGTTGAGTCAACTCGTGGAAGCCATGTCAGCTATAACTAGAGGAGAGGCCGGTATTCAGAAGACTCCAGTGAACAAGGTTGCTCAAGCTCATCCTGTGCCGATTCTGGTTGAAGAGCATCTCATTGCCAGGGACATAGATTCTTCTTCTCTCCATGACACAGAATATCAGAGTTTTACTTTCCTTGTGCCAGATTCTCAGAGGACTGTTCCAAAGGTTAATGTTGAAGACCCGCAGACTGTTGAATTCATGGGAAAATGTCAGCTGTTGGAGGAAAAGCTTGATGCCCTGATGAGTCAGGATACTTTTGATTTAAGGGTTGCGAGCATGTGTCTGGTGCCAGGTCTTGTGATGCCACCGAAGTTTAAAATGCCAAATTTTGAGAAGTTCAGAAGGGATAGTTGCCCGAAGCAGCATTTGGTAATGTTCTGAAGAAGAATGACCTCACATGTTCACAATGATCAGCTTATGATTCATTGTTTCCAGGACAGTCTGAGTGGAGCATCGTTGAGTTGGTTCATGCAGTTGGAAAATGGTAACATCAGATCATGGTCAGATTTAGCCAATGCCTTCGTGAAGCAGTATGACTACAATCTCAATATGGCTCCTAGTCGCATGCAGTTGCAAGAATTATCTTAGGAGAACAATGAATCCTTCAAAGGGTATGTGCAAAGATGGAGAGAGTTAGCTGCTCGTGTTCAACCTCCACTTCAGGATAGAGAATTAGTGGACATATTCTTGGGTACCTTGAAAGGCCATTACTTTGACAAGTTGATCAGCGGTGGAATGTCAAACTTTGCTGACTTGGTGATAATGGGTAAACGTGTCGAGAGTGGAACCAAGAGTGGAAAGATTCGAAATATCCCCTATATCTCAGTTGAGGAGAATGAATTAGTTGCCAGTTCTCAGGAATGGGAAGAAGGAAGTGAGGTTCTCTCAGAATCTCCTATATCTCAAGTTCAGTTTTCAGATACCTCGAGCGTCCGGAGTCAGCAGTCTGTTGGGTCTATGTATCAGGTATCTATTTCCCGCCAAAGTCAACAGTTGTATTGTCATCAACCGCGTCAGCACGCTAGACGAAGATCCAGGAAACCAGAAAGGCATTTTTCTCAGTTGCCGGTATCGTATAGTCAGCTGTTGCTGGATTTGATCAAAGGTGGGTTGATAGTGCCGAAGAAGATTAATCCAAAAATCCCGCCATATCCTCCAGGCTTCGATGTCAGTGCCCACTTTGAGTACCATGCTGGGGCGCAGGGGCATTCGACGGAAGATTGTAAGGTGCTTAGGAGCCAGGTTCAAGCTTTGTTGGATTCCAACAAGATCTCAACCACGTCTCAGGGTGTTCAAATTAATGGTCCTCTCTATTCCAATCAAACAGATGTATCAACTCCTGTTTTAGAGGAGTTCACCGAGAGCATTTATTCAGAAGAGTATCAAACTGAAGACTCATTTGAGGGTTGTATCCCTGTGTAGGATTTGTTCATTACTGTAAGCTGAACATCGCCAGGCTTGTTGGTCGAGGTCACTCTGTTTGTATTCAGTTACTCCTGTATGGTGTGATATATGTGTGATGGTTATCCCTAATTGGATCTTAGGTTTCTTTCTACTTTGGTGCTATTATGATATTTCCTTGTTGAATGTTTGTTTGCATCTTGCATATTATTTTTGTGTAACAGGTACCTCAAAGCTGTTAATCTGACTTCATGTACTCCACAGTTTGTTGCAGGTTATACAATCAGATACAGGAAATCCCGCAAAGTCATGGAGCAAGTCCAAGCAGAGCTGAGAGAAGTTAAGAGCCAGATGGGGCAGTTTATTACGGACATGCAAGCATTGCGCCTGAATCAGAATGCGCTCAGAGAGGAGAACCATTAGTTAAAAGCTCAGGTGGGCTTAATCATGGAAGTGATAAGAAACGTGCTCAGAAAAGAAGGTGATCAAATGCCTGGGGCTGCCACAAAGATGCTTACGCCACTTCTGGCTATGGAACCTACCCCAGAGCATGATGCGTGTCAGAAATCTGTTGCACAACCGGAGGTTCCAAAATTCCCGTGTCATCAGCTGCGTTCCGTTTCTCAGGACAATCCCAGGATTAGAAGATATGGTCAAAGGACAAAATCTCAAGATAGAATCTTCGATCAGATCCCCATGGATTATGCTTAGTTGGTGCAGCTCTTACTCCAACTTCAGTTGGTTAAGCCTCGGACTTTGGATCCATTTACTGGCCAACCACCACCGGGCTTTGATGTCAATGCTTATTGTGATTTCCACTCTGGAGGACAGGGGCACGATGTCGCGAACTGTAAAGCTTTTAAGCATAAGGTTCAGGACCTGATTGATTCAAAGACAATTGAATTCACACCGAGCGGCATGAAGGTATCAGGCGAATTTATTCCCTATCATGCAAATGGGATATATGCTCCTATTCCCATTCCCAAAGCTGCAGTAGGTCAAGAGTATATCCTACAATCTTTGGTGTCAGAATCCACTTGCCCACAGTTGCTGCCTGTTCCTGGGTGAAGTTTAAGGATGAAAACTTCCGAACAAAAAGAGTCCTCAAGAGTCTAAACCCAGTCGCCGGTTGTTTCTGCTGATCAAAGTCCACGACCTTTTAAGTCATCACAGCAAGATTATCGTTGCTAGATTTAGAGTAGGCCTCGCAACAATCTGAAAAGAAGGAATGCTTCTCTGCATCCAGTGCCTATGTCATATCGCTCGTCTAATTGAGTTTGAAGACTTCATGGTCCGCATTCCCTAAGCAGCTAATCAGTTTGAAAGCCCAGTTCCCAGAAGCTGGCAATTTTCGTTTTATCCTGTTATTTCTTTGTGTTTGTATTTTCTTTCCTGTTTAAAGTGCAATCTCATTTGTAAAACTTGTTGTTTCTGTTGATTGATATTAATGAAATGAATATGCATGTTTTGATTAAATCCATTCGTGTTCACTAATTGTTTTTTTACAGATGTCATACGCTTGTTTAAGCGGAATCTTCGGAGGATGACGAAATCGAAAGAAGTGAGCTTCCGATTGTATGCTTTTGGATAAAATCCTGTTGATGATGTATAGGCATTGTTTCAAATCCACAAACACCAAAGATATAAGGAAGATAATCCCTTATCAACCCCTTTGAGCCTAGTAGTAGGAGTTTCTTTCTGAAAATGAAAAACCCTCAATCTCAACCTGGGGCGGGGTAGGTGTCAGCTAATTTGGCCAAGTATCCAAATTGCAATAGGAGTTGTTCCCGTTTAGGGATAAATCACACCAGTATAGGTCGTGCCTAAAAAACCACAGCGGTTAAACCTTGCCGATAAGGAATGAAACAATCACGTTATTCCCCAAAGAGTCAAGACAAGCCAGTGTCACACGATTTGTTCGAAAATAAAAATTAAAGAAGAAAAAGAACGAAGCCCGCTAAGTCGAATCTTGAAAACAAGCGACTTAGGCAAAAATTAGGGTATCCCGCTGGACGTTGAAATCAAAAGAAGCTCGAAAGAGCCAGTCCAGGCAAAAGTTAGGGAGATAAAAAAAATGATGATGAAAAACAAGTCGTGTGATTCAGGCACCAAAGACGAAAAGTGAGTGACAGTCACTCCAAAAACTTGTGGTTCCCCAGACCATCACTCCTGTCATTCAACCTCCAAGAGGTGAGCGATAGTGTCGAATTAGCTGAATGTAGGATTGGAGAACATCACGGAGAATGGGTGGGTTAAAATAAACTTTGAGCCTTTATCCTTTCCTTGTAAACCGTGAACCCGACAAAGTTACAACCTGAAAAAGTCCTAATTGAAGCAGGTTTATTTCAAAAGCATACTTTGGTAAAGATCGCATCGAAACTGACTCCTAAAAGGATTCCTCTTACAGCGTTGCATTAATGTTGACATGTTGATAAATGATTTATTCACTTTACGTCACAAATTTTCCCAGTGAACAGATTGGAATTTCATAACTGTCATATGCATTGCATTTAATATATCTTTTGTGCAGGACGACTTGTTTTACTTGCAAGTAAGCGCTTGACCGCAAGAAAGTTTCCACAGTGGAAAGATTGATCAGGATAGAATGCGGAATGCTTGAATACACCCTTGACTTTGGGCAAGTTATATCAAATGAGGTTAGCATGGGAGTCAGTCATCCAGAAGTCAGTTAATCTGAGGCAGTCAAGTTGAGATCTGGTGAATATCTTGCAGCCAGGAAGCACTCTCCCCACAGATCAGCCAGTCAGGGGCAAAGTCATTGCAGACTAGGGCAGACAACCCCAAATAGTACAGAAGTTATTCCTTACCCGTGGGGGCAATTAATGTGAAGTACCTCTCCGAGGTTCAAGATGTTTAGTCAGTGCGTATCAAGCCATCAGGGCATGATATTTCAGATTTCCTTTTGAGGAATATCCCTACAGAGATCCCACGAGCTGGGGCAGATTCGGAAACACAGGAATTGTTCCTCTCCATGTCTGCAGAGCTATTCAAGCGGTTCAGTCAACTTTTGAGTGCAAGAAGAATGTCGGGAAGTCATGTTACTATCCCTTGACCCTTTAACCAAAACCTTTGAGTTTAGACAAGATATTTTTCCAGCATCAGTCACACCTGATCCTTTGCAAATCCAATTCCCTTTGGTACGCTGGAAGACTTCGTTTGTTTTCTCTAGCAAAAGTCCAATCATCATTGGCACGTGTAAGCTATCTCCAGTAGAGTCTAGTCATACTTGGCACATCGGGTTTTCCCCATCGGAGTTGGCTTCACTTTCCCAGCATTTATTTTGCTGGAGTAGTTCTATTATCCAGCTTTCTCCGGTAGCCCGAGCCTGCATCGGCATCTTTGCATATAGTTATCATATTTGCATCATCCTTGCATTTCATCCTCAAATGCGTAGCATTTCCATTTCGTATGGAGCATTACACCATATTCAAACATACGCATATGCCTACGAAGCATAAGCCAGTTTCCTTCAGCCTTCTGTGGCAGTTTGAATCACTTCGCAATCAGTGCAGGGGCATTTATCCAGCAGCTTTGTTCAAACAGCTATTCGGTTTACTCGGGTTTCAGATCATACGTCGGTTATGTTTTGTCTATTAGTCCTCTGATGATGACATCCCCAAGCAGGGTTCCTTTGTCCATCAGTCCTCTGATGCCGACAGTCTCTCTTTCCGTCAATTTCTATTGACGATGTGGTTCTCCGAGCAGATTTTCTTTCCGTCAATCCCTATTGACAACGTGTTTCCCCAGCAGGTTTTTCTCTCCATCTATCCTTAGACGGCGTGAGCTTCGGACGTGGTTTTCTTTCCGTTTATTGGATGAAATGGCGTTTTAAGAGGGTTTTTGTACTGTCAATTCCTATTGACATTGTGACTCTTTGAAGAATGATTGGTTTCCCTTGTTGGAAATTCCTATTGACGACATGGCTCTTTGAAGATGGTTTTCTCTCTGTCAATCCCTATTGACGATGTGGCCCTTTGAAGATATTTTCTTTCCATCAACTCTTATGGACGAAAGAATTCTACAGTTTGGTGAAGAGTATTTGGTGCCTTTCCGTCTACTATTAGACGACGTGAGTATTTCTTTCTATCTATCCTTAGACAGTGTAAACGTATTTGGTGTCTTCCCGTCTACCATTAGACGACGTGAGTATGGCTTCTCTTTCTGTCTATCCTTAGATAATGTGAAGGGATCAAGTGCATGTTGATCCAGCTTTCAGCGGTGACTTTCCATCTACCATTAGATGATGTGAGTATTTGGTGTCTTTCCGTCTACTTATAGACGACATGAGTATTGATATTTCTTTCTGTCTATCCTGTTGCACCCCAAAATTTGACCAACTACTTATCGCAGTTTGGCTCATGTTTCGACTCATTTCATTTTGCATTTGCATACCGCGTACATTGCATTTTTTCCAGTCAGATTGACTTTGTCGGGATCACAACCCTCTGATCGCGCTTCAAGCATTTCAGGCCAATACGAGGACGTATTTTGAGAATCGGTGCTCGTCCCGGTGTTTTCAGCTCTCGCTGTTGTTTTTGAGGACATCTCGGTGTCCGAATTTTTACCGTTTATTTCGATATAGTCGCTAATCGATTTAATCGGCTTCCTCGTTTTTTTAGGCTTTTTCCCTTATTTTCTAGAATTTTTTTATGGAGTTAATTGATTTTTCTAAGTATTAGATAGTTTTTTTTTAATAGATATTAATTGTTTTTAAATAGTTTAGTTTTAATTTCTTTTTTTTTAGGAATTTCTTTAATCATTTTAGATAATAGGTTTTAATAAAATCATGTTTTTAGATATTAAGTAGAATTTTTAAAATGATTTTAAATAGGAAATTCTTTTTACTAGGTTTTAAAAATAGAATTAATAGAGTTTTTTCTATTTTTTGTTTGTCTAGAAATTATTAGATTTTAATAGTTAATCCTTTTTTTTAGATTTAATAGATATTAGAGTTTTATTTTTAGATTTAATTCTTTTAGGATTTAAGTAGATTAATTAGATCTTAATCATTTGTTTAGATGTTAATTAGAGTTTATTAGATTTAATTAGGTTAGAATAGTCTTAATTTGCAATTTAGGCTTTAATTACTGTTTTAACTTTTTGTTAGCATTTAATTGTGTTTAATTAGGCTTAATCATGTGTTCATTAGTGGTTAATTCAGAATTAATTCGTGGGCCAGGTGTCTTATGGAGGCCCAGTCCAAGTCTGGCCACGTGTCTGCCTATAAAGGGCCATGCGTGTGCATTTCAGAGCTTCCTCTTCACGCCACGTTTCACACTTAGCAAGCTTCTTCACGCCACGTTTCACCCGCAGAAGCTTCCACATCCTTCAGCATGTAGCCCCACGTGGCTCTCCCTCTCTCTTCCACCTCCACCACGTGTAACCCATGCACACACTCCCTCCGCCACCTGTCCACTCCTCACCCTCGCCGGACTCTTGGCCGCCGGCCATGCAACAGCCACGCCGGCCACCTGCTAACTGCCTCCGGCCACCGCAACGGTCACCGGAAAACACATTTCGCCCAGAATCTCACCGGATTCATCATGTTCATCATCTGTGTTCTCAGTTTTCCCAGATTCGCGCATGATCTTCAACGAAGTTTCTTCACCGGATTCATCATATTCATCATCTGTTCTTGATTCCACCCAGATTCATCCAGAAACTGATGAAGATCCTTCAATCTCCATCCCTCGTTCTTCATCCAGAACTCATCAACAAAGAACATTCATCCAGATTGTTCATTGTTCACCAGGCTTTTCCAGAAATTCCTTCGAACGTTCATCGTTTTCGCTCAATGCTCAGCAAATCTGCGTCCAGATCTTCATGTTTTTCCCAAGAGATTTCAAGAATCTTCAGTGAACTTCAAAGATTCATCGATCATCACGATATTCGTCCAGATCTAGGATCTTCATCATCCTCGTCCGTCGCGTTCATCACGAACTCCCGATCCAGATCTTCAAACAACTCGTCCGCTCAAATCGTTTCCAGATCTCATAACCTTCGTTCAGTTAACTTCGTAGATGTTCGTCAATCTTCAACGCGTCTTCAAGCATCCTTCATCGCCTCGTCAAACTCAGGATCTTCAAAGAGCTCAAACATCCAGATTGTTCATCCGTCTGGTAACATCAATCCTTCATAACTCTCCCGTCTTTTCCAAGTACCATCATCATCGATTCTTCGTCAAGAACGGTGTTCTTCAGAACCTTTGTGAAGTTCTTCAAGGCGTACCACCATTGTTTCCAGATAAACAGATTGATGGGAGTGAGACTGAGAGATCAGGTAAAGAACTTTGTGAGGTTGAACGGTGTTATGAGAGTTGAGTTGAGACCAAAGGTTGAAGGATTGAGAAAGGGAGAAAGGTTAGTGAGGAGATTGAATCGGAGAGTTTGGAGAAGCGAGTGAGGGCGCCGTTTGGGAGGAGGTGAACAGTGTTCGAAGGAGAGAAGAGTGATTAGGGTTTCAGAGTGGGTTTTGGTTTGCTGAAGCATGGACCACGTGACCGTCAAGGGAACTGGGCTGGGCCCATTGGTTTCCAATCCGTACACCCCCCGTTCCCACATTCACCCTCCGTTTTTTTTGTTGTTGTTTGGTTGTTTTGATTGGGCTAGGCCCAACTGATTTCTGGCTCACACCCCTCCTGTTGTAGCGCACCCCCTTTGTTTTTCTCTTTTTTTCATTATTTTCTTTTATATTCATTTGCTTAGATTTTTTAAAGAAAAAGAATATGTGAAAAAGAATATATAATATAAAAATAGAAAAAATGGAAAATATAGTGGAATGAAAAATATAAAAAATAATAGTATTTTAATATTTTCTTTTTAGGATATATTTTCTTTTAGGAGTTTCTTTTACGCCTTTTTAGAGGTAGAATTAAAGGTCCACTTGTTAGGGGACTATTTTTCATTAGATTTTTCATGATAGATGGGTATGATTTTTTAGGAGTTTATCATTGTAACCTTCCGAATATTAATAAAATGAGATTTGTGTTGTGGTCCCCGAAGTAGCTGAACTACAGCTGCTCTTATTTTCTCTGATGAGAATATGTAGGCATAGGATGCGATATCCTAGCGAGCATACTAACAACTAACCTTTCTGTTCTCTCGCTGCTGTGCGAACGAGACTTTCCCGCTGACGACTGATGTTATCCTTTTCTCTTGCCCTTGTGCATCTGAGACCAGACCGTAGTTCTAGTTCCCGTAGGTTCCCATACCTTTAAAACCCGACATACTACGTCCGTTCTACCGCAAACAGGTACGCCTAAGTCTCCAATGGTCGAGCAGCGTCCACCTAACTGCTAGAATGCGTATGCTAGTATCGTCAACTTAATCTCTCACCCCCGTGTGACCGAGAACACCCTGTCTAGTCGTAGTTAGCCTGAACTACGTCATGCTCTGATTTCTCTGACGAGAATACGTAGGCCCAAGACGCGACGTCTTGCCGAGCAACTTCCCCCGTAGTTTCCCGAACTACGTAGACTCTGATTTCTCATTCTCTGATGAGAATACGTAGGCATAGAGTGCGACGCTCTATCGAGTCAGTTTCTTTCCGTTTAGACTTAGCAGCCGTAGATAGATTGTTTTTCACCCGTAGACAAACCAGCAAGCATGGATCCCGTCGAGTACGACGGACGTGAGGGGTGCTAATACCTTCCCCTTGCGTAACCGACTCCCGAACCCAGACAAAGGTTGCGACGACCTTGTTTTATACCTTTTCGTCAGGTTTTTCCGATCGTTTCCTTTCTCGCTCTGAGGGATAAACAACGAAAGGTGGCGACTCTTCTGTTTTGCCGGCACCTTATTTTCGCGGAAGCGATAGCTGGCGACTTTGCTGGGGAGATCTGTTCTCTAAGCGAGTCTTGTCTTGGATTCTCTTCCTGGCTGTCTGGGCCTGTCCCCAGCAGCTGGCGACTCTGCTAGGGACTTGATAGTTTCTTGGGATCCAACGTCCCGTAAGCGAGTCAATCTGGGGATCCAACGTCCCCTAAGAGAGTCAATCCTAGCGCTTGTTTGCGTGTCCGTGGGTGTTTACTTTTATGTTGTATATTACTGATGTATTTACATTTCCCGCACTTTTATGTTGTATTACTGATGTATTTACATTTCCCGCACTTTTATGTTGTATTTTACTGATGTATTTACATTTCCCGCACTATATTATTATCTGTTGCTATTGTGCTGTTGTGGGATGGGAGCTCTGATGAGTGAGAAGCCAGACCCAGGCTTGAGTGTACTTAGAATTAGTTGTGGAAATTAGTGGGCACGCATTTGCTTGGCAGGCGCTAGTGTCTCATGAAATCCACGCTCAGACGAGGTTCTCCCGATTGGCTTCTCTTTCAACCCTTTGGGTTGAGACGGTTGTTGGTTTGGAGGATTGTCGACTCTGGGGACCGATCATTTGTGATTCAGCCGAGTGAGGCCGCTTCATGAGCTGGTGATGCCACACCTTCTGGGTATCGTATCACCCCTCTTGAATGTCTGTGACACTAATGAACGCATAGGATGCCGAACTTGTGTCAGTTTAGGTCCATACCCGTCAGTGGGAGGGTTTTTGCAGGAAACTTGACTTCCAGCCTACCCGATATCTTGGTTTTCTCTCGTCAGAGCAGACTTATCCCGTCAGCAGCGCAGCAGCAATCAGAGCTTTATGGGGGCTGTGATCCCATGTTTGCTGCATCTTGCATTGCATTTGCATTTGCATTCCTGCATCATATTGCATGCCATACTCCAGCTAGTCAGAGCTCTTATCCGGCCGTTGTTTTGATTCTGAAGGTGAGTGTTGAAGACGACCAAGGGGATGAAGCAGATTTGATCAGGATCAAGCAGTGAAGTCAGTTGAAAGTTGTTGGTAGCTATGTCAGAGAGCAGCTTCTAGTTTGTTGATACCTTGTCAGGTTTCACTGTGACGTCCAATCCTTTGTATGGATCTATGCATGACAAAGACTTTCCGCAAGTGAACAACCTCACTGCAGCTCAGCTTGTACAGCCTTCTGTTGAAGACCGAGATCTACGTGAGCAGTTTGTTGTCCGAGGTGAACGTTCTCCTTCTATTGATATCTAACACTACCAGGGTGTTGCCTTCCCTGTGCCAAAGTCCCGAAGAGAGGTCCTGATAGCAAAGACTGAAGACCCATTAGCTCCTGTGTATGCTAGAAGGTTCCGTGCATTGGATGAAAGATTCAAAGCCTTGAAAGGTAAAGACGCTGTTAACCCTAGTGCTGCAGACATGTGTCTGGTTCCTGGCCTAGTGTTACCTCCGAAGTTCAGAGCGCCGAGGTTCGAAAAGTACAAAGGAGATAGTTGCCCGAAGCAACATTTGGTGATGTTCTACCGAAGAATGACTTCATTCGTGCACGACGACAAGTTGATGATTCACTACTTTCAAGATAGTCTGACTGGGGCACCTCTGAGTTGGTATATGCAGTTAGAAAGTGATCAGATCCGATCATGGGGGGATTTAGCCAATGCTTTTCTGAAGCAGTACGACTACAATCTTGAGGTGGCTCCTAGTCGCATGCAGCTGCAAGAATTGTCTCAAGGGAACAATGAACCCTTCAGAAAGTATGTTCAGAGATGGAGAGAATTTGCTGCTAGAGTGCAACCACCGCTTCTAGACCGAGAGTTGAAAGGCATGTTCGTAAACTCCTTGCAGAGCCCGTACTTCGAAAGAATGCTTGGAAAGGCACCAAATTTCTCTGAATTGGTAAGGGCAGGAGAGCGCATCGAGTATGGTGTAAAGACTGGAAGAATCCAGAATGTTTCAGGCGGTCAGGCTAGTGAAACTGAATCTCTCTATAGCTTTCAAACTGAAGAAGGAGTTGTGGTCAATGCAATCATGAATGATGTTGGGTATCCTCAAGACGAATCGATGAAATCTATTGGTTCTCCGTCTTCTCAGCGGTCAGTATCTTTTGTGTCTCATTATTCTAGACAGACAATTGTGCCTAGGGCACCACATTAGGAACCTTATGTCGCTCCTCTTGCAAGTCCACGAGCCCGTGGCCGAGGTTATCAGAATCAGCGTCAGAATCAGAACCGACCTCATAACAACTTGGAACGAAGGAATGCTCCTCCTCATCTAGTGCCTGTGCCGTATAGCCAGATTCTGCCACATTTGATTCAGAATTCTTTGGTGGAACCTAAAGCTCTTAAGCCCGTGCCAGAGCCTTACCCTCCGGGGTACAATCCCCATGCTCAGTGTGGTTACCATGGTGGATCTCCAGGGCATTCAACTGAAGATTGCAAGGCTTTCCAGGCGAAAGTGCAACAGTTGATCGATAAACGGTGCATTTCTTTTCCAGAAGGAGTTTTGGTTGTGCATGACAACCTCTCAGATGTCTGAGCTCGTAGATTCAGAGGTTTATTTCCAGAAGCCAGTGGTCCAGACGGGCAGACGTCCTCAGCATTGGCAGTCCTCAGACTTTTTATCATTTGCATTTGTAGTTTCTTTTCTATTAGTTACTACTTGCTGTTAAACATTGTTTGTTTCGAATGGTAATATTAATAAAGTGACTATGCATTTTTTATGAATTAATCATGTCACTGTCGCTCATTTACTGCATTGCACTGACACTTGCATTTTATTTACTCATCTTTATCACTATGATTAGTAAAGATTGGAGGGAGGATGACGAAACTGAATACTCATAACCGATGATCGTATGCTTTCAGATAAAACCTTGTCGATGACGTACAAGGCATTGTTTCAAATCCCCTAAACACTGGAGAGATAAGGAAGTTAGTCCCTTGTTAACCACTTCGAGCCGAGAAGTAGGAGTTTCTTTCGGAGATATAACCGAGTTTTCCAATTTGTGCTTTTAGATGAAAGCCAAACTCCTACGGATCCAACTTCTTGAAGAGTAAATTGCTCCAGGTGGGCGAGGTCTTCGATTCCATTGGAGTCCGTGTATTCTTTCTAAGATGTCAAGCGTATCTTAACAAGTTAGAAATATCAATTTCGAAATGGTTAATGCGACACACGTTTGTCTTGAAGTTTTGAAAAAGGATATCGCAATAACTTGTGATCGAAACCACTAGTTAGGATACAAATTGATCATTATTTATAAAGCCGAATTAATTTTGAGCATAGCTCAAGGAGTCAGGAAACAATATCTCATCGAGTATGCTTTCGAATTAAACCTTCCTTCAATTAGGACTTTGAGGGTCGTATATGGGTTTAATTTATGACTTGTAGAATGGAGGAAGAAAAGGGTTAGTATATTTGTGCCCACCCAATTTTTGAAGATGTTCATTATTTTCGATATTACCCTGCCCTAGGTTAAGAAAATGAGGTTGGAAAGGGTTTGGGAGAAAGAGAACGGATCCTCAATCAAGGTTTTAAAAGGAAAGGGCGGACTATTTTGGTGTTTAAGAGGTTTAAAATAATGCCTTACATCATCAGTAGGGTACTTATTCGAAGCATACAACAAGAGATCATATGTTTTACTTCATCATCCTCCTTCCAGTTCTCTGTCAGAGCAAGAGATCGGGTAAAAGTCGGCATTATAAATAATTTTGAAAAACTATTTGAGTGAAAACGAATGGATTTCTTCAAGACAAACAGTTATTGCATTACTTATTCAAAACAGAAAGTTCTTACATGCCAAATATGCTTTCAATCAAAGAAATAAACATGGTCAAAATGAAATAAACTTCTTCGGAGAGTCCTTTCCAGGATCTTTATTGTGCTTTCATGTAGACGGGAAAGACATGCAGAAATGTCTGGTGCGCAACTTTCAGACACGGCGTTGACGACCTTGAATCATGCCTGGGGAGGACGAACCTTGTCGAGATATGGGGCTATCTCCCACATAAGGGACGGAACCCTCAAAGAATAAGACTCCACTTTTGACCAAATTTTGAACGTTCGCCTTCATACCGTAACAACTCTCAATGTCGTGCCCCGGAGCACCTTGATGATACAGGAAAAATCTGTTGGCTTTGTACCAGTATGGAAACTTCTTAGGTACCTTGGGTGGAGCTCTTGTCTGGATATGACCTCTTTGAATTAGAGCTGGAAACAAATCAGCATACTTCACAGGGATGAGATCAAACTGATGAATTGCATCTCTTGGAGTATCCAGAGGCATCCTTTGATACCTTTTCCGAAATCGTCGATTCTGTGGTTGATCTGGAGAGGCCAACCTCTGTCTAGGAGATGGTTGTTGTTCACGCTGAGCGGGCATCGCATACTGGTGTTGAGGACGGGGTACCGGAGCTATGAATTCTCTGGAAGGTCCACAGTCATCTTTATTGTTTGGGGCTATGCCCAAGTTGTGATGGTATTGCTTCACAAAAGCAAAAGTTAAGTCTTCCCAAGACTGAATGTGATTCCTTTGTAGCTTCATATACCATGTTAATGGTGCTCCACACAAACTTTCTTGGAAGCAGTGAATCAATAGTTGGTCGTTCCCAAGATAGGCGGTCATCTTTTGACAAAACATCATCAAATGATACCTTGGACAAATTGTACCTTTGTACACTTCGAAGGCGGGCATCTGGAATCCTGGGGGGATAACTAAGTTTGGAACTAGGTGCAGGTCATGAGCATGAAAATCAGGCGCACGGTTCCTCTTCATCATTTTCCATCGTTCCTCGAAGTCACGAAATTCATTCTCGAATGCTGTAAGCTCCGGATCGTCCATTTCCTTTTCAGCATGAATATTCTGAAAGTCAGCAAGCGGGTTGTCTTGCCCAGGCTGAAGTTGCACAGGAACAAAGTTGTCGGAGGGACGGCGAAGTGTCGAATTAGACCTTACTCTGAAGCTAGTCATGCGATCCATGTCTTTGTTCTCCTTACTCTGAAGTCGCCATTTCTGTCGCGGTGAAATTTGGATACCAAACTATTGATTAGTTTGAATCTTTCATTTGCAACCGAACTTTGATTTGTCCAAAGGAAGGGATAAAGGTCGAAATTCCCACAATGCAATGCAAATGCAAGGTTTAGATTGTTTAGGTTCGGGGGTTGGTTAAACTTAGGGAAGGTACTAGCATCCTAAGTTTCTGTAGTACTCTACAGGAACCTCTTGTTTTATGTTTGTTTACTGCTAAGTGTTTATCTACTTAATGGTTAAAAGACCCTAGTGGTTTATTTCTAAGTATACTCGATAAGATATCGCATCTTATGCCTACATATCCTTACGGGAGTGGAATCAGAGTATCTGTAGTTCCCCTAAAGGGTTAGAGGAGTCCTTTGACTGTGGTTAAAGTTCCAACGGGTTTAGAGTAGTTGTTTTGATTGGGTTTAGGAGAAGAGACGAGTCTTCATGTTAAGGGAGATGTAACCACCACAAATGTAAGAAGGGTTGTAGGAAATGGTCTTTGCATCGTCTTAAGAAAAGGTCTTACATACTCGGATGGTCGCCAAGTGTGCCTTTATCGCTCTTAAGGCAAAGTCCTTACATGTTTGATTGTATTGTTGTGGGGTGGAGATTATATCTCACTTAAGATGATTAACATCTATTCTCTATTGTGTTTGAAGAGTTTGTATTGTTGTTTGTCTAAGTTGTAGAGATAATGGTCCTTCCTATAGGGTAGGATCTATCTTAAGTGATCAACTTGAATGGAATCAAGGATCGTGGGGAAATGATGCAAATGATGTGCAACTACACACAAGTGTTGACTCATGTGTAGGTTTTTCCTTTGGACGGAATGCGATGCAGAAAATAAATGCTATAATGTAAATGACAGTAAGGTAAATTGCAGAAAAGTAAACCATATAAGTACGCATGAAAGCGCTAAGCGTGGGTGAATGTGTATGTGTCGTGAAGTGCACGATTAATTAAATTGAATTAGGGGAAGTTGGATTGATTTTAAATTGGTTGATTTTGGTTTGAACTGTGAGAAAATGTTTGATTGATTTTATGAGGAAATATTGAAAGTTGGATTTAATAATTTAATAAAAAGTATAGTTTTGATGAAAATTGATTTTAGAAAATGTTAATTTAATTTTTATTAGCAGAAAAAAAGTTTTAGATAAGTAGAGCCAATTTAGATAATATAAGGGATAGAAGTTAATTCAGGTTATAAAACTCATTATAATTTATTTTAAAAGTCATTTTAAGTGTGAAATAGTTTTTTTACGCAAATAGATATACTATCATCTATTTAAAAGATTTATTAGGATAAAATAAAATAGCTTTCTAAAATAAGTAGGTATAAGTTATTACTTTATGAAAATGATTAAAAAACAGGTTATATGTTTATTTTAAAAAAGATTATAAGTTAAATAGAAATTGATTAATTAGGGTGATTAGTGTGATTAATTGATGATTAAAGGTTAAACGCATGACGAGTGTGTGATTAAGTGTGTGTAGAAACAATAGTTAGCAGATTACAAAATAAGATAAAACAAATAACGAAGTAACCCTAGGTCTCCTCCCCCAAAATCGCGATGGCTTCTCTCCCTCCCTCACGATCGCAAATGTGTTATCCTCTCTCTCGATTCTCCGGCATTTCGTTCATATTTGTACCTGAAACAAAACTTAGAGCATTAAATCATTCAATAATCTCAACATGTATGAAGAATTTTACCGAAAGTGAGAGGCGGCGGAGTGAGTTTGCGGTGATCGCTGGTGAAGGTAGTGGTTGCGTTTCGCCGGTAGGGCTCGCAGCGGTGGTAGTGGCTTCGACGATTGAAAAGATAAGTCGTTCAGCTTTTGCACTTAGGGTTTCTCCTGGTGGATTTTTTTTCGGTAGTAGTTTTTTCGGTCCCTTTTCGTTCTCAGGTTCCTCCTTTATATAGGCCTCAGAATTGAAAACAATTTTGATGAGTATTGAGTATTGACTTGAATGCTGATTGATGATTGATTGGATTTTCCTTTTTTTGTTGATATTATTTGAAGACTTTCCTTCTTCGTTTGATTGCAATAATACGTGTTAATGAAAATCCCAATCTTGTATCAAGCTGGTTAATGCCTTGATTTGCTAGCTGTTGCATCGAATCTTTTTTCAAGTGGATATTCTCTGAATCTTTGTGGGATATTCCCTGATTGCTTTTGCTAACTTGTGTTTGATGTTTGATGGGTGCAGAAAGCGAACGAATTGGGCCAGAAGATTAACAGCCCAAAGTAATTTACGGTAATAGAGTCGGTGGCCTCAAAGCTTCATCGTTTCCTGACATTCTTGCTTTGTCTAATCGGAAGCTGCAAACTAGTGCCTTCAAATTTCTGTTGCAACCTGCTGCGAGTACTTTGACAAAATATGTTCTTTGGCTATATCTTGCTCGACGATGTCATCATTATTTGAGTCCTTAATATTCTTGTTTTCTGTGTCGGTTTGACATGCTAGGACTGTTTGATTAGTCTCAAAATTGATGTTAGCTTGATATCTGGATTTGTGAATTGATGGACTAACTTTCTGATGTAGCTTCAAATCAAGTTTCAGTTCAACTTTCTGGTTTTCTGATACAAGTTCACTGACTCTTCTTTTTCTTCTTTCAGAGGGAAACTGGTGGTGTGGTTGCTGCCGAATCGACGTTGCCAAGAAAGGTTATGTGGTGATGGTGACCATTGGTCTGAACCTTCGCTTCGATTGATGCTTTAGTGATAATGACATTCGGGCCTGAGCGACAAATGTTGTATGCTGCGTAGTTCGATGCTCGGTAGGGAGTTGGTAACGGCTTCAGCCGTGGCTCTCCCAGCCGCTCGAATTAACACGCCCTATGATGAATAAATGAGGGCTGAATTTGTTTCTTTTTGTCTTCTGCAATGATCTTACTCAGTTGGTTTGGAAACAACGTGACTGCTATGGCTTAATGAACTGAGCTCTGCCCTCTCTTGACTTGAACTTAATTCTTTTCTTACACTTGTTTGTTCTATTTTTCGAGCTGGTTCAGTGGTTTGTGAATTTGGGCTATGATGATCATGACTGAGCCCTGCTTCTCGCATTGGTGACCTCCATCTATGGTTGGGATCACTATGGTTGGTAAAGTTTCAGTGAGTTAGTTGGATTGTTTATGATGTGAATTGCTTGCTCAGCCTTGTGTGGCTTGTATTTCGTCAGCTTCGACCTGCTCTTATTTACTTGATGGCGGTTAACATGCTTGACCTTGGATCTGGTGCTTGTCTGTGGTTCTTCTGATAGACTTGTTGCAACATTCTGTTTTTCTGGTGATATTCTGGATTGTTATTGTGCTGAAGGGTTTTTTACTGATGCCTTTACAATCCAGTTCCATCTATGATTTTCTGTCATGAGCTCGTTAACTCTTTCTCTTCATCTTTCAGGTTGATACTCATGCTTTGGTTGGATTCAAACTGCCGAGGAAAGGTTATTGGTGATGACGACCATTAGTCTGAAACTTCGGTTTTGATATTGTTGCCTTAGCGATGATGACCCTCGGGTCTGAGCTAACACTTTGTGCTTGAGCTGGTAGTCCAAAATTACCGTATTTTACAATTCGATGTTCGGTAGGGTGTTGGGAACGGCTTCGGCCGTGGCTCTCCCGACCGCTCGAACTTCACGCCCCATGATGAATAACTGAGGGCTGAAAATCCTTCCGTTCCTTTATTTTGTTACTCACTTTTGATTCATGATTTTCTCAACAACAACTCATTACTGGCCATCTCTTTTGATTTCTTCGGTTTTTTTTCTAAATGCTACTCTGATCTTTTGCTGCAGGACCTATGGTGGGATTCATGGGCAAAGTGGCGATTCACCACACATCTGCTATTGGAGTTCGTATGGTAGTCCATGAGAGAAGATAACGAAGACATGGTGTATTTTCCATCAAATATCTTGGCAGCAGTGAAATATTTTGTAACATGGCATGATCTTAATGAAGCTTTAAAAGTAGATAATGAGTTTAGAGCTTTAGATTTTCTTCATGTAATAAATCCTACATCCGTGTATGAACCTTCATGAATATATTAGAATCTCTTGATGTTTTGTTTCAATGAAGTCTTAATAGAATGAATTACTTTCCAATATTCTTTTTGAATGCCACGTAATTGTTTCCTTTATAATAAACAAATGAGCACTCAAATCATGAATTGATTCTTTGAATAAATACGGGTGTCTCTTATTAATTTCTAAACCACAAACAATCCAACTTGCAATGAGCATAAGCTAGCAACATCTTTCCAACTTTAAAACTTCTCTTTGTCTTCTAGGCCACATCGCGGATATGCCTAACAGACGTGACACTTTAAACTCGGACAACCATTCACTCAATCATACCTCAGTTAATTTTCGCTGATCAAATAAATTCTCCGAGAAAAGAAAACAAGCAAACATCCGACTCCTTTTTAAAAGAAAAACAACACTGCGCCTTATTAGCAAAGGGGTTGCTCTGGAATGCCTTAAAAGTACCCTCTAAGAGATGAACTGCCCTGAATTCAGTTATGCTTCTGACAATATTTTTCGGTAGTAATCGACTTGGATCGATGTCTCGATGATACTTAAACCATATGATAAACAAACTGTCACAGATATGATAGCTTGAACGCCTTGAAAACCAGAGACCACCTTTCGTTGGAATCCGTCATAAATAATTTCAAATGACCAAAATACCCCTAGAATGATTCCTGCGAAACAAACTCACACTACGTCTCGTTAGGGAAAGAACAAGATGCTATGCAACGTGACCGACTAAATGTAAGGGTAAAAATTGGGGTATTACTTGAACTATAGTGGTTTCAACGGCAAGGAGGTGGGATCTTAAGGTCAAAAATTAGGGTGCAACAGATGCCCCTATTTAAGTTACTCCTATTCAGAGATATGGAGATTGAAATCTTCTTCTCGATGAGATAGGAGGGACTTAAATACAAACATTGCGCGAATTTTTGGCCCTAAGAGGCCACCGAATGCAAATGATATGCAATGATATGAGAATGCAAGACAACAAGTCCTGTGGATTAATGGCGCCACATGGAGAAACTAGACACGACACATGGGAAAAACAAGCCCGATAAAAGGAGACTCCACGGGGACGGGAAACAATCACCAATAGGGAGATCTTCAAAGTATAACGATGGCACATACACCGAGGGTATGGCGACTTAGACAATAGGTGTGAAGCTTATTACCATAATGTAATGGTTGGTAATAATCCAGATGACTTGAGTCGATGGTTCAGTTTTATTTGTATTCTTTTCTTGTTTCTCTCTTTTTTTTGTATATCTTTTTCTTTTGGAACTCAACTTGAAATAGTAAAATATATAACTTCCCTGAGCGTCACGATAAGGGTATCATGGGCTGGTCTCAGTCTCTGCCTGAAATGTCAAAACTTTGTAGATGTAGATGTAATCACTGTAGATATAAATGTCGTTCTAGATGTTGTAGTGGTAGAGCTTCCCCGAGCATCATGATATGGGAGTCATGAGCTGGTCTCGGTCTCTGATGTCGAACTTCCCCTTGCGTCATGGTATGGGAACCATGAGCTGGTCTCGATTTCTGATGTCGAACTTCCCCTTGCATCATGGTATGGGAACCATGAGCTGGTCTCGGTTTCTGATGTCGAACTTCCCCTTTCATCATGGTATGGGAACCATGAGCTGGTCTCGGTTCCTTCCCGAAATGATGAAAACTCGTGAGAGCACCTTCATAGGGGGTTGTAATTTTGTAGACTGTAGATTGTAAATTCTCGGCTGTGGGCCATAATGTCATTGTAGATTGTATGTTGTAAATTGTAGAACTGTAGAATTGTTGATGCAAATGTTGTCGATGTAATCTGTAATTATAGAATTTTGTAGATGTGATCTTGTACTTGTAATTGTAACTTGTAGATGCAGTTTGTATTGTATTGGCAATTTGTAGAATGTGCACCGGGGATCTTCAGATGAGCTGTAAGCCGGTTGATTTGTGGAGTGTCCTCTTGTAAGGAGATATGTCATTGATAGTACTCATAATGAACTCTCTGGGGAAGATCATTTTTTAGGAGTATCTTTGCTGTAATTGTAAAAATGTGTGAATTTGTTGTAGCAGAAATCCTCAAATGGGGAAGTATCTGTAATGGCCTCTGTTTTGACTTGATAATCTTGAAATAATCCACTGGGGAAGGACAGATTGTCTTGATGAGATTGTTGTTTGTCGTTTTGAGAATAAATCTGCCCAAAACGAGTTGCTCAAATAAAGAGATCTTCTGTCATTCAGCTGTAAGTTGTCGAGTGGATCTTGTAATGTTGTTGAAGAAACGTTGTGTCTTCAAATGGTGATCCTCATAATGTTAAAGTGCAAAATAAATGCACTCCTGATCCATGCTCAAAAGCTGGAGATGTTCATAGTGTGATTGCCAAAGACCGAAGTTCAATTCGGGAAATAACCGAAGAGAAACTGTCAAGCAAGACTCAACCATAGAGGTATAAACTCCAATGGGAATGTACTGAAACAACTGTCTTCCACGAGGATCGAACTTTGTGGGGAAATAGAAATATTGAGTTTTTCCTGCTTAGGGCTGACAAATCTATTTGGAAGGAATAAGACACGCCCAAATACCCAAGGGTAAACGCGATTGAAGAGATAGAGTAAAACATACAAAGGATGCACAAATGCAAATGAGTATGTTATCTACTTATATGATATGAGTATGCTTATGCTGACAAGACAGGCGAAAGCAATGACCGAATACGGGATAAACGTCTCGAAACAAACATCCGACCGATCTTCAAAGATAGAAGTATCACTGAGGATAACTGAAGAACTAAATATAGGATCCCAATCCTGCTTCAAAACTTCAAGATTTCTCTTGAGAAAAAGTGATCAATCCATTTGGGGATGTAACATCTTGATAAGTTTGGCATGTTGTATGAAATTGTAGACGGAGGTACCCAAACCGAAGTTTCATAGGGGATAAAATAAATATCCTGGGTCTTCGTAGTTGTTGAACATGTTGGGGTTGAGCTTCCTGAGGATGAAATAGACATCTTTTTGCTCCAATCTTTAAATGCCCCAAGTCACATGGTTTAAGAGAAAAACGTCTCGAGAGGATTTTATAGAAAACATGATGTCCAAATGCCCCATTGTTTTCAAACTCTCTAGAGGTTCGCCGAATCTCGACGTAACTGCCCCTGATTGGCGATATAACCGAGTTTTCCAATTTGTGCTTTTAGATGAAAGCCAAACTCCTACGGATCCAACTTCTTGAAGAGTAAATTGCTCCAGGTGGGCGAGGTCTTTGAGTCCATTGGAGTCCGTGTATTCTTTCTAAGATGTCAAGCGTATCTTAACAAGTTAGAAATATCAATTTCGAAATGGTTAATGCGACACACGTTTGTCTTGAAGTTTTGAAAAAGGATATCGCAATAACTTGTGATCGAAACCACTAGTTAGGATACAAATTGATCATTATTTATAAAGTCGAATTAATTTTGAGCATAGCTCAAGGAGTCAGGAAACAATATCTCATCGAGTATGCTTTCGAATTAAACCTTCCTTCAATTAGGACTTTGAGGGTCGTATATGGGTTTAATTTATGACTTGTAGAATGGAGGAAGAAAAGGGTTAGTATATTTGTGCCCACCCAATTTTTGAAGATGTTCATTATTTTTGATATTACCCTGCCCCAGGTTAAGAAAATGAGGTTGGAAAGGGTTTGGGAGAAAGAGAACGGATCCTCAATCAAGGTTTTAAAAGGAAAGGGCGGACTATTTTGGTGTTTAAGAGGTTTAAAATAATGCCTTACATCATCAGTAGGGTACTTATTCGAAGCATACAACAAGAGATCATATGTTTTACTTCATCATCCTCTTTCCAATTCTCTGTCAGAGCAAGAGATCGGGTAAAAGTCGGCATTATAAATAATTTTGAAAAACTATTTGAGTGAAAACGAATGGATTTCTTCAAGACAAACAGTTATTGCATTACTTATTCAAAACAGAAAGTTCTTACATGCCAAATATGCTTTCAATCAAAGAAATAAACATGGACAAAATGAAATAAACTTCTTCGGAGAGTCCTTTCCAGGATCTTTATTGTGCTTTCATGTAGACGGGAAAGACATGCAGAAATGTTTGGTGCGCAACTTTCAGACACGGCGTTGACGACCTTGAATCATGCCTGGGGAGGACGAACCTTGTCGAGATATGGGGCTATCTCGCACATAAGGGACGGAACCCTCAAAGAATAAGACTCCACTTTTGACCAAATTTTGAACGTCCGCCTTCATACCGTAACAACTCTCAATGTCGTGCCCCGGAGCACCTTGATGATACAGGCAAAATCTGTTGGCTTTGTACCAGTATGGAAACTTCTTAGGTACCTTGGGTGGAGCTCTTGTCTGGATATGACCTCTTTGAATTAGAGCTGGAAACAAATCAGCATACTTCACAGGGATGGGATCAAACTGATGAATTGCTTCTCTTGGAGTATCCAGAGGCATCCTTTGATACCTTTTCCTAAATCGTCGATTCTGTGGTTGATCTGGAGAGGCCAACCTCTGTCTAGGAGATGGTTGTTGTTCACGCTGAGCGGGCATCGCATACTGGTGCTGAGGACGGGGTACCGGAGCTATGAATTCTCTGGAAGGTCCACAGTCATCTTTATTGTTTGGGGCTATGCCCAAGTTGTGATGGTATTGCTTCACAAAAGCAAAAGTTAAGTCTTCCCAAGACTGAATGTGATTCCTTTGTAGCTTCATATACCATGTTAATGGTGCTCTACACAAACTTTCTTGGAAGCAGTGAATCAATAGTTGGTCGTTCCCAAGATAGGCGGTCATCTTCTGACAAAACATCATCAAATGATACCTTGGACAAATTGTACCTTTGTACACTTCGAAGGTGGGCATCTGGAATCCTGGGGGGATAACTAAGTTTGGAACTAGGTGCAGGTCATGAGCATGAAAATCAGGCGCACGGTTCCTCTTCATCATTTTCCATCGTTCCTCGAAGTCACGAAATTCATTCTCGAATGCTGTAAGCTCCGGATCGTCTATTTCCTTTTCAGCATGAATATTCTGAAAGTCAGCAAGCGGGTTGTCTTGCCCAGGCTGAAGTTGCACAGGAACAAAGTTGTCGGAGGGACGGCGAAGTGTCGGATTAGACCTTACTCTGAAGCTAGTCATGCGATCCATGTCTTTGTTCTCCTTACTATCCTTTAATGATACTTCCGGCTTGGTCAGATGGTCGAGACGGCGACTGACAGCAAAAGATGGAAAACCGAAATGAGCCACAACAAAGGAAAGACACATGCACAAAATGTAAAATGCCATGCTAAATGCTAATGCGAAAATGCAGATGTAAGAGGAGACTTCAAGAAACTCAAAGTGTTTTTCAGTATTATAATGTAGAATAATTGAAAAACTTTTTATTCTTGAGAAACATTGTAAAGCGAAGTACTCTTTTAAGAGTTTATTACAACGAAAGCAAAAGAAAACTTAGAACTCTATCCCACAGTCTTCTCTTTTGTACGGAGCTCCTCGGTCAACTGGTCAATGCGATCCTGCAACGCCGCTTTCTCGATGATGAGTCGTTCCACACACTCCTTCCAAGCCATGGTAGTTGAGGGGAGATCATCACTGGTAACAACACTTGAAGAGGCATGAGGAGAAAATAAATCTCCTTGCGCCTTTCTCTTTCTGGAAACTTCTATTTCCGGAGTCTTTTGAAGTCTTTCCTTCTCTACTTTGAGGGTGAAGAACTTATTCTTCCAAGCAGTCCTAAATTTCCGGGCCTCATCTAAAGCAATCCTTACTTGTTCAATTTCGTCCACATCGAACCAGTCAGGGTCATGAGGAGATAATACCATAGGTTCATGGAAAGGAAAAGGCATCTTGAGATCGAGAGCGCTTTCTCGCACCCAATGCAGATAATCCTCGGAAACAGCACAACTAGGATATCCTGAAGCAGCTGTTCCTTCCATATCAATATATTTCCATGCATAAATGATGACGGTCTTTAGATCTAGATCCTCTTCTCCTTTGAAATAGATCTCTTCCAACGAAACCAGGTCAGGCACTTGGATCATGGGGTGTCCGAACTGTCTACGGGCCAAAGCGGGATTGTAGCTTATACATCCTTCTCTTCCAATAAGAGGTACGTTGGGGAATCCTCCGATGCTAGGAATCATAGGCACGCCTCCATAGGCGGGATCATACCAAACAATGTCCAAATGGGTGAGGGCCATAAGTATCTCGGACCATCGAGGTGTCGCTACTTCGTCCCAAAGGGACGGATGCCAAGTCAAACGAGCGATGAACCATGAGTACAGCAAAGCGGTACAACATACAATGTGTCCTCCTCCTTCGGCATTCATTGAGTGAATCGAGAAGTACGTATCAGCAAGCAAGGTGGGTACTGGATTCTTGAGTATGAACAGCTTGATTGCATCCATATCAACAAAATTGTCAATTTTAGGGAACCAGAAAGTCCCATAGACCAACAAAGCGAAATTGGCTTTCAGGGTGAGAGCCTCCTTTCTTTCAGCATGGTAACGGACTTTTTCGATCAAAAAGTCGGCGGGGAACCCAAGGACTCCTTCCTTGGTGATCATGTGTGCTTGAACATATTCAAGGCTAAGATGAGTGGCATTTGCAATTTCTTGGTGACTAGGCGTGTCTTCCCTTCCGGTGAATAGGGGTCGAACAGTCACAGGCATCCTCAAAAGTTCTGAGTACTCTTCCAAGGTCGGCATCAATTGGTAGTCTGGAAAAGTGAAGCAGTGATACATCGGGTCGTAAAATTGAACCAATGTTTCCAACAATCCTTCTTTCATCCTTAGCTCGAGGAAACGGGAAACTCCTCCATATTCTGCTGCGAAGGCAAAGCGATCCTCGACGAGTTCGGCTAGTTCTCTCAAGCTTTCGACATTGGGACTCTGAAAAGTGTACTTCAGGGTTTCTCTTCTGAAATCCATGATTACAACACCTACAGAACGAATTTGAGTTTCTTGAAGTGAACAATGGAGAAAGAATGCAATGCAAGATGATTAGGACTTCATGGGATTCCTCTTATTTATGGGCATTGCGGTAAAAGGAAACGTTTTATTAAATTTGAAACGGACTACATAAATATTCTTTTAAAGAGTCCCAAATAAAGCTAAATAAAAGCTAGTAAAGACACTAAAGAAGCTTTGAATGCTGCTGCTTGAGCTGCTCCTCTAGTTGCGCCTTCTCACGGATAAGGTTGTCCACAATTATTTTCCAAATAGTGCATTTTGGGTCGGAGAAAAATAAATCCTCCATGACTTTCCTCTTCTTGCATGGGAGTAGCTCTTCATCCTTCAATTGTAGTTGTTTCTGAAGTTCATCCCTCTCCTTTTGAAGTTCAGCCTTCTGCTTTTGAAGTTCAGCCTTCTGCTTTTGACACTCATCATTTTCTGCCACTGCTACATGGTACTTGTTCTTCCAAGATTCCAGCTCATGTTGAGACTTGCTTAAGGACACCCCTAACTCCTCGGCTTTAGACATAAAGACATAAGTGGGCTCTCTCCTTGGAGCTATGGGATCTTGACGGGAATAGGGCATCTTTAGCTTGGTTGCCCTTTTTCTGACCCACTGGAGGTATGGTTCTAAAGATACACAGTTAAGCTTCCCTAGACTTCTCTTCCCTTTCTTGTGTACATTACGCCATGCATGTAGAATCTTTCCTCGGAGTTCCATATCATCTTTGAAGAACATACCCTCTACTTGAACACTCTTGGGAGGTTCCTTCAACGGGTATCCCAACTGTCGACGAGCTAAGATAGGATTGTAGCTGATTCCTCCATCAAAGCTGAGCAATGGTACATTAGCAAAGTCACCGCAGCTATCAATGATTAATACTCCATCATACACTCGGTTGTACCAATCAATGTCAGAATGGGTCAAAGCCATAACCCTTGGAGACCAATGCTCTTTGCCAATGTTTGTAAAAGAGCTAGACTTCGGCAAGTGTGAAATAAACCACTTGTAAAGTAAAGGTACACAGCAAGTAATCATCCCTCCACCACGAAGGTTTCGGAGATGTATAGAGTGATATGCATTTCCCAACAGAGTTGGCACTGGGTTGTTCTTCATAAAGATCTTGAATGCTTTGAGATCAATGAAGCCTTCAAAACTTGGGAATAGAAACAACCCATAAACGAGCAAAGCAAAAATTGCCTCAAACGGAGCCTTATTAGAATAATCAACATAGAATGAAGCCTTCTCGATTAGGAAACCTGTCTTTAAACCAAGAATTCCATCCTTAGTAACTAGGTTGGCTTTGACGTCAGATACCTTCAAACGGAGAGCTTTAGCAATATCTTTCTCATCAGGGTCCTTTTCCAAGAAGGGAAAAGGAGATTCTTCTAAGACAGGTAGACCAACCAAAAAAGAATACTCTTCCAACGTAGGTAGCAACTGAAAATCTGGAAAAGTGAAACAATGGTAGAGAGGATCATAGAACTGTAGCAGAGTAGCAAGAAGTCCTTCATTCACTGAGCAACCCAACAAAGATATCAGCTTCCCATACTTGTTCTTGAATTCTTCTTGATCTTTGATGAAACCCCACAACTTTTTTAGGTCATCCAATTTGGGACTCTTAAAAGTATATTTCACAGTATGTCTTTTATCTGAAACCATAGTGACCTACAATGTCCATAAACGAAAGTAAATCCCATAAAGTCCAATGCAGAATGATGTAATATGAATGCAGCAAACACAAGTATTCACATAAGGACATAAAGATAAACAAACAAGGGGCGCCCTAGGTTTGCAACGAGCATGGAGTAAAGGTGTACCCTTCCCAAAGGTTTAAGGACTAAAGGTTGTTTGTACCTGCAGAACAAGGTTCTAAAGGGACACAGAATCATCATCCCATCTATCGGATATTATCAATTTCCCAATTACTCGAGGATTAATAATATTCTCAAGAGAACTTCTTTTGAGTGTAGCTTCGCGTAGCACTATTTCGGAAGTACTTCCTCATAGTCTCGCACTACATCCTAATAAAGGCCAAAGTTGGGTTAAGGTAACTACGGCCCTCAATATCATAGGCTCCAAAGTCGAAAATAATGAGTGTCTTTACGATTGCTCGTTCAACAGTACTATTTCGAAAGGACCTCAACTGAGCGGGATTCTCGATTCAACTTAGTAGGGATTCAACTCCCTATAAGCCTTCTCGACTATATCACCATCCTATCTTAATTTCTCTCAAGTTCGGGTGTAGAACTTTATCTCACCACTCAAGAACAGTAATCCCAAAAGAAATACAAGAAAAAAACATGTAAACAATTAATCAAGTAGGCAGATATATAAAGCAGTAAACAAAATAAAATAAGATAGGGAAACCCACTAGAGACTCCCCAGTGAAGTCGCCATTTCTGTCGCGGTGAAATTTGGATACCAAACTATTGATTAGTTTGAATCTTTCATTTGCAACCGAACTTTGATTTGTCCAAAGGAAGGGATAAAGATCGAAATTCCCACAATGCAATGCAAATGCAAGGTTTAGATTGTTTAGGTTCGGGGGTTGGTTAAACTTAGGGAAGGTACTAGCATCCTAAGTTTCTGTAGTACTCTACAAGAACCTCTTGTTTTATGTTTGTTTACTGCTAAGTGTTTATCTGCTTAATGGTTAAAAGACCCTAGTGGTTTATTTCTAAGTATACTCGATAAGATATCACATCTTATGCCTACATATCCTTACGGGAGTGGAATCAAAGTATCTGTAGTTCCCCTAAAGGGTTAGAGGAGTCCTTTGACTGTGGTCAAAGTTCCTACGGGTTTAGGGTAGTTGTTTTGATTGGGTTTAGGAGAAGAGACGAGTCTTCATGTTAAGGGAGATGTAACCACCACAAATGTAATAAGGGTTGTAGGAAATGGTCTTTGCATCGTCTTAAGAAAAGGTCTTACATACTCGGATGGTCGCCAAGTGTGCCTTTATCGCTCTTAAGGCAAAGTCCTTACATGTTTGATTGTATTGTTGTGGGGTGGAGATTATATCTCACTTAAGATGATTAACATCTATTCTCTATTGTGTTTGAAGAGTTTGTATTGTTGTTTGTCTAAGTTGTAGAGATAATGGTCCTTCCTATAGGGTAGGATCTATCTTAAGTGATCAACTTGAATGGAATCAAGGATCGTGGGGAAATGATGCAAATGATGTGCAACTACACACAAGTGTTGACTCATGTGTAGGTTTTTCCTTTGGACGGAATGCGATGCAGAAAATAAATGCTATAATGTAAATGACAGTAAGGTAAATTGCAGAAAAGTAAACCATATAAGTACGCATGAAAGCGCTAAGCGTGGGTGAATGTGTATGTGTCGTGAAGTGCACCATTAATTAAATTGAATTAGGGGAAGTTGGATTGATTTTAAATTGATTGATTTTGGTTTGAACTGTGAGAAAATGTTTGATTGATTTTATGAGGAAATATTGAAAGTTGGATTTAATAATTTAATAAAAAGTATAGTTTTGATGAAAATTGATTTTAGAAAATGTTAATTTAATTTTTATTAGCAGAAAAAAAGTTTTAGATAAGTAGAGCCAATTTAGATAATATAAGGGATAGAAGTTAATTCAGGTTATAAAACTCATTATAATTTATTTTAAAAGTCATTTTAAGTGTGAAATAGTTTTTTTACGCAAATAGATATACTATCATCTATTTAAAAGATTTATTAGGATAAAATAAAATAGCTTTTTAAAATAAGTAGGTATAAGTTATTACTTTATGAAAAGGATTAAAAAACAGGTTATATGTTTATTTTAAAAAAGATTATAAGTTAAATAGAAATTGATTAATTAGGGCGATTAGTGTGATTAATTGATGATTAAAGGTTAAACGCATGATGAGTGTGTGATTAAGTGTGTGTAGAAACAATAGTTAGCAGATTACAAAATAAGATAAAACAAATAACGAAGTAACCCTAGGTCTCCTCCCCCAAAATCGCGATGGCTTCTCTCCCTCCCTCACGATCGCAAATGTGTTATCCTCTCTCTCGATTCTCCGGCATTTCGTTCATATTTGTACCTGAAACAAAACTTAGAGCATTAAATCATTCAATAATCTCAACATGTATGAAGAATTTTACCGAAAGTGAGAGGCGGCGGAGTGAGTTTGCGGTGATCGCTGGTGAAGGTAGTGGTTGCGTTTCGCCGGTAGGGCTCGCGGCGGTGGTAGTGGCTTCGACGATTGAAAAGATAAGTCGTTCAACTTTTGCACTTAGGGTTTCTCCTGGTGGATTTTTTTCGGTAGTAGTTTTATCGGTCCCTTTTCGTTCTCAGGTTCCTCCTTTATATAGGCCTCAGAATTGAAAACAATTTTGATGAGTATTGAGTATTGACTTGAATGCTGATTGATGATTGATTGGATTTTCCTTTTTTTGGGGTTTATCTGATTTGAAAAATATTCCTTTTTGTTGATATTATCTGAAGACTTTCCTTCTTCGTGTGATTGCAATAATACGTGTTAATGAAAATCCCAATCTTGTATCAAGCTGGTTAATGCCTTGATTTGCTAGCTGTTGCATCGAATCTTTTTTCAAGTGGATATTCTCTGAATCCTTGTGGGATATTCCCTGATTGCTTTTGCTAACTTGTGTTTGATGTTTGATGGGTGCAGAAAGCGAACGAATTGGGCCAGAAGATTAACAACCCAAAGTAATTTACGGTAATAGAGTCGGTGGCCTCAAAGCTTCATCATTTCCTGACATTCTTGCTTTGTCTAATCGGAAGCTGCAAACTAGTGCCTTCAAATTTCTGTTGCAACCTGCTGCGAGTACTTTGACAAAATATGTTCTTTGGCTATATCTTGCTGGACGATGTCATCATTATTTGAGTCCTTAATATTCTTGTTTTCTGTCTCGGTTTGACATGCTAGGACTGTTTGATTGGTCTCAAAATTGATGTTAGCTTGATATCTGGATTTGTGAATTGATGGACTAACTTTCTGATGTAGCTTCAAATCAAGTTTCAGTTCAACTTTCTGGTTTTCTGATACAAGTTCACTGACTCTTCTTTTTCTTCTTTCAGAGGGAAACTGGTGGTGTGGTTGCTGCCGAATCGACGCTGCCGAGAAAGGTTATGTGGTGATGGTGACCATTGGTCTGAACCTTGGCTTCGATTGATGCTTTAGTGATAATGACATTTGGGCCTGAGCGACAAATGTTGTATGCTGCGTAGTTCGATGCTCGGTAGGGAGTTGGTAACGGCTTCAGCCGTGGCTCTCCCAGCCGCTCGAATTAACACGCCCTATGATGAATAACTGAGGGCTGAATTTGTTTCTTTTTGTCTTCTGCAATGATCTTACTCGGTTGGTTTGGAAACAACGTGACTGCTATGGCTTAATGAACTGAGCTCTGCCCTCTCTTGACTTGAACTTAATTCTTTTCTTACACTTGTTTGTTCTATTTTTCGAGCTGGTTCAATGGTTTGTGAATTTGGGCTATGATGATCATGACTGAGCCCTGCTTCTCGCATTGGTGACCTCCATCTATGGTTGGGATCACTATGGTTGGTAAAGTTTCAGTGAGTTGGTTGGATTGTTTATGATGTGAATTGCTTGCTCAGCCTTGTGTGGCTTGTATTTCGTCAGCTTCGACCTGCTCTTATTTACTTGATGGCGGTTAACATGCTTGACCTTGGATTTGGTGCTTGTTTGCGGTTCTTCTGATAGACTTGTTGCAACATTCTGTTTTTCTGGTGATATTCTGGATTGTTATTGTGCTGAAGGGTTTTTGCCTGATGCCTTTACAATCCAGTTCCATCTATGATTTTCTGTCATGAGCTCGTTAACTCTTTCTCTTCATCTTTCAGGTTGATACTCATGCTTTGGTTGGATTCAAACTGCCGAGGAAAGGTTATTGGTGATGACGACCATTGGTCTGAACCTTCGGTTTTGATATTGTTGCCTTAGCGATGATGACCCTCGGGTCTGAGCTAAAACTTTGTGCTTGAGCTGGTAGTCCGAAATTACCGTATTTTACAATTCGATGTTTGGTAGGGTGTTGGGAACGGCTTCGGCCGTGGCTCTCCCAGCCGCTCGAACTTCACGCCCCATGATGAATAACTGAGGGCTGAAAATCCTTCCGTTCCTTTATTTTGTTACTCACTTTTGATTCACGATTTTCTCAACAACAACTCATTACTGGCCATCTCTTTTGATTTCTTCGGTTTTTTTTTCTAAATGCTACTCTGATCTTTTGCTGCAGGACCTATGGTGGGATTCATGGGCAAAGTGGCGATTCACCACACATCTGCTATTGGAGTTCGTATGGTAGTCCATGAGAGAAGATAACGAAGACATGGTGTATTTTCCATCAAATATCTTGGCAGCAGTGAAATATTTTGTAACATGGCATGATCTTAATGAAGCTTTAGAAGTAGATAATGAGTTTAGAGCTTTAGATTTTCTTCATGTAATAAATCCTACATCCGTGTATGAACCTTCATGAATATATTAGAATCTCTTGATGTTTTGTTTCAATGAAGTCTTAATAGAATGAATTACTTTCCAATATTCTTTTTGAATGCCACGTAATTGTTTCCTTTATAATAAACAAATGAGCACTCAAATCATGAATTGATTCTTTGAATAAATACGGGTGTCTCTTATTAATTCCTAAACCACAAACAATCCAACTTGCAATGAGCATAAGCTAGCAACATCTTTCCAACTTTAAAACTTCTCTTTGTCTTCTAGGCCACATCGTGGATATGCCTAACAGACGTGACACTTTAAACTCGGACAACCATTCACTCAATCATACCTCAGTTAATTTTCGCTGATCAAATAAATTCTCCGAGAAAAGAAAACAAGCAAACATCCGACTCCTTTTTAAAAGAAAAACAACACTGCGCCTTATTAGCAAAGGGGTTGCTCTGGAATGCCTTAAAAGTACCCTCTAAGAGATGAACTGCCCTGAATTCAGTTATGCTTCTGACAATCTTTTTCGGTAGTAATCGACTTGGATCGATGTCTCGATGATACTTAAACCATATGATAAACAAACTGTCACGGATATGATAACTTGAACGCCTTGAAAACCAGAGACCACCTTTCGTTGGAATCCGTCATAAATAATTTCAAATGACCAAAATACCCCTAGAATGATTCCTGTGAAACAAACTCACTCTACGTCTCGTTAGGGAAAGAACAAGATGCTATGCAACGTGACCGACTAAATGTAAGGGTAAAAATTGGGGTATTACTTGAACTATAGTGGTTTCAACGACAATGAGGTGGGATCTTAAGGTCAAAAATTAGGGTGCAACACTCACCAATCAGGAGTGAGACAGTTATAAACCTCTTGGATGAATCCAGACAGCCAGTGTCGCACGACTTGTTTCGAAGAAAAAAAAGAAAGAATAAGAAAGCCCGCTAAGTAAAAAGAAAAGAATAGCTGGAAAGCAAATACTTAGGCAAAAATCAGGGCATCCCGCTGGACTTCAAAAGAAAAATCGAAAAGAACTCTGAAGAGTCAGTCCAGGCAAAAATTAGGGAATCAAAAGAATGAAAAAGAAAGGATATAAAAAGAAAAATCCTCGAACAAGGACAAAGTCGCGTAGATACAGACACCGAAAGCGAAAAAGGAGTAACTGTCACTCCGAAGCACCTTGTGAGTTCTTTAACCAGTTGTTCCCAATATTCAACATACCTCTCGAAGAGGCGATCGCTCGAGCCAAGTTAACTGAACTTTAGGATCGGAGATCATCACGTAGAAGGGGTGGGTACAAATCATAATTTGAGCCAAATATCCTTTGTTTCACGAACCGTGAACCCGACCATGATACAACCCTTAAAAGACCTAATTGAGGCAGGGTTTATTCTGAAAGCGCATTACGATAAGGTTGAGTAACCTGACTCTTACATGATTTGCTAATCATATCCTTGTTGTATTTTTCACTGATCGAATCAGCACTACGTTTGAACTCTTTGGTTCATTCGTCACTCACTATCATGACACGTAAATGAGTGACAGTATATTTTTTCAAAATCTGCATGAACACTGCATTAAAATTACCATTCGTGAATAGACAATTTTAATTGCAAGTCAGTATTTGATACGAAGGAACTTCAACAGGGAATAGTCAATTAGGACTGAAGCGTAGCAGCCTGGATCAGAATGGTATACTGCGAAACCCTGTGAATCTGGGGCATTAACTTCCAGAGAGTTTAGAATCAGTTTGTTTGAGGACGAGTCCCGAAGCATCGGTTGATTATGGGACAGATTATTCAAGAAGCAGTTGATCAGAAGTGAATCTTCTCGAGACCCAATCAGGGGCAGTTATCCAGAACTCTTGTGATTTGAGGGCAGATCCCTCCAGTGTTCAATCAGGGCACGTTAAGTCGCTCAATGCTCATTCAGGGGCAAGCTACTTCAGAGATAGTGAAACCAACCATGCTGAGAGTTGGTTAATTGAGGATGAATCCTTCCGTTGTACAAATGTTGGGGCAAGCCATCTGAAGATTGTCTCGTTGCCAGCTGCTTTCTATTCAGAAGGAATTTTCCCAAGAGTCGCATTGGGGCAAGTTGAATTGCACTGGGGCAAGTTGTTCAAATGAGTTTGTTCACCCTAGCAAGAGTTGAGTGTCGGGGAATCGTGTCATTACCCTGCCAAAACCTGAACCTTCTGAAGAAGCCTTGCTGTCATTGGATTGTTATCCTACAGCCTAACCCGTTACTTGGCAGAACCTTGTAACCAAATCGTTTTAAAGTCCAGTTCTCGTCTGGCAAACCGGAGATCAGTTCTCGTCTGAAATCCAAACCAGAAACCAGCCCTGTCTGTTCACCTTTTCTGTAACCTATTGTTCAACCAGTTCTCGTCTGGCCAACACAGTTTTAAAGCCCAGTTCTCGCCTGGCAAACCGTAAGTCAGTTCTCGTCTAACAACCTAACATATTTTGCTATCAGTTCTCGTCTGATAGTCCACCCTGGATGCTAGTTCTCGTCTAGTATCTCCCTTATAAATCCATTTTGTTGGTAACCAGAAATAAATCCCTATCACCATAAACCTATCCCTAAACCAGAAAAGGCCTAAGTTTATTCGACACGATGATTCCTAGTGACTCGTATGTTGTCACATTCCCCGACACAAGGCTCGAGTGATCCCAGCTCCATGATTGGTATTTTGTATTCCCTGTGTTGATATTGTTGAATCAGGATTATTTTCTCAACAGAGTTGTACAATGAGTAGCTAAAGATTGATATCCCAGCAGTGTTGATACACAGGTATTCCTCATCAGACTTGATAGTCCAGCAGGTGTTACCCAGAAGGGTCAGTCTCTGTAAGGCGTATGCAAGATTATCCTCAGCAGATCAGGATTGATATCCCCGATAGAGTGTAGCAGCATCTCCCCGCAGAGTCTGAATGCGGGACCAAGAGCATTGATATGTATCCCCAAGCAGAGAAGATTCTCTCCCCAATCAGAGGTATCCTGAAGGATCGTCATCTCCCTAGCTGAGTCACATATTGAAGTGTGTAGTAGTTGATAGTGCCAGACTGAAGTCTCCATCGGAATTGAGATTCCCCACAGAGTCGTACTCTCTCCCGAAGCAGGATGATTTCTTCTTCCCCAACCGAGTTTGCAGATCCCCGAGAGAGCCGAGTCCTTGGAAGCCGTTCGGGCTATGATTGGTTTTCCCCAGTAGAGTGTTGAATAGCTGATGTTGTGTTTCCCCATCGGAGTCGTTTTCTTCCGGAAAGCTTTGCCGCGAAGACTGCGCGGTTTATTTCTGCGATTGACATCGTTTTCCTCAGCAACTGTGGTTTGAATATCCAGATCAGCAGGTCCAGGTGCTCGTAGAGCTTCGTTCCCCTGCATCAGTCAGCTGAAGATCATTTCCCCAGGCGGAGTCCAATTGAGATTGGTGGTCGTTTCTCCTTGATAGGAGGCTTTTCCCTTCAGCATTTATTTTGCTGATGGGGCTATAGCATGTTGCATGATTGCATAGCATTTACCCTGAAAACGCGTAGCATTTCCACCGTGTGAAGCATTGCGCCATTGTCGAAACATATGCATACGAAACATGAGCCAGGTCGCCACCGTTCTTGTTTTGCAGATGTTCCTCCTCAGAATGGTTTGGTTCTAGATGATTCTTGAATTCTCCCCAGCAAAGTCGTTTGCTCAAGATGATTCTTGAATTCCCTAGCGAAGTTATGTGCTTAAGATGATTCTTAAAATCCCCAGTGAATTCGCCGGAGTTGGTTGCTCAAGTTGATGCTTGAAATCCCCGGTAGAGTATTTTCTTAGGATGATTCCTGAAATCTCCAGCAGAGTTATTGGTTCAGGACGATTCTCGAAGTCCCCGACGGAGTTATTTGTTCAAGATGATTCTTGATTTCCTCAGCATAGATGATTCACCCAGAATGATTTCTGGAATCCCCGAAGCAGAGTTACTTGATAGTTCTCCAGAATCCCCAGCGGAGATGTGTCATCCCCCAGCAGGTTTTAAACAGAGAAGTTGAACTTTCCTTAGAAGACTTGATGATTGAAGTCCGGCAGCGGTGCCGAAACCCCAAACTTGCTGATGAAGTCCAACTGTATTAACAAAGTAGTTCTCTCAACTGATGCGGAGTGCCTGACGACAGAAGTTTGGATATCCCCCAATTGGTTCATGACTGATCCAGGATTCTGTTCTCGACCTACTGACGAAGTCCGGCTGACGCCCGAAAATGTCTTTGAATGCCCGATGGCATGAATAGCTTGATTGTTAAAAGTCCCTAATGACCTGACGAGTCCCGAGGAATTCTTCTGCTATGACACAGAACGCCTGACGGTATAATCGACCATGTATTGCCAGTTACCGTGTAACCGGTGATCCCTTGATGACTTGAGGACGAATATCTACAGCAAAATCAGATGATCATCCTGACGGAGATTTAAAATCAGACTTTTCCCCGGTTACCGTGTGACCAATTCCCCGGTAGAGTTGTCACGCAGCTAATATTTCAGTTTTGAAGATGTTCCTACCAATCAGAGTATCGTTTACCTGTGAGGTTAGCAAATCACCCGTTACCGTGTAACCAGTGATCCCTCGATGATTTGAGGACGCAAGGATATCAAATAAATTAGAGAATCATCCTGACGAAGGTTCAGATCAATATTTCTCCATCTAGTTGCTGTGCAGCTATGATTTCAGCTTCCGAAGATTTGTTCCCACCAGAGTACCGTGTACTTGTGTAGTTGGCAAATTTCCGGGTTCTTTGGTATTCAACCGTCTTCTACCTTTGAATGTTTGAAAGTCGTTCGCTCTTCAACCCTTCAGGTCCAAGCCGTTTGAATAGGGGCAGGTGTTGCACCCCAAAATTTGACCAACTACTTATCGCAGTTTGGCTCATGTTTCGACTCATTTCATTTTGCATTTGCATACCGCGTACATTGCATTTTTTCCAGTCAGATTGACTTTGTCGGGATCACAGCCCTCTGATCGCGCTTCAAGCATTTCAGGCCAATACGAGGACGTATTTTGAGAATCGGTGCTCGTCCCGGTGTTTTCAGCTCTCGCTGTTGTTTTTGAGGACATCTCGGTGTCCGAATTTTTACCGTTTATTTCGATATAGTCGCTAATCGATTTAATCGGCTTCCTCGTTTTTTTAGGCTTTTTCCCTTATTTTCTAGAATTTTTTTATGGAGTTAATTGATTTTTCTAAGTATTAGATAGTTTTTTTTAATAGATATTAATTGTTTTTAAATAGTTTAGTTTTAATTTCTTTTTTTTTTAGGAATTTCTTTAATCATTTTAGATAATAGGTTTTAATAAAATCATGTTTTTAGATATTAAGTAGAATTTTTAAAATGATTTTTAATAGGAAATTCTTTTTACTAGGTTTTTTAAATAGAATTAATAGAGTTTTTTCTATTTTTTGTTTGTCTAGAAATATTAGATTTTAATAGTTAATCCTCTTTTTTAGATTTAATATATATTAGAGTTTTATTTTAAGATTTAATTCTTTTAGGATTTAAGTAGATTAATTAGATCTTAATCATTTGTTTAGATGTTAACTAGAGTTTATTAGATTTAATTAGGTTAGAATAGTCTTAATTTGCAATTTAGGCTTTAATTACTGTTTTAACTTTTCGTTAGCATTTAATTGTGTTTCATTAGGGTTAATCATGTGTTCATTAGTGGTTAATTCAGATTTAATTCGTGGGCCAGGTTTCTTATGGAGGCCCAGTCCAAGTCTGGCCACGTGTCTGCCTATAAAGGGCCACGCGTGTGCATTTCAGAGCTTCCTCTTCACGCCACGTTTCACCCGCAGAAGCTTCCATATCCTTCTGCATGTAGCCCCACGTGGCTCTCCCTCTCTCTTCCACCTCCACCACGTGTAACCCATGCACACACTCCCTCCGCCACATGTCCACTCCTCACCCTCGCCGGATTCTTGGCCGCCGGTCATGCAACAGCCGCGCGACCACCTGCTAACTGCCTCCGGCCACCGCAACGGTCACCGGAAAACGCATTTCGCCCAGAATCTCACCGGATTCATCATGTTCATCATCTGTGTTCTCAGTTTTCCCAGATTCGCGCATGATCTTCAACGGAGTTTCTTCACCGGATTCATCATATTCATCATCTGTTCTTGATTCCACCCAGATTCATCCAGAAACTGATGAAGATCCTTCAATCTCCATCCCTCGTTTTTCATCCAGAACTCATCAACGAAGAACATTCATCTAGATTGTTCATTGTTCACCAGGCTTTTCCAGAAATTCCTTCGAACGTTCATCGTTTTTGCTCAATGCTCAGCAAATCTGCGTCCAGATCTTCATGCTTTTCCCAAGAGATTTCAAGAATCTTCAGTGAACTTCAAAGATTCATCGATCATCACGATCTTCGTCCAGATCCAGGATCTTCATCATCCTCGTCTGTCGCGTTCATCACGAACTCCCGATCGAGATCTTCAAACAACTCGTCCGCTCAAATCGTTTCCAGATCTCATAACCTTCGTTCAGTTAACTTCTTAGATGTTCGTCAATCTTCAACGCGTCTTCAAGCATCCTTCATCGCCTCGTCAAACTTAGGATCTTCAAAGAGCTCAAACATCCAGATTATTCATCCGTCCTGTAACATCAATCCTTCATAACTCTCCCGTCTTTTCCAAGTACCATCATCATCGATTCTTCGTCAAGAACGGTGTTCTTCAGAACCTTTGTGAAGTTCTTCAAGGCGTACCACCATTGTTTCCAGATGAACAGATTGATGGGAGTGAGACTGAGAGATCAGGTAAAGAACTTTGTGAGGTTGAACGGTGTTATGAGAGTTGAGTTGAGACCAAAGGTTGAAGGATTGAGAAAGGGAGAAAGGTTGGTGAGGAGATCGAATCGGAGAGTTTGGAGAAGGGAGTGAGGGCGCCGTTTGGGAGGAGGTGAACAGTGTTCGAAGGAGAGAAGAGTGATTAGGGTTTTAGAGTGGGTTTTGGTTTGCTGAAGCATGGACCACATGGCCGTCAAGGGAACTGGGCTGGGCCCATTGGTTTCCAATCCGTACACCCCCCGTTCCCACATTCACCCTCCGTTTTTTTTGTTGTTGTTTGGTTGTTTTGATTGGGCTAGGCCCAACTGATTTCTGGCTCACACCCCTCCTGTTGCAGCGCACCCCCTTTGTTTTTCTCTTTTTTTCATTATTTTCTTTTATATTCATTTGCTTAGATTTTTAAAGAAAAAGAATATGTGAAAAAGAATATATAATATAAAAATAAAAAAAATGGAAAATATAGTGGAATGAAAAATATAAAAAATAATAGTATTTTAATATTTTCTTTTTAGGATATATTTTCTTTTAGGAGTTTCTTTTACGCCTTTTTAGAGGTAGAATTAAAGGTCCACTTGTTAGGGGACTATTTTTCATTAGATTTTCCATGATAGATGGGTATGATTTTTTAGGAGTTTATCATTGTAACCTTCCGAATATTAATAAAATGAGATTTGTGTTGTGGTCCCCGAAGTAGCTGAACTACAGCTGCTCTGATTTTCTCTGATGAGAATATGTAGGCATAGAATGCGATATCCTAGCGAGCACACTAACAACTAACCTTTCTGTTCTCTCGCTGCTGTGCGAACGAGACTTTCCCGCTGACGACTGATGTTATCCTTTTCTCTTGCCCTTGTGCATCTGAGACCAGACCGTAGTTCTAGTTCCCGTAGGTTCCCATACCTTTAAAACCCAACATACTATGTCCGTTCTACTGCAAACAGGTACGCCTACGTCTCCAATGGTCGAGCAGCGTCCACCTAACTACTAGAATGTGTACGCTAGTATCGTCAACTTAATCTCTCACCCCCGTGTGACCGAGAACACCCTGTCTAGCCGTAGTTAGCCTGAACTACGTCATGCTCTGATTTCTCTGACGAGAATACGTAGGCCCAAGACGCGACGTCTTGCCGAGCAACTTCCCCCGTAGTTTCCCGAACTACGTAGACTCTGATTTCTCATTCTCTGATGAGAATATGTAGGCATAGAGTGCGACGCTCTATCGAGTCAGTTTCTTTCCGTTTAGACTTAGCAGCCGTAGATAGATTGTTTTTCACCCGTAGACAAACCAGCAAGCGTGGATCCCGTCGAGTACGACAGACGTGAGGGGTGCTAATACCTTCCCCTTGTGTAACCGACTCCCAAACCCAGACAAAGGTTGCGACGACCTTGTCTTATACCTTTTCGTCAGGTTTTTCCGATCGTTTCCTTTCCCGCTCTGAGGGATAAATAACGAAAGGTCGCGGCTCTTCTGTTTTGTCGGCACCTTATTTTCGCGGAAGCGACATATCCGTGGATAGCGCAGACGTAATTTGGAGTCTTTTCGTCTACCATTAGACGATGTGAGTATTTGGATGTCTTTTCGTCTACTTTTAGATGATGTGAGTATTAGTCTCTTCCGGAGGTGAAGCTACCAACTGCGTGTTGATCTAGCCTTTGAAGGTGAGAAAATACTTAGAAGAGGGGTTGAATAAGTATGTAGAAAAAATTAGTAATAAAAACTCAAGGATTTTTATCCTGGTTCATTGAACTCAACTACTCCAGTCCACCCTATCAAGAGTGATTTGCCTTTCCCAAACAAGGACTTAATCCACTATTAAATCAACTGATTACAATAGTAAGCACTAAGAACAACTGTTCAAAGTCTTCTCAAGAACTACTGATCCTAACTGGATCTTCTTAAGGTTCTTTTACAATCAAATGTAATAATAATACAAGTGTTTAAATTGCTTCTAATAAAGCTTTATCACAACTGTGATTTTTCACTTAAGATTTAAGAACTATGAAATAAATTCAGCAAATGAGTATAAGTTGTATGAGAGCTTGTAATGAATTCTTTCAAGTATTTCGTCAACTGAAGAAGATGAATGGAGTCTTGCTTTTATAGGCACAGAGGTCCAAGAAGTCTTTCACGTTGAAGGTTGTGTACCAAAAAGGTCTGAGCCTTTTTGTCTTCACATCACATGACCTTTCCTAGAAATAGAATGCACAGAAAAATCCTTTTTGTCTGTGTTCTTGTGTCTAGCATAAATAAGGAAAGAGTCGTTTGGCCATTCCAACGGACATAACTTTGAATTCTTCTTCAACAAGTTTCAGCAAAGTATCAGAGCCTTGACTGATCAGAGCCTTCTGATGTTCATCAGAGTTTGCTGAATCAGAGTCTTTGCAGCAAGTGTGCTTCTAGCGTGTAATTGTTCAGAGCAGAGTTTGGGATCAGATCCTCAGTACTGGCAGCGTTAGTACTATCAGAGTCTTCTAATTCAGATTCTTCTGGCTACTGCTTCAGATTCTTCTGTAGCTTCTGCTTCATACCCTTCTGTAGACAGCGCTCAGAAACTTCTGGAGGCAGTGTTCATAATCTTTTAAAAGATGCTTCAGAGCCTTGCATATTTTTCATGTTCATATCTAATTTGCTTCCAGAATAATATTCACTTTAATATCTGCAGCAAACATTCTCAAACAAATTTTAGAGTATATAATTCTTTAATACAAAATTTCATAAGAGTTATCATCAAGACATAGAGATATTATTAAGAACCAATATGTGTTCTAACAATCTCCCCCTTTTTGATGATGACAAAAACATAGGAAATTTTGTTCAATAAACAATATAATTATAACTCCCCCTGAGATTATGAATCTCCCCCTGAATTGAATACTTAGAAGGAATAGAAACTTCCCTTTTTGCATGAGTATTCTTTTCAGAATCAGAGCCTGATTGTTCTAAAAATTTGATCTTGCATGTTTCAGAATCAGAGTCTGATAGGTTAAATAAGATCTGGGAGTCTCAGAGTTACTTTTAAAGAATATGTCAGATTTATCAATTGTTCTGTGTTGCACCCTAAAATTTGCTCAACCTATTTCACCTGGTTTATGTTTCAATTGCATTGTCATTTGCATAATAAGTCATGTACATAGTCTAATCATTTGCATAACATAGCATAACAATTCATCTAACAAGGGATCAAGTGCCATTCTTATCAAAAGAGGCACATAGGGGTTTTTTATTCAAGCTCAAGACTATCCAAGTAATCAAGAAATGAGTTAAGGCTTTGAAAAGTTTGAGGGTCAACCAGTGGATTTCTCTCCTAGTTTGAGGTATTGAGTGTCACCAATGGAATATGGACTATGAATTGGAAGCATGTGAAAAGCTCATGAGAGACCTATAGGGTCATTTTGAAGATGAGACAAGTCATTGATACAAGTACAAGAGCCAGAGTTGAAGTACAGTCAACTAGGGTCTCATTTGGGTCAACCCTAGGTCAACTGAGGGATTGAAGAGCATCAAGGCTTAGTTGAAGGATGTGGGATTCATGATATGATATGTGGATACATTTGTGGTGTTGTGCCAAGGATAAATCAAAGAGAATCAAGAGGAGGAGGAGTTACCAAATTAGGGTTTCAGTGTAAAAACCCTAATTTAGGCTCACTTCCAAGCCAGATAAGTCAAAATGCAAGTTTCAAATGAATTCTTGGTCAACATGAAACTTGTAGAGCTTGATCTTAGATTTAATTTGAGTACTAGAAGTCCTCAAGAAGATTTGTAGAACTCAAGTTATGGTTCTTGCAAGTTATGGGTCCCCAGAGGACACTGAAACTTATCTGTGAAAGTCACTTGACTTCCAAGCAACCTTTGCCCATGAAGGAGTTTTCAAATGGATTCTTGGCCAACATAAGAGTTGTAGATCTTGGTCTTAGATTTAATTTGAGTACTAGAAGTCCTCAAGAGGATTTTTGGAACTCAAGTTATGGTATTGGCAACCCAGGGGTATTTTGGGAAAGTTGAATTACAGGTCATTTTGCAACATAGGTCCAAATCTCCATCTTCCACTCCTCAAATGGAAAAATGTTCAACATGAGATGTATTCAAAATGATGTTTTTAGCCTAGATAAGAGGTCATGATAGTTTGGAATGACTTGTGTTGCACCCTAAAATTTGCTCAACCTATTTCACTTGGTTTATGTTTCATGTGCATTGTCATTTGCATACTAAGTCATGTACATAGTCTAATCATTTGCATAACATAGCATAACAAGGAATCTAACAAGGGATCAAGTGCCATCTTAATCAGAAAGAGGCCCATCAAGGGGTTTTATTCAAGTTCAAGATCATCCAAGTAATCAAGAAATGAGTTGAAGCTTTGAAAAGTTTGAAAGTCAACCAGTGGATTTCTCTCCTAGATTGAGGAGTATTGAGATTCATCAATGGAGTATGAGCATGGAATTGTGGGTATGGAATGTGCACAAAGATCATGGAAGACCTAGAAGGTCATTTTGAAGATGAGTCAAGTCATTGGTGTGATTACAAGAGCTACAGTTGAATGCAGTCAACTAGGGTTTCATCTGGGTCAACCCTAGGTAAACCCTAGGTCAAATGGTTGATTGGAGGGCATCAAGGCCCACTTGGAGGATGTGGAATTCAGGATTTGATATGTGGATATATGTGTGGTGTTGTGCCAAGGATAAGTCAAAGGAAATCAAGAAGAAGAGGAGTTACTAAATTAGGGTTTCAGTGTAAAAAAACCCTAATTTAGGCCTAACTTCCAAGCCAGATAAGTCAAAATGCAAGTTTTAAATGATTCTTGGTCAACATGAAACTTGTATAACATCTCAATAGCTTTAATTTGAGTGCTAGAAGTCTTCAAGGAGATTTATAGAACTCAAGTTATGGTTCTTGCAAGTTATGGGTCATCAGAGGACATTGAAATTTATCTGTGAAAGTCACTTGAATTCCAAGCAACCTTTTCCCATCAAGGAATTTTCAAATGGATTCTTGGCCAACATAAGAGTTGTAGATCTTGATCTTAGCTTTAATTTTAGTACTAGAAGTCCTCAAGAGGATTTGTAGAACTCAAGTTATGGTCTTGGCAACCCAGGGGTATTTTGGGAAAGTTGAATTACAGGTCATTTTTCAACATAAGTCCAAATCTCCATCTTCCACTCCTCAAATGAAAAAATGTTCAACATGAGATGTGTTCAAAATGATGTTGTTTGGCTAGATAAGAGGTCATGAGAGTTTGAAATGGCTTTCTTCACAAAGTCACCAAAATGGCCTAAAATGAAGGTATATTTTAAATGAACCAAAGTTGGAAATTAGGATTTTTGATCTACACATCCAAACCAAGCCATATGACATTCCAATTTGATTGTAAAATGCATTTTGAGAATATTGACATTGCCACAATTTTGAATTGAGGGTTATTTCAAGGACTTGCTTTGTAATTTGGTTACTTGAATCATAAGGCACCATTGCAAAACTACTTGGCAAGGCAAATGCAAGGCTCCTTTCCATCCATACACCTCCAATATCTCATTTGGAGAGAATTTAAACTCAGAACAAGTGCAATTGCAAGGCAAAACATGAGCTGGTGTGAGTGCATAGCATGACATGAGATCTCATGACATGAGATGGTGAATTTCTCATTGGATCAACCTAGAACTTTCTAGAGTCTTCATTCACACTCTATATATGCATATGAAGTGATCTCAAGCAAGAGTTGGTGAGAATTGAAGGAGAGAAGAGAGATTGAGATCAGAATTTTCTTGTTGCAATTCAGAATCGGTTCTAAGTTTTTACCCCATTTCAATCCAATATCTTGATCCCATTTGCTTCCATTGATACTAGTGAATGTTTCCAGATCAATTTCCAAGCAAATTGGTGGCTGAATCGTGTTCTTGCTCTTGGATTTTCTCACCTGCAACTCACTATCGGGTTCCAAGATTCAAGAGGTTTCAACCATTTCTTTTGCATACAGAAGCAAGATTGTGACTCATTGAAGGTGTATTGAAGTTCTCAAAGCTTGATTTGAAGGTTTCATACCTCTGTTCATCTCAAATTTGCAGGTAGGTAAACTTCAATCCACAGCTTGATTCAGGTAGTTTCAATTGGTTTTGATTAGTTAGATTCAATGTAGATGATCATGTGGAACTTTCTGGTAGCTTTAGGGTCAGTTTAGAGACAATTGGTTGAATGATGCAATTTGTGTTCATGATCGTATCTTGGCATTCTTGGTGTTATAATCATGGTTTGATGGATAGAAATGTTCAGTGAATTATGGTGAAGAGATTAGGTTAGTCAATTTTAAGATTGGTGAGTTTTGATCATAGAAAAATAAAATTAGCATTTTAGTCATTTTTCTATTTCTGGTGAATTTTTACATTTAGTTGCTTTTATTGCATTTTATTTTGTATATCCATTTTGCTGAATTTAGTATGATCATTCTACTTTGATTTTTGATGCCATTCTGTTTTCTATAGTTAGATTATAGTATTAGGTTCCCCTTGTAATTTTATCACATTTTTTTTATTTAATTTTAGTTAGTTTTGAACATTAAACTTTAGGGTGCTAGAATTAGGGTTTCAACTTGACATAGGTGCCTTTCAACACATAGTTTTGGGGTTTTTAGTTTGATTTAGGCCTTGGGGTTTATGTGGGGTATAGGGTACATAGTTAGGGTCCCTTAGAAATTAAACTAGGATTTTATGATGAATATTTCCATTTTATTTAATTTTTGCAAGTTGATTGATATTGGTGTGTTCCCTCTTGGGATATTGGGTTGTTTGTTGAGTTTTGGGCCTTTCTTTAGGTGTTGGGGCTTGTGCTTGGCTTAAGGGCTGTATGAAGACTTTGAGGATGATTGAATACAAATGATGATGCTTGGATCTTAAGTTACTTGTGCTTGAAGATTGCTTGATGAAGACTTAGGAGATAGGAGACATAGGGAGAGCTCTAGAGTAGAATGATTCCTTCTGTTAAACATAGAGAGCTTCTTGTGCCTCTATTCCATCCTATGACACAAGGTCCCCTAAAAGAGTTTCATCTCTCCTTAGGAGGGATGTAGAGCATGCTTTAACTGGGTAGAATCTTGAGGATAACTTTCACTAGCTGTGTGAAGATCTTAGTGATTTCCCTGGGTTATCATTAAGCATCTTAACATTACAACCTCATCTGTTAGTTGATTCTCTACTGTGAGTGTATGCATGGAAGTTGAATACATATTGAGGATGAAGTCCATTGATGATTACAGAAGATGAAGCTTGTGCTTGTCAAAGCTGGGGATTGGTTGAAGGTTAGGGTTTTGCTGCTGATTGAAGTTGTCTGCTTGCTGGATTCAGTGCTTGCTAAAGCTGAAGACTATTGGAGATAAGAGCTTATTTGAAGTTTGAATACCATTAGAAAATGAAGATGAGTGGTTACTGTCAGCCTTGTGTTGTTAATCAACTGTAGCTGCCAGAGCTGGTACTGTTTGAACCTGTTTGCTGTAGGAGCTAGTGTGGCTTTTTGAGCTGGTGTTGGGTGTGATTTTCTTTGCTGTATTGTTTGTTGATTTTCCCTTAGGTTTGAAGTGAAGCTGTTTCACTTTGCCTATTGTTTATTGCTGCACCTCATGCATTTTACTGCTTTACTATATATATGTTGTTTCTTTTCCGTTTATCCCCTAGGATCTCCGATTTCCTCTATGCAGGAGGGAATTATGACAGACATTAGGATGTAACCCATGCATGATAACATTAGGGTAGTTTTGATTCCCTTTTAAAACCCTAGGTTTTTTAGACTTCTCTTCTATCTCAAAACAATTCAAAACACAGTAATAAAGATAATCGATGCCGTACGCTACGAGCCTTAAGCTATTTGAGAAAGGTCGCTGGAGGGTCACTCTTCAGTAACCTGATTGCTTAGTGTGTTACCCTTAGGGTGGCATACGACGTAGTCACCCTCAAATCATAGTCTCTAGTGCGTCAGAGATTGCAAACATCGTAAAAGACAGTTCTTGCGTAAAAGACTGAAAACAAACATCAACATGTCATTTTTGTCCGCTTGGACTCTTAATCAGGAAAAACCCTTTCATAAGGAGATAAAAACATTCAGACAAGCTTGTGTCTTTCGTAGCCCGAACTACGTTTGCTCTGATCTTTCATGCTGTATGAGAGTACGTAGGCATAGGATGCGATATCCTAGCGAGCAACCTTCCCCTCCTTTCCCGTAGGTAGGCGAACTACGTTGACTCTGATTTCTCGTTCCAGAAGGGAATACATAGGCATAAAGTGCGATACTTTGCCGAGTCATTTTCTTTTCTTTTAACCCCAGACCTGTAGAATAGATAAAATAACAATCCATACTAGAAAACAAGCATGGATCCCGTCGAGTACGACGGACGTGAGGGGTGCTAATACCTTCCCCTTGCGTAACCGACTCCTGAATCCATGATTTGGTTGCGATGACCATTCCTTTCCTGTCTTTGCGGTAGGTTTACTTCGAGCGTTTCCTTTCCCTCCTTTGGGATAAATAACGCACGCTGGCGACTGTTCTGTTTAGCCGGCGCTGATTTTCGCAGTAGCGACAACTTGCTTCACAAAATCATAAAAATGGCCTAAAATAAAGGTAAATTTTAAATGAATCAATGGTGAAAATTGGGTTTTTTGATTTACAAAACCAAACCAAGCCATATGACATACCAATTTGATTGTAAAACACATTTTGAGAACATTGACATTGCCACATTTTTGAGTTGAGGATTAATTCAAGGACTTGCTTTGAAAATTGGTTACTTACATCATAAGGCACAATTGCAAAACCACTCTTCAAGGCAAATGCAAGACTCCCTTTCATCCTAACACCTCCAAAATCTCATCTAAGGACATTTTAAACTCAAAGCATAGTGAATTGCAAGCTAAAACATGAGCTGGTATGAAGAGGGCATGAGATGATATTTTCATGACATGAGAATTTGATCTTCTCATTGGATTGATCCAGAAGATTCTAGAGTCTTCAAACACATTCTATATATACATTAGAAGTGATTCAGAGCTTGAGTGGGAGAGAATTGAGGCAGATTGGAAAGGTTGCATTTTCAACTTTCTTCTTGCAAACCAAATTTTGTTACACAGTTTCAACCACTTCCAATCCATTCTTTTGATATCAGAAGCTTGCTCTAGTATTGGTGGATGATTTCAGATAGAATCCATAGCAAGAGAACTGAGGAATTGTGAGATAGCATTTGGAATTTTTCATCTGCAACTCAAGATCGAATTCAAGAATCCAAGCCATTTCAATCTCTTTCTTTGCATACAGAAGCATCATTTGGTGATAGTGAAGGAATCTGGAAAGTATTGAAGCTTATCTTGAAGCTTTGATCACTCTGTTCATCTCAAAATTGCAGGTATGCAAATTTCAATCCACAGCTTGGTATAGGCATAATCAATCGGTTTTGAATAGCTAGATTCAATGTAGGTTAGTGTATGAAGCTTTCTGGTAACATTTGGTTTGATTTAGAGACAATTAGTGGAGTGGCATAATTTCTGTTCATGATCATATCTTCGTGTTTTTGATGATAGAATCTTAGTTTGATAGTTAGAATTGATCTGGGTGAAGTGGTGAAGAGTTTAGGCCACTCAATTTTAGGTTTAGTGAGAATTAATTTCTGAGAAATTTCTGAGGATTCAATCGTGAATTGAGTTAGGATGTGTTTCACTGATCATGATTAGCATAGTTAGATTCAGGATGAAATTTCAAGTGAGTTAGGGTTTTTATTTTTGATTTTTGATGAAGATTTGATGGAACACGAATTGGAGAAGATGAAGTTGTTACTTTGTTCTTCCATGGCTGTTTCCCTCCACTGAACAATCCAAAGGTTGAAGATGAGTTTTAAACCATTAGATCCTAGGATGACCTTTGACCCAATCCAAATCCAACGGCCACGCGTGATTCAAAGCTTGTGAAGGAGTCTGAAGAGAGACCTAATACGCACCGTTTCATTAAGTTGCCAGCTTGGGCTTAAGTGAATTAATTGATACCAACACCCCACTTCCAAGGCCCAATGAGAAATACACTGAGTTCGTTTGCTATTCATACCAACCTTTTTTCTATTTTTCATTGATTTTCCATGTTAATTTCTGACTAGCATTGGGCTTATGCGCGCTTTTCTATCCATACCCCCCTCTGGGCCCAGTTGATGATTTGAACTATTTCTGATTGCTATTTGACACGCCTGCTACTCATTTTCTTTTATTTTTCACTTTAATTTTTCATTTCATATAGGTTGCTTTGAAAAATCATAGTAAATTGAAAACTCATCATTTTTAGATGGGAATTTTTTACCTATGTTCATGAAAACATCAAGAAAATAATAAAAGAATAAAAAGATTAATTCATGCATTTTCTTTTTTTTTTTTATGGCATTTTTACAAGTTTAAGTGCTTTTATTTCATTTTCATTTGATATTGCAACTTGCTGAATTTAGTATGATCATTTCACTTTGATTCTTGGTGTAATTATTTTTGCTATAGTTAGTATATAATATTAGGTTCCCCCTGGAATTTTATCACATTTTTGTGATTTAATTTTAGTTAGTTTTGAACATCAAACTTTAGGGTGATTAGGATTAGGGTTTACCTTGACATAGGTGCATTTCAACACATAGTTTTGGGGTTTTTTAGTTTGATTTAGGCCTTGGGGTTTATGTGGGGTATAGGGTACATAGTTAGGATCCCTTAGAAATTAATTTAGGATTTTATGATGAGTATTTCCATTTTATTTGATTTTTGCAATTGGTTGATATTGGTGTGTTTCCCCCTTGGGAAGTTGCTTTGTATGTTGGGTTTTGGGCCTTTCCATTGGGTGATTGGGCTTGGGTTTGGCTTGTTGGAGCTCATGAAGACTTTGAGGATGATTGAAGACAAATAATGATGCTTGGAGCTTGAAGTTTCTCTTGCTTGAAGATGGCTTTTGAAGACTTAGGAGATAGGAGATATAGGGAGAGCTTTAGAGTAGACTGATTTCTTCTGTCAAACATAGAGAGCTTCTTGTGCCTCTATTCCATCCTATGACATAAGGTACCCCAAAGAAGTTCCATCTCTCCTTAGGAGAGATGTAGAGCAGGCTTTGATTGGGTAGAACCTTGAGGATACCTCTCCCTTGCTATGATAAGATCTTAGTGATTTCCCTGGGTTTTCACTAAGCCTCTTAACATTCCAACTTCCTCTATTAAGTTGATTCTCTCCTGTGAATGTCTGTATTGAAGTTGAAGACCTATTGAAGATAAGAAGGGTATTGATGACTAGAGAAGATGAAGCTTGTGCCTGTCAAAGCTGGGTATCTGTGGAAATTAGGGTTTTGTTGCTGATTGAAGCTGTCTGCTTATTGGGGTTCAGTGCTTGCTAAAGCTGAAGATTATTGGAGATAAAAGATTATCTGAAGCTTGAATATCATTGGAAAGTGAAGATGGGATCTTTCTTGAAGTTGTTATTGTCAACCTTTTGCTGTTAATCAACTGTAGCTGTCGGCGCTGGTGCTGTTTGAACTGCTTACTGTAGGAACTGGTGTTGCTGTCAGAGCTGGTGTTGGATTTTAGTTCTTTTTCTGTATTGTTTGTTGGCTTGTTCAGCTTGCCCCTTAGGTTTTAAGTGAAGCTGTTTCACTTTGCCTATTGTTTTCCCAGGTTCGAGGTTGAGTGGGACTCCCTTGCCTCGCTTGTATTGCTGCATCTCATGCATTTTACTGTTTACCGTATATCTGACGTTTCTTTTCCGTTTATCCCCTAGGATCTCTGATTTCCTCTGCGCAGGAGGGAATTATGACAGACATTAGGTCGTAATCCATGCATGACAACATTAGGGTAGTTTTATTCCCCTTTCAAACCCTAGGTTTTTTGGAACTTCTTTCTCTTCTATCTCAGAACAATTCAAAACACAGTAATAAGGATAATTGATGTCGTACGCTACGAGCCTTAAGCTATTTGGGAAAGGTTGCTGGAGGGTCACTCTTCAGTAATCTGATTGCTGGGTGTGTTACCCTTAGGGTGACATACGACGTAGTCACTCTCAAATCATAGTCTCTAGTGCGTCAGAGATTGCAAACATCATAAAAACAGTTCTTGCGTAAAAGACTGAAAACAAACATCAAAACGTCATTTTTGTCCGCTTGGACCTTTAATCAGGAAAACCCTTTCATAAGGAGATAAAAAACATCCAGACAAGCTTGTGTCTTCCGTAGCCCGAACTACGTTTGCTCTGATCTTTCATGCTGTATGAAAGTACGTAGGCATAGGATGCGATATCCTAGCGAACAACCTTCCCCTCCTTTCCAGTAGGTAGGCGAACTACGTTGACTCTGATTTCTCGTTCCAGTCGGGAATACGTAGGCATAAAGTGCGATACTTTTCCGAGTCATTATATTTTCTTTTTAACCAAGACCTATAGAGTAGATAGAATAACACACCCTTAGATAGAAAACAAGCGTGGATCCCGTCGAGTACGACGGACGTGAGGGGTGCTAATACCTTCCCCTTGCGTAACCGACTCCCGAATCCAGGATTTAGTTGTGATGACCATTCCTTTCCCGTTTTGCATGAGGTTTACTTCGAGAGTTTCCTTTCCCTCCTTTGGGATAAATAACGCACGGTGGCGACTCTTCTGTTTAGCCGGCGCCGATTTTCGCAGTAGCGACAGCTGGCGACTCTGCTGGGGACAGGAATATCCCCTATGCGAGTCAATCCTAGCGCTTGTTTTCCCGTCAGGGGTGTTGTATAGATTTACTTTTCTGTCTTTACTTTCCACATTTTATTATTAGCTTTATACTGTTATTGCTGCTGTGGGAAGGGGGTAATCTGTTGAGAGATAAGTCGGACCTGGGCTTGAGGTTACACATAGACTTAGAAGTAGAGAGTAGTGGTTAGCCTGCTTGCTTAGCTCGCACCAGCTAGCCGCGAAATTTACGCTCGGACGAGATTCTCTTTGATGCTTCTTGCCTGGCCCTTAGGGCTTGACAAGTTGTCTGACCCAAGGGTTGTCGACTCTGGGGACCTATCAATTGGGATTCAACTAAGTGAGGCCGCTTCAAGGGATGATGATGCCACACCTTCTGGGTATCGTATCATCGCTCTTGGAAGTCTGTGACGTTGAACCCGCATAGGATGCCGTACCTCGTCTGCGAGTTAAGTACATACCTGTGAGGGGTAGGTGGGTCTGTTTGCAGGAAACCTTTGACCTCAGAATACCTGGCTTATCTCTGTCAGTGAGATATGGTTACAAGGTTCACTTGAGTGGTTGGTTTGGTTTGAGATGAAGATTGGATGGTTCTCAGGTTTCAGTACAGAGCAGCCCAGTCTATCAGCATTGCACTTGGTCCCTTGTTTGCATATGCATGTGCATTTTCATGATTGCATTTCATTAACATGTATTTATGTTGCAGGTGATCATTCCCCTCTGATTCTAGTATCTTCTAGCCAGACATGGAGTCCCTAAAGAAGACAGTTGCTTAACGGTTGCATTCGTCAGATATCAGTTCCTTGCTGGGTCTAGTTGCTCTAGCAGATGAGAGAGTGAAGGCTGAATTTAGAGTATCCTACGAGAGATTTCTTAGTTTGTTGTACAGACCTTCAGCATTTGAGACGACTGGTGTGTATACTTTGATGCAGTTTTATGAGCCGCAGCTGAGATGTTTCTTATTTCCAGACTATGTTCTGGCACCCCACTTTGGAGGAGTATTCTGCGATGTTGGGAGTTCCTGTGTTAGACCATATGCCCTTTGTACATGTTGATGCTGAGCCTGAGTTAGTTACACTCGCTGGGATTGTCAGCTTAGACGCTTCTGAGTTCCCTGGAGGGTTGGTCAAGCTGAACGAAGCTTATGGTTTTCATCTGTCTGTCCTGGTTGAGAAGGCTACACAGTGCACAAAGAGTGGATGTTGGGTTGCCTTCAGTGCTATTCTAGCTGTCTGCATCTATGAGATTGTCCTGTTTCCTAATGTGCCAGGTTTTGTCGACTCAGACGCCTTCCTGATTCTTGCCTCGAAGAATCATGTTCCTACTCTCTTGGGGGATGTTTATCATTCTATTCACTACAAGAATGAGAAACGTCGTGGCAAGAATGTTTCCTGCTGTCTTCCTCTCTTGTATAGGTGGTTCCAGGGGCATCTTCCGAAGACAGGGCCTTTTGTTGATGCTATTGATACTTTGGATTGGTCTTCCCGGTTGATGGGGATGTCTGCTGAGAACGTCATTTGGTTTGATCGGAGTATGCTGGGCACTGATGTTATATATAGTTGCAGTGGTTTTCCGAATGTCCCCCTAATTGGACGGAAAGGCTGTATTAACTATAACCCTTCATTGCTGGTACGACAGTTCGGTTATGCTTTGAGGGACGCTCCTATTGAGAAGGAGATACAGGAATCTCTGTATCTCATAGGGTCATTGGACACGGCCGTTTTGATCAGATTGAGAAATGCATGGGCTAACATCCATAGGAGGGGGAAAGCTCTGCTCGGTAAGAGCAATAGCAGAGCTTATGATCCTTATTTGGCTTGGATTCGCGAGAGAGCTTGTACTTCTTTGATGCCTTATCCTGCTGTGGAACCTCTGTATCTTCCATTGATTGAGGTACCTCCTTCGAAAGAGAGTGAGAAGTATAACAAATTGTTGGCTGAAAACGAGAAACTGAAGAAAGCCAATGAGGAGTTGGAGAAGGAGATCTTCCAGTTACGTCGTGAGAAGAATGAAGCCACCTTCACTGTGAAGGAACACACTGAATTGATTAACATGTTGGGATCGGAGCTGATGGAAGAGACCAACAAGAAAGAAAAAGTGGGAATAGCCTTGAACGGTGTTAGCAAGGTGCTTACTTCCAAAAAGGAACTTCTAAGCAAAGCTTACGCCCGTCTCAGCAAGTGGGAAGCTTTGTGGAATGCCATGCTTACCAAGCGGATGGAGCACGAAGACGAACTGAAGCTGCAGATTGCCACACTAGAGGCGCAGATTAGAGCCCAAGACGCAAAGATTGCTGAAGAGACATCACTTAGGAGCGCTGCTAAGCTCAGAGTAAGTGACATTGACGAGAAGCCGAGAGGTTATGAAGAAAAGGCCGGTTCCAAGAGGTACAGATTTGACGAGAGTTCTGGCGAAGGAACCTACCAGGATGATGCCAAAAGGCTGAGATCCACTACCGAGCGGCATGCTTTACTGATACAGGAGCTGATCTCCCGACTAGGGCACTCGGAGACGTTGAGGATATTGGAAGATGTCAGGGCACGCCATTTGGCCTGATTTATCTTTGCCTTACCTTTGTTATTTGTATTTGTATTTGGACCATCGCCAGGCTTGTTGGCCGAGGTCTCTTCAGTTGTATTCAGTTGTACTCTTGTACACAGCCTCTTGGCATTTGTTATATGTGAGGATTTTTTGATTCCTTGCTTGCTTGATGGGGACTCCATTGTCGTAATGGCCTTCCCTCCAAAACTAGAATCGGGGGGAATATAACCTGTAGCATATTTACACATTTGCATCTACGTTTATATTGCATAACCGGTATTCTTGAATCTGTCTCTTATTTCCTGCATCTACAGGTTTTCAAGATTGACGAACAAAGAGTCCACCGCTACTTAACCCGAAACAACTGCAAGAGAATCATGGATCAAGTCCAAGTGGAGATGCAAAAAATTCGCGAGAAGTTGAACCTGTTCATGCAGGCCATGGAGAGCATTGCTAAAGGCCAGGAGAATCTCCAGACTTTGGTGTAGCCGCTGCTGACGCGGGCTAATAGGAACGACAACAATGACCACAATTCTGCGCACGTTGAGACTATTCTGGAAGATGGGCCCCCTACGCCTGTGGTTCCTCCTGTGGTGACCCCACCTGTTGTGGTTGTAAACAATGATGCTGGCGCTGGCAACGGTAACGCAGGGAATGGAAATGAGCCTGTTGTTAACAATGTTGGATTTGGAGATACCAATCTGGGCGGTGGTAACTACAATGGCGGTAATGGTTTTGGTAACAATGGATTCGGCTATAATGACCAGGGGTTTGAGTACGGGAATCAGGGCGGAAAGTTCGGTTTCAACACTCAGGGTTTCGGCTAAGACGGTTTTGGTAACGCTAACCAGGGTTATGGTGGAAATGGTGCTGGATTGATTCCTGTCAACACTGGTTTCGGGCATGTTGGGGTCAATCAAGGTTATGGTAATGGGGGACGAGGTCCCATGACTAATCAGCAAGGGTTTGGTCGCAACACTGGTTATAACGGGTACAGAAACAAAAATGTGAACTGGGGCGAAGATTGTCAAGAGGACGCCTTTTCTGGAAGAGGCATGGGATTTGAGGGACCCGTTGACAATACTCAGAGGATCAAAATGCTTGAAGAACAGGTGAAGAGTATGGCTAATCTGAATTCTATCGGGTTAGACATGACTACTATGGGCTTGGTGCCTGGGCTGAGGGTACCACTGAAATTCAAAGCTCCCACTTTCGACAAATATAAGGGGGACACTTGTCCTAAGGTGCATGTCCGCGTATTCAGATGACGAAAGGATGCTCATGCATTTCTTTCAAGACAGCCTATCAGGACCGTCACTCGAGTGGTACATGGGGTTGGAGCCCGCTCAAATCAAAACCTGGAAGCAATTGGCGGATGCTTTCGTCCTGCATTATAAATATAACAGTGATCTGGCACCAAACCGAGTTCAATTGTAAGGTTTGTCGCAGAAGAATGGGGAAAGCTTTAAAGAGTATGCGCAGAGATAGCACGATATGGCAGCAAGAATACATCCTCCATTGGCTGAAAGAGAAATGAATAGTATGTTCATTGGGACGTTTACAGGGATATATTACGAAAAATTGTTTAATGTTTCGTTGAGCAGTTTTTCAGATTTGATTCTTATGGGTGAGATGGTCGAAGACGGTATTAAAGTTGGAAGATTCCAAGCAGGTGAGTCTGTCCCCACAGGAGGTACAAGAAAAGCATTCAGTGGTAGACGACAAGGTGATTCTAGTGCCGTGTTTGGTGGCAGGGGCCGAGGCAGAGGACGAAGTCAGTATGCTCAGCATCAACAGGTCGCTAGTGTTACCATCCCTTTTCCACAACAACAACAACAGCAGCAGCAACAACAAAGGCTACACCCCGCCCAACGCAGAATCCTAGAGGGCAAGCCAAGGAGAGTATTTGAAACGCCTCCTTCAATATACGCCGAACTGCTTCAAACACTGCTAGGGTTGAAGTTGGTCGAGAAAAGGACCATGGCGCCGTTAACGGGCACTCCTCCGTTTGGCTATGATGCGGGTAAACACTGTGAGTTTCACTCTGGGGCGCCCGGACATGATATTGAAGGTTGTCATGCGTTTAAACATAAAGTCCAAGACTTGTTGGATAGCAAAGCTATCAACTTTAGACAGGCGGGTCCAAATATAATACAACAGCTTATGCCCAATCACGGGGCAAACGCCATCCTGACCGAGGAAAATTTGAATCTAGTGACGGATGTCAATGAGCTGAAGACACCGTCGGGTGAGATCAAAAGCAGGTTGTTAAAAGGGGGTGTATTTCCGAGGTGTGATGAATATTGCTTTGATTGTTGGATACAGCCAGAGGGTTGTAATGAGTTGAAACAGGGTATTCAGGCTATGATGAATAAGGGTACTTTGCAGTTTGATAGAACCAAGGTCGAAAATCCTGTAGAGGCGTTGTGTGATGAGCTGAACGATGTTGCTACGGTGACAATTCCGAGGAAAACAATAACAATAACGGCACCCGCCAGGCGGCCGACGATCACAATCACTAAAGCAGGACCTGTTCCTTTTGAGAATACTAAAGCAGTGCCATGGACTTACGGGTTGGAAGTATATTACGATGGTGAGAAAATTGAAGTCAATAGACAACCAGCTAGGGTTGTAGATAATGTTGTCGGAACATGGGGTATGACCAGAAGCGGAAGAATTTTCACATCGCCTGAGGTAGAGGCAGAAAGATTGGCAAAGGGGAAAGCCAAGGTAAACGAGAGTGGCCCCTCGCAGATAAAGGAAAAGGAAACGTCACTTAAAGACGTGGAAGCGTTTATGAGGCTCATTCGTAAAAGTGATTACAAAATCGTTGAGCACCTCCAGCAAACGCCATCAAAGATCTCGATCTTGTCACTGCTATTATGTTCTGAGGCCCATCGCAACGCCTTGCTGAAGATACTAGACACGTCATTCGTTCCTCAAGACGTTTCGGTTAATCAATTAGAAGGGGTGATGGCGCATGTTAATGCAGGGCACAGTTTGGGCTTTACAGATTTTGATTTGACTCCAAGAGGGAGGGAGCACAACATGGCGCTGCATGTATCAGTAGAATGCCGGGGCACGGTCATGTCCCATGTTTTAGTAGACACTGGATCTTCCCTAAACGTGCTACCGAAGAAAGCCATGATGAAGTTGGATATCAGAGGGATTATCTGCACACCCAGTGACTTAGTGGTGAGAGCGTTCGATGGAACGAGTAGGTCAGTTTTCGAATCGATAACATTACCATTGCAGGTGGGGCCAGAAATTTTTGAAACTGAATTCTATATAATGGACATCCAGCCAGCGTATAGTTGCCTTCTTGGATGCCCATGGATCCATGCTGCCGGGGCAGTCACATCCACGTTACACCAGAAACTGAAGTATATGGTTGGGGATAGTGTCGTCACTGTTTGTGGAGAAGAGGATATTTTGGTTAGCTATCTGTCTTCATTCAGATATGTGGAGGTCGGCGGCGAGATTCATGAGACAGCCTGTCAAGCATTTGAAGGGCTAAAGATTAAAGACAAAGCTCCAGTACCCAAGATATCAGATGTAGCAGTGTCATCGTACAAAGAGGCTCAAGCTCTAGTGCAGGCAGGCAAAACCAAGGGTTGGGGTCAGGTGTTGGATATTCCCGTGAAGAATGACAGGTTCGGGCTTGGATATCATCCTTCGTCATCAGCATCCTTTTCCGGAGCGCCCAAGTTCAGAGGGCCGATAACCATCGCGCCAAGTGGAGTGAGTTTCGAGACTATCAATGTTGTTTCCGATTCTGAAGAAGGAGACAGCGACTGTGATATGGACGCGTGGATCAAGCCAAGTGTGCCAGGACAAAGTCTCTGCAATTGGTCTATCCGGGAAATTGTTCCTGTGACAACTAAACAGTAATGATTTGTTTTCCTAATTGTTGAATAATCCTGTGTCCTACCCGGGGCATAGTGATTTTGCTTAGGGCCATTTGGTTATGTACATTACATTGTTTAATCATGAATAAAGGCGTTTTTTATATACAAATATTGTGATCCCTGTTTTTCCTGTTTTTATCTTTTACAATAAGATGGCAACATGGTTACTTGCTTTGTACGCGTTTTGAAGCATTTAACCATTTCCTTTGCAGGATTACATTTTCAGATGACATCTATGAACCGCCTATGACTCATTTCGACTTCGAGCACCCGGTATTTCAGGCTGAGGAAGAGATTGTCGAAGAGGGCGACGTGCCAGAAGAGTTGACATGGTTGTTGAAACAAGAAGAAAGAATCATTCTGCCTCACGAGAAAGTCATTGAGATTATCAATTTGGGGTCGGAAGAGGTCGAAAGAAACATCCGTATAGGGGCCGCATTGCAAAGTGACGTCAAACGAAGGTTGATTGACATGCTTAGGGAGTATAGTGATGTACTTGCTTGGTCGTACGAAGATATGCCTGGGCTGGATACGGATATGGTTGTGCACCGTCTGCCGCTAAAAGAAGAATGCCCGTCGGTTAAGCAGAAACTCCGAAGAACTAGACCGGACATGGCTGTGAAGATTAAGGAGGAAGTGCAAAAACAGTGGGATGCTGGTTTCCTAGCTATTACAAAATATCTCTCATGGGTCGCTAATATTGTGCCAGTACCAAAGAAAGACGGTAAAGTGCGAATGTGTGTAGACTACCGTGATTTAAATAAGGCGAGCCCGAAAGATGATTTTCCACTTCCTCACATCGATGTGCTGGTTGATAACACTGCTCAATTCTCTGTATTCTCCTTCATGGATGGCTTCTCGGGCTATAATCAGATTAAAATGGCGCCAGAAGACATGGAGAAGACTACTTTCATTACTCCCTGGGGAACATTTTGTTACAAAGTGATGCCCTTCGGATTGAAGAATGCTGGGGCAACATATCAACGTGCTATGACGACTCTCTCTCATGATATGATGCACAAAGAGATCGAAGTTTATGTTGATGATATGATTTCCAAATCCCAGACGAAGGAGGAGCATTTGGTTAATCTGCTGAAACTGTTCAAGTGGCTTAGGAAGTTCAGGCTGAGACTGAACCCTAACAAGTGCACCTTCGGGGTGAGATCGGGTAACCTGCTGGGGTTTATCATGAGCGAAAAAGGAATAGAGGTTGATCCTGCGAAAATAAAAGCAATACAAGAAATGCTGACGCCTAAAATGGAAAAAGAAGTGCGGGGATTTTTAGGGAGGTTGAACTACATCACCCGGTTCATCTCTCACTTAACTGCGACATGCGAACCGTTATTCAAGTTGTTGAAAAAAGACCAGGTTGTGACCTAGAATGAAAATTGTCAAAAGGCGTTCGATAAGATAAAAGAATACTTGCAGGAACCTCCTGTTTTGATACCCCCAGTGGCCGGGAGACCTTTGATTATGTATTTGACAGTTCTGGAGGAAAGTATGGGTTGTGTTCTCGGTCAACACGACGAGACCGGACGTAAAGAGCATGCGATCTATTATTTGAGTAAGAAGTTCACAGACTGTGAGTCTAGATACTCAATGCTCGAAAAAACGTGTTGTGCGCTAGCCTGGGCCGCCAAATGTTTGAGGCAATACATGCTGAACCATACAACCCTGCTAATTTCAAAGATGGATCCAATCAAATATGTGTTTGAGAAGCAAGCACTCTCCGGAAGAATTGCCCGATGGCAGATGGTGTTAACCGAATATGATATTCAGTATGTCTCGCAAAAGGCTATTAAAGGTAGCGTTTTATTAGAGTACCTTGCGGAGCAGCCTGTGGAGGACTACCAATCGATGAGGTTTGATTTTCCTGACGAGGATATCATGTACATAAAGATGAAAGATTGTGAAGAACCGTTGCTGGACGAAGGACCAGAATTGGGTTCCAAGTGGCAGTTAATATTTGATGGAGCTGTGAATTCCTATGGTAGCGGAATAGGGGCAATCATTACCACTCCCCATGGGTCGCACATCCCATTTACTGCTCGATTGACCTTTCCGATTACCAATAATGAAGCTGAATATGAGGCTTGCATCATGGGTCTTGAAGAAGCTATTGATTTGCGAATCAAACATCTAGATGTATACGGAGACTCAGCTCTAGTGGTGAATCAGATAAAAGGAGAATGGGAGACGCGGCAGCCCAATTTGATACCATATATGAATTATGCAAGGAGATTGTTGCCTTTCTTTGACAAGGTGGAATTGCATCATGTGCCGCGAGCAGAAAATCAAATGGCTGACGCCCTGGCAACATTGTCTTCCATGTATAAAGTTAACTTCTGGAACGAGGCTCCCCGGATTGTTATCTCTCGGCTCGATAGGCCTGCATTCATATTTTCTATTGACGAAGCATCTGACGATAAACCCTGGTACTTTGACATCCAGAATTTCCTGAAGAACAAGGAGTACTCGGTTGGGGCATCCAGTCGAGATCAGAAGACTCTCAGGAGATTGGCTGGTAATTTCTATTTGAATCCGGACGGTGTCCTATACAAGAGAAACCACGACTCGGTGTTGCTACGCTGTGTAGACGAGAAAGAGGCGAAGTTGCTCATGGAAGAGATCCATGAAGGTACGTTTGGTACACATGTTGGTGGGCATGCTATGACGAGAAAGCTGCTGCGGGCAGGCTATTATTGGCTAACTATGGAAACAGACTGTTTCAAGTTTGCAAAGAGGTGTCATAAATGCGAAATTTATGCGGACCAGGTCCATGTACCCCCAAGTCCTCTGAATGTGATGTCATCACCATGTCCGTTCTCGATGTGGGGAATTGATATGATTGGCAAAATCGAGCCTACGGTATCCAACGGACACCGGTTCATCTTGGTAGCAATTGATTATTTTACCAAATGGGTGGAAGCGGCATCGTATGCCAATGTGACCAAACAGGTGGTAGCCAGGTTTATCAAACGAGATATTATTTGCAGATATGGAATCCCTGAGCGGATTATCACCGACAACGGTTCGAATTTAAATAACAAGATGATGGAAGAGTTGTGTCAGAATTTTAAGATTGAGCATCACAACTCTTCTCCTTACCGACCCAAGATGAATGGAGCTGTGGAAGCGGCCAATAAGAACATAAAGAAGATTGTTCAGAAGATGGTTGTGACGTATAAGGACTGGAACGAGATGCTACCTTTCGCTTTGCACGGTTATCGTACGACGGTACGCACATCAACCGGGGAAACCCCTTTTTCATTAGTATACGGAATGGAGGCAGTATTACCGTTGGAGGTTGAGATTCCTTCCTTGAGGGTTTTACGAGATGTCCAACTTGACGAGGCAGAATGGGTAAAAGACAGACTGAATCAGCTCAGCTTAATGGATGAGAAGAGGCTAGCTTCTCTCGCATACGGTCGGTTGTATCAAAGCCGGATGAAGAAAGCATACGATAAGAAGATATGTCCGCGAAGCTTTCAAACGGGTGACCTTGTGCTGAAGAGGATTCTCCCGCCACAAACAGATCACAGGGGCAAGTGGACTCCTAATTACGAAGGGCCCTACATTGTCAGAAAAGTCTTCTCTGGAGGAGCCTTGCTACTATCTACCATGGATGGTGAAGACTTTACATCGCCTGTGAATTCGGACGCAGTTAAAAAATACTTTGCTTGAAAGTGACCCGCTGGACAGTAAAAAGAGAGTCCAGGCAAAAATGGGGCATCCCGGTGAACCATAAAAAATGAATAAAAGGTTCGGGAAAAAGTTATGGATAAAGTTGAAAAGATGTACACCCGCGAAGTCGAAAACCTGCATTGGGCGACTTCGGCAAAAAAGGGTATCCCGGTGAATTGAAAACCCGCAAAGGGCGATTCACGCAAAAGTTAGGGATTGAAAAAGCAAATGACTGCGGTCCGGGTCTGATACTGCATTGCTTAGTGGTTTGGGAGCACCTGAGGGTTCGTTCATCCAACGCAATCTCTTCCAAAAATTGAATACCGGGAAAGCGCCAGAGTCAGGCGAGTCATAGGAGGATCAACTCACGATGTTTGTCTGCACCACGTTGCGGACATGTGTACAAATTCGAGTTGTATTTGTATTTTTATGCTTTTTGTGCATATATGTATGTGTGTGTGCGTAACTTCCTCTTTTCAGGAGGTGCATCCTATGTACAAAACTTTGCCTATTCAGAGGCCTGTTATTAATAAAGCATATTATTCAGTATTTGATGTTTATGTTTTACTGTTTTGTATGGGGAAAACGCCAATGTTCCGATGAACTTGCATGTGCATAACTTTGCTGGCCCTTGCCAATAATTGCTAAAACTTCGAATTGACTGAAGTAATGTCACAGACACTAACCCGAATAGATTTGGTTGTACAGATTTGTGTTGTCTCGTTTGTGTTTTGCAGGGTTCTCGCCTCTAAAGCGGATAATCAGAAATTGTGGCCCCAGCCGGAGGCTCGTGGCGAAAGACTTGACTTTGCGTGATGCTAACCCCCTCGTAGGTCGCACCTCATCCTCAGAGGTTGAGATGATGTTATCCCTTACCGAAGGAAGGATTATTTTCCCCAGAAGAGTATTCTTATGGAAGCTGTCCAAGAGCTATCCCCAGCCAGTCAAAATTAGTATCCTCTGCAGAGGTTGCACTCCCCAGAGAGTCGAGTATGTGAATGATTAATCCCCAGCTGGTAGAATTTCCGCAGTGTTTAACCAAGTCATAGTTGGTTCAGAAAGATTATCCTCAGCGGAGTGGTAGCTCCGAGTTTGTAAGCTGTGCCCAGACAGAGTGTTTCCCCGGAAGGTTCATGTTTCCCGGGCCGAGTCGTTTCTTCCCCAGCTGGGTTACTCTCCCCAGCCGAGGATGTTCTTTCCTCCCAGTGGAAATCGAAGTTTAATCTCTCCCCGGCGGAGTTGGTTGTATGTCCGGCATTGATTTTGCCAGAAAACTTTGTGATACCCGTTCACCCCTAACATGGTGGTATTTGCTCTCAACAGCCGTGTTGAAGCAAGCTTGTCGGAGTTTCCCCAGCAGCTTGAGCCTGCATTCGCATTTGCATATAGTGTCATATTTGCATCTACCCAAAAACGCGTAGCATATCCGTGCTGTACGGAGCATTACGCCATTCTCAAACATGCGCATTTTGAAATATAAGCCAGGTTGGTTAACTTTTGGTCTTCAAGTGTTGTTTCCCTTGCAGGTGGAGGGAGCTCTTGCTCAGATCAATTACCAAATATTAAAAATCTCAGCATGAGACATGTGATAATAATGTTCGTCTTGTCATTATTCCCCACAGAGTTGCTTGTTTAAGCTTCCCTTACCCCTCCAGCGGAGTATTTCTTCAAGATTGTTGTTATGTCATTATCAAAAGATTTCGTGAATCAATTTTTGGAAGTTGCCGCCTATGTCGAAGTAGGTGTCTGGCAGTTTGGGTTCAGAAAATCCCCAGTAGAGTCCTTCTCAGATTTGCTGCCATGTCCGTGCTAAAAGTTTGAAGAATGGACCATTATGTGTTACCCATTTGATTGATGGAGTTAGCTACTGCAAAGATTGTTGGATTTTAGTTCTTTTTCTGTATCGTTTGTTGGCTTGTTCAGCTTGCCCCTTAGGTTTGAAGTGAAGTTGTTTCACTTTGCCTATTGTTTTCCCAGGTTCGAGGTTGAATGGGACTCCCTTGCCTCGCTTGTATTGCTGCATCTCATGCATTTTACTGTTTACCGTATATCTGCCGTTTCTTTTCCGTTTATCCCCTAGGATCTCTGATTTCCTCTGCGCAGGAGGGAATTATGACAGACATTAGGTCGTAATCCATGCATGACAACATTAGGGTAGTTTTATTCCCCTTTCAAACCCTAGGTTTTTTTAGGACTTCTTTCTCTTCTATCTCAGAATAATTCAAAACACAGTAATAAGGATAATCGATGTCGTACGCTACGAGCCTTAAGCTATTTGGGAAAGGTTGCTGGAGGGTCACTCTTCAGTAATCTGATTGCTGGGTGTGTTACCCTTAGGGTGACATATGACGTAGTCACTCTCAAATTATAGTCTCTAGTGCGTCAGAGATTGCAAACATCATAAAAACAGTTCTTGCGTAAAAGACTGAAAACAAACATCAAAACGTCATTTTTGTCCGCTTGGACCTTTAATCAGGAAAACCCTTTCATAAGGAGATAAAAAACATTCAGACAAGCTTGTGTCTTCCGTAGCTCGAACTACGTTTGCTCTGATCTTTCATGCTGTATGAAAGTACGTAGGCATAGGATGCGATATCCTAGCGAGCAACCTTCCCCTCCTTTCCAGTAGGTAGGCGAACTACGTTGACTCTGATTTCTCGTTCCAGTCGGGAATACGTAGGCATAAAGTGCGATACTTTGCCGAGTCATTTTATTTTCTTTTTAACCTAGACCTATAGAGTAGATAGAATAACACACCCTTAGATAGAAAACAAGCGTGGATCCCGTCGAGTACGACGGACGTGAGGGGTGTTAATACCTTCCCCTTGCGTAACCGACTCCCGAATCCAGGATTTAGTTGCGATGATCATTCCTTTCCCGTTTTGCGTGAGGTTTACTTCGAGCGTTTCCTTTCCCTCCTTTGGGATAAATAACGCACGGTGGCGACTCTTCTGTTTAGCCGGCGCCGATTTTCGCAGTAGCGACATTCTGAAACACTAAGAGTTTACGTTAGTTATAATTTATATGTCTGAATTTTCATTTAGGTAGAGTTTATTTGAACAGTTAGATCCATTTTCTCCCCCTTTTTTGTCATAATCAAAAAGTAAAACTTTTTAAAAGACAAATAAAAGGAAATACAGAAAAGATAAATCATGTAGAGAAAACAGCAGAGTCAGTCATTCATTCATTCAGAGCAAAACAGACAAATCATCAGATAAATTCAAGTACATGTGCATAAACATCAGATACAAAAAAAATATAAACTAGGTTTGCTTGGACAAAATCATCTTCAACAGGTGAGTGATCTCAGATGAAGACTCTTCTTGCTTTGTCATCCACATAGCCATGTTGTCATTTTTCTGATCTTGCTTGGACATCCATTGTGCCATGTCTTCAGTCTTCTGGTCTTGCTTGGCCATCCATGACTTAATCTTAGATTGTCCAGCTTCCAAAACTGCAATCTTATCTTCAAGATCTGGATTCTCTTTCTTGATCTCAGATGAAGAAGGTGGGGCAGATTCTGTAGCAGGAACAGAGTCAATATCCATAGGAGATGCAGAGTTATGAACAACAGATCCAGAGGGATGTTCCACAATAGTCATAGCCAGAGGATTTTCTTCAGAAGCAGATTCAGCAATCACTTCTGTAGCAAATACTTCAGAAGATGAAGGAACATCTTCAAGAAGAAATGGTTCAGATCTTTTTACATTCCAGATCATGCTTTTAGCAGTCTCAGCAAATCTGAGCTTCGCATCATCAGAACATACATTCTTCAGATTTGAGGCTACCGTATTGAATCTGTTGATGAAGCTATTCCAGATAGCATCAGATTCATTTGCATCCATTGTTGATAAACATCTCTTCTGAACAGAGCCTAAATGCATCTTTATTTCTTTCATAAAAATTGCAAATAAATTATCAACATTCAGCCTAGTTTTTGGTTTCAGAAGGGTTTCCAAGGTGATTGGCTTGGGTTGAGGTGGAGGTGGAATGGTGAATTCTGGAATAATGAATAGAGGGCTAGGATATGCCGGTTTCTTCTAAGCTGGCATAATACGAAAGAATGGTTTGATTCTGCGAATGGAAGGGATGACAACTTTTGGATTATCAAAATAGGGAACAAACGCAGATTGTTTTTGCTTAACAAGATAAGGAACAAAAGTTGATTGAGGTGGTTGATCAAAAAAGTTTTCTATTTCAAGTCCAGATGGAAGGGGATCAGATGGAAATGGTTTAGCAGAAGCAACTGAAACAAATTCAGATGTTCTTGGTTCAGGAGTGGGTTCAGGAATGGTAGTTTCAGAAGAAGTGGGTAGATCTGGATGGTTAGATTCAAATATTTTGAGGAAAGGGGGTGAGATGAAATCTGGATGGATATCAGATTCAGATGATGTGGTTGGGGTGCAAGATGTAGAGGATACAACAAACATAGTCTTGAGAGGTTGAACATCCAGAATTTCAGAGTCAGGAAAATTTGATTCAGGAGGATTAGATGGTTCTGGTTGAATCTCAGAAGGTTTGGATGGAGGTGGTTCAGATACAACTGGTTCAGATGCAACAGGTTCAGGTGTAACTGTTTTAGATGCAACAGTTTCAGATGCAACTGGATCAGATTGTATGGGTTCAGATGCAGCTGGTTGTTGTATTTCTGGTAGTTATGTTATAGGTTGTTCTGTTGGTTTTGTTTGTGGTGTTGGAATTTGGTCTGTTGGTGTTGTTGCTGTTGGTTCAGATTGAGGAATATCAGAAGATTTAAGTGGTGTAGTGGAAACAGGATCAGATGATTTTGGTGGGGAAGGAATTTTTGATGGTTCAGATATTTGAGATGGAGCAGGAATTGTTTTATTTTGAGTGGGAGGTGGTTCAGGCATAGAACTAAATGTTGATGAATTTATAACAATTTTAGAAAAAGAAGATACATATGATTTAGTACCTTTAGTATTTATACGCTTGGTGGGAACATAGGGAACTTCTCCAGAAGCTTTTCTCTTGATCTGCTTTTGTGGCTTGTCAGCAACTTTTGGCTTCTTCTGAGCAACAACTTCTTCTGCCTCTAATTGCTTTCATTTCCTCATGTTCTCATCGTACACATCTGGCATAGGTTCTCTTGCTCTTATCATAATATCTGCAGGAATAGGCGTTCCATCTGCCTTGCATGCATCAATATATCTAACAATAATCTCCCTGGGTTCTTCAACACCAAAAATTGGAAAGTCTTGAACTGGAATCCTTCTCTGACTAACTTCAGAAACATTCAACTTCTTAGGTGCAGCTGTGAGTTCATTCATAATCTTTAGCCTCTGAAGACTCTTTGCATTCAATGGTTTTCCAACAATTGATTCAAGCTCATCTTTAACTCCAGCTTCATACAGAGCAGTTACCAGACCATTCTCTGTTAGAATGTCTGAAATCAACCTTCCAAAGGGAATCCATGTCCTGATCTTCTATCCCTTATCCTTGACAGATTCTCTGGATGCATTGATATGATTCCACAAATGCATAAAGAGAATGTAAGGAAGATCTACCTTTGTACTCTGACTCGAACAGTACATGAAGTAGAGTTGTTCATTATTCACATAATCTGGAGAATTAGTGGATTTTCTGTGATGGATGCATCCTAGAAAAATATTTGCCCAGATTTTATAGTCAGGCTTCAGATCCTTAAATTTGTTAGAGGCATGTCCAGATGTAATGACTTCCTCATAAACTTCTTCCATATCCACACGCCCAGCTGGAAGATGACATACTCCATCAGTCTCCTCATACCCTATGAGTTTCCTGATGAGATCTTCAGTAATGATGATCTCCTTTCCCAGAACAAAAGAGAGGATAAATTTTGGATAAACAGAAGCATGGATCCAAAATTCCTTCACCAGATGTGGGTATACTGGTCCAAACAACCTGTCAAAATACTTAACCCAGCCTTGCGCATCAATTATAGAACGTAACTCAAACCCATTTTCAGCTAGAGAGTCAAATTTCACCATGGATTCACAGAGAACTTCAAGTTTGTCCACAGGGGTTAACAATGTCCTCTTAGGTTCCTTAAATGGAGTAACACCCATGTTTGCTGATGTAACTGCAGCCATAGATGATTGAAATTGAGCTGATGTAGAGGATGAGGTTTCCATTGATGAAGATGAAGATGATTTGGACGAAGGTTTAGGGTTTTTGTGAAGAGCAAAGAGAAGACAGAAATGCATAAAATTGTTTGTGAAGTGAAAAGTGTGAAATTGGTGTGAAATGTGGTATTTATAGAGAAAGCAATTAGGGCAATCAAACAGATACAAATAACACGTTCTCACATAGCAATAAATGACAATTAATGAAAAGAATAAAAATCATTTCAAAGCATTAATGGATTCTGACAAATTGGGGGGAAAATTAAGATTTTCACTATTCAAACAATACCTCAAATGTCTCTTCAGTAGTGTACACGCCATCTTTTCAGATTCAGAGTGACACGTGTTTACTTGCATGTGCTTCGGAATTCTCTTGAGAAATGAAATGTTAGCCAACGTTCAGATCCTCTAAGATTGGTTAGTTCAGATACACACAAATAATAATAAATCAATAAATCAAATAAGTTACAGATGAAATACTTCAGAGTTTTAAACATTTTACATATGAGAAATTTGCTTCTGATAAATATTATTCTGGACAAAAATCCATACCAATATTTTTTAGAATAAATTTGAACCTATCTTCAGCAAGGGGTTTTGTGAAAATATCTGCCCACTGATGATCTGTATCAACAAAGGCTAAGTTTATAATACCCTTCTGAACATAGTCTCTGATGAAATGATGTTTAATTTCTATATGTTTTGCCTTAGAGTGTAAAATAGGGTTTTTAGACAAACATATAGCTGAAGTATTATCACAGAAAATAGAAATGTTACTTTTAAAGATCTGATAGTATTCTAGCTGACTTTTCATCCAGAGCATCTGCGTGCTACATCCAACAGCAACAATATATTCTGCCTCTGTAGTTGATAGTGCAATTGTGGGTTACTTCTTGCTGTACCAAGAGATTAAATTTCTTCCTAGAAATTGACAACTTCCAGAAGTACTTTTTCTTTCCACTCTGTCTCCAGCGTAGTCAGCATCACATAATCCAACTAATTTGAAATCATCAGATTTTCTGTAACACAAACCCACATTAGAAGTACCTTTCAGATACCTTAGAATCCTCTTAATAGCTGTTAAGTGTGATTCTCTAGGATCTGATTGGAATCTTGCACACAAGCATACACTGAAAAAAATATCAGGTCTAGAAGCAGTTAAGTAGAGAAGAGATCCTATCATACTTCTGTAGAGTTTCGGATCTACTTTCTTACTTACCTCCTCCTTACCAAGTGCACTTGTTGGATGCATGGGAGTCTTTGCCATCTTACTATCAGTCATGTTAAACTTCTTCAGAAGCTCTTTAACATATTTGGTCTGATGAATGTAAGTGCAATCTAGAGTTTGGTTGACTTGAATTCCTAGAAAGAATCTCAATTCTCCCATCATGCTCATCTCAAATTCTGCTTGCATACATTGAGCAAACTCCTTTCCCAACATAACATTGGTAGATCCAAATATAATATCATCCACATATATTTGACAAATTAAAAGATCTTTCTTAAATGTTTTACAAAAGAGAGTTGTGTCCACTTTGCCTCTGATGAAATTTTTCTCCAGAAGAAAATTGCTTAATCTCTCATACCAAGCTCTGGGAGCTTGTTTTAAACCATAAAGAGATTTCTTTAGTTTGAAAACATGTTCTGGAAAATTTTCACTTTCAAAACCAGGAGGTTGGTGAACATAAACTTCTTCTTCTATAATACCATTTAGAAAGACACTTTTAACATTTGTCTGATAAAGAGTGATGTTATTCTATGCAGCAAAAGAAATGAGTAAACGAATAGACTCTAACCTGACTACAGGAGCATAAGTCTCTGTATAATCAATTCCTTCTTGATGACTATAACCTTGAGCAACAAGCCTTGCCTTATTTCTTTCAACTTCTCCTTTCTCATTTAACTTGTTTCTGAAGACCCATTTAGTTCCAATTATGTTGAATCCTTTTGGTCTTGGAACCAAATCTCACACATCATTTCTTGTGAACTGATTGAGCTCTTCTTGCATGGCAATTATCCAGTCATTATCTTGCAGAGCCTCGTCCACAGAAGTTGGTTCAATAAATGACACCAACCCAAATAATGATGCTTCAGACGATCTGAAGAAGGATCTTATTCTAATGGGGTCATCCTTCTTTCCAATGATCACATCCTCTAGGTGAGAGGCCTTGATTCTGGAAGATGATCCTCTAACAGTTGATTCTTCAGAAATGTTTAAATTGTTCATCTGAGAAGCTAAAGGAATTGCATCTGGCGTTGCTTCAGGTTCCTTCACTTGAGCTTTGTCTGCCTCTGAGCCTTCAGAGTCTGTGAGAATTACTTCTCTATCTGCAGAACTTTCAAACTGCTTTGGCTTTTCAATGCCAAGCTTATCATCAAATATAACATGTATAGATTCCTCCACAATCTATGTTTCAGTATCGTATACTCGGTGTCGCTACTGCGAAAATCGGCGCCGGCTAAACAGAAGAGTCGCCACCGTGCGTTATTTATCCCAACGGAGGGAAAGGAAACGCTCGAAGTAAACCTCGCGAAAAAGGGAAAGGTATGGTCATCGCAACCAAAACCTGGGTTCGGGAGTCGGTTACGCAAGGGGAAGGTATTAGGCACCCCTCACGTCCATCGTACTCGATGGGATCCACGCTTGCTTGTTTGTACGGATTACACTTCTATCTAAACTAAAGGATGAGGTCTGAAAAGAAAAGAAAATTTGACTCGGCAAAGCATCGCATTTTATGCCTACGTATTCCCGTCTGGAACGAGAAATCAGAGTCAACGTAGTTCGCCTAACTACGGGGGAAGGTGGGTGAAGGTTGCTCGCTAGGATATCGCATCTTATGCCTACGTACTTCCACACGGCATGGAAGATCAGAGCAAACGTAGTTCGGGCTACGCCCGACACAAGCTGTTCAAGTGTTTTTTATGAAAAATCTCACCTTAAACAAGGGTTTTCTTATTGCAAAAAGGTTGATGTCTGTTCAAATCTTTTGACGGAAGAAATGAATTAATCTCTGTTATAACCTTTATTAATGTTTTTCTGTTGTTTTGAAGGAAGAAGAGATGACACTCTACAAATCCTAGGGTTAAAAGGGAATAAAATCTACCCTAATGTTATCATGCATGGGTTAACTCCTAATGTCTATCACATCCTCCCTTGAACAAGGAAGAATGGAAGTCCTACGGGAAAGGAAACGAAAGGAAGAAACGGAAATACAAGTAATAACCGCATACAAGTGAACATGAATATAGCAATGGTAAATGCAATGCAAAGGAGGGAGGAAGGTTCATCTCAACCTCAAGCCCATTCATGGATGGAATAAGAAAATATCAAGTGATCATATGCAAAGAATCGAGTGAAAACTCCGAATGAAACGCGTAATCCACTATTTGGAATCGCAACGTGCTATCATGCAAACAAGTCAATAATCGGGCAAGCTACACATACAAATAACAGCCACCTAAGGGTCTTCCAATACCTCTAACCTATCTAAAATAAGAAATATAAGCCACGGCGTTCATCACGCAAGCACAAAGCGGCCGTTGGAGCCTTAACAAAAATAAAGTCCGTTCGGAAGTCCAAATTACAAGTTCGAATACAAAACATAAGAAAAATAGCAAAAGGTGCTAAAAAAATTCACATAAAAATCTCCAATTCCCTACATCAAGCCACAAACCAGGGGTGAGAGATACCACAAAAATATCCAAAGATAAATGGTCAAACAAGATGAAAACATTGCAAGATATCTCATGTATACCAAAGGAAAGATTAAAGTGGAGCATGTTAAAGAAAGCATCCAAAACCAATTAAAATGGTACAATAAAATTCCCACAAAAATATATCACAATACCTCAACGTGTGTATGAGATCCCTGCAAAAGTATTGACATTTAAATTGTGTTTTGATAGGTCAAAGAAATTCAACAAAATGATAGCACCAGCATTGGCCTTTTTATGACGACCCAAATGTAAAAAATCCAAAGAAAATGTCAAAAAATGGTAAAATTATAATTCTAGTTTTATTAAATCCTAGACATCTTAAAGATTCAGCACAAAAAAATGGGGATCAAAAAGACTAATTTTCCTATTTTTTATGTTTATTTGAAGTCAGCATATAAAACAGAAAAAATAAAAGAAACATGGCAATAGGAAAATAAAAGAAAATAACATGAATAAATAAAAGTGGCATGAGGCTTATGTGGCCGATTACGTGGCGCAGTGAGAGGCGTTGGATGAATGGAAGAAACCTTGACTTGGAAATGCATCCGACGGTGTTAACACCTTCTTCTCCAAATCAAATTTTTCAACTTTGTGAATAGTAACCCGCAGCCCCATGAACATGAGTTTTTTGCTACTTTGAAGCACCATAACTCCATCAATAATTATCCGTTTCGCACAAAATTTTGGTCAAACTTGAAGGAAAAAAATCAAGGAATCCAAATATGGTCTTAGATTTTCTTGAAACTCTCTCTAACTCCCAAAACGTGGCACCTCAAGAAAAACTCAAGAACCAAAAATTGTCATAAAACCCATCTTTTTTGTACTAGAATCCATGTAGACCTTTATGGCAATGGAATGCAATAAAAATAATGCAAGAAAGACTCCTAATTAATGAGTTATGTCGAATTCTTTATACCTCCGAAAAATGGCTTATGGAGCTTCACTCGATCACCAATTCTTTGAGAAAATTATGTAGAATCACTCAACAATACTTGGTGAATATGTTTGAAGCCTTGACAAGTCTTGAATTGATGAAAAAGTGAAAATTGGAATTTGAGTTTTCACCACTTTTTCATGTTACTACAAGGTTCCTCTTGCTCCAATTCTCTCAAAAAAAATGATGAACCATCTCTATAATTGTTGTGTAATTGATTGGTGAAGAGAAAAAGTATGGAAAGTGAGAGAAAAAAAAGATTGAAAAAAATGGAAATTCAAAAATGTGAAAGTGTGGGAAAAATGGAAAAAATGGTGAAGAGAAAAAAATTCAATATGATTTGCAAATGGAGAAAAATGGATTCAACATCAACTATCACCAACCTTTACTCTTAATGATCTCAATCCAATATATAGGAGAGCATGGAAAGATCTAGAGACTTCTAGCTCAATCCAAGATGATTCTAGAAACTTCAAGAATTTCTCATGTTATGACATAATCCCCATCTCATGATATATCCTTTCAATCTAACTTGAAGCCCCTTAAACACTTTTGAAAATCTCATGACATGACAAATTGGAGTGATATGGGTGAAAAACAAGGGATTCCTTTGCCTTATGTTGAGTTTCTCACATGTACCTTATTATGCAATTAATGGAATTACAAAGCAAGTCCATTTTTTAACCCTCAAATAAAAATTGTGGCTGAATCAAAGTCTTTAAAATGTTGTTGGGAATCAATTTGGTATATTGGATGCCCCATATTGGATTTGTAGATCTCTCAAACCAATTTTTTATTTCAACTTTTTCAACTTATATGCCTTTTTTAGGTCATTTTCTACCAACTTTGGTCAAGTCTCATTCCATGCATTTATAAACTTCCATGACTTCTTTTCTTGACTTAAAATGACATTTTGAGCAACTTTTATGTTGTGAAGTTTTTCATTTGAAGCTTCCTTGTATGAGTTTTAGACATAGGCCAAGAATGACCTGTAATCCTCAAATGACCAAAATACCCTTTTCTTGCCAAGACCATAAGTAAAGTTCCACAAATCATATGAAGGCATACCATACCATTCTAGAAAGCTAAGACAATAAGGAACAATTCTTATCTTGGACATAAATCCATTTGAAATACCCTTGAAGGTCAAAAGTTGCTTGGAAGACAAACAATTTTCACAGACAAATTTCAGTGCCCTCAGATGACCTGTAACTTGCAAGAGCCATAACTTGAGTTCTATAAATCATCTTGATGACTTCCACCACTCAAATTAAATCTATGAAGATACTCTACAAGTTTCATGTGGACTAGAAATTCATATGAAGCTTTCATTTTTAGTTACACTGCTTTGAAATTTGACCTAAATTAGGGGATTTTACACTGAAACCCTAATTTAGTAACTCCAGTTCTCCTTGACTCCTCTTGATTTTTCTTTATCACAACATGATATCCATATCCATATAGCAAATAATGAATCCCACATTCTTCAAATACTCCTTGATGCCCTTCAAAACACTTCTTTGACGTAGAATTGACCCAGTGTTGACCCTAGTTGACTGACTTCAACTGAGGCTCTTGCAATCATTCCAATGACTTGATTCTCCTCAAGAATGATTCTCTAGACTCTTCATATCATCCATACACACCTCATGATCTTGGCTCATAGCTCACATTTCCTCTGATGATCCCCCACTAGCTTCGAGATAGGAGAGAATTCACTGATCAACCTGGCAGCTCTTCAAAGCCCAAATTCTTCCCTGATGACCTGAGTAGACTTGAATATGAATGAAACCCTTGGATATACCTCTTGAGATAGGAATAGCACTTGATTCCCTGATTAAGATAGCTTGCTCATGCTATGCAATGCAGATGAATACACTATGCACATGATGACAATGCAAATGCCTATGCAATTGAAACATAAACCTAGGTTAGAAAGGTTGGGCAAATTTTGGGGTGCGACACTCTGTAGCCTTTAGAGCGTTCAGAATACCCAAGCATGAAACACTTCTGTGCTTTAGAATCAAACTTGTTAAGATTCTCTTTAGTATTCAGCATATAACAAATACATCCAAAAGGATGAAAATATGAAATGTTGGGATTTCTGTTCCTCCACAATTCATAGGGAGTCTTTTCCAGAAGAGGTCTTACAGACACTTTGTTCTGAATGTAACATGCTGTGTTAATTGCTTCTGCCCAAAAGTGTTTTGCCAGATTAGTCTCGTTGATCATGGTTCTGGCCATTTCTTGCAGAGTTCTATTTTTCCTCTCTACAACTCCATTCTGTTGAGGAGTTCTAGGACAGGAAAAATTGTGAGCAATGCCATTTTCATTAAAATATTTTTCAAAATATTTGTTTTCAAATTCACCACCACGATCACTTCTGACTTTAATAATTTTGAAATCTTTTTCATTCTGGACTTGTTTGCAGAAGTCAAAGAACACAGAATGTGACTCATCCTTGTGTTTTAAGAACTTTACCGATGTCCATCTACTGTAGTCATCAACAATGACTAATCCATACTTCTTGCCTCTGATGGATGCAGTTTTCACTGGTCCAAACAGATCAATGTGAAGTAATTCTAATGGTCTTGAGGTTGAAACAACATTTTTAGATTTAAAAGAAGATTTTGAAAATTTTCCTTTTTGACATGCTTCACAAAGAGCATCTGAGTTGAACTTCAACTTAGGAAGTCCTCTGACCAGATTGAGTTTATTAATCTGAGATATACATCTCATATTAATATGTCCCAATCTTCTGTGCCAGACCCATTGCTCATCATTAACAGACAAGAGGCATTTAACATTTTGAACTTTAAGTTCTGAAAGATTTATTTTGTAAATGTTGTTCTTCCTCTTTCCATTAAACAGGATTGAGCCATCCTTCTGACTAACAGCTTTGCAACATTGTTGATTAAAGATTATATCATAACCATTGTCACTTAATTGACTTATGGACAATAAATTATGCTTTAATCCTTCTACAAGAAGAACATTAGATATAGAGGGAAGGTTATCATTACCAATAGTACCAGAGCCAATGATCTTTCCCTTTTGATTCCCTCCAAACTTCACTTCTTCTCCAGATTTAAGCTCCAGGCTTTGGAACATAAACCTTTCTCCCGTCATGTGACGTGAGCAGCCAGAGTCTAGGTACCATGACTGGCGTCTTGACTTTTCTGCTAAAAACATCTGCAACAGGGACAATCTTATCCTTAGGTACCCAGATGTTTTTGGGTCCTTTTTGGTTAGTTTCCTTGAAAGTTGGTCTGAACTTCTGTCTTTTAACAACAGTTTTGTTCTGACTTACTTTTGGCTTAAACACAGGAACGTTCTGATCATAACGTGTATGTTTAATATCATTCAGATGACCAAACTTGAAATGAGAGTACAAGGGAGTTTTCTTAATAACAAGTTTATCAACAAGCATTGGATTTGAATCCTTTCCAGAGGGAGGTTCATATCCAATTCCTTTCCTGTTATTTCTGCTAACCCCATAGATCATAGAAGCCATCTTGCTTCTGTCTATGCTTTTAGCAAGAAATTTATGAAAGCTAAAGTCATATTCTTCTAAAATGTTTTTGCATTTAGACTTACTTTCAGATTCAGAGTTTTGTTGAGCTATTTCAAAATTGGCTTTCATTTTCAAATTATTTTCTTTTAGCTCAGCAATTTCTGATCTTAACAGATTATTCTCAGAGCCAAGATTGCACTTAAGCTTCTTGCATTTGAGCTTAATCTGATTATAATTTTTCAGGACTTCTGATAAGACTTTAATAAGCTCTTCCCTAGTGAGTCAGAAAGTACCTCTTTTGAGTCAGATTCAGAATTAGACTTAGATCCAGATGATTCTTCATTTTGATCTTCAATGCCTTCCATCATAGCCATATTGGCGCATTCATCTTCAGATTCTGATGAGGATCCAGATTCATCAGATTCATCCCATGTAGCCATTAGAACTTTCTTCTTGTGCTCAGGCTTTCTTCTGGGCTTTTCTTTCCGAAGCTTTAGACATTCATTTTTGTAATGACCAGCTTGTTTGCATTCAAAACAAACAACTTCCTTCTTTCCAGATCTTTTTGGTCCAGAGGACTCCTTGCGCTGATCTGCCATTTTGAAGTTCTTGAACTTCCTCTACTTGTGCTTCCAGAGTCTGTTGATTCTTCTGGACAGCAAGGATAGTTCATCTTCTTCTTCAGAAGAAGATTCTTCAGAGCTTTCTTCTAACACCTGCAAAGCTTTCACAGATTTGTTAGATTTTAAGGCAATAGACTTACCTTTCTTTTGAGGCTCATCTTCCTCAAGTTCAATTCCATGGCTCCTTAGAGAGCTGATTAGCTCCTCCAGAGTGATCTTGTTCAGATCCTTGGCAAGCTTCAGAGCAGTGACTATAGGTCTCCATCTGATAGGCAAGCTTCTGATGATCTTCTTCACATGATCAGTAGTTGAGTAGCCTTTGTCCAGAACTTTTAGACCAGCTGTAAGGATCTGGAATCTAGAGAACATAGTTTCTATAGACTCAGATTCTTTCATCTTGAATGCTTCATACTTCTGTATTAACGCCAGAGCCTTGGTCTCTTTAACTTGAAGGTTTCTTTCATGAGTCATCTTCAAGGACTCAAACATGTCAAATGCATTTTCTCTATTTGTGATCTTCTCATACTCAGGTAAGATATTGCATTTAACAAGATTGTTCTAGCCTTATGGTGATTTCTAAACTCCTTCTTTTGGGCTTCAGTCATAGATTTTATGTCTACTTTCTTGCCATTCCCATCAGTGGGATGAACATACCCATCTATGACCAAGTCCCACAAATCAGCATCGTAACCAAGGAAGAAACTTTCTATCCTATCCTTCCAATAATCAAATTTCTCCCCATCAAACATAGGGGGTTTTGTGCTGATTCTGTCCCTTTCTTCATATCTATTGTTACTGTTAGATGTTGAAGTTTCAGCCATAATAACAACCAAATATATATCAAATTTTTTCTCACTGGATCTTTTCTGTCACTGTGAAGTGGTAGCACACACATAACCGGAGCTCTGATGCCAACTGAAGGTGAGAAAATACTTAGAAGGGGGGTTGGATAAGTATGTAGAAAAACTTAGTAATAAAAACTCAAGGATTTTTATCCTGGTTCGTTGAACTCAACTACACCAGTCCACCCTATCAAGAGTGATTTGCCTTTCTCAAACTAGGAGTTAATCCACTATTAAATCAACTGATTATAATAGTAAGCACTAAGAACAATTATTCAAAGTCTTCTCAAGAACTACTGATCCTAACTGGATCTTCTTAAGGTTCTTTTACAATCAAATGTAATAATAATACAAGTGTTTAAATTGCTTCTGATAAAGCTTTATCACAACTGTGATTTTTCACTTAAGATTTAAGAACTATGAAATAAATTCAGCAAATGAGTATAAGTTGTATGAGAGCTTGTAATGAATTCTTTTAAGTATTTCGTCAACTGAAGAAGATGAATGGAGTCTTGCTTTTATAGGCACAGAGGTCCAAGAAGTCTTTCACGTTGAAGTCTGTGTACCAAAATGGTCTGAGCCTTTTTGTCTTCACATCACATGACCTTTCCTAGAAATAGAATGCACAGAAAAATCCTTTTTGTCTGTGTTCTTGTGTCTAGCATAAATGAGGAAAGATTCGTTTGGCCATTCCAACGGACATAACTTTGAATTCTTCTTCAACAAGTTTCAGCAAAGTATCAGAGCCTTGACTGATCAGAGCCTTCTGATGTTCATCAGAGTTTGCTGAATCAGAGTATTTGCAGCAAGTGTGTTTCTAGCGTGTAATTGTTCAGAGCAGAGTTTGGGATCAGATCCTCAGTACTAGTAGCGTTAGTACTATCAGAGTCTTCTGAAATAACTGTGCTTGAAACTTTTCATACAGAATTCTTCAATGCTTCAGATGCTTCTGGCTTCTGCTTCAGATTCTTCTGTAGCTTCTGCTTCAGACCCTTCTGTAGACAGTGTTCAAAATCTTCTGGAGGCAGTGTTAAGAATCTTCTAAAAGATGCTTCTGACGCTTCAGAGCCTTGCATATTTTTCATGTTCAGATCTAATTTGCTTCCAGAATAATATTCACTTTAATATCTGCAACAAACATTCTCAAACAAATTTTAGAGTATATAAGTCTTTAATACAAAATTTCATAAGAGTTATCATGAAAACATAGAGATATTATTAAGAACCAATCTGTGTTCTAACAGCCTTGGGTTTTGATGTCTGTGGCGTTACACAGATGACTGACGGCGATGTCAGATGTTCTTTATCGGATGATCAGTCATCCGGTTGCCGTTGCAACTGTTTGGGTTCAGTTTTTTCTGGATATTTGTTCCCCAATTAGAGTTTTGCAGTTTATTTTTGTGGTTGCAAAATTTCCGGGTTCTTTGGTATTCAACCGTCTTTTACCTAGATTGTTTGAAAGCCGTTCGCTTTTCATCCACTCAGGTCCAAGTCGTTTGAATAGGGGCAGCTGTTGCACCCCAAAATTTGCCCAACCTTTCTTTGGCTGGCTTTTGTTTCATTTCTTTCTAGCATTTGCATTGCATAGCATTTTGCATTGAACAGGGGATCAAGAGGTTGTGCATAGCAAGAGGAGTCTACTCAGAGGGTTGAGCCTAATCAAGGGGTGTTACTCAAGTTTGAATGGTCATCAAGTCATCAAGAGGTGGTCAATAGTCTTGTGAAAGGATTGATGGGTGTATGTGGGTCAACTCCTAACTTGGAGGCCAGTTCAAGATCATCAGAGGATTGTGAATTCATGATTATGGATATAAGATGTTGATAGAGATCATTGAGTGCTTTGAGAGCCATTTTGGAGCTTATTCAAGTTGTTGTGTGAGGTGGATTAAGCCACAGTCAAAGATGTTGCAGCTAGGGTTTTCATCTGGCAAATCCTCAGTCAACTGTGAAATTGAAGGAAATTGAAACTCAATTCCAAGTCTCTATGGTTATGGGATGTTGTGTTTAAGTGTCTAATATATCATTTCAAGATCAATTCATCAAGAATCAAGAGTGTGAGAAGTTACTAAATTAGGGTTCTCAGGGTAAAATCCCCTATTTAGTGCCTAACTTCAAGACCACCTATCTCAAGATACAAGTTTCATCTCAACTTTTGACCAACATGAAACTTGTATAACATGTTCTTAGATATCTTTTTAGTACTAGAAGTCCTTGATTGGATTTATAGAACTCAAGTTATGATCTAGACAAGTTACAGGTCATTAGATGGATGTGATTTTGGTCAACAAAAGTCAACTAACTTCCAAGCCATTTTGACCTAGAAGGATGTTTCTCCTCAACTTCTGGCCAACATGAAAGTTGTAGATCTTGGTCTTAGCTTTCCAAAAAGTAGTAGAAGTCTTTCATCTGATTTGTAGAACTCAAGTTATGAGGGTTACAAGTTAGGGATATTTTGGGAAAGTAAGATTATAGGTCATAAAATTATAGGTCCGTGTCACCAACTTGCACACTTCAAATGGAGATTTTTCCAACATCAAATATGCTCCAAATGGTGTCAATTATTCAACCAAGCATTGAGAAGTCATGGATTTGGTTTGGAATAGATAATTGTTTTATGGAAAAGTCTTAAAAGGGGAAAAATCAAATTAATTTATTTCTAACCAAAACAAAACATTTTTATACATTTTTTGACTCACAAAGATGTACAAAACATGATGCCTATCTTGGATTTTCATTTTGGTACCATTTTCATGAGTTTTGCAATGACACTTTCAAGTGAAAAAATGATAATCAAATATCAACCTTTGGATCAATTCAAGGGATGATTTGTGTCCACATGATCAGGTTGAAGTCTTAGCAAGCAGAATGAATCATTTTGGAGGCAAATTAGAGCCATTTTCGTGCACTTGAACAAGTAAAAAAGTGAAGGAAAGTAGGATTTCAATTGGGCTCTTAGGGACTGATATTGGGCTCCAAAGCAATCAAGATCCATCATATATAAGATTTTGATCATGTACAAAGCTTCAGGAGGGAATTTGGAGGGGATTTGCTCAAGAACTCGTGTGAAAAAAGTGGAGAAAAATTGAAATTCGAATTTGGAGATTTATCCAGATTCAAGGCAAATTAAGCTTGCAAACATATCTAGGAAGGATCATTGAACGTTTCTGGATCAAAATCATCAAGAATTCTACACGTTTGAAGGCCTAGTGGAGGCTCTCCACTAGGTAACTTGCTTTTCCAAAATTCTCACAATTCATGTTGAATTAGCACGCCATTGTTGTATATTTGAAATCCTTGAAGTATGTAGATAATTTCTGGTGCATATTTGTTGATGTTCATGACATTTTATGGTTTGAGCTTTGAACTTGTGGCTCTCGATCTGGCTGGTTCTTCCACTGAAACTTAGTTTGAATCATAGATTTGAGTTGTACGTAGCATGAGGAAGAGAATGATATGTTTAATTGTGAGTTTCATGACATATTTTGACCGGTCACTGTTCATACCAGCCAGGGAAGATGACCGGCGTGGCTCCGGCCACGTACTGGTTCATTCCCCCCTTTTATCCATTTTAAATCCCCAGATTCAATCGTGGCCGTTAGATCTCAAGACTGGCTTGACTCAGTATGCTCATCCAGCTTGTGAGAGTGAATTTAAATTAGGGTTGGACTTTTTAATGACGTGGCAAGGTGGTATCTGTTGGATTGGATTACTAATTGAGTGTACGCATGTGATTAAGACCCATGGTACTCCTACTTTGACTGAAACCACACGATAATCTAATTCTCCATTTACTTGTGAATTGGACTGGGCCACGCGTGCTTTCCACACCCCCTTTCTGGGCCCATGCAGGATTTGAACTAATCTGATTGCTACTTACAGCCCTGGTTTTATTATTTTCATTTTATTTTATTTTTTTGATTTTTCTTTTATTCTGTTTCAATTCAAATCAAATAAAATAACTCCAATACTCTAAAAATTCACCAAAAATATTTTTTTTATAAATTTTGAGATGTCTAATATTTTTTGGATATTTTTATTTTCATTTTTTATTTTATTTTCAATTTAAAAAAGGATTAAACATTGGAATTGTTTCAAATGGATTAAATTGTGACATGGTTTGTTCTTTTAATTGTTTCTTGCATTTCCTTTGGGTCCAATGAATGAAAATTGTTCTTCATATCCATGATGAGTTGAACAATTTTGACGACCATTTTACCCCTGGTTGGTTGACTTTTGGGTTGACTTTTGGTGCTTTTCTTTTGACCCTCGATTCTCCCATTTCAAAGTGGTACATCTTGAATATTATTTTCTTTTGATGGTGCTTTGAGGGGATATTTGTCTTGATCTTTTGGCGTCTGTTAGCCAACATGTTTAGCTACCTCGGGTATTTTATTTGGTTTTTTTTTAGCCTTTTTCCTATTTTTGAGGTGACTTGCAAGTTAGGTCATTTCATAGGACAACTCACACAAGTGCATGACCTAGTTTGAATTGGAAGTGACCTTTGTAGATCCAATAAGCTCTCAACTCTTCTTGTTTCACATTTTAGACATGTTGAGCTTGCTGTATGTTCATTTTTAGGTCAAAATTATGTTCATTGCTTGTTGATTGATACATTTCTTTTTGAGTTTTCAACTTGAACTCCTAACTGGTGTGTTCTTGCTTCCTTTGTGCTCTTGCTTGCATTTCTTCTTGATTTGTTTTGGTATTGATTTTGAGCTTTATTATCTTCATCTCCCTTCTGTCCAATGACCTTGGAGTGTCATTTAAGGTAGCTTGGTCCCTCCTTAGGAGGAACTTGAAGCTTACCTAAAGTGATGAATCCATGAGGACTCTTTCTTTATGTTTTTGTCATTTGTTTGCTTGCTTTTGATGCATCTTACTTATTTTCTTTTCTTGCATTTCCATATGCATGCTTGGTTGAGATGAGCTTGCGGTGTCTACTTTCCCACACTATTTTCCTCCCACTATCATTCTACTTGTGTATTCTATGTGTGCATTCTTTCATTTGCATATGCATTCTTCTTCTTCTTCTTCTTCTTCTTCTTCTTCTTCTTCTTTTGCTTTTTTTGTCCTTAAGCCTTTAGCTAGATAGTTTTAACACACCCTTTTAGATAGACAATAATGTGTGGATCCCGTCGAGTACGACGGACGTGAGGGGTGCTAATACCTTCCCCTTGCGTAACCGACTCCCGAATCCAGACATGGTTGCAATGACCTTGTCTTTCCCTTTTTCTTTAGGTTTTTCCGATTGTTTCCTTTCCCTCTCTTTTGGATAAATAACGAAAGTGGTGACTCTTTTGTTTTTCTGCCGGTGGTTTTTCGCAGTTGCGACACTTTAGCATGGAGTTCAAGGCTTCCTTGAACTCATACCCATCCACGATTCTAGTATATGTTACCTTAATCAGTGGATCAGCAGTTATGGGAGACATATTGAAGAGATCTTTCCAAACAGAGTCATTTACATAAACTCTATTATTTCCAATCTTAGTATTGAACTCAAACCCTTTAAACTTTCCTTGAAGACCAGTATAGAAAATTCTGACCAAATACTCTTTATATTTATTATCGCATTCCAAAAACTAATTGAAATTTTGTGCATCCATAAGTTCAAGAACTTATTGGATATGCATTCTTTCAGCGGCTTTTTAATAATAAACAAATTGTTTGACAATGGATCGCTTGCTCAGATTTTTCTCGTACAGTTCAGTATATTCAGGAGGTAATAAAGAGAGATTGGTTACCGGTAAAGCATCCATTGATGTGCCAGCTTGAGAGGAAGGAACTCTGGTTGTTCTCTTGCCTGTAACCCTTCGTGTAGCCATTAGAAGCAAAACTTGAAGAAGATAAATAGTAAACTGATTTCTTTGTGTTGATGAGAGACTCACTAGAATTCTTGAGTATATGAAGAAATAAGGTTTTGATAGGGATTTTTGGGAAGAGGGGATATAGAGAGTAGCCTTGTGTAGATTCAATGTACCAATGCTAATGCTAATGATGATGTTTGAATACATAGAAAGAATGAAAGCATTAAATGGGTCAAAGCATTTTGAACGTTTCATCAAAAACAAGGATTTTTTAAAGAAAAATCAAGCGACACGTCGACCTATACAGTTTGTGCGTTGACACGTACTGACAAAATATAGACAATTAGAAAATTTTCAAAATTTGAGTCGACCGAAGGGTCGACCTGAGCAGACCTGCTTCTAAATCATGAAAAATTGTCATTTTATGAGTCGACCGGTGTCATGTGTAGGTCGAATCAACCAGTAAAAATAAGCACAAATCATCATTTTGAGTCATACATGCATACAAAAGAAATAAATAGATAGCCTACATATATTTCAAACATTCAAATGGATAAAACATGTTTAATCATGCAATAAACATCAACGTTAACACACAACTTGGTACATTAACTTACACGCATGAAGTGATCAATAAAATTTGATATAGAGGAACGATATCACCTCAACTGTGATCGATGATAGATGCCCTCACATATGGCTTAGTTACTTTTTCATTTTGTTAGACAAAGACAGAAAAGCACATATATAGAAAGCATGCAATGATAAAATCCTACACACGATCCGAGATGTCGAGAATTCCTAGTTCCCTACGAATGTGAAAGAAAGGCTCTGTAGCGAGTAGTTTTGTAAAGATATCCGCAAGTTGATTTTTGGCAATGTGCTCAAAAACCACATCACCCTTCTCCACATGATCCCTAAGGAAATGATGTCGTATTTCGATATGCTTGGTGCAGGAATGTAACACGAGGTTCTTGGTTAGATTAATTGCTCTTGTATTATCACATAAAATAGGAATATACTCAACTTTTATATTGAAGTCGAGCAATTGTTGCTTAAGCAATAAGACTTGAGCGCAACAACTACCAGCCACAATGTATTCCGCCTCGGTTGTTGACAAAGCAATAAAAACTTGATTTTTGTTATGCCAACTCACCAAAGAACTAGAAAAGAAATGACAAGTACCACTTGTGCTTTTCCTATCCGATTTGCAGCTGGCAAAGTCGAAATCTGAATAGCCAACCAAGGAACAATCACTACCCTTGGAATACCAGAGCCCATACTTTGGAGTACCAGAGAGGTATCTACGTATCCGCTTTATGACTTTCAAATGAGATTCCTTGGGACATGATTGATACCTTGCACACATACAAACACTAAAAGATGACATATTAAACCAGCTTACTTTCAAATAGTTGAAGCAAAAGCCGATGGCAAGACGTGGTTTCATGACATTAAGTGCTTAGAAAGACAGGAGTATCTAGAGAATTCTTCGGCCATGGATAAAAGGACTCTGAGGAAGTTAGCATCCAATTTCTTCTTAAGCAATGGTTTCTTGTACAAAATAAACCATGACATGGTGTTACTCGGGTGTGTAGATAGAAATGAAGCTGACATGCTGATCAAGGAGATACATGAAGGATCTTATGGGACACATGCTAATGGGGACGCCATGGCTAAGAAGATCCTAAGGGCTGGTTATTACTGGTTGACAATGAAAACTGACTATTTTTCGTTATGCCAAAACTTGTCATAAGTGTCAAATCTACTCTGATAAAGTTCATGTGTCGCCAACTCCTTTGAATGTTATGACCTCTCCATGGCCATTTTTGATGTGGGGCATTGATATGATTGGTGCTATTGAACCAAAAGCATTTAATGGTCATCGTTTCATCCTAGTCGTCATTGATTACTTCATGAAATTGGTAGAGGCTGCTTCCTATGCCAATGTGACAAAGCAAGTGGTTGCTCGATTTCTCAAGAAGGATATTATCTGTCGATACGCAATTTTGAGCAAAATTATCACAAATAATGGGTCAAATTTGAACAACAATGTTATGAAGGAGTTGTGCGAGAGCTTTAAGATTGAGCACCATAATTCTTCTCCATATTGCCCAAAGATGAATGGAGATGTTGAAGCTGCAAATAAAAACATCAAGAAGATCCTGCAGAAGATGGTGGTAACCTATAAAGATTGGCATGAGATGTTGCTTTTCGCTTTGCATGGATATCGAACATTTGTCTGCACTTCAACAAGGGCAACCCCTTTTTCCCTGGTATACGGAATGGAAGTAGTTCTCCCAGTTGAGGTAGAAATCCCATCGATGAGTGTCCTAATGGAAAATAAACTTGAAGAGGCTGAATGAATTCAAAACCATTTTAACGAGTTGAATATCATTGAAGAGAAGCAAATGGATGCTTTATGGCATGGGAAACTATATTAGAAACGACTCAAGAAGGCATTTGACAAAAAGGTTTGTCTTCAAGAGTATAAGGAAGGAGATCTCGTGCTCAAGAAGATTTTCCCTGTTCACATGGATCTACGTGGAAAATGGGCTCCAAATTATGAAGGCTCATTCGTTATTAAGAAAGTATTTTCTGGTGAAGTCTTAATTCTTGCAATGATGGATGGCGAGGAGTTCCATAAGACAATAAATTATGATGCAGTTCGATTGTATTATGCCTAGAAAAAAGACAGTCGTTAAGTTGAAAACCCAAAAGGGCGAGTTAGGAAAAAAGGGCATCCCGGTGGACTGAAAACCCGAGAGGGTGGTCCAGGCAAAAATTAGGGATATAAAAAATGTTAGCTCGGTAAGTTGAAAACTTGAAAGGGAAACTTAGGCAAAAAAGAGCATCCCGGTGGATTGAAACCCCGAGAGGATGATCCAGGCAAAAGTTAGGGATAAATAAAAGGCTAATACAGTATCGAGCAAATCTGATCAGCACAGGAAAACAGGGGCGTGCAGATCAACCTAATTGTACTCTTCAAAAGCGAAGTTTTAGGGATCTTTTAGTTCTAGGGAAAGTAGCGTTTATTGAGATTAAATGTAAACCTTTCCCATTTCCATTTTTAGTTTTTGTTTTTTTTTGTAATATCCCATGTGGAGCCATGTTTTCATGCGCTACCATATTATAAATGAAACTTGCATTTCCTTTTCTATTCATTGTATTATTTATCTTTCTTTCGCAAAATGTCATTTATTTTTTATGATATAATTTTGAAGCTAAGAGATAACGATATATTGAGATACGTAAATTCTTTGACAATTGAAATAAATACAAAGGGAGTTGATCTTTTCCTCAGAGGCCACAAAATTACAAGATGTTTGTGGAACACTTATGAAATAATCCTTAAGGAGGACTTGGTCCCATCATTTTTCAATAAGATTTTGACAAAGTCTGACCTACCGAAGAACATGTTCAGAACATCCTTTCATTCTAATTAAGGTGCTTTTCCAAGTGTTGAGGAAAATAGGATGGTCATCTTTACACCAAAAATCCTTTGTGTCTGTCACAATGATCCAGTCTTTGTCTTGCATGCACCCCGCTAGGTCGTTGCATGTCAAGCCTATCATGTCATCTTTTTTCGTTTAGTCCATTAGTGATGACATTTACTCAAACATATACTTGGTAAAGTGTATCTCTTTTCTCGATCAGAGGTTTTTCCAGATCATATACCAGATAAGTCGTAGTTCAATTACCTTCTTGTCTGACGAATTTCTAGATATCCTTCCATATGTTGTGTTGTCAAGTTTTACTACCAATCTGGTTCTGTGCGAATCCAGAACCCTTTCTTTTAAACTTTGTGTGAATTCAGAGTATTTTATTTTGGTTCTGTGTGAATCCAAAACCCTTTTCTTTTGTACACTGTATGAACCCGAAGTCTTCTGTTAGTTATGTGTGAAGCTAGAACTTCATTTTTTTGTGGTTATGCAAGAAGCATTAACCCATCTCTCTTTTGTACTATGTGCGAAGCCGGAGTCCTTTTCTTGTTCTGTGCAAATCCAAAACTCTTTTTCATGGTTATGAGAGAAACCATACCTATCATCTGCGTTGTTCTAAATAGAGCCATAGCCCATTTAATTTTGCATCACTCTGTGCGAATCCAGAGTCTTTGCTTTTTTATACTCTGTGAAAATCCGGAGTCTTTGCTTTTTTATACTCTGTGCGAATCCGGAGTCTTTGCTTTTCTTACTTTGTGCGAATTTGGAGGCTTTGCTTTTCTTACTCTGTGCGAATTTGGAGTCTTTGCTTTTTATACTCTGTGCGAATCTAGAGTCTTTACTTTTTACTCTGTGCAAATCCGGAGTCATTTCTTTTATTACATTCATTTATCTTTTTGCTCCGTACGAATCCAAAGCATACCTTTTCATTACAAATTGTCAATAGCCTTTGGGTTGTTCCGTGAGAAGTCAGAACTAACCATTTTTCTCAAGTATCATCAGTGAGTCATTCCACCTTACTTCTCTCAATCCCCAACAAACTTCATTGATAGTCATCTCATAATCCCCACAAAGTCCATTTTACATTCCACCAATAACGTAGAGTCCCGCATACATGTATTCGTACGTATGCATGACATCCGAGCATTTTTGCTACTATTCAGGTTTACTTATTTCATTCACTATGGTGTTTGTTCCCCAAGTAGCTGGGTTTGTCATCTCTCTCATAGTAGTCGTTAGCTTTAAGCGTAAAATACACATCTTTTTTAAATTCCCCATTATGTTTGATCCTCGTGGATGATGGTTGCTTCTGTTATCTTCTCCATGTTTGGATAAGATGAACCCCATTTGAGTTCATTCATCAACGGTCGAAGTCTTCTTTGAGCGTTTTTTCTAGATTGTTCCTAGATTGAACTTTGGTCCCTGGAAAGTATTACTTTTGGTTAGGTCGTCGAACCTAGTTTGAACGTGCATTTACTTTGCATTGTATCTCGCAGGAAAAATCTTTTACAAACCCACATTATGGATAAGTGGCAGCCTCTCATTTGAGAAGCTTATCCATTTTTTTTATATTTCAATGATAAGTGGCAATCTCTTTTGAGAATATTATCCTTTTTGTCAACAAGTGGCAGACTCTTTGAGAAGCTTGTTTTGCTATTATGATAAGTAACAATATCTTTTGAGAAGCTTATCTTTTTTGTCAACAGGTGGCAGTCTCTTTGAAAAGCTTGTTTTGCTATTATGATAGGTGGAAATCTCTTTTGAGAAGCTTATCCTTTTTGTCAACAAGTGGCAGTCTCTTTGAGAAGCTTGATTTGCTATTATGATGAGTGGCAGCCTCTTTTGAGAAGCTTATTCCATTTTTGTCAACAAGTGACAGTCTCTTTGAGAAGCTTGTTTTGTTATTATGATAATGTAGCACCCCAAAATTTGCTCATATTTTCTTGTGTTCTTGGCTTATGTTTCTTTGCATTATCACATTCATGTTTGCATAGCATTTGTTCTTGGCATGGGATCAAGGTATCATGGTTTGTTTCTCAAGGAAGAAGGTTGTGTTTCTTCAAGTTCAAGTAAGGTGTTCTCTGTGACTTTATGGTATTCTCAACCCTATAAGTTCCTCATCATCAAATTTGGTTCAAGGCAATATCATTCCAACATCATATATGGTTCATCATGGCTTAAGGTGCAGGGAATCATCAAGAGATTCAAAGTTGTTTTAAGATACTTTACCAAATTTGGGCAAATGGTGGATGCTATGATCAAATGAGCATAACTCTTTCAATTTTTAACATCTTGACGTGGTTCTTTTTCTATTGGAATCTTATCATCATCCTATATAACTTCTCTTTGCAAAGGAAGATCCAATTATGCTTGGAAAGTCATCAAAGGTGGGAAAACATTATAGGTCATTTTGAGTTTTGGAAGGTTTTCTTAGTCAACTTCAAAAGGGAATAACTTGGTCAATTTTTATCATTTGGAGCCCATTCTTTTTCTAGAATAAACTTGAAGATGTCCTTTACAACTTTGTTTTAACTTGGAAGAGCTAAAAACCCATGGAAGGTCTTGGTTTTCATCAAAATGTTATAGGTCATTTTTATCCTTAAAAAGACTTGAAATTTTTCTAAGTGTTTTATGATTTTCACCTCTTTTGTGAAAGCCACTTTGAAGGATCATATCTCTCAATTCAAGTTGCCAAATCAATACTTTCTTTTCACATTGCAAAGATTGCATCTCCCTTTATCCAATGCAAGAAGAATCATCTCATAAAGCCTCATACATTGTGAGAACCATGGCTGCAAAAATTAAATTTCAAAGTTGGATTTTCACTTCAACTCAGATTTGAATTTGATGGAAATGCCCTCTAATCATCAAATTAAAGCGCGAATCCACTTTAAACATGATTAACCAACTTGCCTGGATTGATTAGAGCATTGAAACACACGATTTTGATGAGTTTTGCCAAGTTCCAAGTCCCACTTTGCTCATGCTGCAGGTGTGGACAAAATCCTTCAAAATTGCCTCATTCACCCTCCCTTTTGATTTAGAAAGCCTGTCCTATAAATGGGGAGTTATTTCCACCCATTTCCACAAGCTTTTGATAGCCAAAACCACTCTGCTAAGATTCCATTTGAACTCTTAAGCTTGAACTTCGAATTTCCATTTCCACACCTTAATCATTCAAGGTTTCCACTCAATTAGCTTCACCAACATTCAGTGAAGCTAACCAGATCAAGAATGTGAAGAATAGTTGCCTAAATCAAGCTAGGGAACTTCATTTTTAGAGCTTCAAGGTTGAACTTCAACAGGTATAATTCTCAACCATTTTGACTCAAATTTGTTGCTAAGATGTAGCCCTTGATGTGTTGATGCTGTCTGGATAGTTAAATTTTAGTTATAGTTGAGTTTTGTTGTTGAATTTTCAAATTTATATTTAAATCTTGTTCTGGTTCTTTTCAAATCAAGCGAGTTGTGGTTTAAAGAAATTTGGCGCGATGATATGGTTGAAATCGTCTTGAAAAGACGCATCAAATGAAACAACTATGAGTTCCAATGGTTATGGTTTGAAGTATCCATGATTTTCTGCAAATCCTTGGTTGTTTCAGGTGGCTGGAGGTTGAAGATGATGATCTCACTGTCCATCATGCCACCTATTTTAATCTCATGCTTTTGACTTTAAATGGATATGTGTGCATGAGCTGACTAGTGTCCATCGTGGATGCACACTTTCTGATCTTTAGATCTGCCACATCATTTAATAAGTTGAGATCCAACGCGCTGTATTTTTATGTTTTATTTTCTTTTTCTAATTTTGTTTTTTAATTCATTTAATTTTCATAAATTCATAGAAAAATCATTTTTAATCAGAAAAAATACCAAAATAGTTTTTAAAATTCTCTTTTATTTTCCTCTTTCTGATTTTTATTTTTGTACATTTTATTTTGCATTTTTATATTTTTCATGATTTTTATTTTTTTTGGATAATGTTAATTGGTTTAAAATTACTTTTGATCCATTTAAAATTATGATATTTTTATCATATGATCCTATGATGGTCTTGGACCTATGGTGATTTTCTTTGATTTTTGTTTTCTGTTTTGGATATTTTCATATATTTTTTATTTATATGCTTGATTTTAATTATTTTAAAATTGTTTTAGGCATTTAAAAATGATGGAGAAATTTTCATATGATCCTATGATGGTCTTAGACCTATGGTGATGTCCTTGGGTCTTTATTTATGCCTTGGTTTCTTCTTTTGTATTTTTAGGGTTTTTATTCCCTTTTTATTTTGTTTTTTGTATTTTGATTTGAATTGCCAATGGGTGAATAAATGATTTTGATACATTGTGGAGTGATGTTCTGACTTTTCCTCAAGTCATTTAGATCATTGATATTTGCTTAGTGTGACCTCTCATTTGTGGATGTTTATGATGGTTGATTCACTTTGAAGTTTGACTTTGATTTTCAAACTTATGTGATCCTTCTTATGTATTCATGATTGGATGTTTACTTGTTGATCATGGTATGTTGCTTCCCTACCTTGCTTCTTAGGTCATTTGATTTCATTTTGCTTTGCCTTGGTTTTTCTCCTTGTGAGGTGTTTGGATCAGTTGATTAGGTGTGTTTGCTTTGTTTTACCTTTGTGTTTTGTTTGCACATCTTTGATGAGGTTTGGATATGTGATGCATCTAAATGTGTTAACTTGTTATGCTTGATCACCTTGTATGAGATGGACATGATTGTGTTTGATGCTTTTGTTTTATGATTGTTGATCATTCATGTGTTGTATCTTCCTTCTTCTTCTCTCTCTTTGAGACTTGTCTTTTTTATCCTTGTCTTCATTTGTGATTGAATTGGATATTGTTTACTTGTGCTTGCTCACATGATCCCTTAGGACTCCTAGTCCCTCTGTTCAAGATGGGAGTAGGAGAGACATTAAGCTGGCAATCTTTGTTTTTATCATGTCATTTTCTTTGCATTTGTAGTTTCTTTCCTGTTTAAATACAAAGCTCATTTGTAAAACTGTATTGTTTTCAATTGATATTGATAATGAAATGAATATGCATATTTTTGATTAAATCCATTTGTGTTCACGTATGTTTTTAATTGATGTCTAACGCTTGTTTCAGCGGAATCTGGGGAGGATGACGAAATTGAAAGACGAACTTCCGGTTGTATGCTTTTGAATGAAACCTGCTGAGGATGTACAGACATTGTTTCAAATCCCTAAATACCGGAAATATAAGGAAGATAATCCCTTATCAACCCCTTTGAGCCTAGTAGTAGGAGTTTCTTTTTTAAAAACGAAAAAACCCTCAATCTTAACCCGGGGCAGGGTAGGTGTCAGCTAATTTGACTGAGCGTCCCAATTACAAAAGGAGTATTCTCGTTCGAGGACCAATTACACCTCTAGAGTTCATGCCTAAAAAACCACAATGGTTATCCCTTGCCGACCAAGGAGTGAAACAATCACAATCCCTCTAACAAGTCAGACAAGTTGGTGTCACACGATTTGTTCAAAACAAAGAAGAGAAGGAAAAAAATCAAAAGAAGAAGCCCGCTAAGTCGATAACTTGAAAACAAGTGGCTTAGGAAAAATTAGGGCATCCCGCTGGACTTTGAAAAAAAAAGCTCAAAAGAGCCAGTCCAGGCAAAAGTTAGGGAAAAAGCGAAAAGGATTACAAAAGAAAAATCCTCGAACAAACAAGTCGTGTGACTCCAGGTACCAAAGATGAAAAGCGAGTGACTGTCACTCCCAGAAACTTGTGGTTTCCCGAACCCTTACTCATGTCAGCCCACCTTTGAAAGGTGAGCGCTAGTGCGAGTTAGCTGAATATAGGATCGGAGAAAGGGTGGGTTAAAACAAACTTTGAGCCTTATATCTTTTCTTCCTAACCGTGAACCCGACCACGTTACAACCTATAAAAGTCCTAATTGAAGTATGGTGGTTTTGAAAGCATACTTCGGTAAAGATTGCGTCAAAACTGACTCCTAAAATGATTCTGCTCAACTTGCAGGTTGTAAGGTTGACATTTGGATAAGTGATTCGTTCACTATATGTCACAAATGTTTTTCTAGTGAACAGACTTGGATTTAAAAAAATTGTCATATGCATTGCATGAATATATCTATTATGCAGAACAATTTGTTTTACTTGCGAGTAAGCGCTTGACAGCAGGAGAGTCTCCACATTGGAAAGTTTGATCAGGATAGAATGCAGAACTCCTAAATACTGAACCAGGGCCGGCTATATCAGATGATCATATCATGGGAGCCAGCCATCCAAAAGACAATTCATCTGAAGGCAATTAGGTTGAGATTCGGTAAACCTCTCGTAGTTAGCGGTATCATCCCCAGTAAAGTCAGCCAATCAGGGGCAAAGTCATTGCAAGGATGGGGATGATTACCCTAGAAGCACCGAAGCTATTCCAGAAGGTAATTAATATGAAGCACCTCTTCGTGGTTCAAAGTGCTGAGGCAGTTCATACCAATCCGACAGGGTACAGAAAGTTCAGGTTTCCTTTCGAGGAAGATGTTGCAGATACCCCACGGGCTGGGGCAAAATTGGGTATGAATCCTCTCATGTTATAAATTCAGGGAAAATCCATCTCAAGGTTGTTTCATGGCGAGCTTTCCTTTTCGTCCTAGAGATTAGACTGGGGCAAATTGAACTACACTGGGGCAGTTACTCAAGCAGGGTTATTCTCCCCAACCAGAGTTCATCATCAGCAATTGGAGGTTGTGTCTATATCCCCAGTAGAGTTGTGAGCAGGAAGGTGTGGAATCTTCCTCAGGGTCAATACACATTTAGCTCTAGCAGATTGTCTGTGTGCATTCATTCCTCAGCGGTGCAAGATTGGCTTATTCAGCAGAGTAAGTAATCCCACAGAGTCGGAGCAGATGATTTTGTATCCCCTCGGAGGTCAAGTTGTTGTTGATGAGTCCATTCCTCATCTCCCCAAGCAGAGGTTTATGTTAATTCCCTCATTGCGTTATCCCCAGCGAAGTCGGAGGGGAAGCGTCTCTCCCCCGACTGAGTACTCCCAATATTGGAGTTAGGTCTTCACAGTTTGCGTCGTTTCTCCAACATAGGTGCCTGTTCCCTAGAATGTTATATTCTGGCAGGCTATTCTGGGCCGATGTCCCTAGCAGAACGTGGTTAATCTCGGAGGGTGGACTGTTATCCCTCGCAGAGTCGTTAATTCCCCAGCAGGCAGAAGGATTCCCGTGTGTTTCTTTTTCCCCGGTAAGGTCGCCTATTCTCTAGAAGGTTTGTATTCTGGAAGGTCATTCACGGCGCTTTCCTCAGTAGGATTTGATATAATCCCCAGCAGAGTAGAATTACTGTCTGGCAGATTTGTTCTATCTCCAGCAGGTTCGATTGCTATTTAGGAGATTTATTTTAGGAAGTTGTTCAAGGCCTGCTTCCCCAGCTTAACTCCAGTTTACTGGCATGTGCTAACTATCCCCAGCAGGGTCGTTTTCTCTTCCCAGCAGGGTGGTTTTTGTATCTCTAGCATTTATTTTGCTGATTTGGTTCCGTTGCATTTGCATCGTGCATAGCGTCCTCAGAAACGCGTAGCATTTCCATTTCGTATGGAGCATTACGCCATATTCAAACATGTGCATGTGAAACATAAGCTTGGTGGTTATATTGTTGTTTCAGGTGATCTCCGGATGGTTGACGTGTTCGGCAAAAGATCCGGGATAGCGGTGTTCATGTTATCTTGTGCTTCCCAGTGAAGTATCGACAGAGTTACTTGGTTCCCCATCAGGGTTACTTATTCAAGTTCTCTCTTTTCCCCAGCGGAGTTCCTTTGGGTGTTCTCACCAGAAGTTTGCTGACTTCGAGTTGATCTGACGACGAGGTTAGATGCTCGCTTTTATTTAGCGGGTGCCTGACGGCGATGTCAGAGGTCTATCAATTGGGTGTTAATCTGACAATGAGGTTAGATGTCTGTTTTTATTTAACATATCCCTGGCGGCGAGGTCAGGGGGGTTTTCCAACTTTGTGTTGATTTGGCGGCGAGGTCAGAGGTTTATCAGCTTCGGGTTGATCTTGGTCTTCGGGTTCGAGGATTTGTTCTGTTCAGCAATTATCTACTTGTTTGTGGAGGTTTATCAGCCGATCTTTCTCAACTTTGTGTTTGTATGGCGGCGATGCCAGGTGGCTTTATCAGCTTTGTGTTTGTCTGGCAGTGATGCCAGATGTTTGTTAGCTTCTCGGTGATCCGATTCTGAGTTCATGGTTTAGGGGTTGCAATAGACGTCTGACGACGAGGTTAGATGTTTGTCAATTGTGTGGATGCCTGACGGCAAACCAGGTTGTTTTATCCCCTACCAGTGTCTGGCGGCGATGCCAGAAGCAGGAGTTTATCTTTGGGTTTGATCATCGCTTTTATTTAGCGAAGGTCTGGCAGCGATGTCAGAAGTTTCTGTCTGCATATTTGGGGTTGTATTTTATCAATCAGGATATCTGGCGGCAAAGTTAGATGTTATTCTCTGCAGAGTGCTTGCGGCGATGCCAGATCTCTTACCAAAGGGGTGTTTGTTTGACGGCGAGGTCAGATGGTTATCGGATTTATAATTTTTCTGGCAGCGATGTCATAGGGTTATCGACTTTATGGTTATCTGGCGGCGATGTCAGATGTGTATTCAGATTCATGCTACTTGGCGGTGATGCCATATGTTCAGCATTTTTTGTGGTTATCTGGCGGCGATGTCAGAGGTTTATTTGCATTGTGGTTTTCTGACGGCGATGTCAGAGGTTCATCGGCATTTTGTTTATCTGGCGGCGATGTCAGAGGGTTATCAGTTTTGCAGTTTTTCTGACAGCGATGTCAGATGTTATCAACACCGCAGGTTCTTGGCAGCGATGTCAGGTGTGTATGGATTTCTAGCGGCGAAGTCATAGGTGTTATTGATTTTTGGCGGCAATGCTAAATGTTTCTTAATTCCATGGGTTAATCTGACGGCGAGTTCAGGTTGTTTCATCCTTTGCAAATGCCTGGCGACGATGTCAGGTGTATTCCCTGCAGATTTCTGGCAGCGTTGTCAGATGTGTGTGAATTTCTGGCGGCGATGTCAGATTTGGGTAGATTTCTGACGGTGATGTCAGATGTTTGTGGATCTCTTGGCGGCAATGTCAGATGTTCACTGACTTTGTGGTTACTTGGCGGCGATGTCAGGATCTATATCTACACTATGGAAGCTTGGCGGCGATGTCAAGCGATGTTTACCAACTGATTGCAACTTCTGGCGGCGATGTCAGATCTTAATCAATCCTATGGTAACCTGGCGACAATGTCAGGAGTTTTCTCAATATTGGGCTTGTTTGGCGGCGATGTCAAACGTTTTTCTGGCGGCGAGGTCAGATATTCTTCAACATGGTGTTGTTCTGGTGGCGATGTCATATGTTGATCAACATGATGTTTTCCTGGCGGCGATGTCAGGTATTTTCTCAATATTGGGTTTGTTTGGCGGCGATGTCAAACGTTTTTCTGGCGGCGAGGTCAGATATTTTTCAGCATGGTGTTGTTCTGGCGGCAATGTCAGATGGTTTATCAGCATGATGTTTGGCTGGCAGCGAAGTCAGGTGCTTTTCACTTGGTGGTTGTCTGGCGGCGAGGTCAGACGTTTATCTACTCGGTGGTTATCTGGCGGCGATGTCAGATGTTTATCGACTGTGTGGTTACTCGGCGGCGATGCCCGGTATTTTATCTACTTTGTCGAGGCTTGGCGGCGATTCCAAGTGATGTTATCTACTTTGTGGTTATCCGGCGGTGATGTCGGATGTTCATTAGGCTTGGTGTCCTAGCGGCTATGTCAGGTGTTTACCATGTTTATCGGAGGTTTTGGTTTTCTGGCGGCAATGTCAGAATTTGATATCCCCTACAGAGGCCCGACAACGATGCCAAGTGATGTATATCAACCTTGTGGTTATCTAACAGTGATGTTAGATGTTTATTAACTTTGTGTTGGTCTAGCGGCAAGGTCAGAAAATTTTTATCCTCAGTGTAGATACTTGACGGTGATGTCAGGTGATCTTCCCAACTTAGTGTTGTTAGCTGACGGTTGTTGCACCCTAAAATTTGCTCAACCTACTTCACTTAGTTTATGTTTCAATTGCATTAGCATTTGCATAAGAAGTCATGTACATAGTCCATTCATCTGCATAGCATAGCATAGCAAATCATCCAACAAGGGACCAAGTACTATTCTTATCTCTATGAGCCTATCAAGAGGTTCTTATTCAAATTCAAGCCTATCCAAGTCATCAGAAAGAAATTGAAATCTAAGAAGTCAGTGGATCAAGCAGTGGATCTCTCTCCTATCTTGAGTGTATTTGAAGATCCTCAAAGAAGTTGTGAGCTGTGAATTGAGCATGGAGGGTATATAGACATCCTGGAGGACCTATAAGGCCATTTTGAAAGTGAGACAAGTCATTGATGTGATTACAAGAGCTGCAGTTGAAGACAGTCAACTAGGGTTTCATCTGGGTCAACCCTAGGTCAACCCTAGGTCAAATGCTTGATTGAAAGGCATCAAGGTCTATTTGAAAGATGTGGGGTTCATCATTTCACATTTAGATATGGATGTGGTATTGTGCCAAGGAGAAATCAAGAGGAATCAAGAAGAAGAGAAGTTTCTAAATTAGGGTTTCTGTGTAAAATCCCCTGATTTAGGTCAAACTTCCAAGCAAGATAATTCAAAATGCAAGCTTCAAATGGATCCTTGGACAACATGAAACTTGTAGAGGATCTCAAGACCTTTAATTTGAGTGGTGGAAGACATCAAGGATATTTATAGAACTCAAGTTATGGTTCTTGCAAGTTACAGGTCATCTGAGGCATCTGAAAATTTTGTCTGTGAAAGTTACTTGTCTTCCAAGCAAATTTTACCCCTCAAGGAGCTTTCAAATGGATTTCTGGTCAACATGAAAGTTGTTCCGCATGATCTTAGCTTTCTAGAAAGGTATGGTATGCCTTCATCTGATTTGTGTAACTCTACTTATGACCTTGGCAAGCAAAGGGTATTTTGGTCATTTGAGAATTACAGGTCATTTCAAGCATATGCCTAAAACTCATACAAGGAAGCTTCAAATGAAAAACTTCACAACATCAAAGTTGTTCCAAATGACATTTTGAGTCTAGAAAAGTGGTCATGGAAGTTGGCAAATGTTCATAGATCAAGGTTGCAAATTTTGTCAATTAAAGGTGGATTTAATGAATAAAAGTGACTTAAAAAATGAGATTTTTCATAATATGTCCAAATGGGATGAAATTATAGGTCATTTTGATTGGAAACAATGTTTTGAGACCATTGGCAATAGTGTATTTTTGAGTTTATTTAAAAGTTTGAGAGATATCATGGCTTGCTTATGATTAAAGTGACACATGCCAAAACACAAGGGATTGGTGTACAAGAAGCTTCCAGCAATTTCTAGATGTTTCCATGGGCATCTATATAAACCCTAGAGCTCCTTCAATGCAGGGTTGCACTTCATTTTGATCCGAATCACATAGTTTCATTCTCTCTTGCATTTTTGCAAATTCATCCAAATTCCATCAATTCTTCATCATTCTGCAAAGTTCTTGATCCTATCATACTCTATATTCATCATAGATCACATTGCAAGCAAGATCCAAGTGAATTGGTGCAAGAATCGTGTGTTGCAAGTTCATCATTCAAATTGCAAAAAGAATTGGTTACAAGAATCCAAAGCCTTTGAGCAAGCACAAGTGCATACAGAACCAAGATCCATAGCCATTGATCAAGTCTAGAGCATTGCCAGCTGTGAATCCAAGGATCTCACCATCTGTTTTCAGTTTTGCACCAGGTTAGTAATCTCTTCGAATTAGCTTGTTTTAGTTAGCATGATGTAGATTGGTTAGGATAAGAATGACCTAGGTAGTTAGATGAATAATTCTGGAGATTTTGACTGAATTTGGTGGAGGTTGATATGTGAGCACACCAACTGTTTGGATCTAGAACTAGAAGAATAGGAGGTTTTAATTCATGTGGTTTAGCTTAGGTTAATCAGTGATGCAAGGTGAGTATTTTGATGGCAAGAAATTGGAAAAAGAAGAAATTGGAAGTTTGAGTATCCATGGATGTAGAGCTATCGGGTTTGGCTTTTTAGAGCATGTTAGTGCAAACTGGATCCATGGCTGTGTTCAGGGAGGAAAGTAGGTCAATTTCGCCTTTGGAAGTTTTGAGTTTCATGGAGAAACGAGGGAGCACGAGCCACTGGAAGATTCACGTATGAAGGTTCAGTTTCCATGGCTTTTACTATAAACCCTAGCTCTTTGGAGAAGATGAGTTCAATGACGTTGGATCATTCGCAGACCATTGACCAAGTCTCAGATCGCACGGCCTAGGTTTAAAGTTGAGAATAGGAGGGAAGAGTAGTACGTGAAACACACCGTTTCACTTAAGTCCTCTGGTGGGCTTAAGAAAATGCTAACCACACACCCCAATCCAAGGCCCAATCCAAACGAACTGTGATTCTTTGCTTTTTACACCGCGTGACTACTCTTTTTTTCTTTTGTTTTTTTGAGTTTTTCTGATTAAGCTGGGCCCAGGCGCGCCATGCTACGCGCACCCCCAGTCTGGGCCCATCATCCAGTTTTCAATGCCTTTTTTTACTTACTGCACCCCTAGCTTATTTTAATTCATTTTAATTTCCTTTATTTTTCTTAATTGTTTGAAAATTCATAATAAATTGGAAATTCCATATTTTTGATTGGTTGTTTTTTTACCATTTTCATATTTCTGTGTAGAAAAATATCATGTAATAAAATTTCCATTTTATTTTCTTTTAATATTTTTTGCACATTTTTTCTTTTAATGCCTTTTTAATGGTTATAGTTTGTAAGTAGTATTTGTAGAATTTCTTTTAGGTGGTTCTCATAATCTTTTGAGGCAAATTTTTTTAGTATAACTAGATACATATATTAGGTGCCCCCTTGATTTTTATACCAATTTTTTAGGATTTATTTTAGGTAGTTTAGTTAGAAAACATTAGGCTAATCATTTAGGGTTGTGAATATAACATTAGGTATGCAAAACAAATTTTCTTTTGGGTTTTCTTTAGGACAAATTAAATAATGGGACTAAGGGGTATTATGGGTAAATAATAGATCCCTTAGAAAATATTAGACTTCCCCTATTCTACTATTACTACTAGTATATTTCCTGTATTTGCTTGATTGTGTGGTGTGCCCTCTCTAGGGTTATTGTTTGATTGTGTGGGGTATTGGGCTTGTTTGGGGCTTGGGTTTGAGTTGAAGACTGTGCTGATGAAGCCCATTGAAGATTAAGAGAATGAATACCAATCTCCAAGGTTGATGAAGAGTATCTGGTTGGCAGCTGTTGAAGGTTATAGGGTCTAGGAGCTAGGCAGATCTCTAGAGTAGAAAACTTGATTCACAAACATGGAAGGTCTTGTTTGCCTCCATTCTTTCTCTATGATTCAAAGTCTCTTTTAAATATCCACCTCCTTCCTTTGGAAGGATTAGTGAATGTATTTAAAAGATAGAACTTTTGAGAGAAAACTATCTGTATCATGTTAACAGTCAGTAGGCCACCCTTGGTAGGCAACTGACTGCTTAACATCCAATTCATCTTGTTGACTGATACTCATCTTGGAGAGTGAGACTTGAAGAAAAGCCACTGAAAGATTGAAGATAGAGACCTTGCTTGAAGGCTTGAAGATGAAGACTGATGCTTGCTTGAAGCTTGTAGATGGTTGAAGATGACTTGAAGACAGATGTTGATAAAGCTTGTTGATGAAGAGTGCTGTTTGCTGTTTATTTTTGCTGTTTATCTTTTTTGATGTATTGTTTGAATTTCCCTGACTGTATTATTTGCCATTAACCTGTTAGGTTGAAAGCGAATATTGTTCGCTTTTGCCTGTTGTTTTCTAGGTTCGAGGTTGAGTGGAACTCCCTTGCCTCGCTTGTATTGCTGCATCCATGCATTTTACTGCTTTATTGTATATATGCTATTGTTTCTGTTTCCGTTTATCCCTTAGGATCTCTGTTTCTCTCTACGCCAGAGAGGAACATGATAGACATTAGGTCTTAACCCATGCATGATAACATTAGGTTAGTTTGATTCCCTTTGCAATCGTAGGTTAGAGTTCTGTCTCTTATTTCTCAAAACAAACAGAAAAATACAATAAATATTTCAAACACAATAAAAGATACTTCTTCCGTAAAAGAATGTGAACTCATCAAAACGTCATTTTTGTCCGCTTGGACCGTTAAGCAGAAAAACCCTTTTTCAGAAGGAGATAAAAACAATCAAGACAGACTTGTGTCGTACGTGGCCCGAACTACGTTTGCTCTGATCTTTCATGCTGTTTGAAAGTACGTAGGCATAAGATGCGATATCCTATCGAGCAACCTTCCCCTCCTTTCCCGTAGGTAGGCGAACTACGTTGACTCTGATTTCTCGTTCCAGACGGGAATACGTAGGCATAAAGTGCGACACTTTGCCGAGTCATTTTATTTTCTTTTAACCCCAGACCTGTAGAATAGATAGAATAACAATCCGTATTAGAAAACAAGCGTGGATCCCGTCGAGTACGACGGACGTGAGGGGTGCTAATACCTTCCCCTTGCATAACCGACTCCCGAATCCAGGATTTGGTTGTGATGACCATTCCTTTCCCCGTTTTGCGGTAGGTTTACCTCAAGGGTTTCCTTTCCCTCCATTGGGATAAATAACACACGGTGGCGACTCTTCTGTTCAGCCGGCGCCGATTTTCGCAGTAGCGGCAGCTGGTGACTCTGCTGGGGATCCAACGTCCCTTAAGCGAGTCAATCCTAGCGCTTGTTTTCCCGTCGAGGATTTTGTATGGATTTACTTTTTCTGTCATTTACTTTCAGCATTATATTATTGTTATTATTGCTGTATTGGGGTTGTGACGGGTGTTCTACGATTGAGAGATAAGTCGGACCTGGGCTTGAGTGCACTTAGAATTAGAGTAGAAAGTAGTGGGCGCGTGTCGGCTTTGCTTGCATTAGTGTCCCACAAAATCTACACTCGGACGAGGTTCTTCTGGTTGACTTCTTTTTGTACCCTTTAGGTCGAAGGGGTTGTTGGTTAGCTGAATTGTCGACTCCGGGAACCGATCATTTGGAAGTTGGCTAAGTGAGGCCTCTTCAGGATTTGATGATGCCACTCCTTCTGGGAATCATATCATCAACCCTGAAAGTCTGTGACGCCGACGACCGCATAGGATGCCATACCATTGTCAGTTACTAGGATACCTACCTGTGAGAGGGTTTAGGGTTATGCAGGTAACTAGACCTTCAGATACCGGTTTGTTTCTTGATCTGAGATTCTGGGTATTTATGGACAGTTGAGAGGTCTATCAGAGACCAGTTGAAGCTATGATATGGGGTCTGTCAGAGACCAGTCAGAATTATATTATGGGGTCTATCAGAGACCAGTGTTGGAGCTTTGTATTGGATCTGTCTAAGACCAGGGTTTGAGGAATTCTGGAGGGTCTATCTGAGACTTTTGATGTGGTTCAGGCTCCTCATCCATGGCATTTGGTCCCTGTTGCATCTATTTGCATTGCATTGCTCGCATAACCATTATCATGTGCATTTCATTAACGTGTGTCTGTGCTGCAGGTGCATTTGCATATTCCCTGATTCTAGTGCCCGGACTTCTGCTTATTGATCATGGCTGGTTTGAGAAAGACAGTCGCGTACAAGTTACCTACACCTGACATTACTCCCCTACTTGGTCTGATGTCCCTTGCTGATGAGGAGGTTAGGAGAAGTTTCAGGATGAGTCATGGAAGATTGTTGAGACTGGTTTGCAAGCCAACTGCTGTTGAGATGAATGGGCTGTACACCTTGATGCAATTCTATGACCCTACATTGAGATGTTTCACGTTTGCTGACTTTATTTTAGGGCCTACCATGGAGGAATACGCGGAGTTTATCGAGCTGCCGGTGCAAAATAAGGTCCCTTTCATCCATCGTGATGCTAAGCCCCAGCTGGAGGACTTAGCTAAGGCCTTGCACATGAACGCTTCTGAACTATTAGTGACTTCTTGGCTCGGGGTTCCAGGTTTCTCCCTTGATTTTCTGGTTGGCAAAGCTCAAGAATACGCCAAGAGCGGGTGCTGGATAGTCTTTAATGCTATCTTGGCTCTGTGCATCTACGGAATAGTGCTGTTTCCCAACTTACCCAATTTTGTGGACTTGGACGCTTTTTGTCTGTTCGCTGCTGGCAACCCGGTACCCACTTTGATTGGAGATCTCTATCATTCATTGCACTATAAAAATGAAAATAGAAGAGGAAAGACTGTTTACTGTTGTGCGCCGCTGTTGAACATGTGGTTTAAGAGCCATCTCCCCCTAAAGGGACCTTTTGTGGATAATGCAACTACAGCTGATTGGCCAGAGCGCCTGATGAGACTATCTTCTGAAGACATTGAGTGGTTCGACCGAGACTTGCTGGGGTCTGAGCTTATTTTCAGTTGTTCTGGGTATCCTAATGTTCCGTTGATAGGAAGAAAAGGGTGCATCCATTATAACCCATCTCTGTTCGTTCGCCAGTTTGGATACGCGTTGAAGAACCCACCTAAGGAGGAAGAAGTACAGGAATCTCTGTACTTCACCGGTGATTTGAATGGAGAGTTACTAGCCAAGCTTCAGCACGCCTAGATGCGTATCAACAGAAGAGGGAAACCACTGTTGGGGAAGAATGATTGTCAGGCTTATGTACCATACAAAGTTTAGATCCAAGAGAGAGCAAGACAGTTGCTGATGCCATTTCCAGCTGCACCAGTCCTTGTTCATATTCCGGTGGAAGAACCAACCACTGTTACTATGTAGGTCTACGAGCGAGTTGTAAAAGAAAAAGAAGCCTTGATGAAGATTAATGAAGGGTTCGAAAAGGAACTGGCTCAGATGCGTAATGAGAAGAACAATGTTGTGCATTCTTTCCAACAGCAGATCGAGTTAGTAAACAGGCTAGGTGCTGAATTGACTGAAGAGAAAAAGAAGCGTGAACGTCTGGGGAAAGAGTTCAGAAGCTCTCATGACATGTTGGAGTCCAAAAAGAAAGCACTCGATGCTGCCCACCGGGAAATCTCTTCTTGTAACAAGACGTGGAATGATACGCTAACCAACAACAAAAAGAGGGAAGACAAATTGAAGCAGCAAATTTCTGAACTCGAAGAACAGTTGAAGGCTAGCACTAAGAAGTATGAAGAGGAGGTGATGGCAAGATATAGTCTTCAGAACTCATTGAACAAGGCCATCGAGGGCAAGAAAGAGGTTGTGTCTCAGAAACGGAAGCTAGAGGATCGCTTCGGAGAAGGGGCATGGGAGGAATCCGCTGGTGATTTGCGACGTGTTCTCAAGCGAAGAGATCTACTTGTTGAGGGTCTGCTTACCCGACCAAGTCATCCAGAGACTAAGAGGTTATTAGAGGAGTACCAGGCATATGGGAGCACTTGACCGTTTCAATTATTAATGTGTATGCTTTATTTGCATAGCGCTGACCATCACCAGGATTGTTGGTTGAGGTCATGCCCTCTTATTGTACATTCATTGATATTGTATTCTTGGCTTAATAGATTTCTCTGCAATATATGAGGTGTTTTCCATGATTCGGCTCCGATCTTCGTATTGCTGTCACTGTCACCACACTGGCACATTCGCACTAGAATCGGGGAATGATATTCCCTAATGCACAGACACATATTGCATTACATTCACATTCATATTGCATTACAGATGATTATTGAATTGTATCTCATTTCCTGCACTCTACCAGGTCTTTTCAAGATTGAAAGTCAGCGCCCGCACCGATACTCCACTCGTACCAACTGTCGAAGAATTATGGATCAGATGCAGAATGAAATGCAGAACATGCGTGAGAAGCTGGCACTATTCATGCAGACAATGGAGACCATTGCGAAAGGCCAGGAGAATTTGCAAGCGTTGGTGCAGCCTCTGTTGGTAAGAAATGCTGGGCACGGAAATGAAGACCATAATTCTGTGCGAGTCGACACTATTCACGGGGATGGTACTCCCACACCGGTAGCTCCACCTGTGGTAAACATACCTGCTATCAATGTGAACAACGGCGCTGCCGTCGGGAACGGTAACGTTGGAATCGGTAACGAGACTGTCGTCAACAACGTTGGGCTCAGATATGTCAACCTGGGTGATAATATGGGAGGTAATGGCTTCGGTAATAACGGATTCGGCTTCAATGACCAGGGGTTTGATCATGCTGGGAAGTACGGTTTTAACGCTCAAGGTTTCGGACAGGACGGATTTGGTATGACTAATCAGGGTTATGGCGGATTCGGAAATGGAAATGGCGATGGGTTAATGGCTTTTGGACCTGCAGGAGTCGCTCCGGGGTATGGTAACAGGGGGCGAGGCCCTGTGATGAATCAGACTAGAGTGGACCGTAACAACGGGTACGATGGATACGGAACTGGGAACGGTATTTGGCTAGAAGTTCAGCAAGAGGATGCTTTCTCCGGTGGAGGTTTCGAAGGTCCTATGGATGACTCTCAGAGAATCAAGATGCTCGAGGAGCAGATGAAGGGGGTCGTGAATCAAAGCGCTGTTGGCTTAGATATGACAACAATGGGTCTGGTGCCTGGCCTGAGGGTACCAATAAAATTCAAAGCTCCCACATTCGACAAATATAAGGGGGATACCTGTCCAAAAGTGCTTGTGCGGTCATACTACAGAAGGATGTCGGCGTATTCAAACGATGAGAGGATGCTGATGCATTTCTTACAAGATAGCTTGTCTGGTCCTTCCCTTGAGTGGTATATGGGATTGGAACCAACTCAGATAAAGACATGGAAGCAGCTGGCTGAAGCGTTTGTGGCTCACTATAAGTACAACAGTGACTTGGCACCCAACCGGGTCCAATTGCAGGGGTTGTCCCAGAAGAAGGGCGAGAGCTTCAAAGAGTATGCGCAGAGATGGCGCGACATGGCTGCTAGAGTTCATCCTCCTTTAGAGGACAAAGAAATGAATGATATGTTCAAAGGAACATTTACCGGTATGTTTTATGACAAGTTGTTTCATACTTCTTTGGGCAGTTTCTCAGACTTAATCCTGATGGGAGAGAAGATTGAAAGCAACATTAAACAGGGAAGATTCCAAGCTGAGGAATCCACTTCAGCTGGCAGTAACAGAAGGGCTTTCGGTGGGCGCCGTCAAGGTGATGCAAGTGCAGTGTTTGGGGGCCGGGGCAGAGGTCGAAACCAGTACAATCAGCTGCAGCAGGTGGCAAGTGTTACTATTCCATTTCAGCAACAACAAATGCAACAACAACAACGCCAGCCACAACAGGGGGTACATCCTGCTCAGCGCAGAATCCAGGGGGGCAAACCGAGGAGGGTGTTTGAAACGCCTCCTTCAACGTATGCAGAATTGCTACAGACGTTACTGGGTTTGAACTTGGTGGAAAAGAGAACTATGGCGCCAGTAACGGGCACTCCTCCATACGGCTTTGACGCAAGCAAGCACTGTGAATTCCACTCCGGGGCTCCTGGCCACGATATAGAGGGTTGCCACGCGTTCAAGCATGTGGTGCAGGATCTATTGGATAGTAAGGCTATCAATTTTGGACAGGCAGGTCCGAACATAGTGCAAAAGCCCATGCCCAACCATGGGGCAAATGCCATTTTAACCGAGGAGGGTTTGAACTTGATTATGAATGTTGATGACCTCAAGACACCGTTGTGTGAGATAAAGAGAAGGTTATTGCAAGGAGGTGTGTATCCAGGTTGCGACGAGTATTGTTTAGAGTGTTGGACCCAAGCTGGGGGGTGTGCTGAATTGAAGAAGGGTATTCAGACCTTAATAGATGGAGGCACGTTACAATTCGACCGAACGGCAGTTGAAGAACCTCCAGAGTTATCAGCGGACGTGCGAAGTGATGTAGCTACTGTGACGATTCCCCGAAAAACAATAACCATAACGGCGCCAGCCAGGCGACCGCCGATCACTATCACCAAGGCAGGACCAATCCCTTACGAGAGCGCTAAGGCAGTACCCTGGAATTATGGGTTGGAAGTGTACTGTGATGGGGTAAAAATTGATGTTAGTAAGCAGCCAGTTGAGACTGTAGACAACGTCGTCGGCACCGGAGGGATGACAAGAAGTGGGAGAATCTTCATATCGCCTGAGGTAGAGGTTGAACGACTGGCGAAAGGAAAGGGAAAGATGAATGAGAATGTCCCGGTGCAGAGGAACGAAAAAGAAACGTCATCGAAGGATGTGGAAGAGTTCATGCGCCTTATTCGTAAGAGTGATTATAAGATTGTTGAGCACCTTCAACAGACGCCGTCAAAGATATCCATACTGTCGTTGCTATTGTGTTCCGAAGCTCACAGAAATGCATTGCTGAAAGTTATGGATACGTCCTTCGTACCCCAAGATGTTTCCGTGAATCAGCTGGAGGGGGTCTTGGCGCATGTGAACGCAGGCCATAGCTTGGGATTTACAGACTTTGATTTGACCCCAAAGGGGAGAGAGCATAACATGGCGTTGCACGTCTCAGTTGAGTGTAGGGGCTCAGTCATGTCTCATGTACTGGTAGACACCGGATCTTCCTTAAACGTGCTGCCTAAGAAAGAGATGATGAAACTGGATGTCAGAGGAATCCTTTGTACGCCTAGTGACTTGGTGGTCAGGGCATTTGATGGTACACGAGGAACAGTCTTTGGATCCATAACATTACCTCTACAGGTGGGGCCGGAGGTTTTCGCGACTGAATTTTATATTATGGACATCCAGCCAGCATACAGCTGTCTTCTCGGACGACCCTGGATCCATGGTGCTGGGGCAGTCACGTCTACCTTGCACCAGAAGCTGAAATACATGGTAGGAGATAGTGTGGTCACAGTCTGTGGAGAAGAAGATATATTGGTTAGCCATCTGTCATCATTCAAGTATGTAGAAGTCGACGGCGAGATTCATGAAACACCCTGTCAAGCCTTTGAAGGGTTGCGCATCAAAGACAAAGGTCCCGGGCCGAGTAAAGCGTCAGAGGTAGCCGTCTCGTCATATAAGGAAGCTCAAGCTCTAGTGAAGACAGGTGAGACAAAGGGCTGAGGCAAGGTGCTGGATATTCCCGTGAAGATGGACCGATTTGGGCTGGGATATCAACCGTCGTCATCAACACCTGCTGCGGGGGCACCCCGTTTCAAAGGACCGATAACCATCACCGCTAGTGGAGTGTGTCACGAGGCCATCAACGCTGTTTCAGATTCCGAAGAAGGAGACAGCGATTGCGACATGGACGCCTGGATTCAGCCAAGCGTGCCAGGACAAGGGTTATGCAATTGGTCTATTCAGGAGATTGTTCCTGTGACTCACAAACAGTAATACTTTGTTTTCTTAATTGTTGAACAATCTGGTGTCTTACCCGGGGCATCGTGATTTTGCTTAGGGTTGTGCTATTATGTACATTGCGTTGTTTAATCATTAAATAAAAGGCGTTTTTTCATGTACAAATATTGCGATCTCTGTTTTTCCTGTTTTCGTGTTTTACAATAAAATGGCAACGTGGTTATTCGCTTTATACGCATTTTGAAGCATTTAACCATTCCTTTTGCAGGATAACATTTTCAGATGACATCATTGAACCGCCTATGACTCGTCTCGACTTTGAGCACCCGGTATTTCAGGCCGAAGAAGAGAATGTTGAAGATGGCGATGTTCCCGAAGAATTGTCTTGGTTGGTAAAGCAAGAAGAACGAGTCATTCTGCCTCATGAGGAGGTCATCGAAATTATTAACCTGGGGTCGAAAGGGGTTGAAAAGAACATTCGTATAGGAGCCGCGCTGCAGAGCGACGTCAAGCGAAGACTGGTTGAAATGCTTAGAGAGTATAGTGATGTATTCGCTTGGTCGTATGAAGACATGCCTGGGCTTGATACAGATATGGTTGTGCACCGCCTGCCGTTAAAAGAAGAATGCCCGCCGGTCAAGCAGAAGCTTTGCAGAACTAGACCTGATATGGCAGTGAAAATTAAGGAGGAGGTTCAAAAGCAGTGGGATGCTGGTTTCCTAGCTGTTACAAAATATCCCTCATGGGTCGCTAACATTGTACCAGTGCCAAAGAAAGACGGTAAAGTGAGAATGTGCGTAGATTACCGTGATTTGAATAAAGCGAGTCCGAAAGATGATTTTCCGCTTCCTCACATCGATGTGCTGGTTGACAACACTGCCCAATTCTCCGTATTCTCCTTCATGGATGGCTTCTCAGGCTATAATCAGATTAAGATGGCACCAGAAGACATGGAGAAGACTACTTTCATAACACCTTGGGGAACATTTTGTTATAAAGTGATGCCCTTCGAATTGAAGAATGCTGGGGCAATGTATCAGCATGCAATGCCAACTCTTTTTCATGATATGATGCATAAAGAGATCGAAGTTTATGTCGATGATATGATTGCCAAATCCCAGACGGAGGAAGAGCATTTGGTGAATCTGCTGAAGCTATTCAAAAGGCTTAGGAAGTTCAGGCTGAGACTGAACCCTAACAAGTGCACCTTCAGGGTGAGATCGGGTAAACTGTTGGGGTTTATCGTGAGCGAAAAAGGAATAGAGGTTGACCCTGCAAAAATAAAAGCAATACAAGAGATGCCGACGCCTAGAACAGAGAAAGAGGTGCGCGGGTTTTTAGGGAGGTTGAACTACATCGCTCGGTTCATATCTCACCTGACAGCTACGTGTGAGCCATTATTCAAGCTGTTGAAAAAAGACCAAGTTGTAACATGGAATGAAAATTGTCAAAAGGCGTTCGATAAAATAAGGCAGTATTTGCAGGAGCCTCCTATTTTGATACCCCCAATGGCGGGGAGACCCTTGATTATGTATTTGACAGTTCTTGAGGGAAGTATGGGTTGTGTTCTCGGTCAACACGACGAGACAGGAAGAAAAGAGCATGCGATCTACTACTTGAGTAAGAAGTTTACTGAATGTGAATCTCGATATTCTATGCTCGAAAAAACTTGTTGCGCACTAGCCTGGGCCGCCAAGCGTTTGAGGCAATACATGTTGAATCATACAACCATGCTCATCTCGAAGATGGATCCTATCAAATATGTATTCGAAAAGCATGCATTATCGGGGAGAATTGCCCGTTGGCAGATGGTTTTGACCGAATATGACATCCAGTATGTCTCGCAGAAGGCCATAAAGGGGAGCGTATTATCTGAGTATTTGGCAGAGCAGCCTATTGAGGACTACCAATCGATGAGGTTTGATTTTCCTGACGAGGATATCATGTACCTAAAGATGAAAGATTGTGAAGAGCCGTTGCCAGACGAAGGACCCGAATTGGGCTCCAAATGGAAGTTGATCTTTGACGGAGCTGTAAACGCCTACGGTAGCGGAATAGGGGCAATCATCACTACTCCACACGGGTCGCACATCCCGTTTACTGCTCGATTGACCTTTCCGGTTACCAATAATGAAGCCGAATACGAAGCTTGTATCATGGGGCTTGAAGAAGCCATTGATTTGCGAATCAAAAATCTGGATGTATACGGAGACTCAGCTCTGGTGGTGAATCAAATAAAAGGGGAATGGGAGACACGTCAGCCTAACTTGATACTGTACATGAATTACGCGAGGAGATTGTTGCCTTTCTTTGACAAGGTTGAGTTGCATCATGTACCGCGAGCAGAGAATCAAATGGCCGACGCCCTGGACACTTTGTCTTCCATGTATAAAGTCAACTTCTGGAATGAGGCTCCCAGAATTGTTATCTCTCGGCTTGACAGACCCGCCTTCGTGTTTGCCATTGACGAAGCATCTGATGATAAACCGTGGTATTTTGATATCCTTAATTTCCTGAAAAATAAAGAGTATCCGGCTGGGGCATCCAGTCACGATCAGAAGACTCTCAGGAGATTGGCGGGTAATTTTTACCTGAATCCGGACGGTGTCCTGTACAGACGAAATCACGACTTGGTGCTACTACATTGTGTAGACGAAAAAGAGGCGAAGCTGCTCATAGAGGAGATACATGAGGGTACATTTGGTACGCATGCTGGTGGGCATGCTATGACGAGGAAGCTGCTGCGGGTAGGTTATTTTTGGCTAACTATGGAAACTGATTGTTTCAAGTTTGCGAAGAGGTGTCACAAGTGCCAAATCTATGCAGATAAGATCCATGTGCCTCCGAGTTCTCTGAATGTGATGTCATCGCCATGGCCATTCTCGATGTGGGGAATCGATATGATTGGAAAGATCGAGCCGACGGCTTCTAATGGATACCGGTTCATTCTAGTAGCAATCGATTATTTTACCAAGTGGGTGGAAGCGGAATCCTACGCAAATGTGACTAAGCAGGTGGTAGCCAGATTCATCAAGAGAGATATCATTTGCAGATATGGGATCCCCGAGCGGATAATTACTGACAACAGTTCAAACCTGAATAAGAAAATGATGAAGGAGCTATGTCAGAGTTTTAAGATCGAGCATCACAACTCCTCCCCTTACCAACCCAAGATGAATGGCGTTGTTGAAGCGGTCAATAAGAATATAAAGAAGATTGTTCAGAAGATGGTGGTGACCTATAAGGATTGGCACGAGATGCTACCTTTTGCTTTGTACGGTTATCATACGACGGTACGCACATCAACCGGGGCAACCCCGTTCTCGTTGGTATATGGAATGGAAGCAGTGTTACCATTGGAGGTTGAGATTCCTTCGATGAGGGTATTACGAGATGTCCAACTAGACGAGGCAGAATGGGTGAAAGACAGGTTGAACCAGCTGAGTTTAATGGATGAGAAGAGGCTAGCTTCTCTAGCATACGGTCGTTTGTACCAGAGCCGAATGAAGAAAGCATATGATAAGAAGATACATCCTCGGAGCTTTCAGACGGGCGACCTTGTGCTGAAAAGGATTCTCCCGCCACAGGCAGATCACAGGGGCAAATAGACCCCCAACTACGAAGGGCCATACGTTGTCAGAAAAGTCTTCTCAGGAGGGGCTTTATTGTTGTCTACCATGGACGGTGAAGACTTTACGTCGCCTGTGAATTCGGACGCAGTTAAAAAATACTTTGCTTGAAATTGACCCGCTGGACAGAAAAAAAAGAGTCCAGGCAAAAATGGGGCATCCTGGCGAACCAAAAACAGAATGAAAGGTTCGGGCAAAAATTAGGGATAAAATTGAAAAAAATGTACACCCGCGAAGTTGAAAACCTACACTGGGCGGCTTCGGCAAAAAAGGGTATCCCGGTGAACTGAAAACCCGTAAAGGGCGGTTCACGCAAAAGTTAGGGATTTGAAAAGCAAATGACTGCAGTCCGAATTCGATACTGCATTGCGCATTGGTGCGGGAGAATATATATGAGGGGGCGATTATCAGATACAATCTCTTCGGAAGTACGAATACCGGGAAAGCACTAGAGTCAGACGAGTCATAGGAGGATCAGCTCATGATGTTCGTCTGCATCCCGTTGCCGACATGTGTACAAATTTGATTTGTCATTATATTTATGCTTCTTGTGCATACTTGTATATTTGTTGTGCGTAGCTTCCTCTTTTCAGGAGTTACATCCCGTGTACAAAACTCTGCCCATTTAGGGGCCCAATCAATAAAACATGTTATTCAGTATTTGATGCTGGTTCTTTACTGTTTTGTACATGATAAACGCCTAGGTTTAATAAAACTAGCAAGTGTATAACATCGCTGGCCCTTGCCAACAATTGCTAAAACTTTGAATTAACTGAAAATAATGTCACTAACACTAACCTGAATAGATTAGGTTGCATAGACTTGTCTTGTCTTGTTTGTGGTGTTGCAGGGTTCATAGCCGTATGAAGTGGACGATCAAAAGATTGCAGTATTGACCAGAAGCTCGTAACGAAAGGCTCGATCCCCACGCAGGTCGCGCTTCTGAGATAACCATGTTCCTTACTAAAGAAGGATCAAATTCCCCAGCTAGTCGTAGCCTATCCAAAGGATATTCTCCAGCAAGGTCGTTTATCCTCAGCAGAATTAATGATTCCAAGATCAAAGGCAGTATTCAGACAGTGCATCCCGAGCAGAGTGGTTTAGCCTCAGAAGATTAATATTTCCAACTCGTGAGCTGTACTTAGACAGTTTACCCTTCCCAGTAGGGTCATTTTCTCTCCCCCAACGGAGTCAGTTGATTTTCCCCAAGAGAATTGTTTCATCCCCAGCGGAGTTCTCTCTTTTCAGCAAGTGTTTTATTTCCTCCCAGTGGAACTCGAAGATTAAGACTCTCCCCGACAGAGTTGGTTGTGTGTCCTGGCATTTATTTTGCCGGAATACCGTGTGATACCTGTTCACTCTCCAGCAGAAGTCCAATCATGATTGGCGCATTCAGTTATTCTCAGTGAAGTTGGCTTCACTCTTCCAGCATTTATTTTGCTGGAATAATTATGTGACACCTGGTTATCCCCAGCGGAGTTGGCATTGTCTTCAGCATTTATTTTGCTGAAGCGGTTTTCTGTATCCCAGCAGTTCGAGCCTGCTTTGCATCGGCATATAGTGTCATGTTTGCATCCGCCCAAATAAAAAACGCGTAGCATTTCCATATCGAATGGAGCATTACGCCATTGTCAAACATATGCATTCTGAAACATAAACCAGGTTGGTTAACCGTTTGTTTTCAAGTATTGTTTCTCTGGCAGGTGGAGAGAGCTCTTGCTCAAATTAATTACCAAACATTCAAGATATCGGCGTGAGATGTGTAATGATAATGTCAATCGTGGCATTATTCCCCACATAGTTGCTTGTTTAAAGTTTCTCTTACCCCTCCAGCGGAGTATTTCTTCAAGGTCGTTGTTGTGACAATATCAAAAGATTTCGTGAATCGACTTTTGGAGGTTGTCTGGAAGTGTGGATTCAGAAAATCCCCAGTAGAGTCCTTCTCAGATTTGCTGCCATGTCAGCACTGAAGTTGGAAGACTAGACCCATATTGTGTTACCCTTGTGATTGATGGAGTTAGTTGTTGCAAAGATAGGCAGAAAAGCTGTATCAGAGTTATTTCCCGTAGTGGTGACGGAGTTATTTCCCGCAGTGGTGGCAGAGTTATCTTCCCGCAGTGGTGGCGGTGTTATCTTCCCGTAGTGGTGACGGTGTTATTTCCCGCAGTGGTGGCGGAGTTATTTCCCGCAGTGGTGGCGGAGTTATTTCCCGTAGCGATGGAGGAGTTATTTCCCGTAGTGGTGACGGAGTTATTTCCCATAGTGGTGACGGAGTTATTTCCCGCAGTGGTGGCGGAGTTATCTTCCCGTAGCGATGGCGGTGTTATCTTCCCGTAGTGGTGGCGGAGTTATCTTCCCGTAGTGATGGCGGTGTTATTTTCCCGTAGCGATGATAGAGTTATTTCCCGCAGTGGTGGCGGAGTTATCTTCCCGCAGTGGTGGCGGTGTTATCTTCCCGTAGCGATGGCGGTGTTATTTTGTCTGTAATGGTAATAGAGTCAGTACCCGTGGCGATGGCAGTGTTATCTTTCTGTAACGGTGAAGGAGTTATTACCCGTAGCGATGGCGGAGTTATTTCCTGTAGTAATGATAGAGTATTACCCGTAGCAGAGGCGGAGTTATCTTCCTATTTTCGACAGAGTAGTTACCCGCAGCAGAGGCGGAGATATTTTCCTGTATTTGACAGAGTATTACCCGCAGCAGAGGCGGAGATATTTTCCTGTATTTGACAGAGTAGTTACCCGTAACAGAGGCGAAGATGTTTTCCTGTATTTGACAGAGTAGTTACCCGCAGCAGAGGCGGAGATATTTTCCTGTATTCGACAGAGTAGTTACCCGCAGCAGAGGCGGAGATATTTTCCTGTATTCGACAGAGTAGTTACCCGCAGCAGAGGCGGAGATATTTTCCTGTATTTGACAGAGTATTACCCGCAGCAGAGGCGGAGATATTTTCCTGTATTTGACAGAGTAGTTACCCGCAGCAGAGGCGGAGATATTTTCCTGTATTCGACAGAGTAGTTACCCGCAGCAGAGGCGAAGATATTTTCCTGTATTCGACAGAGTAGTTACCCGCAGCAGAGGCGGAGATATTTTCCTGTATTCGACAGAGTAGTTACCCGCAGCAGAGGCGGAGATATTTTCCTGTATTTGACAGAGTAGTTACCCGCAGCAGAGGCGGAGATATTTTCCTGTATTTGACAAAGTATTACCCGTAGCAGAGGCGGAGATATCTTCATGTATTCGGCAGAGTGTTTACCCGTAGCAAAGGCGGAGTCATTTTCCTGTATTTGACAGAGTATCTACCCGCAGTGGTGGCGGAGTCATTTTCTATAATAATGACAAAATTTTCCAGCAGTGGTGGCAGAGTGATCTCTCGTAGTAATGGCAGAGTGATTTTCCTGTATCAGTGGCAGGGTCATGTTGTGTTGACAGAAGTACTTCTCCCAGTGAAGTCAATAAGTTCATTCCAGTATTGACAAGACAATGTTGAAATCAGATTTGTAGATAGTGTTCCCCAAGTAGTGGTGCAATTTATTTCGCAGTTTATTTCTGCGGTTGGCAAATTTCTGGGTTCTTAGTATTCAATCGTCTTGTACCTCGAATGTCTGAAGGCTCCGGGCGTTTCACCCAGTTGGGTCCAAGTCGCTTGAATAGGGGCAGCTGTTGCACCCTAAAATTTGCTCAACCTACTTCACTTAGTTTATGTTTCAATTGCATTAGCATTTGCATAAGAAGTCATGTACATAGTCCATTCATCTGCATAGCATAGCATAGCAAATCATCCAACAAGGGACCAAGTACTATTCTTATCTCTATGAGCCTATCAAGAGGTTCTTATTCAAATTCAAGCCTATCCAAGTCATCAGAAAGAAATTGAAATCTAAGAAGTCAGTGGATCAAGCAGTGGATCTCTCTTCTATCTTGAGTGTATTTGAAGATCCTCAAAGAAGTTGTGAGTTGTGAATTGAGAATGGAGGGTATATAGACATCCTGGAGGACCTATAAGGCCATTTTGAAAGTGAGACAAGTCATTGATGTGATTACAAGAGCTGCAGTTGAAGACAGTCAACTAGGGTTTCATCTGGGTCAACCCTAGGTCAACCCTAGGTCAAATGCTTGATTGAAAGGCATCAAGGTCTATTTGAAAGATGTGGGGTTCATAATTTGACATGTAGATATGGATGTGGTGTTGTGCCAAGGAGAAATCAAGAGGAATCAAGAAGAAGAGAAGTTTCTAAATTAGGGTTTCTGTGAAAAATCCCCTGATTTAGGTCAAACTTCCAAGCAAGATAATTCAAAATGCAAGCTTCAAATGGATCCTTGGACAACATGAAACTTGTAGAGGATCTCAAGACCTTTAATTTTAATGGTGGAAGACATCAAGGAGATTTATAGAACTCAAGTTATGGTTCTTGCAAGTTACAGGTCATCTGAGGCATCTGAAAATTTTGTCTGTGAAAGTTACTTGTCTTCCAAGCAACTTTTACCCCTCAAGCAGCTTTCAAATGGATTTTTGGTCAACATGAAAGTTGTTCCTCATGATCTTAGCTTTCTAGAAAGGTATGGTATTCCTTCATCTGATTTGTGGAACTCTACTTATGACCTTGGCAAGAAAAGGGTATTTTGGTCATTTGAGAATTACAGGTCATTTCAAGCATATGCCTAAAACTCATACAAGGAAGCTTCAAATGAAAAACTTCACAACATCAAAGTTGTTCCAAATGACATTTTGAGTCTAGAAAAGTGGTCATGGAAGTTGTAAAATGTTCATAGCTCAAGGTTGCAAATTTTGTCAATTAAAGGTGGATTTAATGAATAAAAGTGACTTAAAAAATGAGATTTTTCATAATATGTCCAAATGGGATGAAATTATAGGTCATTTTGATTGGAAACAATGTTTTGAGACCATTGGCAATAGTGGATTTTTGAGTTTATTTAAAAGTTTGAGAGATATCATGGCTTGCTTATGATTAAAGTGACACATGCCAAAACACAAGGGATTGGTGTACAAGAAGCTTCCAGCAATTTCTAGATGTTTCCATGGGCATCTATATAAACCCTAGAGCTCCTTCAATGCAGGGTTGCACTTCATTTTGATCCAAATCACATAGTTTCATTCTCTCTTGCATTTTTGCAAATTCATCCAAATTCCATCAATTCTTCATCATTCTGCAAAGTTCTTGATCCTATCATACTCTATATTCATCATAGATCACATTGCAAGCAAGATCCAAGTGAATTGGTGCAAGAATCGTGTGTTGCAAGTTCATCATTCAAATTGCAAAAAGAATTGGTTACAAGAATCCAAAGCCTTTGAGCAAGCACAAGTGCATACAGAACCAAGATCCATAGCCATTGATCAAGTCTAGAGCATTGCTAGCTGTGAATCCAAGGATCTCACCATCTGTTTTCAGTTTTGCACCAGGTTAGTAATCTCTTCGAATTAGCTTGTTTTAGTTAGCATAATGTAGATTGGTTAGGATAAGAATGACCTAGGTAGTTAGATGAATAATTCTGGAGATTTTGACTGAATTTGGTGGAGGTTGATATGTGAGCACACCAACTGTTTGGATCTAGAACTAGAAGAATAAGATGTTTTAATTCATGTGGTTTAGCTTAGGTTAATTAGTGATGCAAGGTGAGTATTTTGATGGCAAGAAGTTGGAAGTTTGAGTATCCATGGATGTAGAGCTATCGGGTTTGGCTTTTTAGAGCATGTTAGTGCAAACTGGATCCATGGCTGTGTTCAGGGAGGAAAGTAGATCAATTTCGCCTTTGGAAGTTTTGAGTTTCATGGAGAAACGAGGGAGCACGAGCCACTGGAAGATTCACGTATGAAGGTTCAGTTTCCATGGCTTTTACTATAAACCCTAGCTCTTTGGAGAAGATGAGCTCAATGACGTTGGATCATTCGCAGACCATTGACCAAGTCTCAGATCGCACGGCCTAGGTTTAAAGTTGAGAATAGGAGGGAAGAGTAGTACGTGAAACGCACCGTTTCACTTAAGTCCTCTGGTGGGCTTAAGAAAATGCTAACCACACACCCCAATCCAAGGCCCAATCCAAACGAACTGTGATTCTTTGCTTTTTACACCGTGTGGCTACTCTTTTTTTCTTTTGTTTTTTTGAGTTTTTCTGATTAAGCTGGGCCCAGGCGCGCCTTGCTACGCGCACCCCCAGTCTGGGCCCATCATCCAGTTTTCAATGCCTTTTTTACTTACTGCACCCCTAGCTTATTTTAATTTCCTTTATTTTTCTTAATTGTTTGAAAATTCATAATAAATTGGAAATTCCATATTTTTGATTGGTTGTTTTTTTACCATTTTCATATTTCTGTGTAGAAAAATATCACGTAATAAAATTTCCATTTTATTTTCTTTTAATATTTTTTGCACATTTTTTCTTTTAATGCCTTTTTAATGGTTATAGTTTGTAAGTAGTATTTGTAGAATTTCTTTTAGGTGGTTCTCATAATCTTTTTAGGCAAATTTTTTTAGTATAACTAGATACATATATTAGGTGCCCCCTTGATTTTTATAACAATTTTTTAGGATTTATTTTAGGTAGTTTAGTTAGAAAACATTAGGCTAATCATTTAGGGTTGTGAATATAACATTAGGTATGCAAAACAAATTTTCTTTTGGGTTTTCTTTAGGACAAATTAAATAATGGGACTATAGGGGTATTATGGGTAAATAATAGATCCCTTAGAAAATATTAGACTTCCCATATTCTACTATTACTACTAGTATATTTCCTGTATTTGCTTGATTGTGTGGTGTGCCCTCTCTAGGGTTATTGTTTGATTGTGTGGGGTATTGGGCTTGTTTGGGGCTTGGGTTTGAGTTGAAGACTGTGCTGATGAAGCCCATTGAAGATTAAGAGAATGAAGACCAATCTCCAAGGTTGATGAAGAGTATTTGGTTGGCAGCTGTTGAAGGTTATAGGGTCTAGGAGCTAGGCAGATCTCTAGAGTAGAAAACTTGATTCACAAACATGGAAGGTCTTGTTTGCCTCCATTTTTTCTCTATGATTCAAAGTCTCTTTTAAATATCCACCTCCTTCCTTTGGAAGGATTAGTGAATGTATTTAAAAGATAGAACTTTTGAGAGAAAACTATCTGTATCATGTTAACAGTCAGTAGGCCACCCTTGGTAGGCAACTGACTGCTTAACATCCAATTCATCTTGTTGACTGATACTCATCTTGGAGAGTGAGACTTGAAGAAAAGCCACTGAAAGATTGAAGATAGAGACCTTGCTTGAAGGCTTGAAGATGAAGACTGATGCTTGCTTGAAGCTTGTAGATGGTTGAAGATGACTTGAAGACAGATGTTGATAAAGCTTATTGATGAAGACTGCTGTTTGCTGTTTATTTTTGCTGTTTATCTTTTTTGATGTATTGTTTGAATTTCCCTGACTGTATTGTTTTCCATTAACCTGTTAGGTTGAAAGCGAATATTGTTCGCTTTTGCCTGTTGTTTTCTAGGTTCGAGGTTGAGTGGGACTCCCTTGCCTCGCTTGTATTGCTGCATCCATGCATTTTACTGCTTTATTGTATATATGCTATTGTTTCTGTTTCCGTTTATCCCTTAGGATCTCTGTTTCTCTCTGCGCCAGAGAGGAACATGATAGACATTAGGTCTTAACCCATGCATGATAACATTAGGTTAGTTTGATTCCCTTTGCAACCGTAGGTTAGAGTTCTGTCTCTTCTTTCTCAAAACAAACAGAAAAATACAATAAATATTTCAAACACAATAAAAGATACTTCTTCCGTAAAAGAATGTGAACTCATCAAAACGTCATTTTTGTCCGCTTGGACCGTTAAGCAGAAAAACCCTTTTTCAGAAGGAGATAAAAACAATCAAGACAAACTTGTGTCGTACGTGGCCCGAACTACGTTTGCTCTGATCTTTCATGCTGTTTGAAAGTACGTAGGCATAGGATGCGATATCCTAGCGAGCAACCTTCCCCTCCTTTCCCGTAGGTAGGCGAACTACGTTGACTCTGATTTCTCGTTCCAGACGGGAATACGTAGGCATAAAGTGCGACACTTTGCCGAGTCATTTTATTTTCTTTTAACCCCAGACCTGTAGAATAGATAGAATAACAATCCGTACTAGAAAACAAGCGTGGATCCCGTCGAGTACGACGGACGTGAGGGGTGCTAATACCTTCCCCTTGCGTAACCGACTCCCGAATCCAGGATTTGGTTGCGATGACCATTACTTTCCCCGTTTTGCGTTAGGTTTACCTCGAGAGTTTCCTTTCCCTCCGTTGGGATAAATAACGCACGGTGGCGACTCTTCTGTTCAGCCGGTGCCGATTTTCGCAGTAGCGACAACGGTGATGTCAGATGATACTTTCGTCGGCATGTCTACGTTGCAATTGTTATTCAGATATCTCTGGAGATTGTTATCCTAATCAGGGTTTGTAGTTTATTTCTGCAATTGGCAAATTTTCGGGTTTGTTGATATTCAATCGTCCTGTAGCTTGATTGTCTGAAAGTCGTTCGCTTTTCACCCAGTCAGGTCCAAGTCGTTTGAATAGGGGCAGTTGTTGCACCCTAAAATTTGCCCAACCTTTTCTTGGCTTGGCTTATGTTTCTCTTTGCATTTTCACATCTTTGCATATCATAGCATTCGTTCTTGAGAGAGGGGATCAAGGTTTTTCTGTGGCTCAGTTGTCATCTCAGTGCAAGCAACCAAACTAGCATTTTTTAGCTCAGAAAGCAGCATTCAGGTTATCTCAAGCATTTTCATGGTTATGATACTCAAAAGCAAGTTTCAGAAGCAGAACAAAGCTCCAAACAGCAAGAAACGGGCATATGGGCAGGTTTCCCTCCAAAAGGCGCCAGAATTCAAATTTTGAAGGTGTTAATCGGTTAACGCATATGGTTAACCGATTAACCAATGAAAAATCAGCCCAGATTCAAAAATTCAAATGGGTTAATCGATTAACCAATGTGATTTTTGCCTCTGTACGTGATTTTTCAATGCAGAGCCATTTGGGGTCCAATTTTGGTCATTTGGAAATTCATTTTTACACTTGGGAAGGATCTAGAACCATTTTGAAATTTGGATTAGTTTTCAAATCAATTCAATTCCCTCCAAAATCCCACTCTTAATTCCATTCCAAATTTTCCAAACCACACTCCAAACCATGCTTTGGATCCAAGCCAAAAGGGTACTTAAGTGATCCACTCCAAACCAACACAAGCTAACCTTCATTTTTTCATTCTCATTTTAGAATTGCTCTCATTTCTCTCTCAATTATCCAAATTCCCTCCATAACCAAAACTTTCACCAAAGCTCTTCATCCATTGAATTAATTGATTTTTCATTGGAATCAATTAATTCTTGAGCTTAAACCTTCATCCATCATTCACATTGGATCAATTTCTTCATTCCATTTTCGTGCAAATCTGGATCTGAACTTGGAAGGTGATTTGGAATAGCTTATTTGCTTGGATCAAGCTTAATTGTGGTAAATTTTAACTTCTATTTCAAGAATTGGATTGGATCTTGAAGTTTTCCGGACTTTCTTGCTTGGATCTGTTCAATTAAGGTTGAGTCAACATTAACCAAAGCAATCCTCCGCTCTGTAGGTTGGATTTCTGATCCGATTTAATTTTCGAGCTTATTTGCATTATCATGTTGATTTTTATCTTTGATTGATTTGATTTTGGTGCATTGAGAATTGTGATCTTGTTGTTTTAACATGCTGACATGCTAATTCTATCACTGTTTGCTGGTGTATTTTCGTGCATAATTGATTATGTGATCATTGGTATGTTTGGAGAAGCGATAAGCTATTGAAAAGTGATTCTGCTTTGCTGTTTTCTACTGCCAACACAGTGTTAATCAGTTAACCTCTGGCTTAACCGATTAACTAATTCAAATTTCAAAGTTTTCAAACATTTTCAAGGTGTTAACCGATTAACCCCTAGGGTTAATCGATTAACATGCACGAATTTCCAGATTTTCAACTATTTTTCACAGGTTAACCGATTAACCTCCTGTGTTAACCGATTAACACTGTGCTGGCAGGCCTGTTTTGCTACTTTGTTTGATTGTTCGCATACCGTTTCACGTCGAATCTTCATAAATTGATATGATGCATTATGAATGAAATGTTCTTGGTGTTTGCTACTGTTTGTGTTTGGTTGATCATGATTTTGTCGATACTTATGTTCATTTTCCACTTGGATGCATGCTTATGGATGCGGTTCAAAGTGACGACTCTTTGCATGTTCGTTTTTTTTTTCATTTTTTGCTTTACTTTCCATATTTGCATCATTCTTGCACCGCTGTTGAGGTTGAGATGCGCTTGTGGCGGCTGCCGCCCCACACATTTGTCCTCCCTCCCTCCATTATAAGTGTTGCATTTTCATGTATGCCTCTCTCACTTGTGATTGAATTTGCTTGGTGCTTTCTTGAGCTTTTTGCCATGATCCCCATAGGGTTCCTAGTCCCTCTGTTTAGGATGGTAGTAGGAGAGACATTAGGTGTTCAATCCAAGCATGCTAACATTAGGGTAGATGTTTCCCCTTTTCATCTTAACTTTAGGTCCACTTTGCATGACAACGTTAGGGCCGAGTTTCCCTTAGACCTTCCGTGCGTCTCTCTTCTTCTCATCTCAAAACCATTCTAACTCATCTAATAAAGGCGATGAACGTTGCACGCTACAAGCCTTAAGCTACATGGGGAATGATGAGTAAGGGGTCTCCTCTCGCTTATCTAGAGTGTTTAGTGTATGTCCCATTTGGGGGCGATACACGACGCATTCGCTTCCATGTCATAGTCTTTAGTGCAACGTGAATCACAAACCGAATTAATTCACTTCACTAAAAAACACAAAACAAAATTCAAACCTTTTACCTTCGGGATTAATCAGAAACCTCATTTTCAAAAAAGAGTGTTGTTAAGCTTCGGTTCCACCGCAAACAGGCTTTGTCCCTAACTGCTGGAATGGAGGTTTAACCCTACTCGGTTAAAATACTTAATCAACCTGCGGTTTCGTGTCGGCCCGAACTATGTTTGCTCTGATCTCTCATACCTGTTAAGAGTACGTAGGCACAAGACATGATGTCTTAGCGAGCAACCTTCCCCCCTTTCACCCGTAGTTAGCCAAACTACGTTGACTCTGACTTTTCCATTGCACGAGGGAATACGTAGGCACAAAGCGACGATGCTCTGCCGAGTCTCTTTTCTTTTTTTTTTCTTTTGTCCTGTGAGCCTTTAGCGTAGATAGTTTAAACACACCCTTTGATAGACAACAAAGCATGGATCCCGTCGAGTACGACGGATGTGAGGGGTGCTAATACCTTCCCCTTGCGTAACCGACTCCCGAATTCAGGACTTGGTTGCGATGACCTCATCTTTTCCCTTTTTCGTTAGGTTTTTCAGATCGTTTCCTTTCCCTCTCTTTGGGATAAATAACGAAAGGTGGCGACTCTTCTGTTCCCCTCCAAGTGTTTTTTGCAGTTGCGACAGATTCTAGTGATCTTGTTCCCGTATTTCTTACATTGAGTACTTGAAGAAGACAGTGGCATACAAGCTTCCAATTCCTGATATTAGTTCTTTGCTGAGCTTGATTGCCATGGCTGATGGAAGGGTGGTGGAAGACTTCAAGCAATCCTATAGGAAACTGTTAAGATGTGTCTGTAAACCTTCAGTATATGAGATGAATGCTCTTTATGCTCTTCTGCAGTTCTATGACCCCCAGCTGAGGTGTTTTGCTTTTCCGGATTATGTTCTGGCGCCTATCCTAGAGGAGTATTATGTGATTTTTGGTGTTTCTATCTTGGACCGGATTCAATTCTACCACACGGATGCTGAGCCCGATCTGGTGAAGCTGGCTACTGCACTGCATTTGGATGTTTCAGAGTTGGAGGGGAAGTTGACCAAGAGGAGTGGGGTGTCTGGTTTCCCTTTGCCTTTTATGGTCGTTAAAGCTCAGCAGTTCACCAAAGATGGTTGTTGGATCGTGTTTAGCGCTATTCTAACTCGCTATGTCTATGGTATTATATTGTTCCCTAATCTTCTAGATTTTGTAGACGTAGATGCGTTTTATGTCTTTGCTTCAGGGAATCCGGTACCTACGTTGCTTGGCGACGTCTATCATTCTGTTCACTACAAGAATGAGAATCAAAGGGGAAAGAACGTATCTTGCTGTGTTCCTTTGTTGTACAGGTGGTTTGCTGGTCATCTGAACAACACAGGTCCGTTTGTTGCTATTGCTGGTACTTCAGAGTGGCCAGAGAGATTGATGGGATTGTCTGCAGAGAACATTATCTGGTTTGACAGGGATATGCTTGGTACAGAAATCATCTATAGTTAGAGTGGATTTCCTAACGTCCCTTTGGACGGAAGGAAAGGATGTATCAACTATAACCCATCTTTGTTGGTCAGGCAGTTTGGGTACGCGTTGATAGATCCTTCTGAGGAGGAGATACAGGAATCTCTGTATCTCACTGTACTGTTGGAGGGTGACACTTTGGCTAGGGTTGAGCATGCTTGGAGCAGTATCCACAGGAAAGGGAAAGCTTTTCTGGGGAAGAGTAACAGTAGAGCCTACGACCCTTATCTGACTTGGGTTCGTGAGAGAGCTGCGAAGTTTCTGATGATTTTTCCTTCTGTTGAGCCTTTGTATCCTCTTATGATTAAGGAACCTACCACTGTGGACATTCAGAAGTACAACCAGTTGTGGGCTGAGAAAGAGGAGTTGCGGAAGGCTAATGAAGAGCTAGAGAAAGAAATTATTCAGCTCCGGAGTAAGAAGAATGAAACTGTTTATTCTTCTAAAAGGCAGACTGAGCTTGTGAACAGATTAGGCACGGATTTGACCAAGCAAACGAGTACCCGTGAGCGCTTGGGTTTAGATCTGAAGGCTGTTAGAGATGTTCTCGCTTCCAAGAAGAAGGATTTAGACAGAGCTTATTTGGAGATCTCCAAGTTCAATGAGCAGTGGAATGCAACCCTCACCAACAACAAGGCACGCGGGGATGGGTTAAAATAGAAGATTGCCAAGCTGAAGGCTCAGCTCAGGGAAAAGGATTAGAAGATTTCAGGTGAAGCTTCACTCCGGCGTGCCAGTGATTGCAAGCTGAATGAAGCTCTTGCCACCTTGAAGGACTAGAAGCTAAGGGCAGATTCGAAGAGGTGCAAGCTAGAGGAAGTCTTTGGTGAGGGAGCCTGGGAAGACTATGCTGAGGGTTTACAGGCTACTATCAGACAGCGAGAGTCATTTATCCAGGGTTTGCTTCTCAGACCAGATCACCCTGAGACGAAGGAGTTGCTAGATGATTTTCAGTCTCGGCGTCGCACTTGATTATTATCTTTCACTTCTCTTTGTATTCTATTGTATTGATGCGTTGACCATCACCAGGCCTGTTGGTTGAAGTCATTTGATATTGTACTCAGTTGTTATGCTTGTACTTTTCCTATTGGGCTTTTGGTTGTATATGAAGAATTTCTGCTCCATGATTATCCTTGGGTTCTTCATTGTCTTGCTGTTCTTCCGGAACTAGAATTGAGGGGAAATTTCCTTGTTGCATACATACATGTCGGCATTTTGCATAGCATTTTTGCATATCAGGTATAGCGGAACCATTTATCTTACCCATGTTGCTCCGTTAGTGTGTTTCAGGATAGACAACCGGACTATTCACCACTACGCCACAAGGGGGAATCAGCTCAGAGCAATGGAACAAATTCAGGCTGAGATGCAAGAGTTTCGTGAAAGGATGACTCAGTTTATGGACCTCATGCAGGGAGTGGCTAACGGACAGGAACAACTTCGTACCTTGGTGTTGCCCTTGATTGCACGAGTTGACAGTAATGGTGTTCTTCATGGAGGAAAAACTGCTAATCCTCCTCTCAATGAAACTGGGACTCCTCACACCCACCTTATGCCTACTTTGGTTATCTTTACTGCTGGAGGGAATGGTAATGGTAATGGTAGTGGCAACGGTGCTGGTTTTGGTAATGCTGTTGGTTTTGATAATGCTGGTTTTAGGATTGCTAGAAATGGTAATGCTGCTAATGGGAATGGTCCTGATACCACTTGTGCTATTCATGGTAATATGGATCAACCATGGAATGAAGATCGACAAGATGATGTGTTCTCGCCAAGGGTTGTTGTTGCTGAGTTGCCCTTTGAAGCTGATAGGAGGTTCAAGCTGTTAGAGGACAAGATGAAGAGCTATGAGAACCAACATTCCATGGGCCTTGACATGGCTAATCAGGGACTGATCCCAGATCTAAAAGTGCCGCTGAAGTTCAAAGTCCCAGACTTTGACAAGTATAAGGGTACTACTTGCCCGAGAGTTCATCTGAGATCCTACTACCGTAAAATGTCTGCTTACTCAGACGACGAGAAATTGCTCATGCATTTCTTTCAGGACAGCTTGTCTGGTCCTTCGTTAGAGTGGTACATGAGTCTGGAACCGGTGAATATCCGCAGTTGGAGGGACCTGGCCGAGGCCTTTGTGAAACATTATCAATATAACAGTGATCTTGCTCCTAACAGGGTCCAACTTCAGAATCTTTCCCAAAAGAACAATGAGTGCTTCAAGGAATACGCCCAGAGGTGGTGGGAACTGGCAGCCAGGGTGCAGCCGCCCATGGTGGAATGTGAGCTAATTGATATGTTTGTCGCCACTTTTCCTAGTGTCTATTATGAGAAGCTTATCAGTAGCATGTCGAGAAGCTTCTCTGATTTGATAATCACTGGAGAGGGGGTGGAAAACGGTATAAAGCTAGGAAAGATTCACGTTGGTGAAGGGCCCTCAGATGGAGGAGGAGGTAAGAAGGTGTTTGGTAATAAGAAACATGAAGGCGAGACCAATTCAGTGTCCAGTTCCTGAGGGAATAGACGATCAGGGCAAAATCGTCAGCAGCAGCAGGTTGCTAGTGTTACAATTCCCGTAGTTCCACAACAACAACAACCGCAACAACAACAAAATCAACAGGGTTATAGAAGATATCAGGATCGAGGTCGGAAGGCAGTGAATAGACAATTCGACGCGCCTCCGATGCCGTGTTCTCAGCTGCTCCAGACTTTGTTACAACTGCAGTTAGTTCAAAAGAGGACTATGGCTCCCCTGAGAGGTGCGCCACCACCCGGATACGATGCCAACGCTCGTTGCGAGTTTCATTCCGGGGCACCAGGGCACAACATTGATAACTGCAAGGCCTTTAAACACAAAGTGCAGGATCTGGTGGATAGCAAGGCCATAAATTTCTCTCACGACGCTCCTAACGTTGTGCAGAACCCCATACCCAACCATGGGGCAGCCGGAGTCAGTGCAATCATTGAAGACGAAAGTTTAGATCTGATAACTGATGTCAATGATTTGAAGACGCCACTGGGCTTTGGGAAGGCCAAGTAGCTGAAGGGAGGGATATTCCCGGGTTGTAATGAGTGTTGTGTTGAATGTTTGGGTCATCCTAAGGGATGTGCAAAACTGAAGAGCGGTATTCAGGGTATGATGAATGGTGGAGTATTGCAATTTTATCGGGTTGCCAAGAAAAAGAGTGAAGAGATAATGGCTGAAGAAAGGAATGAGGTTTCAACGATCTCAATCCCATACAAAACTATTACCATCTCGGCGCCACCGAAGCCACCAACAATTATTATCACTAAAGTTGGTCTTGTGCTGTATGAGAGTACAAGAGCGATTCCGTGGAACTACGGAGCGGAAGTGTATTGCAATGGGAAAAAATAGGAGCTAAAGAGCTTACTTGTTAGTTCAGTGGATAATCTTGTTGGAGCAGGGGGAATTACTCGAAGCGGGAGAGTATTCTCGTAGCCTGAAGCAGCTACTGACAGAGCTAATAAAGGGAAGAAAGCAGTTGTAAAGGAAACTTTTCGGGCTGGAGAGAAGGATTCTTTGTTAAAAGATGCCAAGGAGTTTATGAGGCTGATAAGGAAAAGCGACTACAAGATAGTTGATCATCTGCAGGAAACTCCTTCTAAGATATTTATCCTATCACTGTTGTTATGTTCAGAAGCGCATCGGAATGCACTGTTGAGGATATTGAATACTGCTTACGTGCCGCAAGAAATATCAGTTAACCAACTCGAAGGGGTTGTAGCGCATGTAAATGCAGGAAATGGGCTGGGGTTCACAGACTTGGGTTTGACGCCGAAGGGCAGGAACCATAACTGTGCGTTGCACATATCAATAGAATCTCGAGGAGACGTTCTATCGCATGTACTTGTCGATACTGGATCGTCTCTTAATGTACTTCCAAAGAAGGCCCTGATGAAGTTGGACATGTAGGGACTAATTTGCACGCCAAGTGATCTGGTAGTGTGTGCTTTTGAAGGTACCAGAAGATCTATATTCGGAGAGGTGACGTTGCCAATCCAGGTTGGCCCCGAGGTGTTTGATGTGGTATTTTATATCATGGACATTAAACCTGCCTATAGCTATTTGTTAGGCCGTCCATGGATTCACTCAGCAGGAGTTGTGACCTCCACGCTGCATCAGAAGCTCAAGTATATGGTTGGTGGCAGCGTTGTCACTGTATGCAGAGAGGAGGACATAATGGTCAGTCACTTATCGTCTTTCAAGTATGCCGAGATGGATGGAGAAATCCATGAGACTTTATGTCAAGCCTTTGAGACGGTGAAGATTAAAGACAAAGCACCTGAAGTGGCTCTGTCGTCCTTTAAGGAAGCCCAGACAATGGTACAGGTTGGGGCAGCACCAAGTTAGGGACAAGTGCTGAATGTACCCCACAAACAGGATAAGTTTGGGTTGGGATATCACCCATCTTCTTCATCATCCTCACAAAGCGCGCCGCACTACAAGGGCCCAGTGCAGTTTACCAAAGGTGGGGTTATCTTCGAACGTATCAACGCTGTTTCAGACGAAGAAGGGGATAGCGACTTTGATATAGACGCTTGGATCAAGTCGTTCATTCCAGGACAGAGCCTCAACAATTGGTCTATTAAGGAATTCATTCAAGTGACAACAGAATAGTAATACTTTTCTTTTCTGATTGTTGTACTACCCTATGTTCTACCCGGAACATAGTGGTATATATCTTCAGGGCCTTGCCTGTTTATGCTTGAACATCTTTTATCAATAAATCAAAGGGCGTTTTTTGCATTCAAATGTTGTGATCCTTGTTTTTAATGTTTTATGTTTAACAATAAAATGGTAATGTGGTTTTGTGCTTGTTTTGCATATCATTTTAAGCATTTAATCATCATCATTGCAGGGTCCACGTTGCAGATGACACCGATCCAGAACCTTCTATGACTCGCTTCGACTTTGATAATCCGATTTTTCAAGTCGAAGAAGAGATTGGTGAAGATGAAGACTTGCCAGAAGAGCTAGCCAGACTCTTGAAGCAAGAAGACAAAATCATTCTACCTCATTAGGAAGAGGTTGAGGTTGTTAACTTGGGTTCTGAAGAAGTTGTGAGGAATGTTCGGATAGGGGCTGCGTTGCAGAATGACATCAAGCAAAGATTGGTTGAAATGCTCCGTGAGTATAGTGATATCTTTGCTTGGTCATACGAAGACATGTCCGGGCTTGACACTGACATAGTGGTTCATTGCTTGCCGTTGCGTGAAGAATGTCCGCCAGTCAAGCAGAAGCTTAGAAGGACAAGACCAGATATGGTTGTGAAAATCAAAGAAGAAGTCCAGAAGCAGCTGGACGCAGGATTTTTAGCCGTAACAACTTACCCTCCGTGGGTCGCCAACATAGTGCCTGTGCCTAAGAAGGATGGCAAGGTACGGATGTGTGTTGATTACAGAGATTCAAATAAGGCGAGCCCAAAGGATGACTTCCCGCTCCGTCACATTGACGTATTGGTCGACAATACTGCTCAATATTCTGTGTTTTCTTTCATGGACGGTTTTTGGGGCTATATTCAAATTAAAATGGCACCGGAGGATATGGAGAAAACGACGTTCATTACGCCGTGGGGGACTTTCTGTTACAAGGTAATGCCTTTTGGGTTGAAAAACGCAGGGGCAACTTACCAGCAGGCTATGGTCACTTTGTTCCATGATATGATTCATCGTGAGATTGAGGTCTATGTTGATGACATGATAGCAAAGTCACAGATGGAGGAAGAACATCTAGTCAGTTTGTTGAAGTTGTTTGAAAGGCTCAGAAAATTCAGGTTGAGGTTGAATCCTAACAAGTGCACCTTTGGGGTGAGGTCAGGAAAGCTGCTGGGGTTTATTGTCAGCGAAAAAGGAATCGAGGTCGATCCTGCAAAAATAAAAGCTATACAAGATATGCCAGCACCGAAGACGGAAAAAGAAGTTTATGGTTTCTTGGGGAGATTGAACTACATTGCTTGGTTCATATCTGATCTCACAGCCATGTGTGAACCAATGTTCAAACTGCTAAAGAAAGATCAGGCGGGCGTCTGGAATGAAAATTGCCAAAGGGTATTTGACAAGATATAAGAATATTTGCAGGAACCTCCGATACTGATACCCCCAGTCACTGGAAGACCTTCGATAATGTATCTAACGGTTCTTGAGAATAGCATGGGTTACGTTCTCGGTCAACAGGACGAGACTAGTAGAAAATAGCATGCAATATACTATATGAGTAAAAAGTTTACAGATTGTGAGTCCCGTTACTCAAGGCTTGAGAAAACGTGTTGCGCACCCGCATGGGCGGCCAAACGTTTAAGACAGTATATGCTGAATCATACAACCATGCTGATTTCGAAGATGGATCCGATTAAATATGTCTTCAAAAAGCAAGCACTCTCCGGGAGGATTGCCAGGTGGCAGATGGTACTGACAAAGTACGACATCCAATACGTTTCCCAGAAAGCTATCAAGGGAAGTGTTCTGTCAGAGTACCTTACTGAACAGCCAGTCGAAGACTATCAACCAATGAAATTCGAATTACCTGACGAAGACATCATGTTCCTTAAGATGAAGGACTGTGAAGAGCCATTACCCGACGAAGGTCCAGAGAGAAGTTCTCGATGGAAGATGATATTTGATGGCGCTGTCAATGCATATGGTAGTGGAATTGGGGAAATCATCACGACTCCTCATGGATCTCATATCCCCTTCACTTCCAGGTTGACATTTCCTTACACCAATAGTGAAGCCGAGTACGAAGTGTGCATCATGGGGTTGGAAGAGGCCATTGATCTGAGGATCAAGAATTTGGATGTATATGGTGATTCAGTGCTGGTTGTTAATCAGATCATAGGAGAGTGGGAAATCCGGCAGCCTAATCTGATTCCTTACAAGGACTATGCAAGGAGGCTGTTACCGTTCTTTGATCGGGCGGAGTTCCATCACGTGCCTAGAGCGGAGAATCAGATGGCAGATGCTCTGGCTACGTTAGTCTCAATGTACACGATGAACTATTGGAATAATGCTCCAAGAATAGTCATCTCATCGCCATTGAAGAAGCTGCCGATGGCAAGCCATGGTTTTATGATATACAGAATTTCCTCAAGAAACAAGAGTATCTGCCAGGGGCTTCAACCCAGGATAAGAAGACTCTGAGGAGGTTGTCTGGTTACTTTTATCTGAACCCGGATGGTGTGCTCTACATGAGGAACCATGACTTGGTGTTACTCAGATGCGTGGACGAAAAAGAAGCAAAGCTGCTAATGGAAGAAGTCCACGAGGGTGCCTTTGGTACACATGTCGGCGAGTATGCCATGTCTCGGAAGCTGTTACGAGCAGGGTATTATTGGCTAACTATGGAGTCATATTGTTTCAGATTTGCAAAGGAATGCCTGATTTATACAGACAAGATTCATATGTCGCCATGTCCTCTGAACGTCATGGTGTCCCCGTGGCTCTTTTCCATGTGGGGAATTGACATGATTGGCAAGATTGAGCCAACCGCATCCAATGGACATCGTTTCATATTGGTCGCCATTGATTACTTCACCAAATGGGTTGAAGCAGCCTCTATGCGAATGTTACCAAGCAAGTGGTAGCCCGGTTCATAAAGAGGGACATCATCTGTAGATATGGAATACCTAAACGAATCATTACTGACAATGGTTCGAATCTGAACAACAAGATGATGAAGGAATTGTTCCAGAATTTCAAACTCGAGCATCACAACTCATCGCCCTATCGTCCAAAGATGAACGACACTGTTGAAGCGGCCAGCAAGAATATCAAGAGGATAGTGCAGAAGATGGTTGTAACCTACAAGGATTGGCATGAGATGTTGCCCTTTGCTCTTCACGGTTATCGTACCACGGTGTGCACTTCAACTGGAGCAACCCCTTTCTCGCTGGTGTATGGTATGAAGGTTGTCCTACCATTGGAGGTCGAGATCCCTTCTTTAAGAGTTCTGGTCGACGTCAAGCTCGATGAGGCAGAATGGATAAAGAATAGATTGAATCAGCTTAGCTTGATGGATTAGAAAAGGCTAGCGTCTATTGCATACGGTCAGTTGTATTAGAGCCGGATGAAGAAAGCTTTCGACAAGAAGGTGCGCCCTTAAAGCTTTCAGACGAGCGATCTTGTGTTGAAAAAGATTCTCCCACCACAATCAGATCATAGGGGCAAGTGGACTCCCAACTATGAAGGTCCATACTTTGTGCAAAAGGTCTTCTCCGGAGGAGCCTTGTTGTTATCCACCATGGATGGTGAGGATTTTACAACCCCTATGAACGCATACGCAGTTAAAAAATACTTTGTTTAAAGAGACCCGTTGGAAGAAAAAAGATATCCAGGCAAAAATGGGCCATCCCGACGAACCATAAAAGGAATGGGTTCGGGCAAAAATTAGGGATAAAATGAAAAGATGCAAACCCGCAAATTCGAAAACCTAAAAAGGCGACTTTGGCAAAAATCGGTATCCCGGTGAATTGAAAACCCGCAAGGGCGATTCAGGAAAAAGTTAGGGATTGAAAAGAAAATGATTGCGGTCTGCGTGTGATCTTTCATTGCTTAGTGGATTGGGAAGACCCGAGGGCCGTTTATCCGAATCAATCTCTTCTGAAGACGAAGCGTCAGTGAAGCATCAAAGTCAGGCGAGTCATAAAGGGATCATCTCATGGTGGTTGCCTGTGCCACGTTGCCGACATTCCGTATATTTCTGTGCATTTCTGTATATTTTTGCGTAGCTTCCTCTTTTCAGGGGTTGCATTTTTTGTAAACTTTGCCTATTTACAGGCCATTTGTCAATAAACATATACTATTCAGTAATTTGTTTGTTTTGCTTTGTTTTAACTTTTACTGTTTTGTTTGCGGAAAACGCCCGTTACATAAACTTACGCATACATAAACTTGCAGGCCTTGGCCGATGATCGTTAAAACTTTGAATTATTCGAACGATGGCATGAATGATGACCAAGATAGTCCCTTTGTGAAGAGTATCTTGTCTGTTTGTTCATTTTTGCAGGATCGTTACCCTCGGGGCATTTGTCCGAGATGTATCTTTGGCAGGATCATCATATCCCCAGTTGAGTCAGCATAGAAAAAAGGCGTGTAGTAGAGACTCTTTCATTCCCGGTGGGTGAAGTTTGTGCATCTCTATCCCCTAGTAGAGTTGTATGCAGGATAAATAGTTAAGTGTGTATGCTTAGCCCCAGCAGTTGGTTAGTGCATATTTGGCTCTCAGTAGTCAAACCGAAGTCTCCAGAAGAGTAAGATTTCCTAAAAGGGTCGATATTGACATCCCCGTACAGATTAAGTGTGTATGCTTATCCCTAGCAGTTGGTTGGTACACATTTACTCCCCTCAGAGTGCAGGTATGAGCTTACTCCCCAGTGAGTCAAGATTGGATTTTGTTTCACCAAGCAGGAGTGGAGCCTTTCCCAGCAGTGGTTCAGGTTTCGTTTCCCCACAGAGTCTGAATGTGGGTCTGTATCATTGATTTGTTTCCCCAAGTAGAGGTTAATGTCGTTTCCTTCATTGGGAAATCCCTAGCAAAATCAGTGAGAGTGGTGTTTCCCCACTGAGAAGTCTACAACAGAGATAGATTCGTCCCCAGCTGAGTAATCCCCAGCAGGTTGGAGGTTTGTTTTTCAGCAGAGTGGATTCGTTCCCAGATGTGTGTTTTGTGCCCTAGAAGGACTTCGGTATTCTAGGAGGCCAGTCAGGGTTTCTCTCAGGCAAAGCATGTTTGATCTTGGTGGTTTATGTTGATTCCGCGGCAGGTAAGATTTGATTTCAACGTCTGGTGGTCTTTCAACCAAGACTTATTCCCCAATCAGGTCGCCTATTCTCCAGAAGGTTTGTATTCTGGAAGGCCGTTCATGGTATTTTCCTCAACATGATGTGATATAATCCCCAATAGAGTAGAATTATTGTCTGGCATGTGCTAACTATCCCCAGCAGGGTCGTTTTCTTTTCCCAGCAGGGTGGTCTCCGTATCTCCAGCATTTATTTTATTGATTTGGTTTCGTTGCACCTGCATGCGTGCATAACATCCTCAGAAGCGCGTAGCATTTCCATTTCGTATGGAGCATTACGCCATTTTCAAACATATACATTTGAAACATAAGTCAGGTTGTTACCTCTTTTTTTTCGGGTGTATCTCCAACAGATGGTTGATTTCTGTATCCCCGCAGTGTTTAGAATATGGCCAGTTGTGATATTATTCTCTATGTTCGCACAGGTGTTCAGACCTTGGCAGCAGAATCATGATAGATGTGTTCATCTTATCATGTGCTCCCATCAGAGTTACTTGTTCAAGTTCTCTCTTTCCCCAACGGAGTTTCCTTGTGATTGTTATCATTGGATGGTCTTAACTTCATATGGATCTGGCCTTCGGGTTTGTGGCTCGCTTTTATTTAGCGGTTGTCTGGCGGTGATGTCATACATTTATCAGTTTCAGCAGATGCTTGGCGGCGATGTCGGACATTTATCAGTTTCAGCAGATGCCTGGCGGCGATGTCAGACATTTATCAATTTCAACGGGATGCCTGGCGGTGATGTCAGACGTTTGTCAACTTTAGCAAATGCCTGGCGGCAATGTCAGACGGTGGTCAACTTTGGGGACGTCTGGCGGCGATGTCAGATGTCCTTATCTTCGGGTCCAATGCTTGTTGTATCCCTTGCAGATTCCTGGCGACGATGTCGGATGTTTATCAGATTTGTGTGTTTGTCTGACGGCGATGTCAGATGTTTATCAGATTTGTGGTTGTCTGGCGACAATGTCAGATGTTTATCCATTTTGAGGGTGTCTTACGGTGATGTCAGATGTTTATCAACTTTGTGGTTGTCTGGTGATGATGTCAGATGTCTTTATTAACGTTGCTAGTGTCTGGCGGCAATGTCAGATGTCTTTACCTTCGGGTTCATTGCCTACTGGTTGTAATTAATGACTGGCGGTGATGTCAGATGTTTATCCATTGTGTTTGTCTGGCGGCGATGTCAGGTGTTTATCAACTTTGTGAATGGTTGACGGCGAGGTCATATGTTTATCAGCTTCGGGTTGATCTGGTCTTCGGGTTCGAGGATTTATTTTATCCAGCAATTGTCTTCTTGTTTGTAGATGTTTGTCAGATGTTTATCAACATTGTGTTTGTCTGGCGGTGATGTCAGATGTTTATCAACATTGTGTTTGTCTGGCGGTGATGTCAGATGTTTCTTAACTGCGTGGATACCTGATGGCGAGGTCAGGTTATTTTATCCCCTGCAGGTTATTGACGGCAATGTCAGATGTGTATCAACTTTGTAGATTACTGACGGCGATGTCAGATGTGTATCAGCTCAGTAGATGCCTGGCGGTGATGTCAGATGTTTTGTGTTAATTCGATCTTCGGATTTGTTATTCGCTTTTATTTAGCGAGGGCCTAGCGACGATGTCAGAGGACCGCATCTTTGGATTCGATGTCTGTTTTTATTTAACAGAGGACTGACGGCGATGTCATCTATTTTACCGACTTGAGGTAGAGGACTGACGACGATGTCAGATGCTTTTACAGACTTAATGTCGATGCTTGACGGCAAGGTCAGGTGTCTGACGGTGATGTCAGATAGACTTAATATGAATAACTAACGGCGAGGTCAGATGTTTCTCTAAACTGGCGGGGATGCCAGAGGTTTTACCAACTTGATGTTGACGCTTGACGGTGAGGTCAGAGATATTTTCTTTCAAATTGATGTTGGCATCTGATGGCGAGGTCAGATGTTTTTGCCAAATTGATGAAGAGGCTTGACGACAAAGTCAGAGGTTCATTATCTGATGCATGATATCGGATGATCGTTTCGACTTAGTGTTGATGCCTGACGGCGATGTCAGATATTTCTTCCGACTGCGTGTCGATGTTGCAATTATCAAATTCAGTTATATCCGGAGATTTCTGCGGTTGGAAAATTTCCGGGTTCGTTGGTATCCAACCGTTTTTTACCTTGATTGTCTGAAAGTCGTTCGCTTTTCACCCAGTCAGGTCCAAGTCACTTGAATAGGGGCAGTTGTTGTACCCCAAAATTTGGCCAACCTTTTTCTTTACATGGTTTTTGTGTCATTGCATCTTCTAGCATTTGCATTTGCATATCATTGGTCATTTGCAGGGGATCAAGAGAGGTGTGCGTAGAAAGAGAAGGTTACCTAGGGTTTGAGCCTAAGCAAGAGGTTTTATTCAAGTGGTCAAGTGCTTATCATCATCAGGAAAAGGTCAAAGCTCTTTGAGAGAGTGGATGGATAGTTGTGGTTCATCTCCTATCTTGGAGGTTATTTGAAGATCATCAGGGGATCATGAGTCCATGGTTATGGATGGAGAATGTTGTGGAAGCTCATTGAGTGGTTTAAGAGCCATTGGGGAGCTTATCCAAGTTGTTACGTCATGTGCAAGAGGTGGCAGTCAAAAGATTGTACATCTAGGGTTTCATATGCATAGTACATAATCCACTGTGGATTTGAAGGAGATTATGACTTAGTTCTAAGTCATTGTGATCATGGAAAGTTGTGTTGAAGCATCTAATATATTATTTCAAGATCAATTCAAGAAGAATCAAGAGGTGGAAGAGTTACTAAATTAGGGTTTTAGAGGTTTGTCAGTGTAAAATCCCCTGTTTCGTGCCCAACTTCAAGACCACATACCTCAATATACAAGTTTCATCTCACTTTGATGCAAACATGAGACTTGTAGAGCATGCTCTTAGATTTATTTTGAATACTAGAACTCATCCATTGGGTTTGTGGAATTCAAATTATGATGCTGACAAGTTATGGGTCCTCAGATGAATGTAATTTCAGTCAACAAAGGTCAACAAATTTCCAAGGCATTTTTTTTACCTAGAATCAAGTTTTATCTCACTTTGACCCAAACATGAAAGTTGTTCCTTATGATCTTAGCTTTCCAAAAAGTCCTATAAGTCCTCCGTCTCATGTGTAGAACTCAAGTTATGAAGCTTGCAAGGCAGGGGTATTTTGGGAATGTGAGATTACAGGTCATTTTCATTATAGGTCCATTTCATGATTTTGCACACTTCAAATGAAAATTTATCCAACATGAAACTTACTCCAAATGGTCCCAACTTCATCATAGAACACTCAATTGTCATGAATTTTTCTAGGGTTTGGATATTGGTGAAGAAATTCCATTGAAAAAGGACTTTTAAGGGTGAATTGAATTGATTTGGTTTTAATTCCATTTCATGCCATATTTGTGCATATTTTGATTCACCATATCACACTAAACACAATGCATCAAGAATTTTTGAGTTATGCAAGCTAGAACTCATGAAATTCCAAGTTACTTCAAGTGTAAGCTTCACATTTGATATCAACCATTGGATCAATTCAAGGGATAAGTTCCAGCCACAAGATCAACTCCAAGTCTCAGCAAGTGATTTGAATAAAAAATAAGGCAATTGGAGCCATTTTTGCACGTGGACATGAAGCTTGAACTTCCAACTTTGGATTTCTTCAATTCACCATAACAGGCCAAATTGGGCCTCCAAACTCTCATGGATCCATAATATAAAAGCTTCTGATGAATAATGAAGCTTCATTCAGCCATTTTCGTGAAGAGAGAGCAAGAACACAGTTGCAAAATTCAAGAACAGAGTGAAATCGTGATTTTGGAATTCAAGCCAATTCAAGGCAAATCAAGATCAGCAACATCTTCCTTGAAGTTCCTTGAGTGTTTCTGCGCAATTTAGATCAAGATTAACTGCATTAGAAGCTCCAATAGAGAGACTCCGTTAGGTATTCTTCTCCTTCAAAATTCTCACTCAATACTCATCCATTCCATGCCATTTTGTTGCATACTGAAGTCCTACTTGTGTAGGCGAATGCTGGATAGTTTTAGGATATGTTTGTACAAATTCAGTTGTGATCCTTGAATCTTTAATGCTTTGATTCTCTTTATTCTTGAGTGATAAATAAAATCCAAACCTAGATTCATGATCTATGCAGCGAGAGCTTTAATTTGGTATATGATTTCGTTCAATTTGGTGAGGTTTTGATCTGTTGCTCCGGCTGGGTGATCTGGGAAGACGACCGGAGACTGTAGCTCCGACGTCTGGTTTTGTTCTCAGGTCAGATGAGTTGGCATGCCATGTGGTGCGCTGAATATTTAACTAAAGCGAGATCAACGGTGTGGATGCGTTTTGACCAGCCAGCGTGTGGTCAACTTGTCAACGCATTACTGAAACGCTGCATTTCACTTGTGGTTGGGGCTTGGACTCAGAGTGCTTTTAGCACCCCCCCTCCCTCTAAAGCCCAATGATTTTGCCTTCATGACTTGCTATTCAGCACGCCTTCTTTTTTTATTTTATTTTCTTTTTATTTCTCAATCTGTTTTGATTTTAATTCAATAAAAATACTTCCAAAAGTGATAAAATCCTAAAAAAATATTCTTAGGACATTTTAGGATGTCCTTTAATTTTAGGAAATTTTTATTTTATTTTTTTGGATCATTTTTCAATTAAAATGGGATTTATTCTTTGGAAGTGTTTTAATTGGATTATTTCATGGTTCTTTTGGTTTCTTGATTTGTTCTTGACTCAATCCTTGGATCCAATGAATGAAAATCATTCCTCATGTCAATAATGAGTTAAATAATTTTTTAGGACCATTTTACCCCTGGTTTGATGCAGTTTGGTGTGATTTTTGTCCCATTTTTGTTGACCCTCATTTCTTCCATTTCAAAGTGGTACACCTTAGGGATTTATTTCATTTGGTGGTGCTTTGATGGAACATTTCCCTTGTTCTTTTGGCCTCTGGTTACCAACATCTTAATGTAAATCTTGCATTTTATTTGGTTATTTTTTAGCCTTTTTCCTATTTTTGAGGTAACCTACAAGTTGAGTTACTTCTAAGGGAGGTTCATACATGTACTTGACCTAGTTTGATTTGGAAATGACTTTTGTGGATCCATTGAGCTCCTAAATCTTGTTGATTCATTTTGTTAACATATTGAGCTTGCTGGATGTTCACTTTTAGGTCATAAACTTGTACATTTCTTGTTAAAGTTTGCATTTCTTTTAGGCCTTCCATTTGGGTTCCAAATGTTGAATGTGTGAATGACTTAGGTCTTCTTCCATGCCTTTGCTTGCATTATCTTTTGATGTATGTGCTTTTTGTTTTGTGAATTCTTCTCTCATCTCTACCTCTGTCCAATGACTTTGGGATCCCATTTGAGATAGCTTAGTCCTTCCTTTGGAGGTACTTGAAGCATGTCATGAATGGTACTTCCTTGAGGACTTATTTTGCTTGTTTCTTACATGATTATGGGCTCGCCTTTGGTTGAGTTCCCTTATAAGTTCCTTTTGTTCTCATATTGCCTCCCATTCTCCCATTCAATTATGTCCTCTTCCCTTTTCATTTTTGCTTGCCTTTGGGCATTATGGTTGATGGTAATGGTTGCAGGATTCATTCTCCCATTTCATCCCATGTTTGTGCACTTTGTTTGATCTCTTTGGTGTGCATTCTTCTTCCTTTCCTTTTGCATTTCTTTCTTGCATCAATAAAGGTTGAGATGTGCTTGTGGAGGTGTTTACCCCACACTTTTTCCTCCCTTTGCTTGTGTGTTGCATTGCATATGCATTCTTCTTTATTTCATGTTATCTTATGCTTTCTTCTTCTTCTTTCTTCTTTGCCATGTTCCCTTAGGACCTCTAATCTCTTGAGATTACGATAGACCTTAGGCTTGAACCCATGCATGATAAAATTAGGTAGCATTCCCTTTTACCTCAACCATAGGCACACTTTGTATGAAAATATTAGGTTGAGTCTTAGTCTCCCTTTAGAGTGTCTTTCTCTTCTCATCTTCAAATTCTCTTAAGATACTTAATAAAGGATAATGAGTGTTGTACGCTACGAGCCTTAAGAACTTAGGAAATGGTGATTGGGGGGTTTCCTCTCAATGGTTTAGAGTGTTTAGTGTACACCCTTTGGGTGATATGCGACGCATTCGCTCCTAGGTCATAGTCTTTAGTGCAACAGGAATCGCAAATCAAACTCAAAACATTTCTTCTCTAAAAGATACAAAAAAACTTCAATCTTTTTTATCCTTCAGGATCTTAATTTGGAAAACCTTTTTCTTAAGGAGAGTTTTGTTAACTCTTGGTTCTACCGCAAACAGGTAACGCCTAAGTCTCCAATGGTCGAGCTGCATACACCTAACTGCTAGAGCTAAGTTTTAACCCTGCTCGGGTAAAACACTTGAACCAGCCTGTGGTCTTGTTAGCCCGAACTACGCGTGCTCTGATTTCTCAAATCAGATGAGAATACGTAGGCACAAGACGGTGATGTCTTGGCGAGCAACCTTCCCCACTTTCACCCGTAGTTAGCCAAACTACGTTGACTCTGACTTTCCCATTGCACGAGGGAGTACGTAGGCACAGAGCGGTGATGCTCTGCCAAGTCTCTTTTCTTTTCTTTTGTCCCTGAGACCTGTAGTTAGATAGATAAATACCCTTTTAGATAGATAACAAGCATGGATCCCGTCGAGTACGACGGACATGAGGGGTGCTCATACCTTCCCCTTGCGTAACCGACTCCCGAACCCGAGATATGGTTGCGATGACCCGTCTTTTCCCGTTTTCGCTAGGTTTTCTCTAATTATTTCCTTTCCCTCTCTTTTGGGATAAATAACAAATGGTGGAGACTCTTCTATACTTGTCGGCACCTTTTTTCGCAGTAGCGACAACATGCCCCATGGGTAAGAAGCAAAATTACCATTGGGCATGGGTGCAACAAAAGGTTGATACGAAACAAAGACACTACCACTGGAAATCTGTGAAGTGAAATTTGGAGGCATTCCCAACGGAAATGCAGCATGCATTCTATTTAGACCAGGCTGAGCACTTAGTAGGTGGACAGTAGGTTGAACAACAGTCTCAATCGGAACTTCAACAACAACAGGATAAAAAGTAACAACAGGAGGAGGAATTACCACAGAAGTGACAACAGTAGCATTAGAAATAGTTGCAACAACAGAAGTAGCAGCAGCGGCGTCTTTCTGAGCATGAAGGAACTCCATGATAACATCCATGTTGGTATGGAACTGATCCATCTGACCCTGAAACTGAGCCAGAGTCTCCTTGTATTCGGTGTTCTCTTATTCAATACCAGCCATGATCTTGGATTTGCTTGACTGAGTGAAATAACGATGTCGAGTCATCGTCTTGCTACAAGGCGGTGATGGACAATGTAAGCATTTTGGTTTTCTGGATAAAGGACATGCATGTGAGTATGATTGAATGCAATGTATGAAAAAATAAAGTTTTAAATTCCAGGCATTCGTGAGCTTTATCTTTGTTAGCAATAATCATAAAGCATATAAGTAAAGGCGCAAAGATAAAACTGGAAAAAAAGCTCTTCATTCAACCTATGAGGTAAAGAAGTACAAGTTTAAATACAAATCAAACATCTACCTTTTGGAAGATCATCATGAATCCTATAAAAAAAACCACCCTACAAATAGACAGGAAATGAAAAACAGCCCAAGGAGTCTTGTGCGGCAGCACATCGGCATATGCATCCCTCAACAACCATGGTAAATCCTCCAGTGCGTGCTCGGGAAATTTGGCTAGATGGACATGTCTCTCACTCCAATACTTTGCATCCTTCATGAGGTTGCGCAGAAAAGAATGATTAGGTCCCTGAAGAAGATCCTGTAAAAATGCCTCTTTCTGATCCAAGAGGACTTGCAGATGGCGGCTTTGGCGCTCCCAATGAGTACTCTCCAAGTTAGACTGATTGATCTCCTCTTGATTCTGATGCACTTGTCCTGGAGTTTCTGAATATCACTAAAGGCTTTGTCGAGCTTGGCTTGACGTTGAGAAAGGTCTTTCACCAACTAGTCAGCACGGTCTTGTTCACTCTGCAACTTTGTCTTGTACTCTAATAACTTCCCTCTAAGCTTTGCAAGTTGCTTCTTGTAGCTTAACACATCCTTATGAGCTCGATATTGAGTTTCAGCGAGTTGTCTCTTCTTTGAGGCAAGTCCATCATAAGTACCCTTCAAAGCATCACCTACTTTCCTCCGCTTATTCTGTTCAAACTCCACCTTTTTGAGCATGAGCTCCCTCTTCTGGTGAAGATCCATCTGTATGCTTTCCTTCTCAGATATGACTTTATCAAGGTTGAAACGAAGATTTGCGGTCTCCTTCTTCAACATTTCAATAGTCTTCTTAAGTTGATCAACTTCAGATGGAGGAATAATGGCAATTTTAAGTAGGTTGGCAATCATGGAAGGCTCATAAGAAAATGGTAGCAAGATCACCTGGACTCATTCCTTAACCCATTGCGTGTAGACTTCTTTTGCTATACAGTTATTTTTACCCAACTCATCTCTTCCGTCACGGTGAATTTGTACCCATGCAGCACTAAACCTATTTAGCAACCCCATGTCATCAACCCCTTCATGAAATGTGAACTCTTCCACTACCTCAGGATCTGGCCTGTTAAGCATAGAATACCCCAATTGATAGAAGGCAAGTCGCAGATTGTAGTTAATTCCACCATTTGTACCCCAAGAGAGGTACATTGGAGAATTTACCACAATGAAGAATGATTTTGGTACCATCATAAGCTCGAGAATACCAAGAGATGTCATCAGGAGTAAGAGACATAATCATCTTAGACCACTTGAGATTTCCACTATTCTCAATGAAAGGACCTTTCTGCGGAAGATGAGACATGAACCATCGATACAGCATAGGAGTAGAACATACAATAGTTATTTTCTTCTTTTCATTCCTCGAGTGAATCGAATAATAGGTATCAACAAGAAGTGTAGGAACATGATTCCTGGATAAAAAGATACTGATGGGAGCTTGATCTACGAAATCCTCCATGTTCGGAAACAAAATGATACCATATATCAGTAAAGTAAACACGACATTGAAAGCTTTCCAGTTTCCAACTTCAGCAAAAGAAACGACATTGTCTACTAGAAACTTCGAAGCAAACCCTCGAATACCCTTTCCTTTAGTCTTGAGATTGTCTTCCACACCCTTCTTACTAATGCAAAGAGCTTCATATGAGGAAACTTCAGACAACCACTGGTATAGACGAAAGGAGCCTGACTCTTGATCTCAACCCCCAAGATGTAATAGTACCCCTCAAGTTTAGGTGCTAACTGGTAATCCTGAAACATGAAACACCTTAGTGGCGGGTCGTAGAGCTGAACAAATGCATGAGTGGAAGTAATGTTGACTTCAGTGTTAAAGATGGCCAAAAGATTTCCATAATCATCTCTGAAAACACCCATGTTATCTTTAACCAGACAGGATATCAAACCCCTCAAATTCTTCAGCTTGGGTTCCACAAACTTGTAGCTAAAGATACCCCTGCAACCAGTACTCATCTTATATGATTATACAAACAAAGAATAAGCTCTCGAATAACCTAGAAAGGCACATGAAAAAATGTTAATTGTTATGATGAAATGGTATGCAACACAAGAACCATGAAGCCAATCACAATCTAAACAATCAAATTTGTACAATTTGAATATCTGCATATGATTTTATGTCTGTGCAAAAATTTGACATGCGTGAAAGAACAAAAGGTATGAAAAGTCTTGGTTTCCTATAAAGACCCAATATCCCTCTCACAGGTGTGATTTAGACATAACAAGGTGGTCCCTAGAAAGGTCTCTCAAACCATAGGACTCAAGTGGAAACCCCCCGCCGTAGAAAATTCTCATAGGATGGAAGATATTCTTAAGTGAATCACGATCTAGGATGTGGCTCTCGTGACAACCCAACGCACAAAACGCATGCGCCATTGTTGCACCCCAAAATTTGCCCAACCTTTTTCTTTAACTGGCTTTTGTTTCATTTCATTTTCTCTTTGCATTTGCATGGCATAGCATTGTTCATTTGGAAGGGGATCGAGGTTTTCCTGTGGCTCGGAATTCATCTTCGGTGCAAGCAATCGAAGCGGCGAGTATCTCCGGTATTTATTTTGCCCAGCGGTCGATTTTATTTTGTTTTGCAGGGAATTTTTTAGCTCAGAAAGCAGCATTCAGGTTATCTCGAGCATTCTCATGATCATAACATTCAGAAATGACTTTCAGAAGCTAAGCAGAGCTCAAAACGGCAAGAAACATGCAAACGGGCAGTTTTCCCTCCAGAAGGTGCCAAAATTCAAAATTCAAAGGTGTTAATCGGTTAACACATATGGTTAACCGATTAACCAAAGGAAAATTAGCCCAGCTTCAAAGTTTCATAGGTGTTAACCGATTAACGCATATGGTTAACCGGTTAACCATAGCAGATTTTGCCCTGTACGTGATTTTTGCAAGCCGATTCCACTTGGGGTCCAATTTTGATCACCTTGGAATTCAAATTTTCATGTGGGAAGGATCTAGAACTTCTTTAAAATTCAGATTTCCCTCCAAATGCCCACTCCTCATTCCAAACCATAATTCACAAGCCAGGTTCCAAACCTAGCTTTGGATCCCAACCTAATTGGTATTTAAGTGATCCACTCCAAACCAACACATTCTAACCTTTATTTTTCACTCTCACTTCAAATTTGATCTCATCTCTCTCAGTTTTCTCTCAAAATCCTCCATAACTAAAACCTTCACCCAAAGCTCTTTTTTCATTGAATTCATTGATTCTTCATTGGAATCAATGAATTCTTGAGCATAAACCTCCATCTATCATCATCATTGAATCAATTTTCATAATCAATTTTCGTGCAAATCGAGATCTGATTTTGGAGCTTGAGTTGGAAGTGTTTATTTGGAGTAATTTGGCTTAAAAGTGTTTGATCTTCATTCCTCTAGCAAGAACTATTGTAGATCTTGAAGTTTTCTGGATAATCTTGTTTGGATCTACTCAAATTCAGTTGATCAACACTTACCGAAGCAAATCTCTGCTTCGAAGGTTGGAATTCTCGATCTGATTTAATTTTTGAGCTTATCATGTTAATCTTCATATTCTATTGAATTTTGTTGATTTCGATCCGTTCGAATTGTGATGTTGTTGTATAATTGTGTATCCATGCTATTGGATCTCTGTTTTCTGTTGTTAATTTCGTGCTTAATTGATAAGTTGATCTGTTGGAACCTTGGATAAGCTGTTTTGGTGCTAGAAGTGATTTTCTGCTGCTGTTTTTAGCTTTTGGTGCAGTGTTAATCGGTTAACCTATATGGTTAACCGGTTAACCGTTTCAAACTTTCAAATTTTTTTCAAACGTTAACAGTGTTAATCGGTTAACGCATACGGTTAACCGATTAACCTGTTCAAAATTCCAGATTTTCTAAACTTTTTAAGGTGTTAACCGATTAACCCCAGGGGTTAACCGATTAACATTGTGCCAGAATTTCATATTTGCTATTTTGCTTACTTGTTTGCATACCGTTTCGATTCGAATCATCATAGATCAGTGTGATGTATTAGGATTGAAATGTTTCGGATATTTGTCACTGTTTATGGTTAGTTAATCATGATTTTGTTGACATGTGTGTTCATTTTTCACTTGGTTGCATGCTTGTGTATGTGGATCGAAGTGAGCATTTGTTTACATGTTTATTTACTTTCATTTCTTGTTTTTTCTCCACATGTTTGCATCATTTTGCATTGCTGTTGAGGTCGAGACACGCTTGTGGCGTCTGCTACCCAACACATTTTTTCCTCCCTCCCACCATTCTAATTGTGCATTTTCATGTTTGCATTTTTCTACTTGTGATTGATCCTTCCTTTGTTCTTCTTGTACTTTTTGCCATGATCCCCAAAGGATTCCTAGTCCCTCCGTTTAGGACGGGAGTAGGAGAGACATTAGGTGTTCAATCCAAGCATGCTAGCATTAGGGTAGATGTTCCCCCTTTTCAATCTAAACTTTTGGATCACTTTGCATGACAATGTTAGGGCCGAGTTTTCCTTAGACCTTCTGTGCGTCTCTCTTTCTCATCTCAAACCATTCTAATTCATCTAATAAAGGTGATAAACATTGCGCGCTACGAGCCTTAAGCTACATGGGGAATGATGAGTGAGGGGACTCCTCTCGCTTATATAGGGTGTTTAGTATACGTCTCGTTTGGGGGCGATATACGACGCATTCGCCTCCATGTCATAGTCTTTAGTGCAACGTGAATCACAAATCGAATTAATTCACTTCACTAAAAAACATAAAACAAAATTCAAACATTTTTCCTTTGGGATTAATCGAACTCCTTTTTTTCAAAAAAGAGTGTTGTTAAGCTTCGGTTCTACCGCAAACAGCCTTTGTCCCTAACTGCTGGAATGGAGGTTTAACCTTACTCGATTAAAACACTTAATCAACTTGTGGTTTCCTGTTAGCCCAAACTATGTTTGCTCTGATCTTTCATGCTAGACGAAAGTACGTAGGCACAAGACGCAATGTCTTGGCGAGCAACCTCTCCCCCTTCTCTCCCGTAGTTAGCCGAACTACGTTGACTCTGACTTTCCCATTGCACGAGGGAATACGTAGGCACAGAGCAGCGACGCGCTCTGCCGAGTCTCTTTTTCTTTTCTTTTGTCCTGAAGTTTGTAGCATAGATAGTTAACACACCTTTAGATAGACAACAAGCGTGGATCCCGTCGAGTACGACGAACGTGAGGGATGCTAATACCTTCCCCTTGCGTAACCGACTCCCGAATCCAGACTTGGTTGCGATGACCTTGTCTTTTCCCTTTTCGTTAGGTTTTTCTGATCGTTTCCTTTCCCTCTCTTTGGGATAAATAACGAAAGGTGGCGACTCTTCTGTTTTCCTCCGGGTGTTTTTCGCAGTTGCGACAGCTGGCGACTCTGCTGGGGATAACTGCGATGGTTCCCTATGCGGGTCATTCTTAGCGCTTGTCTGTTGCGTCTTTGGGTGTTTATTTTTGTACTGTTATTTTGCTTTATGTACATCATCAGTTGTATATTATTGCATTTTGCATTCTTGTTGCTGCTGTGCTGTGGGTTGGGTTGTTCCATTGAGAGATAAGCCAGACCTAGGCTTGAGTATACACATAGGATTAGAGTGGAGATTAGCGGGAGCTTGTGTGGCATTTGGCTGCACAATAGCTCGTGTGAAATTCCCATTAAGACGAGGTTTTTCTTTGGAAATATTCTATCCTGCGCGTCTGGTGCAATTGAGGGAATAGTGACTTAGAGAGACTGTCGACTCTGGAGACCGTTCATTTGGGAAGTCGGCTAAGTGAGCCCGCTTCGTTAGACCATGATGCTAAACTAAAAATTGTAAATGTATCATCGTTTCTCGAAAGTCTGGGACGTTGAACGTCCGCATAGGATGCTGTATCTTTCAAGACTAAAACCCACATGTGAAAGGGATGGGTTTTGCAGGAAACCTGGCCTTCAACCAACCCCGGTTTTCTTGTCAATGCGGAATTTTGATCCTGAGTGTTCCGTCCAGTGTATCATCTCAAGGTTTTGATCAGAGCAGAGCTATTGTTGAATTCAGTCAATGGAACAACAGCAAGTTTGAGCATTGGATACTTTGATCCCCTGTTTGTTGCATCAGCATTTTGCATTGCATTACATTTGCATTTCATATTTTCATATTCATCCTCAGCCGGAACAGGGAGCTCACCCATCTTTTGTCTGCTCCGTTAGTTGATTTCCCGACATTCGCATTGGACTTGAGTTAGCTTTTGACAGAATCATGAACTCAGCAAAGCAGAATATGGTTGTTACAAGGGTAGAGTTTGAATTGATGAAGAATCAGCTAGATCAACTCATGGAAGCCATGACAACTATGACTAGAGGAGAGGTCGATATTCAGAGGACTCCAGCGAACAATGTTGCTCAAGCTCAGCCTGTGCAGATTCCTGTCGAAGTTCAAGAGCATCCTATTGCCAGAGATAGAGATTTATCTTCTCTCCATGACATAGACTATCAGAGCTTCACATTCTCTATGCCAGATCCTCAGAGGGTTGTTCCGAAGATTAACGCTAAGGACCCACAGACTGTTGATTTTATGGAAAAATGTCAACTGTTGGATGAAAAGTGTTTCACCCCAAAATTTGCTCAACCTTTTCTTGCCTGATTTATGTTTCATTGCATTTCATTTGCATCGTTACATCATTCACATAGTTCAATCATTGGCATATCATAGCATAGCATGCCTCCAACAAGGGATCAAGGGTGTCTATCAAGAGAAGAGCCTAGCAAGAGGTGTTATCCAAGTTTGAGAAGTCATCCAAGCCATCAAGAAGTGATTTAAAGTCTTGAGAAGTTTGAGTGCCTACATGTGGATTTTGCTCTTATCTTGAGGAATATTGAGAAACATCAGTGGGATGTGAAACATGGAATGTGAATTGGAGGTGTGTATGGATCTCATGGAATGCCTAGAGGGCCCTGTAACACCCTTCTAACCCCGAGAATAAATATAAATAGATCAGAGTAATTATCATGCATTTCACAAAAGGGTGTCACATAACTTTTCAAAACATTACACAACACCTGTCATGCTCAATAATATAAAAATAACTTCCTGCTTTTCATACACCTTCACATTAACATGTAGCAGCGGATTTGCTTTAATCATGATAGACATAATAAAAGTCTCATGCTCATCTCATTTTTAATACTTAGGCTTAAAAGCCAATTCTTCATATAATTCAAAATAACAACAACAGAATAAAGTAGAGTACATAAAATATCTCTCCAAATATGAAATCAAAATATTCCCCGGTGTTATATAATCAGAGCATGACTCGACCCAAAATAAATAAAGACACAACTCAAGCTACTCTAACGGCTACCTCGTGCTAGAAGCAACTCTACTCCTCAGTACCTGAGCGATGTCGTATAAAACATCATTCCAACAGAAGGGTGAGAATTCACATAATTATTGAAATTATAAGATAATATATAATTTAAGGCATACAAACATAATCACTATTATTCTCACACTTCACAAGTTTTATCAACACAATATTATTCAAGTAACCATACTATTCATAAGTATATACGCACAATTCCATAATTCACCAATTTATCAGTTCCACATATCACACGTAATCTCATAACACATAAATATACATAATGAGACTCAATGCAAAACTCAATGCAAGACTCAATGCAACTCATGCCATGTGGTACCAACACTCGTTATTATTTTTCGGTTTTTACACTTAAACCGGGTCCGTTCCCTAGACCAATAACACACAAAAAAACCCATTCCCTAAGCTTTCAAACCCCACTCTAGGTTTGGGACAAGTCACTAGCTCCCACGGAACTAGCAAGCATTGCCTCTTGACACAAATGATGTGCGTGCAAATTCAACAATCATATGCAATTAAGACCATACACAAATCTTAATATCCATGCATATCTTTAATAATTCATCACACTTGAATTACCACTCAATTGGACACAATACCATATTTTCAAATTATGATATTCATTACTTCAAGTATCATCATCACACTTAGCAAATAATACACAATTATCACACAATCCAAATCCAATCCACAAAATACAATTACCGACTAAATATTGAATAATTAATCTATCCTCGATGGTTAAATTAAATATTCAAGTAATAACTAAAATAAAATATCAAAAATTAAATTAAGATATTTATTATTTGTATTATTTATATTAATAAAGAAAATTATAAGTAAACTAAAAAGAAGCTACAATAGAATTCTATAAAATCACTATATTTTCATTAGATTTTATAATTGGCACGTTACAGTACATGATTATGTGGATATTACTCTTCTTTTTCAATGCGAGCTACAGTACTACAATAAGAACCTCACTTTCATTTTTGATAACAACAATTATATGTAGTTCATCATTTACTACAAGTAGCACTTTATCACTCAATAGAGGTATTTGGTTCTCTGTCATTACAGGATAAGCAAAAGAGAAATTATTATTCTTAATAAATCCTAATAGTTATCCATTGCAATAAATACAAATACTACTTTTCATTGTTTTCAATTATAATTAAAGTTATGTGCCATGTATGCACCCATTTCCAAAGAGTATCACATTTTGCAACACAAAATGCCACTACAGTATGAACATCACCAAATCATGTTTTGTTACTCAATAATTAACTCAATATTTAATAAATAGTCAATATCTAAATAAATAATCAATTTAATATTTAATAAATAATTACTATTTTAATAAACTACTAATATTTCAATAATTAGTCAATATTTGAATAAATAATTAATATTTAAATAATTAATTAATATTTAAATAATTAATTAAAATAATTTCAATAATTAAATAAAATTCTTTTTTTTTTTACAATTTATATATATTGCTACTGTACATGATATAAAAGAAAAGATTATATTTCTTAATTCTTATTCTTTTCGCTACAACATGGCATTGGTGAATTATATGGGTCACATATTATTATTCTTGTAGTTTTTCTTCACTACAGTATCATGAATTGGTACTAGGCTCACATTCATTCCTATGGTTTTTTTCCTCTAGTCTTCTTATACTACACAACATGATAAAAAAAAGCCACATCTCCTCCTACCAATTCCTTGCACTACAACATAAAAAAATCCACATTCCATTCTTCTGGTATTCACTACAGTATATGCTACACAACATTGCCATTTAAATTCCATTCTCCTAGTATTGCTTGCTACTGTAATGGTATGTTATTAAATATATTATTTCTCTAATGAATGTTAAGTATACTAGTTATTATCTCAATTTCACCAATATATATTAATTCTCTACAAATTAATTATCATATATCAACGATTAACATCAAAACCTAACAATTATCAAATCATAAAAAATTTAGGGATTTTATCCTAAACATATTTCTACCCACTAATCATTATCAAATAATCCCAATAAATGAGTGAAAACCCACCCTTACCTTGAATTTGTTGAACTTTTGCTCTTTCTCTTGAGTTTCCTCCTCTTCTTCTCCACTCCTCTCTTTGCCTCTTTTCTCCTTTCTATCTTTTCTTTCTTTCTATTCTCTTTTATCCCATTCTCTTATTTTATATAATTCTCACAATTTTAATTAACCTAGTAATCCCAATGGGCTTAATATCTCATGTCTATTCACACCCCCAAATAGGCCCAATCAATTAATCTAACAATTCTATATTATTCTACAAATTAGAATATATCATATAAGTTAAATAATAAAATTAAATCAATTATTTCGAATATGTCCAATAATTCAATTAATCCAAACAACTCAAATAAATCAAATAATTTATATAAATTCAATAAATCAACTAATTCAATTATATCAAATAAATCACATAAATTAGTTAATTCAATTAGGCCTAAAATCACATAATTAATCAATTAATTTAATTAATAAATAATTACTAAAAATTGGGGTGTTACACGCCCTATGGAAGCTGAGACAAGTCATTGATTCAAGTACAAGAGCCACATTTGAAGTGCAGTCAACTAGGGTTTCATTTGGGTCAATCCTAGGTCAATTGGGTAATTGAAGAGCATCAAAGCCTACTTTGAGGTCATGGGATTCATGGATTGGTATGTTGATACATGTGTGGTTTTGTGCCAAGATCAAGCAAAGAAGAATCAAGAATGTGGGAAGTTGCTAAATTAGGGTTTCAGTGTAAAATCCCCTATTTAGTGCCTAACTTCAAAGCCACATAAGTCAAAATACAAGTTTCAAATGTATCTTTGGCCAACATGAAACTTGTAGAGCATCTCAATACCTTTAATTTGAGTACTAGAAGATCTCAAGGGGATTTGTAGAACTCAAGTTATGGTCCTTGCAAGTTACAGGTCATCAGATGACTATGAAATTTATATGTGAAAGTCACTTGACTTCCAAGCAACTTTTGCACTTCAAGGAGTTTTCAAATGGATTTTTGGCCAACATGAGAGTTGTAGATCTTGGTCTTAGCTTTCCATAGAGTACTAGAAGTCCTTGATAGGATTTGTATAACTCAAGTTATGATCTTTGCAAGCCAGGGGGTATTTTGGGTATTGGTGATTATAGGTCATTTGTGATCATAGGTCCATAACTCCAACTTGCAAGCTTCAAATGGAAAATTTTCCAACATGAAACTGATTCAAAATGATGTTTTTAGTGCAACCAAGTGGTCATGAGAGTTTGGATTGGCTTGGAACATAAAGTTTCTTGAAATGGCTTAAAAAGGAAGAAATTAAAGTGATTAAAAGGCCAAAAAATGGAATTTCTTGATTTAGGGTCAAACAAGCTCATGCTATATGTCATTTTGATCAGAAAAGGCATTTTAAGAGTGATGACATTGTTACATTTTGGATTTGAGGTCATTTTCAACAACTTCCCTTTTGTAACTTAAGTTGGAAGTAACACTTCAATCACACACCATGGGATCAAAAACAAGGCAATTACACATCCCATTCAATTCAAAATGTCATGAGGTGAGAAATTCAAGCAAAATTGAGAGCTAGAACAGAGAAATTCCCCAACTGTGGCATATGAGATTTTCAAGAAATATGAGATTTTCAATTTCTCATTATGGCAGTTACAGAAAGTTCTAGAGTGTTCTAACACACTCTATATATGCATTGCAACTGATTCAGATGGTTTTTTGGGCAAGGATTGAAGAGAATCAAGAGAGAGCCATTGAAATTTCTCAACTGCATATCAGAATCAGTTTTGGAAATTGAAGAGGATTCAAAGAAAATTGATCATTGGAGAAGCTTGGGAAGTGGTTCTTGAGTGATTCTGGAAAGAATTGGAGCTTGAATCGAGCAAAATCGTCATCTGTTCATCCATTTTTAGCAGGTTTGCAACTTTCAATTTTTTCTCTAAGTTATAGGTAATTGCTTAGGTTTTGATATGTGGATAGGTTAGTGATGATGCTTAGGTGGATTTCAGTACAAGAATTGAGTGATTCGTGATACTTTAGGTTGTGGCCAGATTTCTGTTGAGAGGAATATCTTGAGATTCTTGAGGTTTTGATCATGTTTGGATAGCAAGAACTCATGCCTGATGCGTGTAGATGAGTTTAGGATCTTTAATTTTAGGTTTTAAGTGATTCACGATTTGGGCCATGTCTGAACTTTGGATCGGTTTTTGAGTTAGGGTGAGAATCAATGGAATTGGAGGTCACATTCGTACTCAGGGGTTGATTTTGAGTAGGATAGGATGTTTAGTTTTGTTGTTTGATGAACTTTGGGGATGACCTAACCGGAGACGATGGTGGCGCAAAGCTCAGGCCACCGTCCCAAGCTTTCCCTCCCAGTTTCAAATTTTGGAGAAGATGAAGTTTTAACCGTTAGATCCATGCTTGACCTTGACCACTAACTCAAACCAATGGCCACGATTGCTTCACAATTTCTGAAGAGAGTGAGTTTGATGAAACTCACCGTTTCATTAATTCATTTATTCTGGGCTTAAGTGAATCTTTGTTATGCACACTCCCCTTTAGGCCCAATTGTGGATTATGCCTGGGATTAGTTGCTATTCATCACGCAACTTTTTCCAATTTCCTTTTCTTTTTCTGATTTGTTTTAGTTTGGTTTGGGCTTAGTCTGATTTGATACACGCACCCCCTTCTGGGCCCAGCCTGGTTTACAACATGGTTTTATTGCTATTTGCAACGCAGGTTTATTCATTTTCATTATATTTCTTTTATTTTATGTTTTGCATATAGTTAGAAATTAATTCATAATAAATAGGAAAACTAACATTTTTAGGCTAGATTTTTTCCCCCTGACTCCATAAAGAGCGTAGAATTTAATAGGGTTAAAATTTCATTAATTCATGCATTTTAATTTTTAATTGAATTTTTTGAAGTTTAATTGGTTTTATTTTCATTTTGTTTGATGCTTGTTCTTGCTGATTTTAGTATGAGTAATTGGTATTGATTTTTGGAGTGATTCTTTTTGGTGTAGTTAGTTTAGATGTGCATGTACCCCTAGTAATTTTATCATATTTTTGTGAGATAATTTTAAGCTGTTTTGAACATTGAACATTAGGTGTTGTAGATTTAGGGTTTTAGGATATCACCCTTAGGTTTAGGGCATAGTTTTAGGTCTTAATGAATGGTTAACCCCCTGGTTTTATATGGAGTGATTCTTAAGAGGTTTAGCAACCCTTAGAATTTTTTTATAGGATTTTACAATCATTATTAGTATTTTAATTAGATTTAGTTTTAGGAATAACTTCTAGGTGTTTCTAGTGAACTAACTTGACTAGTTTAACTCAATAGTTCCCCTTAGACTAGGGTGGTGGTGCTCTTGTGCTTGGATGAACATGAAGACCAACTGAAGATGCTTGGGAGAGCTTTAAGGAGCTTGGAATGTGAAGATTTCTCATCTTGTGGATGCTTGTCAGGAGCTTAGGGAAACTAGGGTTTTAGGAAGAGCATTAGACTAGTTTTGTTCCTTTCTTCAAACATGGAGCATATTGTTCATCTCCATTCAATCCAATGACATGAAGTCCTCTTAAAGAAGTCACATCTCTCCTTTGGAGGGATGAATGGCATGCTTCAAGAGTAGAACTTTGAGGATGCCTTCCTATTACAGTGTTAAGATCTTAATGGCTTCCCTTGGTTGTCATTGAGTTTCTTAACATTTCAACTTGATCTTGTTGAATGATTCTCCTTTGGAGGTTGCTTATTGAAGCTTGTTGAGAATGAAGTTTGTGCTTGTTGAAGTTAGAAGCTTGTTGAAGCTAGGAGTGTTGCTTGTTGAAGCCAGTTGCTTGTTGAAGCTGGTTGCTTGTTGAAGCTAGGGTTTTGCTGCTTGTTGAAGATGAAGTTAGGAGCTTGTTGAAGCTGTTTACTGGTTGAGGTTTGCTGGTTTAAGCTGGTTGCTTGTTGAAGTTTGAAGCTTGGTGCTTGTTGAAGATTGAAGGTTTGTTGAAGCTTGAGGATAGGAGCTATTCATGAGGATGAAGGTTGTTGCTGTCAACTTTTTGCTGTTTATCAACTTGTTACTGTCAGAGCTGCTGCTTGTGCTGTTTTTTGTAGGAGTTTGATGTTGCTGCTTGGGCTGCCTCCTCTGCTTTGGGTTTTGTTTTCTGTATTGTCTGTTGGCTTGTATAGCTTGCCCCCTAAGTTTGAAGTGAATTTTGATTCACTTTCCTGTTGTTTTCCCAGGTTCGAGGTTGAGCGGGACTCCCTTGCCTCGCTTGTATTGCTGCATTACATGCATTTTACTGTATTTGCTTGCTTTCTTTTCTATTTATCCCCTAGGATCTCTGATTTCCTCTGTGCAGGAGGGAATTATGACAGACATTAGGATTCTTATCCATGCATGACAACATTAGGTTAGTTTTTATTCCCTTTTCAACCCTAGGCTTTTTAGAGCTTCTTTCTCTTCTTATCTCAATACAACTCAAAAATACAGTAATAAGGTTAATCGATGTCGTACGTTACGAGCCTTAAGCTATTTGAGAAAGGGTTGCTGGAGAGCTTCTTTCCAGTAGTTTGGCTGCTTAGTGTGGTACCCTTTGGGTGACACGCGACGTAGTCACTCTCAAATCATAGTCTCTAGTGCGTCAGAGATTGCAAACAAACTAAAAAACACTTCTTTCGTAAAAGATTCAAAACAAACATCAAAGTGTCATTTTTGTCCGCTTGGACTCTTAATCAAGAAAAACCCTTTCATAAGGTAATAAAAAACAGTCAGACAAGCTTGTGTCTTCCGTAGCCCAAACTACGTTTGCTCTGTTCTTTCATGCTGTATGAAAGTATGTAGGCATAGGATGCCGTATCCTAGCGAGCAACCTTCCCACCTTCATCCGTAGTTAGGCGAACTACGTTGACTCTGATTTCTCGTTCCAGACGGGAATACGTAGGCATAAAGTGCGATATTTTGCCGAGTCATTTTCTTTTCTTTTTAACCCAGACCTGTAGAGTAGGTAGAATAACAATCCGTACCAGAAAACAAGCGTGGATCCCGTCGAGTACGGCGGACGTGAGGGGTGCTAATACCTTCCTCTTGCGTAATCGACTCCCGAATCCAGGATTTGGTTGCGATGACCATTCCTTTCCCGTTTTGTGTTAGGTTTACTCTGAGCGTTTCCTTTCCCTCCGTTGGGATAAATAACGCACGGTGGCGACTCTTTTGTCATAGCCGGCGCCGATTTTCGCAGTAGCGACAAAAAGCTTGATGCCCTGATGAATCAGAATACTCTTAATCTGAATGCTTCGAGCATGTGTTTGGTGCCAGGTCTTGTGATGCTTCTGAAGTTTAAAATGCCAAATTTTGATAAGTTTAAAAGGGATAGTTGTCCGAAGCAGCATTTGGTAATGTTCTGCAGGAAAATGACTTCACATGTCCATAATGATGAGCTTATGATTCACTGCTTCCAAGACAGTCTGAGTGGATCATCGTTGAGTTGGTATATGCAGTTGGAAAGTAGTTGCATCCGATCATGGTCAGATTTTGCCAATGCCTTTGTGAAGCAGTACAACTACAATCTCAATATGGCTCCTAGTCGTGTGCAGTTGCAAGAATTATCTCAGGCGGATAATGAATCCTTCAGAGGATATGTGCAGAGATGGAGAGAGTTAGCTGCTCGTGTTCAACCCCCACTTCAGGACAGGGAGTTGGTTGATATATTCTTGGGTACCTTGAAAGGTTATTACTTTGACAAGTTGATCAGTGGTGGAATGTCTAACTTTGCTAACTTGGTGATAATGGGTGAGCATATTGAAAGTGGACTCAAGAGCGGAAAGATTCGAAACATCCCCTATATATCTCAGTTGATGAGAATGAATCAGTTGTTAGTTCTCAGGAAGAATGGGAAAAAGGAAGTGATGTTCTTTTAGAATTTCCTGTACCTCATATTCAATTTTCAGATACTTCAAGTGTTCAGAGTCAGCAGTCTGTTGGGTCTGTGTATCAGAAATCTGTTTCCCTTCAAAGTCAACAGTCATACCATCGTCAACCATGTCAGCAAGCCAAACAAAGACCCAGGAAGCTAAAAAGGCATTTTACTCAGCTACCGGTATCGTATAGTCAGTTGTTTCCAGATTTTATCAGAGGTGGGTTGATAGTGCCGAAGAAGATTAATCCAGAGATCCCGCCATATCCTCCAAGCTTTGATGTCGACGCCCGCTGTGAGTACCATGCTGGGGCACAGGGGCATTCAACTGAAGACTATAAGGTGCTTAGAAGCCAGGTTCAGGCTCTGCTGGATTCCAACAGGATCTCAGTCACGCCTCAGGGTATTCAGATCATTGATCTTCCTTCATCCAGTCAAGCGGGTGTATCAGCTCATGTTATGGAGGAATTCACCGAGAGCAGTTGTTCGGAAGAGTATCAAACTGAAGAATCAGTTGAGGGTTGTATCCCTATGTAGCTTTTGTTCATTATTGTATGCTGACCATCGCCAGGCTTGTTGGTCGAGGTCATTCTGTTTGTATTCAGCTACTCCTGTATGGTGCATATATATGTGATGGTTATCCTTGTTTGGATCTTGGGTTTCCTATTTATCTTGGTATTATCCTGAAATTTACCTGTTGCATACTTGTCTACATCTAGCATATTATTTTTGCATAGCAGGTACCTCGGTACTGTTAATCTGATTTCATGTACTCCACTAGTTTGTTGCAGGTTATACAATCAGATAGATCACCGGAATCCCCGCAAAGTTATGGATCAAGTTCAAGCAGAGCTGAGAGAAGTTAAGAGCTAGATGGGACAGTTCATCGTGGACATGCAAGTGTTGCGCTTGGATCAGAATGCGCTCAGAGAGGAGAACCAGCAGTTGAAAACTCAGGTGGGCTTAGTCATGGAAGTGATAAGGAACGTGCTCAGAAAAGAAGGTGATCAAGTGCCTGAAGCTACAACAAAGATGCGTGTTCCGCTTCTGTCTGTGGAACCTATACCAGAGCGTAATGTGTGTTAGAAATCTTCTGTACAACCGGAGGTTCCAAAATTCCCGTGTCATCAACTGCGTCCCGTTTCTCAGGAGAATCCCAGGATTAGAAGATATGGTCAAAGGATAAAATCACAAGACAAAATCTTCTATCAGATTCCCATGGATTATGCTCAGTTGGTGCAACTCTTGCTCCAATTTCAGTTGGTTAAGCCTCGGACTTTGGCTCCATTTATTGGCCAGCCACCACCGGACTTTGATATCAATGCTCATTGTGATTTCCATGCTGGGGGACAAGGGCATAACATTACGAACAGTAAAGCTTTTAAGCATAAGGTTCAGGACCTGATTGATTCGAAGATAATTGAATTCACGCCGGGCGGCATGAATGTATCAGGCAAAGTTATTCCCTATCATGGAAAAGAGATGGATACTCATATTCCTATTCTTGAAGCTGCAGTAGGTCAAGAGTATATCCTATAATCTTTGGTGCCATAATCCCCCTGCCCATAGTTGCTGCCTGTTCCTGGGTCAAGCTTAAGGATGAAAGCGCATGAATAGAGAGAGTCTTCAAGAATTCAAACCCAGTCGCCAGATGTTTCTGCTGTTCAGAGTCCACGACATCCTAGGTCTTTGCAGCAAAGCTATCAGTACCAGAATCAGAATAGGCCTCACAACAATTTGAAAAGAAGGAATGCTTCTCTTCGTCCAGTGCCTATGTCGTATAGTCAGCTACTGCCACACCTAGTTCAGAACTCTTTGGTGGAGCCCAAAGATCTCAAACTGGTGCCAGAACCTTACCCTCCCGGGTATGATCCCAGTGCTCAATGTGGATATCATGGAGGATCCATAGGGCATTCTATTGAAGATTGCAAGGCTTTTCAAGCCAGGGTACAACAGTTGATGGACAGAAGGTACATATCCTTTCCAAGAGGAGTGTTGGTCGTACATCACTTGTATGATTGAGTTGATTCAGGGGTCGCATCCCTCAGCAGCTAATCAGTGTGAAAGCCTAGTTCCTAGAAGCTGACAATTTTCATTTTATCCTGTTATTTCTTTATGTTTGTAATTTCTTTCCTGTTTAAAGTGTGAATCTCATTTATAAAACTTGTTGTTTTCGATTGATATTAATGAAATGAATATGCATGTTTTGATTTAATCCATTCGTGTTCACTAATTGCTTTTTATAGATGTCATACGCTTGTTTAAGCGGAATCCGGGGAGGATGACGAAATTGAAAGATGCGCAAGCTTCCGATTGTATGCTTTTGAATAAAAACCTGTTGATGATGTACAGGTATTGTTTCAAATTCCTAAACACCGGAGATATAAGGATGATAATCCCTTGTCAACCCCTTCGAGCCTAGTAGTAGGAGTTCTTTCTGAAACGGAAAAACCCTCGATCTTAACCTGTGGCAAGGTAGGTGTCAGTTAATTTGACCGAGCGTCCAAATTGCAATAGGAGTGTTCCCGATCGAGGACTAATCTCACCTCTATAGGTCGTGCCTAAAAAAGCACAGTGGTTATCCATTACTGACCAAGGAGTGAAACAGTCACGATCCCTTTAACAAGTCAGACAAGCCGGTGTCACACGATTTGTTCAAAAACAAAAAAAAAAAGAAAAAGAAAAAGCCCGCTAAGTCGAACCTTGAAAACAAACGACTTAGGCAAAAATTAGGGCATCCCGCTAGACTTCAAAATCAAAAGAAGCTCAAAAGAGCCAGTCCAGGAAAAAATAGGGAAATAAAAAAAAAATGATGATGAAAAACAAGTCGTTGATTCAGGCATCAAAGACGAAAAAGCAAGTGACTGTCCCGAACCATCACTCCTGCCATTCAACCTTTGAAAGGTGAGCACTAGTGTCGAATTAGCTGAATGTAGGATCGGAGAACATCAAGGAGAATTGGTGGGTTACAATCAACTTTGAGCCTTTATACTTTCTTTCTTAAACTGTGAACCTGACCACGTTACAACCTAAAAAAGTCCTAACTGAAACAGGTTTGTTTCGAGGGCATACTTTGGTAAAGATCGCATCGAAACTGACTCCTAAAAGGATTCCTCTTACAACGTTATATTAATGTTGACATGATGATAAGTGATTCGTTCACCCTATGTCACAAATTTTTTCCAGTGAACAGATTGGAATTTCAAAACTGTCATATGCATTGCATTTAATATATCTTTTATGCAGAATAATTTGTTTTACTTGTGAGTAAGCGCTTGATAGCAGGAAAGTTTCCATAGTGGAAAGTTTGATCAGGATAGAATGCGAAATGCCTAAATACTCCGTCGAACCGGGGCAGTATATCAAATGATCACAGCATGGGAGCCAGCCAGCCAAAAGACAGATAATAGGGGAAGTCAGGTTGAGATCTAGTGGATATCTCGCAGTTATAGGTATCATCCCTAGTGAATTCGCCAATCAGGGGCAAAGTCATTGTAGGCTGGGGCAAGCCACCCTAAGAGTGAAAAAGCTATTCCTTATCCATGGGGCAATTAATATGAAGCACCTCTTCGAGGATTCAAGGTGTTTAGGTAGTTCATTTTAAACCGTCGGGGTACAGAGATTTCAGATTTCCGTTCGAGGAACATCCCCACAGAGATCCCACAGGCTGGGGCAAATATGGAAGTAGAAGGAATTGTTCCTCTTCATCTTTTCATAGCTACTCGGAGTTAGTCAAGCAAGTTCAATCAACTTTCAAGTTCAAGACGAATGTCGGGAAGTCATCCCTTGACCCTTCAACCAAAACACCTTTGAATTCAGACAAGATATTTTTCCAGCATCAGTCGAACTTGACCCTTTGCTCCATTACAAAATCCAATTCTCATTGGTACGCAGGAAGACTTCGTCTGTTTTCTCCAACAAAAGTCCAATCATACTTGGCACGTTCGGTTGTCCTCAACAGAGTTGGCTTCGTCTTCAGCATTTATTTTGCTGGAGTAGTTCTGTTGTATCCAACTTTCCCCAACAGCCCGAGCCTACATTTGCATTCTTGCATATAGTTATCATATTTGCATCGTCTTTGCATTGCATCCTCAAATGCGTAGCATTTCCATTTCGTATGGAGCATTACGCCATATTAAAACATACGCATATGCATACAAAGCATAAGCCAGGGTTTCTGTCATCTTTCCGTGGCAGCTTGAATCGCTCTTCAATCAGTACAGGGGCATTTCTCCAACAGCTTTGTTCAGACAGCTTATCGGTTTACTCGGGTTTCAGATCATACGGCGGTTATGCTTTGTCCATCAGTCCTCTGATGATGACATCTCCAAGCAGATTTTTCTTTGTCCATCAGTCCTCTGATGACGACATGTTTCCCCAGTAGGTTTTCTCTCTGTCTATCCTTAGACGATGTGAGATTTCAGATATAGTTTTTCTCTCTATCTATCCTTAGACGACGTGAGTTTCAGACATGGTTTTCTTTCCGTTTATTGGATGAGATGGCGTTTTAGGAGAGTTTTCGTGTTGTCAATTCCTATTGACGATGTGGCTCTTTGAAGAATGTTTGGATTTCATTGTTGGCAATTCCTATTGACGACATGGCTCTTTGAAGATGGTTTCTTTCTGTCAATTCCTATTGACGATGTGGCCCTTTGAAGATATTTTATTTCCATCAATTTCTATGGACGGAAGAATGCTGCAATTTGATGAATGGTTTTGAAGTGCATTAACGTGATCTATGGTTTTGGGTGTCTTTTCGTCTATTCTTAGACGATGTGAGTATTTGGTATTGTTGCGGTGAGAATCGTGATACCAAGCTATTGATTAACTTGAATCTTTAATTCATTGAATTCATAACCGGACTTTAATTTATCCAAAGGAAAGGTCTAAAGAAAGAAAGAACCTTTTGCGCGATGTGACAACAACGCTAAGAGATTCGGGGATCGGGGGTTGGTTATGCATACGGTAGGTATTTCACATCCTAAACATCTGTAGTACTCTACAAGAACCTTTTGTTTGTTTGTATACTAAGTTTGCTAAGTGTTTGCTATGGATTGGGATTGGTGTAGGTTAAAACCTAAAGATATATACACTAAGTTTGCTCGCAAAGACATCGCGTCTTCTGCCTACGTATCCTAACTAGGATAGAATTAGAGCAATCGTAGTTCACCTCACTAGGGTTGAAGAACACTTGATTACGATCAAGGTTTAAAGGGGAACAAACATTACAATGCTTGTGTAGAGTTTATGGAAACTCTCTAGATCTAAGTTGAACACTAAAGAAAGGGAAGTAAGTAATCATCTCCATGATTCTTATATAGAGATAACAAACTCTATCCTAAGTTCTAATTGAAAGAGCACTCCTAACAAGGGGTAGGCTTTTTAGACTTTAAGCAAAGTCTAATGGACAAGTTCTAACTTAACTAGGTGTAGATGACTTGACAAAGTCGAGGGAGGGTGATAAGCTATCTATGACCCAAAGGTCAATAGAGAGACTTTCCTTTGGAAGGATAGAAGGGGAGGCAACTTGGATGAGAACTAAAGAGTTCCATCACTTGGGGAAACTAAACTTAACAAAGCAAAAACATTCAAACAAACACGATGCGCACAAGAAACATGGTTACAACCAAGCATATACAAGCATGTTACAACAAGCAAGTACGTCAAATAGGAGGAATGGTTACAACCAAAGCATGCAAGCGTATTAAAATAGGCAAGCAAAGATGAGTTCTTACAAGACTCAATGAAAGATAAAGACTTAAGCATATCTTGACAAAGATGATGGTAACGACCAATGCAAATAAGTCAAACATCATGAGGATATTACATGAGAATCAAATGAATCAAACATGATGCTTACAAGCAAAAAGTAATTACAATTACATCGAGGGTTTGACAAAATCTCACATTAAGCACAACAACAAATTGAAAAAAAATGAATCAAAAGCTTGAAATGATTATGAGGGTAAACAAACCCTAAAAGAAACATGAACGCTTTTAATGCAAAATTGTTTTCACAAATGAAAATTATAGAATGTTAATGCACAACATGAAAACATATACAAATACGATACCAATGCAAAAAGAACCACTCAAAAATAACAAAAAAAACATGAAGTTATGATTTTTATACAATTAATAACAATTAAAATAAAAAACAAGGAAATTAATGAAAAAAAAGAGGGGGAGGCACTTGGTGGGTGTTGAACCCACCACCCTTGGAATACCAACTCAAAATTATGCCAACTGGGCCAAGGCGCGCGTTGTAAATTGGAGAAGCAAGATACACAAAAATGAAGAAAACAAGGCAAAACGTGAAAAATGAACAAAAGGGTTTATCTCCACTGTGGATCGAACCCAAGATCTAGAGGTGCAAGGCGTGTGAAGAGTGAGGGTTTAACCACTGGGGTGGCGATACATCCGTGTATTTAGCCACCCTTAAAACTTAAATACTTAACAAAGCTCAAGAAATCTGGGCAAGGCAAAAACATGGGAAGCAAGCAAACATGGCCAAATGCGTGAAGATTCAAACTACCTCAAAACTCCATCAATTTTTGCAAACTAAAAGCCTAACTTGTGTGAAATTCAACAAGGATCAAAATGGCAATCTCAGTTTTCTCAGAAAATGCACATATTTTGAAATTCACATGAACATGCAGTTGTAGCTTTTGAAATGCATTTTGGAAGTTTATGAATCAAAACTGATATGAACAAAGTCAAAGAAAGCCATACACATGTTTCAAATATGCTACTCATGATTCTGCTCAAAGAAAAAATCTCCAATCCATATTGAATCATGAAGTGAGCATTCAGTTGCAACTTATGGAAGTAGTTTAGAACAAACTTTGTATCTAACCAAATATTAAAACAATAGTTCACAACATCATGCTTATCAATCCACAATTTGTAACAGTCACTGAATACACACATACAAATGGTGATAGCTTCTTAGTTTGAAAATGAGACTTGACATCAGAGGTTAATAAACCTCAAAGTAACTTGGCAACCAACAATCATGAATAAGACACATATTGATCATCAGAAATAGGCTCCAAACAGCTCTGAATCATTTCAACAGAAGCAATCCAAATCAACATGTTGACAGTTATAATGAGTTGGTGAACTTAAAAGGGCTCTCTCAGAGCCACAACATTTTATAACAATGCTGATGAAGAAATAACAGACATGCCACATCATAACCATGTTAATCTTCAACCAAAACAATACACATCTGCATAATGATACAAAGAACACTAACACAAAAAAATGATGAACAGAAATGCCATACGCTACACATCTGCACAATGATACAAGAACATTAACACAAAAAAATGATCAACAGAAATGCCATATGCTACACATCTGCATAATGATACTGAACAGTCAAAGTGAACATGCTGGCAGAGTTCTTATTACTTCAAACAGAAACTGGTGTGTGATTGCTATGATGTGCACAAGCATGCTTAAAATGTTGTTTTGGCCAAAGAATGAAAGTTCAATGATGCAGCCTACATAAACAACTTCAAATATCATACACAAAGTGGCTCATGCACATAAAACCAAAGTTTCAAACATGATGCAAGATCTGACAACAATGAGGGTACAGGAATTGAAACAAAAAGAAACATGGCAGCAACACATGTTCATGAATTCAGGCAATTTGGCAACACAATATGACAGAAACAAAGATCCATGGACAACCCTAGTTCTATATGCACAAGTCAATTTTCAAACATATGTCAACATGTTGGCTATGACAGAAATAGTGCTATGGCAATTTCTAGTGAGTCTAGGCATATGTCAGCAAGCCTGAATTTTGCAAAAAAGGCAAGGCTAGCATAAATCATTCAAGTCAGTCCTAATGTCTCTAATGCACACCAGTTGCAAGATTAACAAAGCATCATGGCAGTTGGTTTCTCAACAGAAAAATACATGATACAAGAATGCAAGTACTCAAAAATGATCCAAGGAGGCTGTCTAACAGGTTCAAAACAGAATGACATACATTGTTCATGGTATATGCAGATTTCACACAAAGATACAACAACAAGGCATTTGGTTTAAAAAAGAAAATGGCATATGCACACAGCTGCCATAAAAACTGTCCTATGCTAGATTCAAGCAGCAAAAGATCAGATATATCAAGAATCATGTTAGGCACAATCAAACAAGATACTCAATAGCAAACCAACATTCTGACTTGAACTAAAAGTATCAACAACAATATGTTCATGGAAACAGCTCAGCACTCAAATCCAAATTTAAGCACAACAGTTGTGAACCAAAATCTCCTAGGGTTCAAACATGACATGAATAGAACATATAGGGATCCTAATCAAAAAATTATCAACAAAAGATCAAAGTTTTGTGAGGCTGCAATGATACCTCCCAAGCTGTTTGCAGCAAAACCAAGGTAAAACAAACATGACTTATGATAACATCCAACAATAACTTATGACAGAAACTATCTCAACATTCACAAAACATATACCAAGGCAGAGGCACATATCCAAGGCAGTTACATGCTCAAAACAGTTGGCACAACACAAACTGGTTGATTTACATATGGACTACATTTTGCATTTAAACACCAATCATGCCAATCATGCTCATGATAGAAATGGAAGGGATAGTGACCACTAACCTCTTGTAGACCTCCAAGCAAGCTTATTGCAGTAAAGAATACCTTGAAAACACTCCAACTTCTGTCCAACCAATACTTTGATGAAAACAGCTTTCTTGCACTTGAAGGAAATGTGAAGAACTTGTGACAGATCTCAAAATAAATGAGGATGAGGTTGTTTTATGTTATGGACAGTCGAGGCATCATATATTAAAGGTGTATGGAGGGTTAGGATGATGAAAACAGGTCTGGACAGAGATTTGCTTGTTTTTGTGTGTGAGGTCAAACTTGCTCGGTTTGAAAGTTGACTTTTGGGAGAATGGAGTTTTTGAGTGGTTTAAGAGTATGAACACCTTCCACACACCATTTATGGATTGTGCGGATGGTTTTTGAAGGATTGGAGTGTGTGGAAATGGATTTGGGAAGCCAACTGCCCAAGGCAGATTTTGATGAAACTTGGAATTTTGAAAATAAGGCAAGCAAGAAAGGAATGAGAGTTGTGGTTTTCTCTTGGTTCTAAGAGTGCTCTGGTGTAAGGAGTAACATAGAGGGAGCCTCTATTTATAGGACAAATGAAGGGTGAGGACAGATTTGTAACTTGGCACTTTTAGAGGGAGTTTGAAAAAGTAACTTGCTTGATATTTTGATGCAGCTGCAAAATCAGATCTTTGGCTCAAGCTGATGCATTGCTCAAGTGGAATGAATGACATAATAGTGATTGGAGTGGCTAGGCAGTAGGAGGGTTGTTTTCTGCAAGTGTGCCATAAAGTTTCTCTTTCCTCCCTTTCTTTGATTAAAATAATCCCACTTGCCTCCAACTTGCAAGTCTCACTAAACCTCCTCATTTTCTGCATTTCTTCCTCTCATATCCTCTAAATATCATATAGAAATATGATCCAAGGGATGAGAATGGCTCAAGTGATCAAAGGATGAATTTGTGAAAAATTGAAAGTGTGGGACTCAAGTGTTGAAACCTCATCTTGTTGAATTCATAACTCTCAACTCATAAGGGATATGGAGGAGTTCTAGTACATTTTGGAAAGCCCTCATGTAGCTATACATCTTTCATGTTTTCATGAGTTTCAGATTCCCAAAGGAACTTGGCCAAAAAGCCTCTCAAAGTTGCTGAAAAAACAAGCCTAAAAGTGAAATAACTTAGAATTTTTCTAAGTTACTTTTCTCTCTTGTAATGAATTTGGTCATAACTCCAAATCTATGCATTTTCTGATCATGGAGCACTTTGGGAATTTTGTAGGACTTGTCAAGAGATTTCCAATGAGCTTTGAACCAACTCAATTGGACGTGTGGTTAAGGAGATATGGTCTTGCCCCTTTCAAAACCCTAATTCCCGACTTTTGCGATTACTCCTCAATCCTTGATCCAATGATCATGAAATTTTATGGGTAGGTGCAATATGTCATTAGGAGCATTTTTTATTCATATCTTGAGGTCCAATTCCTTATGAGTGAAGAGTTGACTTTTCGGTCAACCGAACGATCGATAAGTGACTACCGAGTCGACTGTTGATGCTCCGGGTCTTTTGAAGCCTTGAAACTTCTTGAGTAGACTTTACCAAGACATATGGACTTTATGGACCATGATCCCACCATTGTAACACCTTTTAAGTCAAAAGTCAAACCACAGTTGACTTTTCCTAATCGAAAACCCTAATCGGGTGTCCTGAACTGCACTGTTCTTGATCCTCGGGTGACAACCTCAAATTGGATTCATACTTGATCCCACTTAGTATCCTTGATCTTGTTTCATGGAGAACCAATCCAAGACATTGACTGATCAAACCTTTGAAACCTCGATTCTTGACCGTGCGAAACCCTAATTCCTGTATCTTAACAAAGACAAACTTGAAATGGGTTAAGGTTAGATAATCAAATGAATATGATCCTAAAATGATGATGAAGATCTAAGGGGTCAAAATTTGGGGTATGACAGTTGCCCCTATTTAAATATTTTCACTAGATGACAATGAGAGATGACAATCCTCATAGAATCATAGTGAAAGGTATTTAAATATAGCGAACCAAAATTTTGGTCCCTTAGATCCGATGGTATGCAAAAGGACAAATGCGAATATGCCATGAATCTAGGTGATGCTTCGTGATGTTTAAATGCTAGACAGATGCAGACACGCGAGCAAAGGTAAAAGAACGGCAATACAACGAGTAACTACTCATGGGGGACCCAACATTCTGGGGAAAGATCCAAGGCAAAACAAACAAAATAGTTCAAACATGACTAAAGATACTGCTCAAGGGGAACCTTTCACACAGGGGATGCAAACTCCAACAGGGAAGACAAATCTTCATTGGGGAAAAGGAGACAACACTCTGTTGGGGAAGAAGGCAATTCTCCACCAGGGAAACGAAAGAAAAGAGACGCAAACCTCAATGGAGATAATCAAATGAGGAATTTCCTATAACGAAGAGTTCGAACGGGATCTTTATGAAAAGAACAGAAACAAGACCAAACGCACTCAGGATACTAGTATCCACTAGATCTCCGAGACTCGAATGGGAAAGCAATGCTTTGCTAGGAACACTGGTGACGACTAGAACAACAAACATTTCAAGGGTGCTAGTTTCCACTAGACTTACCGGGGGTGATGGCGATGACTAAAACCAATAATTGGGAACTCCGAATTGCATTGATACAATACAAGACTTCGGCTGGGGAAATTGGTAACAACCAACTCTCGGTACTAATAACGATTATCTTTCAAGCAAATCCAGTAACCACTGGACTTTAGAAGATATGGTGACGACCAAAGCTACAATACCAATAACGATTGGATTTTAAACAGTGTCAATTACCACTGGGCTTCAAGAGATATGGTGACGACCAAAACAACGATACCAATAACGATTGGATTCTAAACAGTGTCAGTTACCACTGGACTTTCAAAAGATATTGTCAATTACCATTGGACTTTAAACAATGGGGTTCGCTAGTAACGACTAGATTTCAAGGAGAGGAACTGGTGACGACCATGATAACAGTATCAGTAACAAATGGGAACATCTAACAACACTAGTAACGACTAGAATCAAAAGGGGTACAGGTGACGACCTATAACCATAAACAAAATAATCAGTAACAACTGAAGTAAAAAAATTGGTGACGACCAACACCCCAAAAAGACGGAGGGTGCCCGAAGAATAACAAGCAAGACCACTGGTAACAACCAGGAAACAATCAAGACAAAAGGTAACATCCAAAGACCACAGAGGCAAGACAAATGCACATGATATGCCATGATGCCAATGATTAATGATATGCAGGAGTCGACTCTGACGAGAGACAGAAGAATCTGGAGACTCAAGAGGGAAGATAGATAAGCCAATCTATCTCGCTAGGGACACAATGAATCACACTGAATTCCTTAAAACAAAAGTGTATGTAGATTCTTTGGGAAATAAGCCCACTTCGCTTGGGAAATAAAGCTTCAGGGAAGCTTGCCAGAATTGATAACGTAACTCTAAATAGAGGCTGTGAATGCTTCCACTTAGGATGAGTCCACTATCATAAGAACATATCTCGTAAAGAAACCTGGGGAGATGGTCTTCAATCTTGGTAACTACACACGACTGAATGAGCAACCTATCAAATCAATTCAACTGACATTTCAATGGGAGATGTATTGAGATTGCACATCAAAGCTTCTGCCACGTTAAGACTTTTCGAAGGGTATGATTTCCGCCGAATCTTTTCGTGAGCCAAAGTATTTTATGTTTTGTTAATCTTCAAAAGTTATTTTTAAATTCGAACCTGGTGCTTTCAAATTATCATTGATCAATAAACGATACTTTGCATAACAAAGGAAATAAAGAAAATGGTAAATTTGCAAAAGAATGGTCCAAAAACTGATTTTATTTAAGAATGGAAGCTTGTCAATGACGAAACTCCATGGAACTTTTACAATTGAAAATGGAAACATAAAAAAGGTTACATTGAATCCACTGACAATTTATCCCTAATGACTAAAACTTTCCAAAACCTTGTTTCTGACAAGAACGGTTGAAATGGACTTCCTGTAAAATCTTCTGCAGAGGTGACAACCCATCTGATGCAGTGAAACGCCTTTGTCCCTAACTTTTGCCTGGATCGCGCTTTCAGGTTTTCAATCCACCGGGACGCTCTTTTTTGCCTAAGCCGCCTTTTCGGGTTTTCAACTTAGCGAGCTCATTTCTATTTTTTTATCTCATCCCTAACTTTTGCTTGGACCTCCTTCATAGGTTATGATCCAGCGGGATACCCATTATTGCATAAGTCGCCCTTGCGGGTTTTCGACTTATCGAATTCTTTAGGCGTAATATTTTTGTACTGCATCAGAATTCACCAGATGTGTAAGTTGTTCCCCATCCATTGTTGTGATGATTAATGAGCCCCCTGAGAAGACTGTTTTTACAACAAACGGGCCATCATAATTGGGCATCCATTTTCCCCGTGCATCTTTGTGAACTGGCAAAATCTTTTTGAGTACAAGCTCCCCTTCTCTGAATTCTCGGATATGAACCTTCTTGTCAAAAGCTTTCTTGATCCTTTTCTGATATAACTGACCGTGACATACCGCAGTCATGCGCTTTTCGTACAATAAGGTTCAACTGATCAAATCTTTCCTCACCCATTCTGCTTCTTCAAGCCCGGTTTCCATTATGACTCTTAAGGAAGGTATCTCAACCTCAATAGGAAGTACTGCATCCATCCCATACACCAAGGAAAAAGGGGTTGCCCCTGTTGAAGTGCGAATAAACGTTCTATACCCATGCAAGGCAAATGGCAGTATCTCATGCCAATCCTTATATGTTTTCACCATCTTTTGCAAAATCTTCTTGATGTTCTTATTCGCAGCTTCGACCGCTCCATTCATCTTGGGACGATAAGGAGAAGAATTGTGGTGTTCAATTTTGAAGTCACCACACAACTCTTTCATTGTTTTGTTATTCAAATTAGTACTGTTATCTGTTATGATTCGGCTTGCGATTCCGTATCGACAAATAATGTCCTTTTTGATAAAACGGGCCACCACTTGTCGAGTAACATTGGCGTAGGATGCAGCTTCAACCCACTTTGTGAAGTAATCAATAGCAACCAGAATGGAATGGTGTCCGTTAGAAGCCTTTGGCTCGATTGCCTCAATCATGTCAATGCCCCACATAGAGAACGGCCAAGGCGATGTCAACACATTTAACAACGTTGGAGGCACATGCATCTTGTCCGCATAAATTTGGCATTTGTGACATCTCCTGGCATATTGGATACAGTCAGTTTCTAAAGTCAACCAATAATATCCAACCCTCAAAATCTTCTTGGACATGGCATATCCATTGGCGTGAGTGCCAAATGTTCCTTCATGAATATCTTGCATTAACAAATCTGCTTCTCGTCTGTCGACACATCTAAGCAGGACCATGTCATGATTTCTTTTATAGAGCACATCATTACTGAGAAAGAACTTAGATGCCAATCTTTTCAAGGTTTTCTTGTCAAGTGATGTAACATCAACTGGGTATTCCTGTTTTAACAGATAATTCTTTATGTCATGAAACCATGGCTTGTTATCAATTTCTTCTTCAACCATCTGACAGTAGGCAGGCTCAGTCTTGCGTTCAATTTGAATGAGCATAGCATCATTGAGATACTTGACTTTCCACATTGAGGCTAACATGGCTAGAGCATCAGCAATATGATTTTCAGATCTCGGAACATGCTTGAAAGTGATCTCATCAAAGTATTCAATCATTTCAACGATGTAGGCTCTGTAAGGGATCAAATTCTCATGTATGGTCTCCCATTCACCTGTAACTTGATAAATAACCAAAGCTGAATCCCCACTTACTTCGAGAAGTTTGATTCTAAGGTCAATAGCTGCTTTGAGGCCAAGAATGCATGCTTCATACTCGGCAATATTGTTTGTACATTCAAAGTCTAACCTTATTGTAAATGGGGTATAACCACCTTCTGGATTCATCATAACAGCGCCTACGCCATGCCCACTGTAATTTGAGGAACCATCAAACATCATTTTCCACCAAAGACCCGGCTCGGGACCTTCATCAGGACCTGGCTCTTCATAATCTTTCACCAACATAATGTCTTCGTCCGGAAAATCAAACTTGAGAGACTCGTAATTTTCAACTGGCTGATCTGCAAGATAATATGATAAGACACTGCCCTTGATAGACTTCTAGGCCACATACTGGATGTCATATTCTGATAACAACATATGCCAACAGGCGAGCCTTCCTGTCTGAGCGGGTTTCTCAAAAATATACTTTATCGGGTCCATTTTTGAAATCAATAAAGTAGTATGACAAATCATGTACTGCCTCAAACGTCTGGCAGCCCATGCCAAAGCACAACAAGTTTTCTCTAAAAGTGAATATTGGCTTTCACAGTCGGTGAACTTCTTGCTCAAATAATTGATGGCATGTTCCTTTCGTCCGGACTCATCCTGCTGACCCAACACGCAACCCATTGAACTCTCGAGTACTGTTAAATACATGAAAAGAGGTCTTCCCGGAACAGGAGGTATTAAGATCGGAGGCTCTTGAAGGTAACCTTTAATCTTATCAAAAGCTTGTTGGCAATCTGAATTCCAAACAACCGTCTGATCTTTTCGTAACAATTTGAAAATGGGTTCGCAAGTAAAAGACATATTAGAAATAAATCTAGATATATAGTTCAGTCTTCCAAGGAAACATCTGACTTGTTTCTCAGTTTACGGAGCCGGCATATCTTGAATGGCTTGAACTTTATCTGGATCTACCTCAATTCCTAGGTGGCTAACAATGAAACCGAGCAATTTCCCAGATCTCACTCCAAAAGTACACTTGGCTGGGTTTAGTCTCAACTGATACTTCCTGAGTCGCTTGAACAACTTCAACAGATGATTCAAATGGTCTTCCATACTCTGAGATTTGGCGATCATGTCATCAACATACACTTCTATCTCTTTATGCATCATGTCATGAAATAACGTCACCATGGCTCTTTGATAAGTGGCACCAACATTCCTCAAACCGAAAGACATGACTTTATAACAATAAGTTCCCCAAGGAGTGATGAAAGTAGTCTTTTTCATGTCATCTGGATCCATCTTGATTTGGTTGTATCTGGAGAAACCGTCCATAAACGAGAAAACTGAAAAGCGAGTCGGATTATCCATCAATGTATCAATATGCGGCAAAGGGAAATCGTCTTTCGGATTGGCCTTGTTCAGATCCCTATAATCCACACACATTATGACCTTCCCATCTTTCTTCGGTACAGGTATAATATTAGCCACCCATTCGGGGTACTTGGATACTGCCAAGAAACATGCATCAATCTGCTTCTTCACTTCGTCTCGAATCTTAAGAGCCATATCAGGTCTAGTTCTCCGGAGCTTCTGTTTAACTGGTGTACATTCTGGTCGGAGCGATAACTTGTGGACCACTATGTCTGTGTCTAAACCTGGCATATCCTGATATGACCAAGCAAATACATCCACATACTCTTTGAAAAGCTTCACCAATTGCTGCTTGGCTTCTGCCCCAAGTGTTGCCCCAATCTTGATCTCTTTCTTGTCTTCCTCGGTGCCAAGATTAATAACATCTACCTGCTCCTTGTGAGGTTGAAACTCTGAGTACTCGTAACATGCCATTTTTACCAGTTCATCAAGGATCTCAAAATCTTCGTCCTCATCTTCGGCTTGGTATACTGGTAAGTCAAAGTTAGGAGGGAAAGAAAAGTCATTGGATTCAACAGGTTTTAGGGTATCACTGCATGTTGGAATGACTTAATTTATTAAAACACACACAAGGACAAATGCAGCAACAAGAAAAAATGTTTTGTTGGTTTTTTAGAAAATTGCCATCTTCTTTTTAAACATGGAAGCAAAAACAATTAAGGAAACAACAACAAAGGATTTAACAAAATAGTTCATTAATCATGATATTCTTGAAAGCATGGGGCCCTTATAAAATATATCCTATAGCCTTGGGCACGACTATGGAGGTTTAAAGATAAAAACAACAACAAGTAAAGAAAACAAACAAATTACTTCGACACAGGAAAGATCACGGGAATCTTAACAGCCTCCCAATTTCCTAAAGCAGCCTCGCAATGATATACCAAATGTTCAATATCCTCGTCTTCAAAATCTTCTCCCACTGCATTGACTTGGAATCCTCCACTGATGAACACCTCTTGGATAGTCTTTGGATGTCCTTCGACGTGTGTTGATGCTTCGACATGAGTTGGTTTGTAACCCAACCCTTGGCAACCTAGTCTTGCTTTCACTTCAATAACCTCTCCCCAACCTGCAGGAGTACCCTCTTCTAATGTAGACTTGATGCTCTGGGCGGATGCAAGAGATGGACCACTCTTTGCCACTGTGTCTTCCATCATCACTGCGTTAGCTATTTCAAGCGCTTGGAAAGAAGTTTCCAACGCATCCTCATCTGCCTCAATATACCTGAATAACGATAAATTACTCACCATCAAGTCTTCTTCACCATGCATAATTACCAGTTTGTCGTTTACAACAAATTTCATCCTTTGATGCAAAGTGGAAGTCACTGCCCCTGCTGCGTGAATCCAAGGCCATCCCAACAAACAAATGTAAGCCAGGTTAATATCCATTACCTGAAATGTGATATCGAACACGTGAGGGCCTATCATAACTGGTAACTCCACTTCCCCAATAACTGTTCTTCTCGAACCATCAAAAGCCTTCACAATTAACGACGTCGGCTTCATCTCTTCCCCTTCATATGCTAACTCTGCGAGCGTCCTTTTAGGCAACACATTCAACGAAGATCCAGTATCAACCAAAACTCACGCCAACATGTCCTCTTGACATCTGATAGATACGTGCAGAGCACGGTTATGATTATATCCTCCCCTTGGCAGCTCTTCATCACTGAAACTCAGAGTATTGCAGGCTGTAATATTGGCTATCACCGAATCAAATTGGCCAGGGGTCATATCCTTCGTCACATGTGCTTGCATTAGCACCTTTTGTAGAGCCTCTCTATGGGTCGGGGAATTCATCAGGAGAGACAAAATTGATATTTTTGAGGGGGTTTGATGGAGCTTATCAACAACCTTGTAATCGCTTTTTCAGATAATTCTTAAGTACTCTTCAGCATCTCCTTCTGTGATGGGCATTTTTTTGTCTTTGGCTGCTACGGCAGGGGTAACCTCTTTTGGAGCAACCACTATTATCTTGGGTTGATATATTCGACCACTACGGGTCATCTTGCTCGTTCCTGCAATATTTGTCACATCAACCTGGTTATCCTTCACCTCCTCATTCTGAATAATCTTCCCAGATCTTTGGTCTAACACAACCATATTATACTTCCACGGGACTGCCTTTGTATTCTTAAAAGGAAATGATCTCGGCTTCTGAATAACAACTGGTCGAGGCTGATCAACAGCAGATTTGTCAAAAACAGGCTTCACATTTTTGCTGATCCTATTGAACACAGGGACTTTCCCACTTTTCCTTGGTAGATTAAAAACAGGCTCAACCACCGAAACTTCCTCCTTCTTTACCTTGATACCTACTTGCAATAATCCATCATCAATCAGACTTTGCACATCTTTTTGTACCACACCACACCCTTTAGGGTTAACAGAACACTCTTCACAGTCACTATGGGTACCTTTAATCAGCCCTGCTTTCAACAGTTTCTCATGAAGTGATCTCAACAGAGTCTTGATTTCTGACACATCACAAACTAACCTTTCATCTGAAGCCTCTTCTATAGCATTAACTCCTCCATGATTTGGCAATGGGTTACTTTTAACATTAGGCGGTACATCATCAAAAGACAAAATCTTCTTCTCTATGAGCTCTCTGACGATATGTTTCAAGGCAAGACACCCCTCTAAGTCATGGCCGGCAGCACCCTCATGAAAGGCACAATGAGAATTTGGATTGTAATGAGGTGATGAAGTGTCTGAAGGTGTATTCAATGGTCGCGTTGTTATCAGCCCTTGTTGCACCAAAGTCGGGTACAACTCTGTATAAGTCATTGGTATCTGAGGAAATGGAGGCCTCGTTGCTGGTCTTCGATTTTGGTAATTCTACCTTGGCGCCTGAGCCCTTGGCTGCTGATAGGGTGGAGCGTTGGGCGCTCGTTGATACCCTTGTTGTTGAACTGGTTGATACATGGGTGCTGGTTGCACTGTCTGGTAACTCGGAACAGGGTGATTGAAAGCAGGCGTTATAGCTGCCACATATAGTTGTTGAGCATACTGTACTGGATACATCGGTTGTTGTGTCAAATTTTGCTGAGGTTGCTGAACATAGCCTGGTCGAGGCTGCTGAACATAGCCTTGTGGAGGCCGTTGATATCGTTGGTAGGGCTGCTTCCAAGTCTGATTCCTTTTCCCCACTGTTATGGTGTTTGTTTCTCCCTCCTTCTTTTTATGAAAATTACCACTGAACTTCTTAACATTGTTGTTGTTAGAACCACTGGAACTACTAGTCATTTTTCCATTCTTCAATCCCAATTCCACTCTCACCCCCACAGCCACTATATCAGAGAAACTTGACGTTACACTGCTAATCATCTTCTCATAAAATTCTGGTCTTACAGTATTCATAAACCAATCTGTCAAGTCTTCCTCATTTAAAGGAGGTTCCACTTGAGAGGCAGTCTCCCTCCAACGTTGTGCATACTCTTTGAACTATTCAGAACTCTTTTGTGTCATACTCAACAATTGTCTTCTGTCAGGGGCCAAATCCATATTGTATTTGTAATGCTTTATGAAAGCATCGGCCAAGTCTTGGAAACTGTGAATGCGAGATTGGTCTAGGCTCAAATACCACTTAGCAGGGGCTCCTTTCAAGCTATCCTGGAAATAATGGATCATCAGCTTATCATCTTCTACATGGGCAGCCATCCTTCGGTAATACATGATCAAATGCGTCCGAGGACAAGTAGCACCGGTGTACTGATCAAAGTTGGGGATTTTGAATTTTGGCGGGATTACCAATCCAGACACTAAACACATATCTCTGGCATTAGTACCAAAGATATCATTCCCCTCCATTGCTCTAACCTTCCTCCATATGGTTTCTACACTCTCCTTCAATTTCTCATGTCGTCCACTTCCTTCTTCAGACTCATCAGGAACTTCAAACACTTGTGGATGGTTGTGAAAAATAGGGCGCACTTGAGCTTGTACAGAGGCTGGAGTATAAGTTGGAACAGCTCGGGGAAACTCTGCCCCTAGAGGAACTGATTGTTGACTGACTGGTGGCGGAGGTACAAAACCTGGCATTAATCCATACGGTGGTATACTTGCAACAGTGACTGCCATTGGGATCGGCTTCACAACTACGTTAGTGATTTCAGAAACTACAGTGGCCTGAGTGTCCATTTTTGCATTGATGACTTGTAAGACTTCCATGATTCGTCCTACGCTTCCTCGTAACTCTTCAAGTTCGTTGTCAACCCTATCTAGATTCAAATTGTGTTCTTCCATTCTTTGACGAGCTTGGGCTCGTGTGTTGTATTGATGTCGAGGATTCACTATGATTCTGGAGATAAGACAATGAGATGAGACACAACACAGGAAATGCACATGAAATGCTATGGGTGCAGATGCAAAATGCAAAATTAATCATTCAAGGAATCCAAAGAAATATTTGCAAAAATTATAACAATGGGGAAATAAAGCAAATTCAAAGTCTTCATAGATTAATAACTGAGAGTTTTACAATAACAATTCGAAACTGAAACACAAATCTCCAATACAGATAAATGATAAAACACAGAAAACAAAAAGATCCTAGATCTTCTGGCTGAGGGTCCTTCGTCTTCTGGTTGACTCTTCTTTCCATCTTGATGGACCAACTCTTGAAGCTCTTCCTTCTCTTGCATAACTTTGAAATACTTATCTCTCCAAGCTTTTCCTTCTCTTTCAGCTTTTGCCAAAGCATCTTTCAATTCTTCCACAAGAGTAAGTTTTGTTGAGTTAGGCTCAAAACGGGTATAGAACATCTTCAATGCTGCTTCTTTCACCCATGATAAGTAGGATTCTGAAACAGCGGTGTCGAGGTAATCCAAAGCAGTCATTCCCCTTGTGTTGATGTGACGCCAAGCATACACAGTCTGAGCCTTGTAGGCTGGATCCTTCCCTTCTTCAATGTAGAAACTTCTCAAAAGATCTGGGTCCGGTTCATTCTCCATTGGGTGTCCCAACTGGCGACGGGCTAAAACGGGATTATAGCTAATGCAACCATCGATGCTGATAAGCGGTACATTTGGGAAATCCCCACAGCTCTGAATCATGGCAATTCCTCCAAACATAGGGTCATACCACTTAATATCTGAATGCTTGAGTAGCAACAACCTCTCTGTCCATGAGAGTCCACTCTGCATATCCCAGAGTGCTGGAAGCCTTGGCAAGTGTGAAATAAACCACTTGTATAGAAGAACGGTGCAACACACAATCTGTCCAACTTCATGACGGTTTCTGCGGTGGATGGAAAAATACACATCAGCCAACAAAGTGGGTACGGGATTTTTGATTAAGAAAAGGTTGACTGCATTCGCATCCACAAAATTATCAGCAGTCGGAAACAGGAAAAGTATGTAAATTAGCAAAGCCAGAATGGCCTCAAATACTTCAGAATTCTTTGACTCGGCATAACATTGAGCTTTTCCATACAGGAACATAGCTGGAAATCCGTATAGCCCTCCCTTAGTAGTCATATGAAATCGTACTTCATTCACCTCTAAATGTGAGGCCTCTGCAACTACTCTTTCGCTAGGAGTCCCTTCTCTTCCAGAAAATGGTCTAGGAGTGACGCCTAATCCCATCAGGGCAGAATATTCTTCCAAAGTTGGCAGCAATTGGTAATCTGGAAACGTGAAACAATGGTAACTCGAATCATAAAACCGCACGAGAGCTGACAACATCTCTTCATCCACTTGAATTTCTAGTAAAGACAGCATATTCCCATACTTCTCTCTGAACGCCTCAGGGTCTTCTACTAAACCTCCCAGTTTCCTCAGGTTCTCCAAATTTGGGCTTCGGAACACAATCTATGTGGCTGCCTTCTTTCCAAAATCCATCCTATAATATCTGTAAAACAATCTTTAGTTCCTTGAATGATTAATAAATGTGAATGCAAATGCGCAAAGTATCATGGAACTCAGATTCTGTAAACATCAAAAACGTCTTAGACTTAATTTCATTGAATTACAAAATGTTAGTACATCTTACAAAAGTCTTAAACAAAAAGCTAAATAAAAGCTAACAAAAGTCCTAAGAAGGTTCTCCTAACAGCCTCAAGTTGAGCTTCTCAATCTCCTTTTCCATCTGGGCCTTCTCAAGAATGAGCTTATCCACGATCAACTTCCACGGAGTCGACTTAGGGCTAGAAGAAAATAAATCTTCTTGCGCCTTTCTCTTCTTGCAGGAGAGTACTTCTTCATTCTTCAACTCTAATTGCTTATGGAGCTCTGCGTTTTCTTCAACAACCACTTGATACTTGTGCTTCCAAACGTCTTTGGTTTGTCGTGCCTTGCTCAAGGCAATCCTTAGCTTCTCCTCCTCAGACATGAAGATTAAGGTGCGCTCCTCCTTTAAAGCCATGGGTTCTTGTCGAGAATAGGGCATCCTCAACTTAATGGCTCTCTTTCGAACCCATTGGAGATAAGGTTCCAAAGAGACACAATTGGGTTTTCCCAGGCCTTTCTTTCCCTTTTTGTGCAAATGACTCCAGGCTTCTAGAATCTTCTCTTTCTGCTCCTGATTATTACTCTCTTCCTTGAAGAAAATATTTTCCATATGAACATTGTTGGGCTTGTCCTTTAAAGGATATCCCAACTGTCGACGAGCAAGGACTGGGTTGTAACTGATTCCTCCATTAGCACCAAGAAGAGGTACATTACCAAAATCTCCACAGCTGTTAATGATCATTATTCCATCATATTCACGATTGTACCAATCAATATCAGAGTGCGTGAGAGCCATAATCTTCTGTGACCACCACCCTTTCTTCGGATCCCAAAAGGCATTAGCTTTGGGCAAGTGTGAAATAAACCACTTGTATAGTAAAGGAGCACAGCAAGTGATCATCCCCCCTTTGTGGAAATTTCTAAGATGAACAGAATGATACGCGTCTGCTATCAGAGTAGGTACAAGGTTTTTCTTCAAGAAGATCTTAATGGGATTGAGGTCTACAAAGTTTTCGAAGCTGGGGAACAGAAAGATACCATAAATGAGCAAGGCAAGGATAGCCTCGAATGCATCCATGCTCAAATGATCTGCATAGTACCGAACTTTTTCAACCAAAAATTCTGCACTCAACCCAAAAACTCCTCCTTTTGTAGTCATGTTCTTTTGAATATCAACCAATCCCAAACGTGTAGCTTTGGCAATATCTTGCTCCTTAGGGTCCTTATCCATGATCGGAAAAGGAGACTCTTCAAGAATGGGTAACCCAACCAACTGAGAGTATTCTTCTAGCGTGGGCACTAGCTGATAATCAGGAAAGGTGAAACAATGCTAGAGTGGATCATAGAATTGGAGAAGCGTAAAAAGAAGTCCACTATCCATCTTTATCTTTAATAGTAACAACAACTTCCCATACCTACTCTGGAATCCCTCTAGATCTGCCACCAAGGTGCCCAACCTCCTTAGGTCATCTAGTTTAAAACCTTTGTAATTGTACTTCAATGTTTTCTTTCTTTCACCATCCATAGTGACCTCTGATGTTTACAAACGAAAAGTCTGAGTTCCATGAAACCTTATGATATGATGTTCATGAATGCAAGAATGCACAAACACAGGTAATGCAAATATCACACATATGCACACAAACACAAGCCTAAGTTTAAAGGACGAGCGTGGATCCAAGGTCTACCCATCCCCAAAAAGGTGTGTAATATGGATTTTCAAACCTGTAGATCAGGGTTCCAAATGGTTCTTAGAGTCATCAACCCATCTTTCGGATATTATCAACTTCCCAAATTACTTGGTAATCGATAATATTCTCAAGAGAGTCTCATCCAAGTGTAGTATCGTGTATCAACTATTTTGGAAATACTTCCTTATAGCCATCGCACTACGTCCTAGTAAGGCCAAAGTGGGGTAAATTGTAATCTAAAAGTCTAGAGTTTCACGGGCTCCTTTGTCGAAAGTAGCATTGCTTTCACAAATACTCGTTCAACAATACTAAACTCTCAAGAGGGCCTACACTGAGCGGTGGTTTCTCAAGTTAGCTTGGTCGGGAATCAACTCCCTATAAGCCTCCTTGAATATACCACCATCCTATCATAATTGCACTCGAGTCTGGGTATAGGACCGTCTCACCACTCAAAGGTCCCAATATCCAACAATCAAACAAATATATACAAATATACATGTTAGACAAATATTCACAAATATAGCACACAATCAAACAAAATAGGCTAAACCAAGCTATTGATTAACTTGAATATTTAATTCATTGAATTCACAACCGGACTTTAATTTATCCAAAGGAAAGGTCTAAAGAAAGAAAGAAACTTTTGCGTGATGTGACAACAACGCTAAGAGATTCTGGATCGGGGGTTGGTTATGCATGGGGTAGGTATTTCACATCCTAAACATCTGTAATACTCTACAAGAACCTTTTGTTTGTTTGTATACTAAGTTTGCTAAGTGTTTGCTATGGATTGGGATTGGTGTAGGTTAAAACCTAAAGATATATACACTAAGTTTGCTCGCAAAGACATCACGTTGTTGCACCCTAAAATTTGACCAACATTTATGTACCCATCAAGAGTTGTATGAGACTTTGAAGCTATCCAAGAAAGTTGTTCAAATGTTCAAATATTGATATCTTTGTCAGAGAACTCAAGAGATCCTCAGAGAGATTGGTTGAAACCAAGGGTGTGTGTCTCATAACTTGAGAGTTGTGGGAGCTCCTCAGATGATTAGGAGGCTATGAGGATGGACTTGAAGCTTTGAGAAAGCTTATGAGATGTCTTGAAAGCCATCATGAAGCCTAGAGAGGTCATTGTACAAGAATTCAGAAGATTCAGCCATGGGTGGTGGAATTAGGGTTTGACTGAGTCAACCCTAGGTCAACTGATGATTTGGAGAGGGTTGAGACCTAATCCAAGATCCATGTGATCATGGAATGATATATTAAGATGCTATAAGTATGATTCCTAAACCAACTCATAATGATTGAGGAGTTTGAGAAGTTTTAAGCTAAGGTTTCTAAGGCTTGACAGTGTAAAATCCCCTAGTTTGATCCCTATCTTCAAGGCAGTTTTAGCTTAAGATGTGATTGTCATATCATATTCCCCACAAAATGAATGTTGTAGAGCTTGTTCTTAGCTTTAATTTGAGTACTAGAAGTCCTTGATAGGATTTGCAGAGCTCAAGTTATGGCTTTGACAAATTACAGGTCATCTGAGGTATGTGAATCTGGGTCCTTGAAAGTCACCCAACTTGCATCCAACTTTTGCCCTAGTAGGATGATTCCTATGAACTCTTGGTAAACATGAATGTTGTATAGAATCTTCTTAGCTTTCTAGAGAGTACTATAAGTCCTTGATAGGATTTGTAGAACTCAACTTATGGCTTTGGCAAGTCAAGGGCATTTTGGTCATTTGGAGGTTATAGGTCATTTCAAGCATAAGGCCATATCTCCTATTTCCAAGCTTCAAATGGAAAAATCTTCAACATCAAACTTGCTTAGAATGATGTTTTAAGGCTTGTATGGAGGTCATGAGATGTTGAAAAGGCTTGTATCAGAAAGTGATAAAAATGGCCTAAAATGGAGGCATAAGTTAAATAAGTTGAAATTGGAAATTGGAAATCCCAAGTTATACATCCAAACCATGTCATATAATAGGTCATTTTGACTCCAAAGGACATTCTAAGAACAATGGTTCAGCCACAATTTTGATTTGAGGCCTAGATTTTAGGGCTGCTTTGGAAATGGCTTACTTGCATCTTAAGGCACCAAAGCAAAACATGAAGAAACTCAATGAACAAGTTAGTTATGCATTGTAACACACCATACATCTCATATGGGGAGAATTTCAAGTCAGAATTGGTTATCACAAGAGGCTTGGCATGAGATAGCATATGGTGAGAAGTGAAATCAAAATGTCATGACATGAGAAGTTCAAATACTCATTAGATGGTCCTAGATGGTTTTAGATGATTCTAAACCACTCATATAACATGTATAACTTGATCAGATGCAAGGTTGGTGAGAGTTGGTGCATAGAAGAGAGAGTGAGATCAAAAATCTTCCATTGCAAGTCACAATGATTTCATCAATTATCTCACAATTAATCCATTTCTTTGGTGCAATTCAATTCCATATGTGTTTCAGAAGGTGTGCCAATCAAAATCAGAGAGGTTTCATGCTTGGATCGTGTTCTTGACATTGAGCTTCACCACCTGCAACTCCAGATCGGTTTCCAAGAATCAAGCAATTTCAACCCTTCTTTTTGCATACAGAAGCAAGAATACTACTCAGGGAAGGAATTGGGAAAGATTGAAGGTCTGAATTGGAGGTTTCGTGCACCTGTTCATCCTAATTACACAGGTTTGTAACTTTCTCTCTAAACTCTAATTTAAGTGCTATTAGATAGAATTAATAGGTTAGAATGGTTAAGGATAACTAGGAGATCATTTCTGGAGAGTTTGAAGAGATTTGGTGATGATTTTTGCAATGGCAAGATTTCTGTGTGGACCAAGAACTCACTTAATATTGGGGGATAATCTTAGTTTGATAGCAAGAAGTGCTCAGGGAAACATGGTGATGAGATTAGGACCTTTAATTTTGAGAATTGCTAAGATTGGTTCTTGATCAGTTATTTGAAGTTGCGATCGGGTTTTAGGTTTGAGAGAGTTTCAATGAGTTCTGATGCCATGGCTAGATCCCTGGTGAAATTTGGAGCAATCTAGAGTTTTTAATTGTTGCATTTGGTGAGGTATTAATAGAATCCGAGTTGAGGAAGATGAGGGTTCGAAGCTCTGTTCCATGGCCGTTTCCCTCTAATTCATGGCTGGAGGAAGAAGATGAGTTCCATGCCCTTAGATCAAGCAAGACTGGTTGACTAGAGTTAAATCCAACGGCTCGTGTTTAATTTCAACTTGAGGAGGGAAATTATGAGAAGCATGAAATGCAGGCGTTTCATTTAAGTGAGGTCTTGGGCTTAAGTGATCTTTTGATACCCACACCCCCAGTCGAGGCCCATTAGATTTTGCACTGGATTTGGTTGCTATTTGCACCGTTCTCTTTTCATTTTCTTTATGTTTTATTAATTGATTTTCTGAGTGGATTTTGGGCTTAGCGCGTTACTATCTTACCCCCCCCCCCCCCCCCATTTTGAGCCCATGAATGATTTGAACTGCATTGCCTTACTATCTGCACCCCAGTTTCATATTTTCATTTTATTTTCTTCCATTTTATGTTAAACTTTAAAAATCCATATAAATTTGAAAATTAAAGATTTTTTAATGGGAATTTTTGCTCCCATTTCATATTAATGTCTAGAAAATTATCAAATAAAAATACTTTCATTTCATGCATATTTAGTATTTTTTGTGTATTTTCTACTTTTAATTGCATTTTATTTCTTTTATGTTGATACATGAATTTGTAGAATTTTGTTTAGCTAGTTCCCTTAGCATTTTTAGGCCATTCTTCTTAGGATAGTTAGATATAAGCTTTATCTTTCCCCTGGATTTATTTAATAATTTTGTGATGAATTTTAGGTTAGTTTTGCTTAGATGATTTTAGGTTGTGTAGAATTAGGTTAATCCTTAACATAGGTCCACAATAACATTAGAATTTTAGGTTTCTAGGTCAAGATAGGTATTGGGGCATATAAGGGTATTAAGGGTAGGTATGTAAGATCCCTTAGAAATTATATTAGGTTTTAATATAGTAGTATACTATTTTTAGATGATTTTTGTAGTTGATGATTGTTTGTGTTGCCCTTGTGGGTTTGTATTTTTGTTTGCTTTGCTTTGTGGGCGTGGAGAGCTTGGTTTTGTTCTAAGGAGAGTTGAGGAGCATAGTAGGAGCCTTGAAGATGGATTGAGGAGCTTGAGAGCTTGATCTTGTTTGTTTTGTTGATTGTTTTAGGGTTAGGGATTAGGAAGAGTTTAGGCTTAGTTAACTTCTTTCTCAAACATGGATGGTATCTTTCACCTCCATTCCTCCCTATGATTCAAAGTCCTTCCATGGTATACACCTCTCTCCTTTGGAGGGATAAGTGATTGTACCTAGGAAGTAGAACTTTTGAGGGAACCATTCCTTTGATGTTGAACCCTTATAGGTCACCTTTGGAAGTCAGTAAGCAGTTCAATATCCCCAGCTTATCCAGTAAGTGATTTCCTCTGGTTTGATTATCTTGAGAGATGCTGAGCTTGAGTTTGAAGATGAAGACTCCATTGAAGAGTGTAGAAGAGGATGAATCCTTGAGTATGGCCATTCCAGCTGAAGCTTGAAGAGCAACAAGAGCAAGTTGATACTTGAAGACCCATGAAGATCCAGTAAAGACTGAAGGAAGAAGTTGATACTTCTAAGTGATTGAAGATTATTCTGAAGAGCTGAAGCTTGAAGAACAAAGGAAGTTGATGCTTACTTTGATAACTGGAGATCCTGAAGGAGTCAAGTTGATACTTGTGATTAATGGTGAAGCCTGAAGGTGGAGCTGATCAAGGAGCTGAAGCTCAGAGGAGAAGATAAGTTGAAACTTATGTTGAAGGGTTGAAACCTGGAAAAGCAAATTGATATTTGTCAAGAGTGATTGAAGTCTGAAGACTGAGTTGCTGTTGGAAAAGCTGAAGCTTGAGGTTGAGAGAGGAGTTGATCTGCTTTCTTTTCTTTTTCTTTTCTGTATTGACATGTTTTGTTTGACTTGCTTGATGCATTAGAATAAGTTCATATCTAGAGTAGGTAGAATCTAGGAGCATGATTGCACTAGAGGTTGAGTTGCTCCCTCTGCTTGTATTGTTACTGTGTGGCTTTGCTTGCGGGTATTCGGTAGAGCCCAGCTCCCTTGCCCATGTGGTTTGTTTGCCTGATGGCATTTTATTTTCTTTCTTTCTGTATGATTGCAGTTTACTGTTATTGCTTGATAACATGTTGTTTATTTCAGTATGATTACTGTTATCCATTCTGGCTTGAGGTTGAGATGAGCTTGTGGAGGCTGAAGCCCCACACACATTTCCTCCCTCACTTGCATTGCATGCATTTTACTGTTAAGCTGATGCTTTGTCTGTTTTGGTGTATCATTGACATGATCCCTTAGGACTCTCATTTCCTTTGATAAGGAATTGATGATAGAACTTTAGGTTGAAACCTATGCATGACAACTTCTAGGAGTTCCCTGTTCAAACCTCAACCATAGGATGAATCCATGGCATGACAACAGTAGGACTTGATAGTCTCCCTCCTAGTCGGGCCTGTTCTCTTCTCATCTCAAAACAGTTTAAGATACAGTAATCATGAATGATTTCTTTCGTACGTTACGAGCCTTAAGCTATCTGAGAAAGGATTGTGGGAGAGTTTCTTTTCCATAGTCTGGATGTTTAGTATGGTACCCTTTGGGTGACATGCGACGCATTCACTCTCAGGTCATAGTCTCTAGTGCGGTTGAAATCGCAAACACAATAAAAAACACTTCTTTCGTAAAAGACAGGAAATAAACCGTAGTTTCCCGAACTACGTGAGCTCTGATCTCTCATACCTGTTGAGAGTACGTAGGCACAATACCGATGTATTGGCGAGCTACCTTCCCCCATAACCCGTCGTAGGTCGAACTACGTTGACTCTGATTTCTCATTCTCTGATGAGAATACGTAGGCATAAAGTGCGACGCTTTGCCGAGTCATGTTTCTTTTCTGTTTAAGCCAGCCTTGATAGGTAGATAGAATAAAACCAACTCGTCCAAGTAAACACAATAAGCGAGGATCCTGTCGAGTACGACGGACGTGAGGGGTGCTAATACCTTCCCCTTGCGTAACCGACTCCCGAACCCAGACAATGGTTGCGATGACCTTGTCTTACCCTTTTTCGTCAGGTTTTTCCGATCGTTTCCTTTCCCGCTCCGAGGGATAAATAACGAAAGGTGGCGACTCTTCTGTTGTGCCGGCACCTTATTTTCGCGCAAGCGACAGCTGGCGACTCTGCTGGGGATCGAACCCAGAATCTCTGGTTCCCTATGCGAGTCAATCCTAACACTTGTATGTTTACTTGTTGGGTTGCATTTATTTATCGCATTTTACTTCTCGCACTTTATTTCCCGCATTTTATATTCAGTATACTATGATTATCTGTGCTGTTGTGGGATGGGAGTTCTGATGAGTGAGAAGCCAGACCCAGGCTTGAGTGCACCATAGAATTAGTTGTGGAAATTAGTGGGCGCGTGCTTGCTTTGCAGGCACTAGTGTCTCATGAAATCCACGCTCAAACGAGGTTCATCCGGTTGGCTTCTCTTTCAACCCTTTGGGTTGAGACGGTTGCTGGTTTGGTGGATTGTCGACTCTGGGGACCGATCATTTGTGATTCAGCCGAGTGAGGCCGCTTCATGAGATGGTGATGCCATACCTTCTGGGTATCGTATCACCCCTCTTGAATGTCTGTGACGCTGATGAACGCATAGGATGCCGAACTTGAGTCAGTTTAGGTCCATACCTGTGAGCAGGGTTGGGTTTATTGCAGGAAACCGTGACCTTCAGACTACCTGGTTTTCTTGACAGTGAATCAGTTTTGTTGGTACCAGGGTTTCTCAATTGCAGATTTGTCTGTTCTTGATAGAGCAGGTTTTGATCAGAGGATCTTGTCATCAGGTGTATGTCTGTTCTTGATAGAGCAGGTTTTGATCAGAGGATCTTATCATCAGATGTATGTTTGTTCTTGATAGAGCAGGTTTTGATCAGGGGATCTTATCATCAGATGTATGTCTGTTCTTGATAGAGCAGGTTTTGATCAGGGGATCTTATTATCAGATGTATGTCTGTTCTTGATAGAACAGGTTTTGATCAGAGGATCTTGTCATCAGGTGTATGTATGTTCTTGATAGAGCAGGTTTTGATCAGGGGATCTTTTTGATCAAGGGATCTTATCATCAGATGTATGTTTGTTCTTGATAGAGCAGGTTTTGATCAGGGGATCTTATCATCAGATGTATGTCTGTTCTTGATAGAGCAGGTTTTGATCAGAGGATCTTATCATCAAATGTATATTTGTTCTTGATAGAGCAGATTTTTGAGTGGGGTCTGAAGATCTCATCAGCAGATGTTGTTTGTTCTTGATAGAGCAGATTTTTGATTGGGGTCTGAAGATCTCATCAGCAGCTGTATGTTTGTTCTTGATAGGGCAGATTTTTGATTGGGGTCTGAAGACCTCATCAGCAGATATTTCTTGATCCTACATCAGAGGTCCTTATTATCAGACATTTGTTCTTGACAGAGCATAATTATGATCCTGTGTATATGGTCCTATCAGATGGTTGTTCTTGGCAGATCAGATTTGTGGTCCGATACCAGGGTTTTCTTCTCATCAGATGCAGTGGTTGTTCTTGATAGAGCAAGATTATGGTTTTGTTGATACAGAATCTCCACAGCACCAGTCGCCCTGATCTCTTATTGCATGATTGCATTTTGCATTAGTTTGCATATTCATTTGCATTTCATTAACGTGTGTCTGTGTTGCAGGTACCGTTTTCCCTGATCCAGGATTTCTTGCCTCCTATTGTATTGTTATGGGCTCTCTGAGGAAGACCGTGGCTTACAAGTTCCCTGTCCCCGATGTGGTTAAGCTGACTGGTTTGATAGCTCTAGCAGATGATTCTGTGAGGGATGAGTTCAGAAAATCTTACGGCAGGTTGCTCAGTTTGGTTCATAAGCCTTCTGTGTTGGAGTTGAATGGGTTGCACGCTCTGCTGCAGTTCTACGACCCTCCACTGAGATGTTTCACTTTCCAGGACTTCGTTCTCGCACCTATGCTGGAAGAATATGCTGATTTGCTAGGTGTGCCTATCAAGAGGCAGATGCCTTTTGTTCACATGGATGATGAGCCTGATCTGGCTGGTTTAGCTCCTTCACTTCATCTGGACGCCTCCGAGTTAGTATTGACTAGTTGGAACAAGGTTCCTGGGTTCTTCATGCAGTTTCTAGTGGGTAAGGCTCAGCAGTGTGCCAAGGACGAATGTTGGGTCGCATTCAATGCCATCCTCGCTCTATGCATATACGGCATCATTCTGTTCCCTAATATGCCCGATTTTGTAGACTTCGATGCATTTCACATCTTTGTATCAGGGAATCCAGTCCCTACCTTGATAGGAGATGTATATCATTCAGTCCACTACAAAAACGAGAACAGGAGGGGGAAGAATGTCTCGTGCTACGTACCCTTGCTGTACAAATGGCTTGATAGTCATCTACCCAAGAGGGGTTCTTTTGTCTCGTCTGCAGCCACAGCTGAATGGCCCGAGCGTCTGATGAGTTTATCTGCAGAGGATGTTGACTGGTTCGACAGAGATAGGTTGGGTACTGAGGTGATCTTCAGTTGCAGCGGGTTTCCAAATGTGCCTTTGATAGGTAGGAAGGGCTGTATAAACTACAATCCATCATTGCTAGTTCGACAGTTCGCGTATGCTTTGAGAACTCCGCCGAAGGATGAAGAGGTGCAGGAATCTCTGTACCTCACTGGTATTCTAGAGGGGGATCTGTTGTCCAAGCTTCAGCGCGCGTGGAATGGTATCAGTAAGCGAGGAAAGCCATTGCTGGGAAAAAGCAACAATCAAGCCTACCCTCCGTACGTGACTTGGATCAGAGCCAGGGCCGATGCTATAGGGATGCCGTTCCCTCATGCCAAGCCAGAAAGTCCTCCAATGATCGAAGAGCCTACTACTGTGCCTATTCATCAGCATAACCAGGTGTTGGCTGAGCGGCATGAATTGAAGCGGGCGAACGAAGAACTGGAGAAGGAATTGGCTCAGCTCCGAAGCGAGAGGAACGAAGCCGTTCATTCTTTCAAGAGGCAAACAGAGTTGGTGAACCAGCTGGGTACAGACCTGACTAAGCAGATAGCCGAGCGTGAACGCATGGGTCGAGACTTCCAAGCTGTCAACGACGTACTGGCTACGAAGAAGCAGCACTTGGACGAAGCATATCGAAGGATATCCAAGTTCAACCAGCACTGGATGGCTTCCCTGGCCACCAGGAAAGAGCGAGAAGATAAGCTGATGCTACAGATCTCCAAGCTGGAAGCCCAGGTGAAGGACAGTGAAAAAAGGTTTGATGAAGAAATCGCCCGCAGATACGCCGCCGAAGGCCAACTCAACAAAGGTCTCGCTAACCTGAAGGAGCGCAAGCTGACGTTTGAGTCCAAGAAGCGGAAATTAGAAGATTGCTTCGGCGAAGGAGCATGGGAAATTTCGGTCGAAGGACTTCAGTATACCATTGTGCAGAGGGAATTACTCGTCGAGGGGTTACTCACTCTGCCAGATCATCCAGAGACGAAGGAGTTGTTAGAAGAGTATCGCGCCCGTGGCCGTACTTGACTATTTGTATTCCTTTTGTTTTGATCATTGTTGTATGCTGACCATCACCAGGCTTGTTGGCTGAGGTCACGCTGTTGATTCATCTTGTACTCGTTGATGCTATGTACTGCCTTGATAGGCTTTCTTTATATATGAGAGTGTTGTTTCCATGATTGGACCCGGACTTCTTCTTTTTATTATTATCAGCACTGGCACTCAGGCACTAGGATCGGGGGAAATCTCCCAAACACACAGACACACGCATGCATTTGCATGAAGCATTTGCATGACGAGCATTTTGTTGTTTTTCCTAACCCTTTAGTGTTTACAGGTTTTTTCATGTTTACAGGTGTCCCAGGTTGTTCCCGGTGATTCCAGGATTGATCAGAGACTAATTCACCGTTATCCGACTAGAGCTAATCAGACCAAAATCATGGACCAAGTGCAAACTGATGTTTAGGAGCTCCGCGAAAGGATGGATCGTTTCATGGAGCTCATGCAAGTGGTCGCCAATGGCCAGGACCAGCTCAGAACTTTGGTTCAGCCTTTGATCTCCAGGGTTGATAGCAATGGCATACTCCACGGAGGGACCGTGCCTACTCCTCCACCAGTTGATACTCCACAGAATGGTGTCCCCGTGGCCGGGGGCAACGGCAGTGCTAATGGCAACATGATGGCCAACATCGGACTCAATACGACGGGCGTCGGTAATGGGAGTCTGGGAGCTAATGTCAATATCGGGCCGGGCAACGGCAATGCAGGCGTCGGGAATCTGTTGGTGCCTCAGCCATGGCTTGAGGATCATCAAGATGATGTATTCTCTCAGAAGGGTGCTGAAGGAGAGCTGAATGCTGAAGCACGGCTTAGATTCAAAGCACTTGAAGAAAAAATGAGAGATATTGAGAATCAGAATACTTTGGGCGTTGATATGTCCAAGCTAGGATTAATTGCTGATTTCAAGGTACCTCCTAAGTTCAGGGTGCCTGAATTTGAAAAATATAAGGGCACCACTTGCCCTCGTGTCCACCTGAGATCGTATTACAGGAAGATGTCTGCCTATTCGGAGGACGAGAAGTTGCTGATGCACTTCTTCCAAGACAGTCTTTCCGGACCATCCCTCGAGTGGTACATGGGTCTGGAGCCCACTAGCGTGCGCACATGGAAGGATCTCGCTGAAGCGTTTTGCATCATTACCATTACAACAATGACTTGGCCCCGAACCGAGTCCAACTCCAAAACTTGTCGCAGGGGAATAATGAAGGATTTAAGGAGTACGCCCAGCGGTGGCGTGAGTTGGCAGCCAGGGTTCAGCCGCCGATGGTTGAACGAGAGCTCGTACAGATGTTTGTAGCTACCCTCCCAGGGGTTTACTATGAAAAGTTAGTCAGCGGTATGTCTGGGACGTTCTCAGCTCTCATTATCATGGGCGAGCACGTCGAGAATGGAATCAAGATCGGGAAAATTCAAGGTGAGTCATCCTCAGCCGGAGGAGGAGGAAAGAAACCTTATGCTGGCAAACGATGAGAAGGAGAAGCGAGCGCTGTGACCAACGCTCGAACAAAGGGCAAGGGCCCTCAGCAGCAGATAGCCAGTATAAATATCCCAGCAGCTTCGCAGCAGCAACCGAATCAACAGGGATATAGAAAGTACCAGAATCGGGCATCTTTGACAAACCGTCACTTCGAGGCACCGCCCATGTCGTATGCGCAACTCTTGCAGACCTTGCTTCAGCTTCAGTTGGTCCAGAAGAGGACGATGGCTCCCTTGACAGGGGCACCCCCACCAGGGTACGACGCAAATGCCACTTGCGATTTTCACTCAGGGGCACCAGGCCACACAATCGAGAACTGCAAAGCCTTCAAGCATAAGGTGCAGGACCTGGTGGATGCCAAGATCATTAACTTCTCCGATAATGTGCCTAATGTCACGAAGAATCCTATGCCGAATCATAGTGGAGGCGGAGTGAACGCCATTATCGAAGAAGAAAGCGCAGATCTGTTGACTGATGTCAGAGACCTAAAGACACCGCTTAGCTTCGTTAAAGCTAAGTTGCTGAAAAGAGGGTTCTTTCCAGGTTGCGGAGAGTTATGTATGGACTGTGCCACGCATTCTGAGGGATGTGAGCAGTTGGTAGAAGGAATTCAAAGTCTAATGACTGAGGGGATTCTGCAGTTTAGCCGGAGGGCTGAAAGTGGACCAGGAGAGGTAGTGCTGAAGCAGGCCGATGAAGTCGCCACCATCACCATCCCTCGCCGGCCAATAACTATTTCGGAGCCCAGACCGCCTACGATCACTATTACCAAAGCTGGGCCGATACCATTCGAGAGCACTAACGCCGTCCCGTGGCATTATGGGGCTGAAGTCTATTGCAACGGACAGAGGTTGGAGCTAGAGCCGTATGGGTCGACTGTGGAGAACCTCGCAGGAATCAGTGGTATTACTCGCAGCGGAAGAGTATTTGCACCACCAGAGGTCGTGGCGGATAAAGCGGTCGGAGCTGATGCGGCCGATAAAGGGAAAAGCAAAGTCGTCGAAGAGGTCCCGCGTGGGGCAGAGAAAGATTTGCTTGTTAAAGATGCCGAGGAGTTTATGCGGTTGATCAAAAAGAGCGACTACAAGATTGTAGATCATCTCCATCAGACGCCCTCGAAGATTTCCATTCTCAACCTGTTGCTGTGTTCTGAAGCACACCGCAACGCGCTGCTGAAGGTGTTGAACGCCGCCTACGTACCGCAAGAGATATCAGTGAATCAGCTAGAAGAGGTGGTAGCCCACGTTAATGCTGACAATGGGCTAGGTTTCACAGATTTAGAGCTGACACCAAAAGGGAGGAATCACAATAGCGCCCTGCACATCTCGATAGAGTGTAGGGGCACAATCATGTCACATGTGCTAGTAGACACGGGTTCGTCACTTAATGTTCTTCCGAAGAAAGCATTAATGAAGTTGGATACTCGTGGAGTGATCTGCACACCCAGTGATCTGGTTGTGAAGGCGTTCGACGGAACTAAACGCCACGTTTTCGGGGAGGTGACCCTGCCGATCCAAGTCGGTCCGGAAACGTTCAACACGGTCTTTTATACTATGGACATCATGCCTGCCTACAGTTGCCTCTTGGGCCGGCCGTGGATCCATGCTGCTGGTGCCGTGACCTCCACGTTGCACCAAAAGCTCAAATATGCTGTCGAAGGAAGCATCGTAACCGTGTGCGGCGAGGAGGATATAATGGTGAGCCATTTGTCATCCTTTAAGTATGTTGAAATGGATGGCGAAATCCATGAAACTCTTTGTCAAGCATTCAAAGCTGTCAAGGTGAAAGACGTAGCTCCTTTGGTCGCTGAAAAGCCAGAGATAACTCTCTCCTTGTTCAAGGAAGCTCGGGTCGTTGTCCAAGTCGGAGCTACCCCAGGTTGGGGGAGAATTTTGGAGATACCCAACAAGCAGGATAAGTTTGGATTGGGATATTCTCCTGGAGCTGAAGCTTCTTCCTCTTCTTCTAGCAGTGCGTCTCGAGGTAAAGGGCCGATCCAATTTACCAGTGGCGGAGTGATCTTCGAAAGCATCAACGCGGTGTCTGAAGACAGCGGGGATAGCGATTGTGACCTCGACTCTTGGATTCAGCCAAGCAAGTCAGGCGAGGGCCTCAACAATTGGACCATCAAGGATATCATCCAGATGACAAGTGAAGAGTAATGATTTACTTTTTCCAATCATTGTACAACCCTATGTCCTACCCGGGGCATAGCGGTTTTATTGTCAGGGCCTTGTTGGATTATGTACATGCATTTTGTTAATAAATCAAAGGTGTTTTCTTCGTATTCAAATATTGTGATCTCTGTTATTCCTGTTTTATATTTGTTTTGAAAAACAGTAAAATGGCAATGGGGTTTGTGCTAACCTGCATATTCTTGTTTTAAACTTAACCCTTGTTATTGCAGGATTCACATAACAGATGACATCGACTCTGGACCTTCTACGGCTCACTTCGACTTCGATTGCCCGATCTATCAAGCTGAAGAAGAGATTGATGAAGACGAAGACCTTCCTGAGGAATTGGCCCGCTTGTTGAAACAAGAGGAAAAAGTTATTCTGCCTCATGAGGAGGAGATTGAGATCGTGAATCTGGGTTCTGAAGAGCTCGTCAGAAATGTCAGGATAGGGGCCGCATTGTAGAGTGATGTCAAGCAGAGATTGGTCGAGATGCTTCGAGAGTATAGTGACGTATTTGCTTGATCATACGAAGATATGCCCGGACTTGACACAGACATCGTGGTCCACCACTTGCCGCTACGAGAAGATTGCCCTCCCGTCAAGCAGAAGCTTAGGAGGACGAGACCAGATATGGCCGTTAAGATCAAAGAAGAAGTGCAGAAACAACTTGATGTTGGCTTCTTAGCGGTCACCACTTACCCTCCGTGGGTCGCCAACATAGTGCCTGTACTGAAGAAGGACGGTAAGGTACGCATGTGCGTCGATTATCGGGATTTGAATAGGGCGAGCCCTAAAGATGATTTCCCGTTGCCTCATATCGATGTGTTGGTCGACAACACAGCCCAGTTCTCTGTGTTTTTGTTCAAGGATGGCTTCTCCGGTTACAATCAGATCAAGATGGCACCGGAGGACATGGAGAAAACGACGTTTATCACTCCCTGGGGAACATTTTGCTACAAGGTAATGCCTTTCGGTCTGAAGAATGCAGGGGCCACTTACCAACGAGCAATGGTAACTTTGTTTCATGACATGATTCATCATGAGATCGAGGTCTATGTTGATGACATGATTGCGAAGTCCCAAACGGAGGAAGAGCATCTGGTCAACTTATTGAAGCTTTTTGAGAGGCTTAGGAAGTTCAGGTTGAGGCTGAATCCTAACAAATGTACTTTCGGAGTGCGGTCCGGAAAGTTGCTGGGGTTTATCGTGAGTGAACAAGGCATCGAGGTTGATCCTGCAAAAATAAAAGCCATTCAAGAGATGCCAGCGCCGAAAACAGAAAAAGAAGTCTGTGGTTTCTTGGGCAGAATAAACTACATTGCAAGGTTTATCTCTCAGCTCATGGCCACTTGTGAACCGATGTTCAAGCTTTTAAAGAAACATCAGGCGATTACTTGGAATGAGGATTGCCAGAAGGCATTCGATAAGATAAAGCAGTATCTTCAAGAACCTCCAATCTTGATACCCCCAGTGGCTGGACGGCCATTAATCATGTACTTGACAATTCTTGAGAATAGTATGGGGTGTGTTCTCGGTCAGCACGACGAGACGGGCAGAAAGGAGCATGTCATTTACTACTTGAGTAAAAAGTTCACTGACTGTGAATCTCGATACTCGATACTGGAGAAGACGTGTTGTGCACTAGCCTGGGCTGCCAAACGTTTACGACAGTACATGCTCAATCACACCACCATGCTAATTTCGAAGATGGATCCGATCAAGTACGTCTTCGAGAAGCAGGCTCTTTCGGGCAGGATTGCCAGATGGCAAATGGTGTTAACGGAATATGATATTCAGTACGTGTCCCAGAAGGCCATCAAAGGAAGCGTATTGTCTGAATACCTGGCCGAACAACCAATCGAGGACTACCAGCCGATGAAATTTGAATTCCCTGATGAGGATATTATGTTTCTCAAAGCGAAGGATTGCGATGAGCCGTTGCCCGACGAGGGGCCAGATAGGAAATCCCAGTGGAAATTAATATTTGATGGGGCGGTTAATTCCTATGGAAGTGGCATCGGGGCTATCATCACGACTCCCCACGGATCCCACATCCCGTTTACTGCGAGACTGACGTTTCCAGTCACCAACAATGAGGCGGAGTATGAAGCATGCATCATGGGTCTAGAAGAGGCAATTGATTTGAGGATCAAGAATCTAGACGTATATGGTGACTCAGCGCTTGTGATCAACCAAATTAAAGGGGAGTGGGAGACTCGTCAATCAAATTTGGTGCCGTACATGAATTATGCCAGAAGGCTACTTCCGTTCTTTGATCGGGTGGAACTCCATCATGTGCCCAGAGCGGAGAATCAGATGGCTGATGCCCTAGCCACGTTGGCTTCAATGTATAAAGTCAATTTTTGGAATGAGGCTCCAAGAATTGTCCTTTCGCGTCTTGATAGACCTGCATTTGTCTTTGCAATCGAGGAAGCCGCCGACGGAAAGCCATGGTTCCATGACATCCAGACTTTCCTTATGACTAAGGAGTATCCCGCGGGTGCATCAACCCAGGATAAGAAGACTCTGAGGAGGCTGTCTGGAAACTTTTATCTCAATCCTGACGGAGTTCTGTATAAGAGAAACCACGATCTCGTGCTACTCAGATGTGTAGATGAGAAAGAGGCGAGTATGCTCATGGAAGAATTCCATGAAGGCACATTTGGTACGCACGCCGGCGGGCATGCTATGACGAGAAAAATCCTGAGAGCAGGATACTACTGGCTGACAATGGAGTCGGATTGCTTCAGATTCGCGAAGAGATGTCATAAATGCCAGATTTATGCTGATAAAGTTCATGTGCCGCCGTGCCCGTTAAATGTCATGTCCTCCCCGTGGCTGTTCTCCATGTGGGGCATCGACATGATAGGCAAGATCGAGCCCACTGCATCTAACGGTCATCGCTTCATTCTGGTAGCTATCGACTACTTCCCCAAGTGGGTGGAGGCAGCCTCGTATGCTAATGTGACCAAGCAGGTGGTGGCTAAATTCATAAAGAAGGACATCATCTGTCGTTACGGAATTCCCGAGCGGATCATCACTGATAATGGTTCGAACCTGAATAACAAGATGATGAAGGAGCTGTGCCAGAGTTTCAAGATTGAACACCACAACTCATCTCCTTACCGGCCGAAGATGAATGGCGCCGTTGAAGCAGCCAATAAGAACATAAAGAAAATTGTTCAGAAGATGGTTGTGACCTACAAAGACTGGCACGAGATGCTGCCATTTGCATTGCACGGTTATCGTACGACGGTACGTACTTCAACCGGGGCAACTCCTTTCTCCTTGGTGTACGGTATGGAAGCTGTCCTACCGTTAGAAGTGGAGATCCCTTCTTTGCGAGTTTTGGTTGATGTGAAACTCGACGAGGCAGAATGGATTACGAACCGACTAATCCAACTCAGCCTGATGGACGAGAAGAGGTTAGCATCGATTGCGTTTTGTCGTCTGTACCAAAGCCGAATGAAGAAAGCTTATGATAAGAAGGTGCGTCCTAGAAGCTTTCAGACGGGTGATCTCTTCCTGAAGAAGATTCTTCCTCCACACTCCGATCACCGGGGCAAGTGGACTCCGAATTACGAAGGTCCGTACATCGTCAGCAAGGTCTTCTCGGGAGGAGCTTTGTTGTTATCCACGATGGATGGTGAAGATTTTGCATCCCCGGTGAACGCAGACGCAGTTAAAAAATACTTTGCTTGAAAGTGACCTGCTGGACAAAAAAAGAGAGTCCGGGCAAAAAAGGGGCATCCCGGCGAACCAAAAACAGAATAAAAGGTTCGGGCAAAAATTAGGGATATAAATTGAAAAAATGTACACCCGCGAAGTCGAAAACCTACACTGGGCGGCTTCGGCAAAAAAGGGTATCCCGGTGAACTGAAAACCCGCAAAGGGCGGTTCACACAAAAGTTAGGGATTTGAAAAAGCAAATGACTGCGTTCCGCGTGTGGACTCTCTTTGTTTAATGGTTTGGAAGACCTGAGGGCCGTTTATCTGAATCAATCTCTTCCAAAGCTGAAGCGTCGGAGAAGTATCAAAGTCGAGTGGGTCATAGAGGGATCAACTCATGGTGTTCGTCTACGCCTCGTTGCCGACATTTGTATATACTGATGAATATTTATGTTTTATTTTTGCGCAGCTTCCTCATTCCAGGAGCTTGCATCTATTGTAAAACATTTTTACCCATTCAGGGGTTCGCTATCAATAAAATGTATACTATTCAGCAATTCTGTTTGTCTGTTTAGCATTTATCTGTTTTGTTTGCGAAAAAGAACACCGATGTTTTTGATAAAATGCGCATACATAAACTTACTGGCCTAGGCCACTGTTTGTTTGTGTTGTTACAGGTGTAGCATATTCCAGACAGTGCGTCATGCGCATACCGAAGAAGGATGATTCCTCCTTCTCCAACAGAGTTCAACAGCCTCTCCCCACAGAGTCTGAGCACGGGATAATGAGCATTGATATGTCTCCCCAGGCAGAGATGATTCTCTCCCCAATCAGATGCGTCTTGAAGGAACGTCATCTCCTCAGCTGAGTCAGGCGGCGAAGAGCGTGTTCATCCCCTAGCACCGGGTCACAAGTGCAGGTTTCGTAGGAAACTATTCGTACGCCGAAGTATGCAGCAACTGATGGTGCCAGACTGAAGTCTCCAGCGGAATTGAAATTCCCCACCAGAGTCGTACTCTCCCCCGAAGTCGGATGATTCCTTCTTCCCCAGCGGAATTGAGATTCCCCTGCAGAGTCGTACTCTCTCCAGCGAAGCAGAATGATTTCTCCTTCCTCAGCCGAGTTTGCAGACCCCCAAGAGAGCCGAATCCTTGGAAGCTGCTCCAGCCATGATTGGCTCTCCCCAGTGGAAGTTTGAACAGCTGAAGTTGTTTCCCCACAGAGTCGTTATCTCCAGAGAAGTAGCCGAGAAGGCCACGCAGTTTACTCCCGCGATTGACATCGCTTTCCCCGGCAGCAGTCAACTGAAGTTGTGTCCCCGGCGGAGTCCAATTGAGATTGGCGTGACCATGCTCTCCTCAGCAGGATGATTCCTCTATCTGAGTAGTTCTTTCTCCTTGACAGGAGGATTCTCCCTTCGGCATTTATCTTGCTGACGGGATCACATCATTGTGCATGATTGCATAGCATTTATCATAAACGCATAACATGTCCACCGTGTGGAGCATTGCGCCATTGCCGAAGCATATGCATAATAAACATGATCTAGGTTGTTACCGTTCTTGTTTTGCAGGTGTTCCGCCGCAGAATTGATTGCTCAGGATGATTCCTGACATTCTCCCCAATGAGGCCGCTTGTTCAAGAGGATTCTTGAATTCCCCAGCAGGGCCGTTTGCTTAAGATGATTCTTAAGACCCCAGTGCAGTCACCAGAGTGGGTTGCTCAAGTTAGTACTTAGAGTCCCTAGTGAAGGTTGCCCAAGATGATTCCTGAGAACCCCAACAGAGTGTTCGCTCAGGATGATTCCTGAAATCTCCATAATGGTCGTCGGTTCAAGATGATTCTTGAAGTCCCCGGTGGAGTTATTTGTCCAAGATGATTCTTGAAGTCCTCAGTAGAGTTGATTTATCCATAATGATTTCTGGACCCTCGGAGCGGAGTTACTTGATAGTTCTCCAGAATCCCCAGCGGCGAAGCGTCATCCCCAGCAGGTTTCTAACGACGAAGTTGAAATCTCCCTTGAAGACTCCATGATTGAAGTCTAACCGTGTTAATGAAGCAGTTCTCTCAGCTGATGCGGAGTGCCTGATGGCAGAGGTTTAGATATTCCCAGTTGGCTCATGATTGACCAAGAATTCTATTCCCGACTTGCTGATGAAGTCCGGCTGATGCCCGACAAATTTCTTTGAATGCCTGATGGTTGAAGTCCGGCTGATGCCCGACAGTAATGCGGAATGCCTGATGGCATGATCAACCGGATGGTTGAAGTCCGGCTGATGCCCGACAAATTTCTTTGAATGCCTGATGGCATGATCAACCTGATGGTTGAAGTCCGGCTGATGCCCGACAGTTCTTTGAATGCCTGATGGCATGATCAACCTGATGGTTGGAGTCCGGCTGATGCCCGACAGTGTTCTTTGAATGCCTGATGGCATGATCGACTATGTATTGCCGGTTACCGTGTGACCAATTCCCCAGTAGGGTTGCCGTGAAACTGTTATGATCAGTGTCGAAGATGTTCCTACCGACCAGAGTATCGTTCACCTGCGTGTGGTACTCAAACCTCTAGCAAGATCATTGACACATGTTCATCTTATTATTCGCTCCAACAGACTCTATTATTCAAGTTCATATTTCCCCAATGGATTTCTTTACCCTGACGGCGAGGTCAGACGATGTTGAGAGTTGACGGCGAGGTCAAACGATGTTGAGAGTTGACGGCAAGGTCAGACGATGTTGAGAGTTGACGGCGAGGTCAGACGATGTTGAGAGTTGACGGCGATGTCAGATTCTTTGTTGTCCCAGCGGCGAGGTTGGATGTTTGGCTGGCGGCGATGTCAGATTCTTTGTTGTCCCAGCGGCGAGGTTGGATGTTTGGCTGACGGCGATGTCAGATTCTTTGTTGTCCCAGCGGCGAGGTTGGATGTTTGGCTGGCGGCGATGTCAGATTCTTTGTTGTCCCAGCGGCGAGGTTGGATGTTTGGCTGACGGCGATGTCAGATTCTCTGTTGTCCCAGTGGCGAGGTTGGATGTTTGTCTGGCGGCGATGTCTGATCCTTTGTAGTTCTCCAGCGGTAATGTTGGATGTTTGTTTCTAGCGGCGATGTCAGGTGATTTAGTTCTCCAGCGGCGATGTTGGATGTTTGTTTCTGGCGGCGATGTCAGGTGATTTAGTTCTCCAGCGGCGATGTTGGATGTTTGTTTCTGGCGGCGATGTCAGGTGATTTAGTTCTCCAACGGCGATGTTGGATATTTGTTTCTGGCGGCGATGTCAGGTGATTTAGTTTTCCAGCGGCGATGTTGGGTGTTTTGAATGCCTGAATGCAAGGTCAGGTGTCTGATGAAAATGATAAAGGAATTTAATGTGGATAACTGACGACAAGGTTCAGATCAGTATGTCTCCAGCAAGTTACCGTGCAGCTATTATTTCAGTGTTCAAAGATTCGTTCCCGTCATAGGACCGTGTACTTGTGCAGTTGGAAAATTTCCGGGTTTATCGGTATTCAACCGTCTCGCACCTTGATTGGCTGAGAGTCGTTCGCTCCTCACCCAGTCAGGTTCAAGCCGTTCGAATAGGGGCAGCTGTTGCACCCCAAAATTTGACCAACATTTATGTACCCATCAAGAGTTGTATGAGACTTTGAAGCTTGCCAAGAAAGTTGTTCAAATGTTCAAAGATTGATATCTTTGTCAGAGAACTCAAGAGATCCTCAGAGAGATTGGTTGAAACCAAGGGTGTGTGTCTCATAACTTGAGAGTTGTGGGACTTGAAGCTTTGAGAAAGCTTATGAGATGTCTTGAAAGCCATCATGAAGCCTAGAGAGGTCATTGTACAAGAATTCAGAAGATTCAGCCATGGGTGGTGGAATTAGGGTTTGACTGGGTCAACCCGAGGTCAACTGATGATTTGGAGAGGGTTGAGACCTAATCCAAGAGCCATGTGATCATGGAATGATGTATTGAGATGCTATAATGATTATTCCTAAACCAACTCATCATGATTGAGGAGTTTGAGAAGTTTTAAGCTAGGGTTTCTAAGGCTTGACAGTGTAAAATCCCCTAGTTTGATCCCTATCTTCAAGGCAGTTTTAGCTCAAGATGTGATTGTCATATTATCTTCCCCAAAACATGAATGTTGTAAAGCTTGTTCTTAGCTTTAATTTGAGTACTATAAGTCCTTGATAGGATTTTCAGAGCTCAAGTTATGGCTTTGACAAATTACAGGTCATCTGAGGTATGTGAATCTGGGTCCTTGAAAGTCACCCAACTTGCATCCAACTTTTGCCCTAGTAGGATGATTCCTATGAACTCTTGGTCAACATGAATGTTGTAGAGCATCTTCTTAGCTTTCTAGAGAGTACTATAAGTCCTTGATAGTATTTGTAGAACTCAACTTATGGCTTTGGAAAGTCAAGGGCATTTTGGTCATTTGGAGGTTATAGGTCATTTCAAGCATAAGGCCATATCTCCTATTTCCAAGCTTCAAATGGAAAAATCTTCAACATCAAACTTTCTTAGAATGATGTTTTAAGGCTAGTAGGTAGGTCATGAGATGTTGAAAAGGCTTGTATCAAAATGTGATAAAGATGGCCTAAAATGGAGGCATAAGTTAAATAAGTTGAAATTGGAAATTGGAAATCCCAAGTTATACATCCAAACCATGTCATGTAATAGGTCATTTTGACTCCAAAGGACATTATATGAATAATGGTTCAGCCACAATTTTGATTTGAGGCCTAGATCTTAGGGCTGCTTTAGAAATGGCTTACTTGCATCTTAAGGCACCAAAGCAAAACATGAAGAAACTCAATGAACAAGTTAGTTATGCATTGTAACACACCATACATCTCATATGGGGAGAATTTTAAGTCAGAATTGGTTATCACAAGAGGCTTGGCATGAGATAGCATATGGTGAGAAGTGAAATCAAAATGTCATGACATGAGAAGTTCAAATACTCATTAGATGGTCCTAGATGGTTTTAGATGATTCTAAACCACTCTATATAACATGTATAACTTGCTCAGATGCAAGGTTGGTGAGAGTTGGTGCATAGAAGAGAGAGTGAGATCAAAAATCTTCCATTGCAAGTCACAATGATTTCATCAATTATCTCACAATCAATCCATTTCTTTGGTGCAATTCAATTCCATATGTGTTTCTGAAGGTGTGCCAATCAAAATCAGAGAGGTTTCATGCTTGGATCGTGTTCTTGACATTGAGCTTCACCACCTGCAACTCCAGATCGGTTTCCAAGAATCAAGCAATTTCAACCCTTCTTTTTGCATACAGAAGCAAGAATACTACTCAGGGAAGGAATTGGGAAAGATTGAAGGTCTGAATTGGAGGTTTCGTGCACCTGTTCATCCTAATTACACAGGTTTGTAACTTTCTCTCTACACTCTAATTTAAGTGCTATTAGATAGAATTAATAGGTTAGAATGGTTAAGGATAACTAGGAGATCATTTCTGGAGAGTTTGAAGAGATTTGGTGATGATTTTTGCAATGGCAAGATTTCTGTGTGGACCAAGAACTCACTTAATATTGGGGGATAATCTTAGTTTGATAGCAAGAAGTGCTCAGGGAAACATGGTGATGAGATTAGGACCTTTAATTTTGAGAATTGCTAAGATTGGTTCTTGATCAGTTATTTGAAGTTGCGATCGGGTTTTAGGTTTGAGAGAGTTTCAATGAGTTCTGATGCCATGGCTAGATCCCTGGTGAAATTTGGAGCAATCTAGAGTTTTTAATTGTTGCATTTGGTGAGGTATTAATAGAATCCGAGTTGAGGAAGATGAGGGTTTGAAGCTCTGTTCCATGGTCGTTTCCCTCTAATTCATGGCTGGAGGAAGAAGATGAGTTCCATGCCCTTAGATCAAGCAAGACTGGTTGACTAGATTTAAATCCAACGGCTCGTGTTTAATTTCAACTTGAGGAGGGAAATTCTGAGAAGCATGAAATGCAGGCGTTTCATTTAAGTGAGGTCTTGGGCTTAAGTGATCTTTTGATACCCACACCCCCAGTCGAGGCCCATTAGATTTTGCACTGCATTTGGTTGCTATTTGCACCGTTCTCTTTTCATTTTCTTTATGTTTTATTAATTGATTTTCTGAGTGGATTTTGGGCTTAGCGCGTTACTATCTGACCCCCCCATTTTGAGCCCATGAATGATTTGAACTGCATTGCCTTACTATCTGCACCCCAGTTTCATATTTTCATTTTATTTTCTTCCATTTTATGTTAAACTTTGAAAATCCATATCAATTTGAAAATTAAAGATTTTTTAATGGGAATTTTCGCTCCCATTTCATATTAATGTCTAGAAAATTATCAAATAAAAATACTTTCATTTCATGCATTTTTAGTATTTTTTGTGTATTTTCTACTTTTAATTGCATTTTATTTCTTTTATGTTGATACATGAATTTGTAGAATTTTGTTTAGCTAGTTCCCTTAGCATTTTTAGGCCATTCTTCTTAGGATAGTTAGATATAATCTTTAGTTTTCCCCTGGATTTATTTCATAATTTTGTGATGAATTTTAGGTTAGTTTTGCTTAGATGATTTTAGGTTGTGTAGAATTAGGTTAATCCTTAACATAGGTCCACAATAACATTAGAATTTTGGGTTTCTAGGTCAAGATAGGTATTGGGGCATATAAGGGTATTAAGGGTAGGTATGTAAGATCCCTTAGAAATTATATTAGGTTTTAATATAGTAGTATACTATTTTTAGATGATTTTTGTAGATGATGATTGTTTGTGTTGCCCTTGTGGGTTTGTATTTTTGTTTGCTTTGCTTTGTGGGCTTGGAGAGCTTGGTTTTGTTCTAAGGAGCATTGAGGAGCATAGTAGGAGCCTTGAATATGGATTGAGGAGCTTGAGAGCTTGATTTTGTTTGTTTTGTTGATTGTTTTAAGGTTACGGATTAGGAAGAGTTTAGGCTTAGTTAACTTCTTTCTCAAACATGGATGGTATCTTTCACCTCCATTCCTCCCTATGATTCAAAGTCCTTCCATGGTATACACCTCTCTCCTTTGGAGGGATAAGTGATTGTACCTAGGAAGTAGAACTTTTGAGGGAACCATTCCTTTGATGTTGAACCCTTATAGGTCACCTTTGGTGGTCAGTAAGCAGTTCAATATCCCCAGCTTATCCAGTAAGTGATTTCCTCTGGTTTGATTATCTTGAGAGATGCTGAGCTTGAGTTTGAAGATGAAGAATCCATTGAAGAGTGTAGAAGAGGATGAATCCTTGAGTATGGCCATTCCAGCTGAAGCTTGAAGAGCAACAAGAGCAAGTTGATACTTGAAGACCCATGAAGATCCAGTAATGACTGAAGGAAGAAGTTGATACTTCTAAGTGATTGAAGATTATTCTGAAGAGCTGAAGCTTGAAGAACAAAGGAAGTTGATGCTTACTTTGATAACTGGAGATCCTGAAGGAGTCAAGTTGATACTTGTGATTAATGGTGAAGCCTGAAGGTGGAGCTGATCAAGGAGCTGAAGCTCAGAGGAGAAGATAAGTTGAAACTTATGTTGAATGGTTGAAACCTGGAAAAGCAAATTGATATTTGTCAAGAGTGATTGAAGTCTGAAGACTGAGTTGCTGTTGGAAAAGCTGAAGCTTGAGGTTGGGAGAGGAGTTGATCTGCTTTCTTTTCTTTTTCTTTTCTGTATTGACATGTTTTGTTTGACTTGCTTGATGCATTAGAATAAGTTCATATCTAGAGTAGGTAGAATCTAGGAGCATGATTGCACTAGAGGTTGAGTTGCTCCCTCTGCTTGTATTGTTACTGTGTGGCTTTGCTTGCGGGTATTCGGTAGAGCCCAGCTCCCTTGCCCATGTGGTTTGTTTGCCTGATGGCATTTTATTTTCTTTCTTTCTGTATGATTGCAGTTTACTGTTATTGCTTGATAGCATGTTGTTTATTTCAGTATGATTACTGTTATCCATTCTGGCTTGAGGTTGAGATGAGCTTGTGGAGGCTGAAGCCCCACACACATTTCCTCCCTCACTTGCATTGCATGCATTTTACTGTTAAGCTGATGCTTTGTCTGTTTTGGTGTATCATTGACATGATCCCTTAGGACTCTCATTTCCTTTGATAAGGAATTGATGATAGAACTTTAGGTTGAAACCTATGCATGACAACTTCTAGGAGTTCCCTGTTCAAACCTCAACCATAGGATGAATCCATGGCATGACAACAGTAGGACTTGATAGTCTCCCTCCTAGTCTGGCCTGTTCTCTTCTCATCTCAAAACAGTTTAAGATACAGTAATCATGAATGATTTCTTTCGTACGTTACGAGCCTTAAGCTATCTGAGAAAGGATTGTGGGAGAGTTTCTTTTCCATAGTCTGGATGTTTAGTATGGTACCCTTTGGGTGACATGCGATGCATTGACTCTCAGGTCATAGTCTCTAGTGCGGTTGAAATCGCAAACATAATAAAAAACACTTCTTTCGTAAAAGACAGGAAATAAACCGTAGTTTCCCGAACTACGTGAGCTCTGATCTCTCATACCTGTTGAGAGTACGTAGGCACAATACCGATGTATTGGCGAGCTACCTTCCCCCATAACCCGTCGTAGGTCGAACTATGTTGACTCTGATTTCTCATTCTCTGATGAGAATACGTAGGCATAAAGTGTGACGCTTTGCCGAGTCATGTTTCTTTTCTGTTTAATCCAGCCTTGATAGGTAGATAGAATAAAACCAACCCGTCCAAGTAAACACAATAAGCGAGGATCCCGTCGAGTACGACGGACGTGAGGGGTGCTAATACCTTCCCCTTGCGTAACCGACTCCCTAACCCAGACAATGGTTGCGATGACCTTGTCTTACCCTTTTTCGTCAGGTTTTTCCGATCGTTTCCTTTCCCGCTCCGAGGGATAAATAACGAAAGGTGGCGACTCTTCTGTTGTGCCGGCACCTTATTTTCGCGCAAGCGACACACGTCTTCTGCCTACGTATCCTAACTAGGATAGAATCAGAGCAATCATAGTTCACCTTACTAGGGTTGAAGAACACTTGATTACGATCAAGGTTCAAAGGGGGAAAAACATTACAATGCTTGTGTAGAGTTTAAGGAAACTCTCTAGATCTAAGTTGAACACTCAAGAAAGGGAAGTAAGTAATTATCTCCATGATTCTTACATAGAGCTAACAAACTATATCCTAAGTTCTAATTGAAAGAGCACTCCTAACAAGGGGTAGGCTTTTTAGACTTTAAGCAAAGTCTAATGGACAGATTCTAACTTAACTAAGTGTAGATGACTTGACAAATTCGAGGGAGGGTGATAAGCTATCTATGACCCAAAGGTCAATAGAGAGACTTTCCTTTGGAAGGATAGAAGGGGAGGCAACTTGGATGAGAACTAAAGAGTTCCATCACTTGGGGAAACTAAAATTAACAAAGCAAAAACATTCAAACAAACATGATGCGCACAAGAAACATGGTTACAACCAAGCATATACAAGCATGTTACAACAAGCAAGTACGTCAAATAGGAGGAATGGTTACAACCAAAGCATGCAAGCTTATTACAATAGGCAAGCAAAGATGAGTTCTTACAAGACTCAATGAAAGATAAAGACTTAAGCATATCTTGACAAAGATGAATGTAACGACCAATGCAAAAAAGTCAAAAATCATGGGGATATTACATGGGAATCAAATGAATCAAACATGATGCTTACAAGCAAAAAGTAATTACAATTACATCGAGTGTTTGACAAAAGCTCACATTAAGTACATCAACAAACTGAAAATAAATGAATCAAAAGCTTGAAATAATTATGATGGTAAACAAACCCTAAAAGAAACATGAACGTTTTTAATGCAAAATTGTTTTCACAAATGAAAATTCTAGAATGTTAATGCACCACGTGAAAACAAATACAAATACGAGACCAATGCAAAAAGAACCACTCAAAAATAATAAAAAAACATGAAGTTATGATTTTTATACAATTAATAACAATTAAAATAAAAAACAAGGAAATTAATGATAAAAAGAGGGGGAGGCACTTGGTGGGTGTTGAACCCACCACCCTTGGAATACCAACTCAAAATTATGCCAACCGGGCCAAGGCGCGCGTTGTAAATTGGAGAAGCAAGATACACAAAAATGAAGAAAATAAGGCAAAACGTGAAAAAACGAACAAAAGGGTTGATCTCCACTATGGATCGAACCCAGGATCTAGAGTTGCAAGGCGTGTGAAGAGTGAGGGTTTAACCACTGAGGTGGCAATACATCTGTGTATTTAGCCACCCCTAAAACTTAAATACTTAACAAAGCTCAAGAAATTTGGGCAAGGCAAAAACATGGGAAGCAAGCAAACATGGCCAAATGCGTGAAGATTCAAACTAGCTCAAAACTCCATCAATTTTTGCAAACTCAAAGCCTAACTTGTGTGAAATTCAACAAGGATCAAGATGACAATCTCAGTTTTCTCAGAAAATGCACATGTTTTGAAATTCGCATGAACATGCAGTTGTAGCTTTTGAAATGCATTTTGGAAGTTTATGAATCAAAACTGATATGAACAAAGTCAAAGAAAGCCATACACATGTTTCAAATATGCTACTCATGATTCTGCTCAAAGAAAAAATCTCCAATCCATACTGAATCATGAAGTGACCATTCAGTTGCAACTTATGGAAGTAGTTTACAACAAACTTTGTATATAACCAAATATTAAAACAACGGTTCACAACATCATGCTTATCAATCCACAATTTGTAACAGTCACTGAATACACACATACAAATGGTGATAGCTTCTTAGTTTGAAAATGAGACTTGACATCAGAGGTTAATAAACCTCAAAGTGACTTGGCAACCAACAATCATGAATAAGACACATATTGATCATCAGAAATAGGCTCCAAACAACTCTGAATCATTTCAACAGAAGCAATCCAAATCAACATGTTGACAGTTATAATGAGTTGATGAACTCAAAAGGGCTCTCTCAGAGCCACAACATTTTATAACAATGCTGATGAAGAAATAACAGACATGCCACATCGTAACCATGTTAATCTTCAACCAAAACAATACACATCTGCATAATGATACAAAGAACACTAACACGCAAAAAATGATTAACAGAAATGCCATATGTTACACATCTGCACAATGATACAAGAACATTAACACAAAAAAAATGATCAACAGAAATGCCATATGCTACATATCTGCATAATGATATTGAACAATCAAAGTGAACATGCTGGCAGAGTTCTTATTGACAGAAACAAAGATCCATGGACAACCCTAGTTCTATATGCACAAGTCAATTTTCAAACATATGTCAACATGTTGGCTATGACAGAAATAGTGCTATGGCAATTTCTAGTGAGTCTAGGCATATGTCAGCAAGCCTAAATTTTGCAAAAAAGGCAAGGCTAGCATAAATCATTCAAGTCAGTCCTAATGTCTATAATGCACACCAGTTGCAAGATTAACAAAGCATCATGGTAGTTGGTTTCTCAACAGAAAAATACATGATACAAGAATGCAAGTACTCAAAAATGATCCAAGGAGGCTGTCTAACAGGTTCAAAACAGAATGACATACATTGTTCATGGTATATGCAGATTTCACACAAAGATACAACAACAAGGCATTTGGTTTAAAAAAGAAAATGGCATATGCACACAGCTGCCATAAAAACTGTCCTATGCTAGATTCAAGCAGCAAAAGATCAGATATATCAAGAATCATGTTAGGCACAATCAAACAAGATGCTCAAAAGCAAACCAACATTCTGACTTGAACTAAAAGTATCAACAACAATATGTTCATGGAAATAGCTCAGCACTCAAATCCAAATTTAAGCACAACAGTTGTGAACCAAAATCTCCTAGGGTTCAAACATGACATGAATAGAACATATAGGGATCCTAATCAAAAAATTATCAACAAAAGATCAAAGTTGTGTGAGGCTGCAATGATACCTCCCAAGTTGTTTGCAGCAAAACCAAGGTAAAACAAACATGACTTATTATAACATCCAACAATAACTTATGACAGAAACTATCTCAACATTCACAAAACATATACCAAGGCAGAGGCACATATCCAAGGAAGTTACATGCTCAAAACAATTGGCACAACACAAACTGGCAGATTTACATATGGACTACATTTTGCATTTAAACACCAATCATGCCAATCATGCTCATGACAGAAATGGAAGGGATAGTGACCACTAACCTCTTGTAGACCTCCAAGAAAGCTTATTGCAGTAAAGAATACCTTGAAAACACTCCAACTTCTGTCCAACCAATACTTTGATGAAAACAGCTTTCTTGTACTTGAAGGAAATGTGAAGAACTTGTGACAGATCTCAAAATAAATGAGGATGAGGTTGTTTTATGTTATGGACAGTTGAGGCATCATATATTAAAGGTGTATGGAGGGTTAGGATGATGAAAACAGGTCTGGACAGAGATTTGCTTATTTTTGTGTGTGAGGTCAAACTTGCTTGGTTTGAAAGTTGACTTTTGGGAGAATGGAGTTTTTGAGTGGTTTAAGAGTATGAACACCTTCCACACACCATTTATGGATTGTGCAGATGGTTTTTGAAGGATTGGAGTGTGTGGAAATGGATTTGGGAAGCCAACTGCCCAAGGCAGATTTTGATGAAACTTGGAGTTTTGAAAATAAGGCAAGCAAGAAAGGAATGAGAGTTGTGGTTTTCTCTTGGTTCTAAGAATGCTCTGGTGTAAGGAGTAACATATATGGAGCCTCTCATTTATAGGAAAAATGAAGGGTGAGGACAGATTTGTAACTTGGCACTTTTGGAGGGAGTTTGAAAAAGTAACTTGCTTGATATTTTGATGCAGCTGCAAAATCAGATCTTTGGCTCAAGCTGATGCGTTGCTCAAGTGGAATGAATGACATAATAGTGATTGGAGTGGCTAGGCAGTAGGAGGGGTTGTTTACTGCAAGTGTGCCATAAAGTTTCTCTTTCCTCCCTTTCTTTGATTAAAATAATCCCACTTGCCTCCAACTTGCAAGTCTCACTAAACCTCCTCATTTTCTGCATTTCTTCCTCTCATATCCTCTAAATATCAGATAGAAATATGATCCAAGGGCTGAGAATGGCTCAAGTGATCAAAGGATGAGTTTGTGAAAAATTGAAAGTGTGGGACTCAAGTGTTGAAACCTTATCTTATTGAATTCATAACTCTCAATTCATAAGGGATATGGAGGAGTTCTAATACATTTTAGAAAGCCCTCATGTAGCTCTAAAACTTTCATGTTTTCATGAGTTTTAGATTCCCAAAGGAACTTGGCCAAAAAGCCTCTCAAAGTTGCTGAAAAAACAAGCCTAAAAGTGAAATAACTTAGAATTTTCCTAAGTTACTTTTCCCTCTTGTAATGAATTTGGTCATAACTTCAAATCTATGCATTTTCTGATCATGGACCACTTTGGGACTTTTGTAGGACTTGTCAAGAGATTTCTAATGAGCTTTGAACCAACTCAATTGGATGTGTGGTTAAGGAGTTATGGTCTTGCCCCTTTCAAAACCCTAATTCCCGACTTTTGCGATTACTCCTTAATCCTTGATCCAATGATCATGCAATTTTATGGTTAGGTGAAATATGTCATTAGGAACATTTTTTATTCATATCTTAAGGTCCAATTCCTTATGAGTAAAGAGTTGACTTTTCGGTCAACCGAACGATCGATCGGTGACTACCGAGTCGACTGTTGATGCTCCGGGTCTTTTGAAGCCTTGAAACTTATTGAGTAGACTTTACCAAGACATATGGACTTTATGGACCATAATCTCACCATTGTAAAACCTTTTAAGTCAAAATTCAAACCATAGTTGACTTTTCCTGATCGAAAACCCTAATCGGGTGTCCTGAACTGCACTGTTCTTGATCCTCGGGTGACAACCTCAAATTGGATTCATACTTGACCCCATTTAGTATTCTAGATCTTGTTTCATGGAGAACAAATCCAAGACATTGACTGATCAAACCTTTGAAACCTCGATCCTTGACCGTGCGAAACCCTAATTCCTGTATCTTAACAAAGACAAACTTGAAATGGATTAAGGTTAGATAATCAAATGAATATGATCCTAAAATGATGATGAAGATCTAAGGGGTCAAAATTTAGGGTATGACAAGTGTCTTTCCGTCTACCATTAGACGATGCGAGTATTGTTTTTCTTTCTGTCTATCCTTAGACAATGTGAACATTGGATATTGTTTTTCTTTCCGTCTACCTTTAGACGATGTGAGTATTGGGTGTCTTTCCGTATACCTTTAGACGATGTGAGTATTGTCTTTCTTCCTGATCAGTCAGCTTGATGTCGTTGCAACTGTCTATATTCAGTTTTCGGAGACGTTTCCTCATTCAGAGTTGCAGTTTATTTCTGCGGTTGACAAATTTCTGGGTTTCTTTGGTATTCAACTGTCTTTTACCTTGATTGTTTGAAAGTCGTTCGCTTTTCACCCAGGCAGGTCCAAGTCATTTGAATAGGGGAAACTGTTGCACCCCAAAATTTGCCCAACCTTTTTCTTCAACTAGCTTTTGTTTTGTTTCATTTTCTCTTTGCATTTGCATGGCATAACATTATTCATTTGGCAGGGGATCGAGGTTTTCCTGTGGCTCGGAATTCATCTTCGGTGCAAGCAATCGAAGCGGCGAGTATCTCCGGCATTTATTTTGCCCAGCGGTCAAGGGACCGATTTTATTTTGTTTTGCAGGGCATTTTTTAGCTCAGAAAGCAGCATTCAGGTTATCTCGAGCATTCTCATGATCATAGCATTCAGAAATGACTTTTAGAAGCTAAGTAGAGCTCAAAACAGCAAGAAACGGGCAAACGGGCAGTTTTCCCTCCAGAAGGCGCCAAAATTCAAAATTCAAAGGTGTTAATCAGTTAACGCATATGGTTAACCGATTAACCAAAGGAAAATTAGCCCAGATTCAAAGTTTCAGAGGTGTTAACTGATTAACGCATATGGTTAACCGGTTAACCATAGCAGATTTTGCCCTGTATGTGATTTTGCAAGCCGATTGCACTTGGGGTCCAATTTTGATCACCTTGGAATTCAAATTTTCATGTGGGAAGGATCTAGAACTTCTTTAAAATTCAGATTTCCCTCCAAATGCCCACTCCTCATTCCAAACCATAATTCACAAGCCAAGTTCCAAACTTAGCTTTGGATCCCAAACTAATTGGTATTTAAGTGATCCACTCCAAACCAACACATTCTAGCCTTCATTTTTCACTCTCACTTCAGATTTGATCTCATCTCTCTCAATTTTCTCTCAAAATCCTCCATAACCAAAACCTTCACCCAAAGCTCTTTTTTCATTGAATTCATTGATTCTTCATTGGAATCAATGAATTCTTAAGCATAAACCTTCATCTATCATCATCATTGGATCAATTTTCATAATCAATTTTCGCACAAATCGAGATTTGATTTTGGAGCTTGAGTTGGAAGTGCTTATTTGGAGTAATTTGGCGTAAAAGTGTTTAATCTTCATTCATATGGCAAGAACTATTGTGGATCTTGAAGTTTTTCGGATAATCTTTATTGGATCAACTCAAATTCAGTTGATCAACACTTACCGAAGCAAATCTCCGCTTTGAAGGTTGGAATTCTCGATTCGATTTAATTTTTGAGCTTATCATGTTAATCTTCATATTCGATTGAATTTTGTTGATTTCGATCCGTTCGAATTGTGATGTTGCTATGTAATTATGTATCCATGCTGTTGGATCTCTGTTTTCTGTTGTTAATTTCATGCTTAATTGATAAGTTGATCTGTTGGAACCTTGGATAAGCTGTTTTGGTGCTAGAAGTAATTTTCTGCTGCTGTTTTTAGCTTCTGGTGCAGTGTTAATCGGTTAACCTATATGGTTAACCAGTTTACCGTTTCAAACTTTCAAATTTTTTTCAAACGTTAACAGTGTTAATCGGTTAACGCATATGGTTAACCGATTAACCTGTTCAAAATTCCAGATTTTCTGAACTTTTTAAGGTGTTAACCGATTAACACTGTACCAGAATGTCATATTTTCTATTTTGCTTGCTTGTTTGCGTACCGTTTCGATTCGAATCATCATAGATAAGTGTGATGTATTAGGATTGAAATGTTTCGGATATTTGTCACTGTTTGTGGTTGGTTAATCATGATTTTGTTAACATGTGTGTTCATTTTTCACTTGGTTGCATGCTTGTGTATGTGGATCGAAGTGAGCATTTGTTTGCATGTTTATTTGCTTTCATTTCTTGTTTTTTCTCCACATGTTTGCATCATTTTGCATTGTTGTTAAGGTCGAGACGCGCTTGTGGCAGCTGCTGCCCCACACATTTTTTCCTCCCTCCCACCATTCTAATTGTGCATTTTCATGTTTGCATTTTTCTACTTGTGATTGATCCTTCCTTTGTTCTTCTTGTGCTTTTTGCCATGATCCCCATAGGATTCCTAGTCCCTCCGTTTAGGACGGAAGTAGGAGAGACATTAGGTGTTCAATCTAAGCATGCTAACATTAGGGTAGATGTTCCCCCTTTTCAATCCAAACTTTAGGATCACTTTGCATGACAATGTTAGGGCCGAGTTTCCCTTAGACCTTCCGTGCGTCTCTCTTTCTCATCTCAAACCATTCTAATTCATCTAATAAAGGCGATAAACGTTGCGCGCTACGAGCCTTAAGCTACATGGGGAATGATGAGTGAGGGGTCTCCTCTCGCTTATATAGGGGGTTTAGTATACGTCCCGTTTGGGGGCGATATACGACGCATTCGCCTCCATGTCATAGTCTTTAGGCAAACTCCTTTTTTTCAGAAAAGAGTGTTGTTAAGCTTCGGTTCTACTGCAAACAGGCTTTGTCCCTAACTGCTGGAACGGAGGTTTAACCTTACTCGATTAAAACACTTAATCGACCTGTGGTTTCATGTTAGCCCGAACTACGTTTGTTCTGATCTTTCATGCCAGATGAAAGTACGTAGGCACAAGACGCGATGTCTTGGCGAGCAACCTTTTCCCCCTTCTCTCCCGTAGTTAGCCGAACTACATTGACTCTGACTTTCCCATTGCACGAGAGAATACGTAGGCACAGAGCGGCGACGCGCTCTGCCGAGTCTCTTTTTCTTTTCTTTTGTCCTGAAGCCTGTAGCATAGATAGTTAACACACCCTTAGATAGACAACAATCGTAGATCCCGTCGAGTATGACGGACGTGACGGGTGCTAATACCTTCCCCTTGCGTAACCGACTCCCGAATCCAGACTTGGTTGCAATGACCTTGTCTTTTCCCTTTTCGTTAGGTTTTTCTGATCGTTTCCTTTCCTTCTCTTTGGGATAAAAAACGAAAGGTGGCGACTCTTCTGTTTTCCGCCGGGTGTTTTTCGCAGTTGCGACAACCATGACTATCCATGTTCTATCCTATGTGGATGCTCAAGCCCGGTGATAGAGCTTATCTCTCCAATAATATCTACCCATCCCAACAACAGAAAAATATAGAAGATATCCAAAATATGCAGCATATGAATATTGAAAGCAATAAAGAAATGCAGTAAATAACATAAAGATAAAGCAAGTAAAGCATAAAAGATAAACACCTAAACAAAACAAGAAAGCAAACAAAACTAGGTGAGACCCCAACTCGCAAGGGCTCCCCAGCAGAGGCTAGCGGGATTATACCTAAGTGAATCACACATTCAAATATACAAAAGAGTTACCAACGAAATTTATTTAGTCCCAAAGGACAGGGAAAATATCGATAAAATCCAAGGGAAGAGAAACAGGTAAGGGGGTCGGTTATGCGAAAGGAAGGTACTAGCACCTTACGCATCTGTCGTACTCGACGGGAACCATTTCACTTGCTTCTAGGCTTGGATGAGTTATCTATCTAAAAGCTTCTAGCTAAAAAGAGAAAGGGGAGAGAGAGAGAGAGAGAGAGAGAGAGAGAGAGAGAGAGAGAGAGAGAGAGAGAGAGAGAGAGAGAGAGAGAGAGAGAGAGAGAGAGAGAGAGAGAGAGAGAGAGAGAGAGAAGGGGGAAGAGAGTGAAAGAAGTACTCACGGAGGATTGGGCCCTCGTGCCTACGTACCCTCATAGTGCAATAAAGAAGTCAGAGCTCCGTAGTTCATGGAACAATGAAAGAGAAGAAGAAGATCTGAGCGGACCAGAGAGAAAGAAGAATGGAAGAAGGTGGCTTGCCAAGATTTCATAATATCGTGCCTACGTACCCTCATAGTGCAATGAGGAAATCAGAGCTTACATAGTTCGGGGAACTAGGACAGAGAAAGAAAAGGAAATGGAGACGATGTCAAAACCAAGAGCGAAAAGGAGAAAGCAAGTCCCTACTAGGGATGCAAGAAAAGTGGTGTCAAAACCAAGAAAGAAAGGAAAAGGAAAACTTTGCTGAGGAACTCGAAAGTAAGATGATAACTCCATTGGGGATAAAACAAAAGAATGGTGTCGAAACCAAGAGAATAAAGGATAAGAATCAAGGTAAAGGTAAGATCCACGGAGAACTCAGTGCATTAAGTGGCAGGCAATGATTAACCGAAGAAAGATAAAAGCAAAACTCTGTAGGAAGAGCAAAAGGTTGGTATCAGCAGACGGATTGTGATAAACCAAAATGAGAGTATTGAGCCAAAAGAAGGTGTTTAACTCTCTAAGAGACTCGGTGTGTTAACTGAAAAAATAGCGATTAACCGAAAAGAGAAAGGAGTTAGTTCTGACCGATAGACAGTGATCAACCAAAAGGACGGGTGTGGAACCAAGTAAAGGTTATGACCCAAAGGACGGTACACTGACTGAACAAGTAGTACTTGACTGAAGGAAAGGGTATTTGAACCAAACAAAGGTTACTAACCGAAAGGTGCGAGTTTTTGAACCAAAGAAAGGTTGCTAGCTGCGGGAGATTCAATGTTTAACAGATGGGTTGTGATTAACCGAAAAGAATGAATGATTAACTAAGAGAAGGTGATTAACTCAAGAGAGATTGGTTTTAACAGGCGGACTGTGATTAACCAAAGAACGGGTGATTAATCGGAAGAAGGTGATTAACCCAAAGAAAACTCAGTATGTTAATAGTCAGACTATGGTTAACTAAGAAAAGGACAAATTGGTGTTTTAACTGACAGACAGTGATTAACCAAACAAGAAGGGAGACAAAACTAAGAGAAGGTTGCGAACTTCACTAGGGATTCGGTTTTACAGTTATACTGCATTTAACCGAAGAAAGGATTGACTTTGCTGAGAAGAAGAGAATTTGACTTTAACCAAAAAATGGTTGATCAACTAAGGAAAAGGACTGATTACAAACCTTATGGGGAATCAAAGAATAGTGATTGGCCACAAGGAAAAGGTCTTGAATTGAAAGGAGGAAGTTAAATCCAGGAACAGGAGATTAGGGTACAAGTGATCAAGGATCGACTCGACTGGGAAGGAGAAGACGCTACAGTAAAGAGATAGAGATGACTATTCCAGGCACAGGGTCATATGTCCCCTACCCAAAATAATCAGAATGAGTGTAGGAGTTCTCCACTCTCATTCCTTCCCTAACACCAAAGTGTAGTATGAAAAACGAAACCGACAGAATAACAGCGCAAACTTGTACAAAGCTCCAACGTGTTACGAACCCTCGACTCCGCGGGGAACGAGAGAACAAGGCTCCAAAATATCTAAAAGATAAGAAAGAGGGAAGATCAACTAATCGAAACAAGGTTTCGATCAATTAATCAAAAGGGAATGAACAAGCCAACAATCTTTCAAGCGATTTGAAAGATCATCAAAGCAAACGTGAAGATTATTGATTATACAAAATTAAGCTTGCTCAATGAAGATCAAACTTAATACAATCAAGAAGAAATTACAATGGTAGCAACAAACATCAATTAGCATGAAATACTAATCATGTTATCATGTGAACAAAGGTGTAAGAATGATCATGATCGTACAAGTGTCACAAAATGCAAATAATCGAGAACCAACAAATCGTGCATTGAAAGTTCGCATGCATGCTTCCAATAGAAGTTGAAAAACTCATAAAACATCCCTAAATATCAATCATATCAAGCCATGGAAGTTAAATAAGGAAAGAATATAAAACAAGCTTTAAAAAACACAAAAATGGCATTCTGTCACAGTGGTAATCGATTACCACATGCAGGTAATCAGTTACCTGCTTGAAAATTGGGAAGAAAAAAAGAAGCATGAAAAATAGGCAGGGTAATCGATTACCCATGTATAGGTAACCGATTACCACTGTAACAGTGGTAAAAAATAGCTTTTCAAAAAGCAATTCCAGCATCTAAACACTTATCCAATCATCCACATGCTAGTACGCATTCGAACACGAAACCAAGTTCAAAATCATCAATTAGGCATCAATTGAATCAATTAACTCATCAAGAACAAGAATCAAACAATTGCACAATCACTTTGCACACAAGAAAATTATTGAAACTACATTGCGAACAATATGAAAGTGATCAAAAACTGTAAATTAAGTGAGAAATTCCAACCTACAAGGCGGAGGATTTCCTAGTTGATTGTTGCAAATGAATTATGATGAAGATTGAAATTATAGTATCAAATATGAGATGTCGAAAGAGATGTCACGACACTAATATCTGAACAGTTACTAATATATGAACAAGATAAAAAAGTAGTTAACAGTTATAAAGAGACACAAGCAATTGTTAACCCAGTTTGGTGCAAACACACCTACGTCTGAGGGCTACCAAGCCAGGAAGGAAACTCACTAAACATAATTAGTTTGAAGATTCACAGAAAACTCTCTCTAGTTTACAATCTTCGCACCTAATCTCTACCCGTGCAATTTCTATCTAAGACACTCTTAGATAAGAGACACCTCTCACTCCCCCTCAATCACAGCAGTGATAAAAACAGATTATCAAAATGTAGAAGACACTCTTCAAGGACAATACTTGATCTTGATTAAAAGATTCAATCAAGAACAATGCACTCGCGCTTAATAGCTTAGAGTGGACAACTTACAACTCAAAGACTCAGTCCAATTCACACATCAAGGTGATGAGTGAATGGCTCACAATTAACAATAACACAAGAAGATAGAAACCTTATTCCTTAAGCAACACACTCTTAAAACCCTAGATTCTCTAATATTCAAAATAGGATTGTAAAGTTTTTATATAGTAACACTTTGAACGGGCTTGGGCTTTAGCAAAAACTACCTCTGATTTGATCTTTGAACGGGCTTGGGCTTTAGCAAAAACTACCTCTGGTTTGATAAAATCAAATCAGATAATTCTTCAAATCTTTTCATAATTAACATCATAAAAATAGAACCAAATCAGATTAGGTCAAATCAAACTTCAAATCTTCTCAAGATTTTCTGCATGAAAATAGAACAAAATATTCTGTAGTACTCCACGAATTAACTAGCAGAAGCTCTTTTGTTTAAAGAAGATCTCCATGATGATTTGCACCAACAGAAATTCTTATCATAAAAGAACACAAGGTTGCACAAAAACACAACAAATAAAACATAACATTCTCACTGAATGTTCTGTTCATAAATGTCAAGACATCATGCTTGACATCATGAACTAAAACCCTGCAACATTAAGAATAACCAACTGCAGAATGTTAAGATCATATGTCAAGACATACTATAGGATATCTTGTGATAACACCAAGTTTTACCAAAATTATTGCCAATCATAGAACTAATAAACTCCCCCTTTGGCAAATTTTGGCTAAAATAACCAATTGATCACAAAAGCTCCTAGAACATATTAGAGAGCACAGCAGTAGAAAAACACAAATCTCCTCATATCTCACCAGCAACAACTCCTCATACTCCTTCTCCCCCTTTTTAGCCATAAATAAAGAAATCATACTAAGGGAAACACAATAACATATAACAATTATACATAACCAATAGTGTTAAGAGTGCAGTAAGAACCCAAATAATACAAGTCAAAAGCACATTCAATGCAAGAAGAACAAATTCTGAATAAGCAAAACAACCATAATTCAAAGAACACCATAGGCAAGCACCATCAATTCTCTTCCTCAGACCCAGAGCTGTCATATTCATCATCAGTTGTAGACCCAGAAACATGATCACCATTCCTCTTACCAGAGGCAGAATCCTCCCCATTTTCCTCTTCTTGAGCATTAATAGCCTCCACGTCATTTTCTTCATTCTATTCCAGAACTCTTATCAGGGCTTCCAACTTGAGTTTCCTTTCAGTAGCCACACTAATGACTTCTCCCAATTCCATGCAGGTTTCCTTTAACTCTGAGAAAAACCCTATTTTTTTAGAGAATGTCTTCTCAGCAGATGTGAAGACAATGTCTGGGACATGTCTTCCTGCAAACAACTTATAGTGGAGTGACAACACATAATCCCTTTTGTAGGCCATATCATTACTGGAGAGAATACCAGGATACTGACTCGGAATAATCCCACAAATCAAAGAAGGGAAAGCAATGGGTATGCTGCTTCAGGCCCTTGTTATAACACCCCGCTCCCTAAAATAAATAAATAATAAAATAAATAGCAATTAAATCAGGCAATTATCAGAGTTACCACACCAAGCGGGATATCACAAAAGAAACTCAACCAAATACTTCATTAAATGGTTTTCAATGGTAAACAGCGGAAAATATCATATATACATATATACATCATATTCGGCCATCTGCCTAAAATATACACAATATTCACCAAAGGTTCCAACAAAACATGATACGTCACGGAGTAAAACAAAATCATGAGAAAAACAATAAACTCCCAAAGCCCCGTGTTACGTATGAGAGCATCCCTACGACTCGACTCGTCACTATCCAAGCTAGCTACGCACCTGGATTATATGTACTTCCGAAGAAGCACAGACCACAACAACAATGAAAGGGGTGAGAAATCATGATCATAAATATAGCGGTAATAATGTACATGAATAAAAGGTAGCAATCATATGAATATCATTTAACATACATCAACCAGGACCTACTGTCCAACACCAACACATCACACAAGACAATGCAAAATATGCAACTCAACACCATGATATGCGGTACCGACTCAACATCACCGATGGACACCTGGCCATCAACCCTCCACAAAGGAGCACCGGATAGATCACATACACCCACCAATGGCAATGATTTATCCCCCATCATTCTCTACACAGGAGTACGGATGGATCGCATACACTCCTCCTGAGCAACGATCCATCCCACCATTCTCCACACAGGAGTACGGTTGAATTGCATACACTCCATCCGAGCAACGATTCAACCCCACCAAACATCATGATATGCACGACATCAATGCACAACAATCCAAGCAGACAAGGTGCACACGATCCTACTGATCACATTTTATACATTGCACATACATATTCCACACATCACCATATTCATACATAATCAGGATCATAATCATGATCATAAATATAGCGGTAATAATGTACATGAATAAAAGGTACCAATCATATGAATATCATTCAACATACATCAACAAGGACCTATTGTCCAACACCAACACATCACACAAGACAATGCAAAATATGCAACTCAACACCATGATATGCGGTACCGACTCAACATCACCGATGGGCACCTGGCCGTCAACCCTCCATAAAGGAGCACCGGATAGATCACATACACCCACCAATGGCAATGATCTATCCCCCACCATTCTCCACACAGGAGTACGGATGGATCGCATACACTCCTCCTGAGCAACGATCCATCCCACCATTCTCCACACAGGAGTACGGGTGAATCACATACACTCCATCCGAGCAATGATTCAACCCCACCAAACATCATGATATGCACGACACCAATGCACAACAACAATCCAAGCACACAAGGTGCACACGATCCTCCTGATCACATTTTATACATCGCACATACATATTCCATACATCACCATATTCATACATAATAACATACACCAATTTAATTATTCTAATTAAACGAATAACAAGGAAATTACATTCCAACACCACACATACACTCTTAACTATTCAACACCAATCTTATCTTTAACCATGACCAACAAGGGTCCCACAACACAAGAGAACAGAACAGAACAACACCAAAAACACAAACTGTTGTCATGCTCACTGGCTCACTCGCCTAGCGAAGCATCAGCGAATGCTCGCTACTCGCTCGCCCAGCGAACCCCCTAGCAAAGGAAAACAGTGGCTACTGGAAGCACTCGCTACCCAGTTCGCCTAGCGAAACATCAGCCAATGTTCGCTACTCGCTCGCCTAGCAAAAGTGCTGGCGAATGTCTGCGACTTCACAAAAACCCCACTGTTCAGAATCAGTAAAACTCTCCGAAATCATCCGATTTCACTCAAACCAGTTCCCACAGCACTAGTTCAACATTCCACGACTTAGCTACATAATTTATTCCAGATTCCACCTGCTAAAGCATCAGCTCTACCAATTAAACATTTTCGGCTTAAAATGGTAAACTACCTGAAAACCCCAAATCATCCAAACAATCATTCTACAACCACATGCAACAAAACTATCTTACCAACAACGATTAAAATCACAACAACACATCAAACATGTTCATCAATTCCTACGGGATTGCGGAAAATCCCTTCTACCCAACATTCATGCAAACATACCGATTTTGACCCGTTTCTCCCCCCCCCCCCCCCCCCCTTACCTCGATAACTCGACCAGATTGCTGAAGAATCCGAAGAATGATGATCCTAGCCTTCTTCCTCCTCCTTTTTCTCCACTTGATCGTGCTTCCTCTTCTTCTCTCCTCACCGTGTTCTCCCTTCTCCTTCTATCGTGTTATTTCCCTTTTTTCCTTCTTTCTTTCCCAAACAGCCCCTAATACCCCCAAAAATCCAAATTCCTCTTATTTACTTACTAATAATAATAATATTAATAATAATAATAATAATTAATAATAACAATATTAATAATAATATTACCATTATTTATTAAATTATTATCACTAATAATTATATTATTAATATCAAAGTCCAAAATTTAGTAACCAATCTCCAAACTTAAGGGCACTTACTAACGCACTCAACCACACCTCCACAGAAGGCACACCGGAAATAAAATAACACCGAAAAAGACTAGATAATTAAAATGGGTGTTACACTTGTCGTGTAATCGAAATGACGTCGTAATCTGCCCCGAAAGTCAACGAAGCTAACCGGAGCTGCCGCGTATGGTATATCTGTCAGTTGTTGCAGAACCTGTTATGTTATCACCGTGTCGGCATCAAAACTATCTGAACTTAGAACCTTTCACCAAGTGCAGGATTGCTACTAATGAAGGCTCGTAAAGCTGTTGGTGAAGGAGGCTTATAACAATACTGATCCGGAATTCGCAAGTTAAGCTTTGTGCTTTGTCCTTGTTTGCGGAGGAGAAGATAACAACAATAGTTAATATGAGATCCACAAATTAAAATTGCGTCGAAACCAAATCCATACGGAGTCGTTAATCAGTCCTTAACCTGCACAAAAATAGACACCACAAAACAGGACCGGAAACCAATACAAAAATTGAAATGGAAGAAAATAAATCTAAACGTAGGCAAAAACCATGCACTCATTTTTCTGATGAACCAGCAGCATCAACAGAATGCATCAAAAATATGAAAAGAAGAACTGTAAGACCACCTGTTATCGTTTACATGAAATTACTGCTGAAACTGCGATATTGCAGTGTAGTTGTTGAGTTGCTCAAAATGAAGACCAAGGAAGCGCATGGCTCGACATGATTTTTGTTACCACGAGTGCGTTGTTGTTGGCACGAACCAAATCGGTTATAACCTACATACACAAAAGAAAAAATAGAAAGAACAGCTCTGTGGACTCAAAACCAACACACACTGATACAGACTGATGAGATGAGCTTGACGACTCGATGTTGCTGCGGAAACTTCAATCGTAATACGGTTTTTGTCCAAATCGTCTTCTTCTTGTGATGAAGTCTTGCGCCGACGACAAAATCAGTAGAATGAGATGGTGATTGGTCGGATTCGCGAGAGTGAGAGCGAGATTTCATGCGGCGAAGGTCGGATGATGATGTTGATGATGCGAAGGAGAAAAAACGGTGATGGCGAAAGGTTTATGTGGGTAAAGGGAGGTTAAAGGCGGAAGGTAGTGTTTGTAGGAAGACGGGTTTCGCCGGAGATGAGGTTTGTTCGACGAAGGGTGAGAGGGGAAAGAGAAAGGATTTCGTGGTCTGGGTTTTTCGAAGGAAGAAGAAGAGGCAAGGTGGGTTCGCAGTTTTCGAAGGAGAAGAAGAAAGATGTAATGATTTTTGGCGGAGAAAAATAAAGAAGAGAGGGAAGGTTTGTATGGGTTTCGGTGGTGAATCAGATGAAGAAAGAGGAAAATGGAGGTTGTTGGGTGATGCTTGTTGATGGCCAAAAAAATGGAAGGTGACGGGAAGAAGAAGAGCGAAATGGTCGCGGAAGAAGGGAGAAGAGGAAAGGGAAGGTAGGCGGCTGGGATTTGAGAAAAATTGGGAAGATGAATCAATTTTAGGGTTTAGTTTTGTGGGGCGACAGATTTGAGATTGGTGAGAGAGTGAACAGTGTAGCGGCTAGGATTTTTCAGATGGGGGAAATGAACAGTTCACATCCCCTTTTAAGAGGAACAAAATTAGGGTTCCGAAAAATACCCCCCTTTCACCCGTGTTTTTCTTTTTCTATTTTTTTTTAATTAATTTTTCTGCTTTTAATTTGTCATTTATTTAACAACTCTTTTCTTTTTTTTCTTCTAATTTCTAATTAATTCTAAATTAAATTCTAATCCTAATTAATTAATGTTTAAAAATCCTAATTCTATTTTCTAATTAAAATCTAATTCTATTTCCTAATTAAAATCTAATTATATTCTCTAAATAAAATTCTAATTAATTAAAAAAATAAAATCTATTTTCTAAATGAAATTATAATTAATTAAATAAATAAATTTTATTTTCTAAATGAAATTCTAATTAATTAAAAAAAAAAATCTATTTTCTAAATGAAATTCTAATTAATTAAATAAACTAATTTTATTTTCTAAATGAAATTCTAAAAAAACTAAAATCTATTTTCTAAATAAAATTTTAATTAACTAAAAAACACAAAAAAAATGATTTTAAAAAAATGCCACGTCTCACGCTCTTATTGGGCTAAAATGAAAAGAAACTTGAAAATTCACCATTTATCAAATAAATATGCTAAAAAAAATGAAATGCGAGCTCAAAAGGTTCACATTAATTATTCTGACGTTTTTGATGAAAATATCAAAATAAACTCGGGGAAAATAAACAGAAATGGGCAACAGAGATGCTTAAAAGATTAAAATCGAATGCGCACAAAAATTAATGTGAAATGAAATAACTTGGATAGATACATCAATCAGTCAATCTTGAGAATCGACCGGGACCGGTAAAAATGCTCATATTGGTCAGAAGTGATTGAAAATTCGTCGAGAGATAAAACGAGCACGCTAGGTCGAGTTTAAAGGGAAAGTAGGTCAAAAACTAGCGCCTGCTGTAACACCCTTTTCTACCCCACAATTATCACGGCAAAATTACACAGATTTTAGAGTAAATAAATAAATCTCAATAAAAATCACCTCAAAGGGCGTACATTTATCAATGTCTCAAAATAAGTCAATACTCCATAACACACGGGTTTTCCCAAAATACATTCAAATTTCACAAAGCAAAGGAACTCAAAACATAACTCAAGGTTTTCCTCATAAGGGAAAGTTAGTAAAATAAACAACTGGTATATAGTTTAACTCAAAAGACTCCAACCCGATGTTACATATCAGAGCAAGACCCTCTAAGTTAACCATAAAGGATAACGACTCTAAATCTTCGAAAATAACTCCTCGACGGCGTCCACGGCTATACTTGGTCATCTGCACGTTACCCACGTGGAGGTAACATTCAAACAGGCAGGGTGAGTAAAACAATTCATAATAATTAATGTATAACAATCAATACATAAATGACATATTACTCATATTCAACACATTCATATTCCTCAAAATGCCTTAAAGGCCACAACGTCATAATTCATACAAAAGACTCACAGATGCAAGATGCAACAAAACTCAATGCATGTGGTACCAATCATCACAACTCGATGGACACTGGGCCATCAACCCTCCATAGATCCCCATCAATAGGATCGATTGTACTAGAGAACCGGAGCACATCAAAATACTTCACATCCGCACAGTGGGATTGAAGCCAAAGTAATCGAGGTCCTGAACCGAAGTCCGGATGCACATGAATGCATGATGCACACGTCACAAATCGTCCTCATAATAACATCATATGTGCATCATCATTCATCATATTCATCATCATCAAACGTCATAGCTCATCATCATAATCATCATCATACATCATGTCATCATAGCTCATCATAATAATCATCATCATTCATCATGTTATCACAACACATCATAATACTCATCATCACACATCATTTCGTCAAATAATTCATCATAATAATCATCATCACACATTATTTCATCATATAATTCATCATAATAATCATCATCACACATCATAGAAATCGCCATATAATTCATCATAATAATTAATCTCACACAGCATGTCATCATATAATTCATCATAATAATCATCATCACACATCATGGAAATCGTCATATAATCACGTACAAATCACATATTAGCTCATAGTCATCCTCATATTAGCCCATCATATTATCACATATTAATTCATAATACTACCCCATATTATCTCATATTAATTCATAATATTATCCCATATTATCGTATATTAATTCATCAAATTATACTCGCGGTAATCCTCACGTTATCGCCTATCAATCACATAATTCATCACTGTCATACTCATGTTAACTCATCTCAGAAATCTCAGAATCAAACATCACGGGATCGCTGCACACGATCAACATTCGAGAAACTATGCTACGTTCGCTGTCATGTTCGCTAGGTGAGTCGGGGGAAGTTTCTTCGCTAGGCGAGTCTGGGAAAACATGGTTCGCTAGGCGAAGCTTTTCTTCGCTAGGCGAACATCACGATGACAGCAAAATCTGCTACGCACTAGAACTGATTTCTACCCAAAAACGCATATGATTCACACACCTCATGCCCCCCAAACATCCCTAAATCATCCATAAGGTCATACGACGATAACAGCACAAAACCTACGGTTTATTAGGCCAATCCCGTAACATATTCAGCCCCAAATCACAATTTCCCTACAATTGCCCCGAAGGCATCATAATTTCTCATATCATATATTCTAATCCCTTATAGTCAGTTATATAAAAATCCAAGGTTTTGGCCACAAAGGCCTAAGGTTTCCTACTCCTCATCTCATATCAAATATTCAGTGATACTTACCATTAACCAAACTCTCAGGGTCTCACCATCAATTTCCCTATTTTCCCCCAATCAACCCAAAATCCCTTAAATCTTAAATCAACCATAAACACATCGAAAGGCATACATGGAAAATCATGAAAAGCTATACTCCTCATACCTTAGCTGATTCAAAGCTTTCACGATTATCTTCGGGATCTTCCGAAGCTTTTGCCTCCACTTCTCCCTCCTTAGAGCTCTGGCCTTCATTCTTTTCACGATTAACCAAATGAATCCTAAACCTTCAGATTTCTATTTTTTCAAACTTAGACTTGGGCCACACAATTGGGCTTTTCCCATAACACCCTTACTAACTCCTCTTAATGCCCAATTTACCCTTATTCCTCTTATATTTATTTTAATTCATAATAATATTAATAAATCCATATTACATACTATTATTCCAAAATAAATACTCCAAATATGCATAATTCCTCAATAATTCCCAAAACCACCGAAAACACCAAAAATGAATATTCTCAATTAAATAATTAACTAAAATATTCGATTAAATTTGGGGTGTTACAACTCTCCCCCACTTAAAAGAATTTTCGTCCTCGAAAATTACCTCAAGGAAACAGAGTCGGATACGACTCCCTCATCTGATCCTCACGCCTCCAAGTCCAACTTTCTCCAGCTGGTCCTCCCAAAACTACCTTTACCAAGGCAATCTCTTTACCTCGAAGTTGCTTCTCGTTCATCAATCCGAACTAGCAACGCTTCAACAATCAGATTATCTCTCACTTGTACACCATTCATCAGAATCAATGTACTTCCTCAACTTAGGCACATGAAACACATCATGCAATTTCACAAACGACAGCAGTAAAACAGTCTAACATGTTACTTCTTTCACGCTTCCGCTGCGCCACTCTGATACAGACCAACAAACCAAGGTGTGAGCTTTCGAGACTTCCAAGCTCGGCCAACACCAATTATCGGCGTAACTCTCAAAACACATGATTTCCCCCTTGAAATTCAAGTGCTTTCCTCTTCTTATCATGGTAACTCTTCTGACGACCCTGCGAAACATTCATCGTTTCCTTGGATCCTTTTGATCTTTTTAGTCGTCACTTACGCAATATCAGGTCCAAGTACAACATTCTCGCCTGACTCATATCAACACAAAGGAGTCCTACACCTCCTACCATACAAAGCCTCATACGGTGCCATTCTGATACTAGAATGGTAATTGTCATCGTAGGTAAACTCAACAACGACAAATAACTATCCCCCGATCCACCTTGATCCAACACACAAGCTCTCAACAAATCCCTTAAATATTGGATAGTTCTCTCTGTCTGTCCATCCGTCCGTGGATGATAGGCAGAGTTCAACTTCAACATGGTACCCAAAGCGTCTGCAACTCCCCCAAAATCTCGATGTAAATCCCAGATTTCCATATGATACAATATTCGACGATATCTCATACAACTTCACAACTTCCTCAATATACATCTCAGCTAGCTTCAACATAGAATGATTAATCCTTATTGGTATAAAATGAGTTAATCTAGCCAACCTATCCAAAATCACCCAAATCAAATCATATCCCTCTCACAGTCTTCAGTAAACCCGACACAAAATCCATGAAGATACTATCCCAATTCCACTCTGGAATATTCACTGGTCGCATCAGACCCAACGGTCTCTGATGTTTAATCTTCAACTCCTGACCAGTCTAACCATCATATACAAACTCAACCACTTCTTTTTTCATACTCGACCGCCAACACAATTCCATCAAGTTCTGGTACCTCTTCATAGCACTGGTATGGATACTCAATCTGTAACACCCCCTTCTATACCCCCAAATAAACAATAAAACAATTAAGCACGTATTCAAAATTTCATCAGAGTAACGTTTAAAACATGGTATAAAAGAGACATGCCACATCATACACCAAAACATACAACACCTTCTCTATAAAAGACATGCAACAGTGGGGTAGCTATTAACAGAGGAACTTCGTCCTTACACCCACATTTCAATATTTAGAATTAAAAGCGGAAAATCTAAACATTGAATCGTTTAAACATGTAATCATATAATTTACATATCACCAAGTTTGATTCACAATATCATCATGTTACAAAACATCTGCCAACAGATACATATACACAATGTATCCCAAAAGAATGATATACAAGCCTAACTACCCGGTGCTACATATCAGAGCGAACCAACCAAAAGAATGAAGCTATACTTCACAAAAAGGATCTCCAGCCATCCTAATCAGCAATGCCTCATAGAGCATTATAAAACAGCAGAAGAGTGAGAAATATTACCATAATAATCAATGCATATATATATATATATATATATATATATATATATGTATATATATATATATATATATATATATATATATATATATATATATATATATATATATATATATATATATATATATATATATATATATATATATATATATATATATATATATATATATATATATATATATATATATATATATATATATATATATATATATATATATATATATATATATATATATATATATATATATATATATATATATATATATATATATATATATATATATATATATATATATATATATCACAAAACACAATTATAACATACTCTCAATTCACATTCCTCACCACATCTCATCACAATCATCATATGAATCAGAATATATGCATAAACCCATAATGGATAATCGCCAAACATGTTTCATCATGTACACATCCATAATTCTCGACTCAATCATTCATACACAACCGTTCTCTCCTATAACGAATCACTTCCACACCATGTGGTTTATATAACTCGTCACTCTCATAATTCTCTATTCGAGACTATGGTACATCGCTCGTACCCCACCAGGAACAACCTCTCAGTTATTCTACCCCAATGTTTATGTTACTAGGAATGACACATAGTCATTCTACCCCAGTAACTACTCCACTAGGAACGATATCAAATCATTCTACCCCAGTGAGTTTCACATTCATACCTCATTAGGAACGACATCAAGTCATTCTACCCCAATGAGTCTCACACTAGGAATGACATCAAATCATTCTACCCCAGTGAGTTTCACATCCGTACCTCATTAGGAACAACATCTAGTCATTCTACCCCAATGAGTCTCACACTAGGAATGACATCGCTAGCCATTCTACCCCAGTGCGCACCAACACTTGTACTGCATTAGGAACAACATCAAGTCATTCTACCCCAATGCATCCAAGCACTCATATCTCATTAGTAATGACATCAAGTCATTCTACTCCAATGAGTTTCTCACTAGGAACGATATCACATCATTCTACCCCAGTGAGTTCCACACTAGGAGTGACATCATTAGCCATTCTACCCTAGTGCACCAATACTTACACCTCATTAGGAACAACATCTAGTCATTCTACCCTAATGATCTCGCCACTAGGAATGATATCTCATCATTCTACCCTAATGCGTACCTCACCGACCTCACATCTATCACACAATGCACACATATTCGCAATATGTTCCCATGCATTCACAATATCGCGCCAATGGCAACGAATTCAATCATATTCCTCATGCATTTAATCAATTCAAATAATGCAACATAATCGCCAAACGGCCATAATTCATAATTCATCTCACCATCTAGGATTCACGCCATACAGCTACCCACAGCACATCACAACAGCATAACTATTCAATTCCAACAAGGATTGAATACAACCGAACCACACAATCAACATTGGACAGAACCACAAGAAAAACAAAATGTTGTCACGTTCGCTACTGGCTCGCCTAGCGAGTACCTAGCGAACATTCGCTACCTGTTTACCTAGCGAACAAGCTAGCGAACACAAACAGAAGCCACTGGAAGGCTTCACTACCAGTTCGCCACAGCGAGGCCCTAGCGAGCAACTCGCTACCAGTGAGGAAGTCCAAAATCCATTATGTCCCAAGTCTAGGACCGTTCACCACAGGCTCTCTAGGCGAGGACCTAGCGAACGTTCGCGACTTTCTCGCCTAGCGAACAAGCTAGTGAGTGTCTGCGAACACCAAACTCCAAACTGTCCAGAATTCATCTGGAGCTCCCGATTCACCCGATTCCAACCAAACTCGTTCCAGTAGACTTAGCCTAACATATCTCGACTAATCTACATCATCCCTTCCAGATTCTAACCGATAAAACTTAGTTTCTACCGATTAAACTCATTTCGACCTAAATTAGAAAAATGGAGAAAACATCCAAACAACTCATACAATCCATACACAATTATATACACTAACAAGATGATGATATTTCACACCCTTACCTTGATTAAATCGGAGCTAGAAGTTGTTCTTGAGCTTTTCCAAGTTTTTCCTTCTTCTCCTTCTCTTTTCTCCTCTTTCTCCTTCTTTCTCTATTCTTTCTCTTATGTTTTCTATTCTTTTCTTTTCTCTCTAATTTCCCTTATATATCCTTCTCTTTCCTTTCCCTCTACTTTCCTTTTATATCTTTCTATTTTCTTTCCATCATAATTCTTCTCAAAATATCTACCAATTCATTTTCTCATAAAATATCTCATCTCATCATTAATTAGAGAATATCTAGTAAATCCACATTATTCTACCAAATAGAATAAACCAGTTAAATCCATTAACTCATATAATTGAAATAAATCCAATTAATTAGTACAATTAATCAATTATTGAAAATTGGGCTGTTACACAATCCACTTAAATGTCCTTCCTCAAGAATACTCTTATCCAACTTACACTATCTGCAACACCAACTCTATCACGACACCTCACGATACCGTTTCCATTAATTCAAAAATCAGCTCTTTGATTTTGCTTCATCAAGTTCCACCGGCCTACCAACTCAAATCAGATCTCTAACCTCTTCGAATCCCGTCGAAACACTACTAGTAAGTTTCAACGTACCCAACTTAACTCCATAAGAAGTCTCTTCACAAACCAAACTTATATCCCGAAATCGCTCAATCAGTCCTAACTCTTTTACCATCATCATCGGTATATGCAAAGATTTCCTACTCAATGCATCAGCTACAACATTAGCCTTACCAAGGTGGTAACTCAATCCAAAATCATAATCCTTCAGAAGTTCAAGTCATCCTCCTCGGCCTCATATTCAACTCTTCCTGATCAAAGAAATGCTCCAAACTCTTATGATCACTAAACATCTCAAATCTCGAACCAAACGTATAATACCTCTAAAGCTTCGGCACAAACACAACAACAACCAACTCTAAATCATGCGCCAGATAATCCCACTTATGCCCTTTAAGTTACCTTAAAGCATAAGCTAAACTTGTTGATGTTGCATTAACACACCTCCCAATCCCATCAACGGAGCATCCCAATATACAACAATTGTTCTGTCGGATTCGGAAAAAATCAATACACGAGCCGTTGTCAGTCTTCCCAAAATCTCTTGAAACTTTTCTGCACACTTTGCATCCCAAAACAAAAGCTTGAACCTTCCTAGTCCACTGCGTCAATGGCAAAGATAACTTGGAAAAATCCTTCAATGAATTCCACTAATAATCTGCCAATTCAAGAAAACTTCTAATCTCAAATACAGGAATTTGGAGCTTTCCATTTCTATACAACTCCAACCTTCGTCATATCAATCACAACTTGCCCAAAAAAATGGAAAATCTCGTTCATACTCTACAAACCCACATGGTGCATTAGTCATACTCAAATGGCACCACGAAATACTCATAATGTCCATACCTTGGTTAAAAGAAGTCTCCTGAACATCTCCAGCCTTCACACGAATCTGATGATACCCAGATCTCAAATCCATATTACCGAACACACTTGCAACAACCAACTGAACCATCAAATCATCAGTCCTTGGAAGTGAACAGTTATCTTAATAGTCACCTCGTTCACTTATCTATAATCCACACAGCGCCTCACAGAACCTTCTTTCTTCTTAACCCACAACACTGGCGCATCCTATGGTGACACACTTGAACGAACGAATCTCTTCTCAAGCAAATCTTCGAGTTGACCTTTCATTTCTTTCAATCCCAATGCATACATACAATATGGAGCCCTCAATATCAAACTAGCTCCCGTAACTAAGTCAATCACAACCCCACTTCACGTTCTGGCTGTATATCACTATCTCGTCAGGAAAACGTCCAGACAATCACAATAAATTGGCAAACCACCAACTTCCCCACTTTCCTTCACACTCAAAGTTTCCATCAAAATAAACATCTCAGCACCTTCCTGCACCGACTCATCAAAACAATTCTTAAGCACCTAGCTTAACTCAAAACAATTCACTGCACCGTCATCTAAGCTTGCAAGATACGTCTATCCCATCCAACATGACTCCGTCCACCATCAACAAGAGATTAAGGGTGATCAATCCCTCAAGTTGTCAATAGACAGCCGAAAATCATGATGGGGTATAAACCATCTTTACCAAACTATAAGAGCGTTCATCGACGCACTGAGCCACCACTCCACACTTGCAGCATCCTGGAGAAGCACAAGCTTCTCCCCCACTTGATTCATTCCCACTTCTGCAGACAAAGGTTAGAACAAATGTGTACCGGCAGTGTTTTCACACACATGTCGCATACAAGGGAACAAATAACATTAGACAACTTGTTCGGACGGACCAACCAGGCTCTGATACCACTATGTAACACCCTTTTCTACCCCACAATTATCATGGCAAAATTACACAGATTTCAGAGTAAATAAATAAATCTCAATAAAAATCACCTCAAAGGGTGTACATTTCTCAATGTCTCAAAATAAGTCAATACTCCATAACACACGGGTTTTCCCAAAATACATTCAAATTATTTCAAAGAAACGGAACTCAAAACATAACTCAAGGTTTTCCTCATAAGGGAAAGTTAGTAAAATAAACCACTGGTATATAGTTTAACTCAAAAGACCCCAACCCGATGTTACATATCAGAGCAAGACCCTTTAAGTTAACCATAAAGGATAACGACTTTAAATCTTCGAAAATAACTCCTCGACGACGTCCACGGCTATACTTGGTCATCTACATGTTACCCACGTAGAGGTAATATTCAAACAGGCAGGGTGAGTAAAACAATTCATAATAATCAATGTATAACAATCAATACATAAGAGACATATTAATCATATTCAACACATTCATATTCCTCAAAATGCCTCAAAGGCCACAACGTCATAATTCATGCAAAAGACTCACAGATGCAAGATGCAACAAAACTCAATGCATGTGGTACCAATCATCACAGCTCGATGGACACTGGGCCACCAACCCTCCATAGATCCCCATCAATAGGATCGATTCTACTAGAGAACCGGAGCACATCAAAATACTTCACATCCGCATAGTGGGATTGAAGCCAAAGTAATCGAGGTCCTGAACCGAAGTTCGGATGCACATGAATGCATGATGCACACGTCACAAATTGTCTTCATAATAACATCATAGGTGCATCATCATTCATCATATTCATCATCATCAAATGTCACAGCTCATCATAATAATCATCATAATACATCATGTCATCACAACTCATCATCACACATCATTTCGTCATATAATTCATCATAATAATCATCATCACACATCATAGAAATCGTCATATAATTCATCATAATAATTAATCTCACACATCATGTCATCATATAATTCATCACAATAATCATCATCACACATCATGGAGATCGTCATATAGTCACGTACAAATCACATATTAGCTTATACTCATCCTCATATTAGCCCATCATATTATCACATATTAATTCATAATACTACCCCATATTATCTCATATTAATTCATAATATTATCCCATATTATCTCATATTAATTCATCAAATTATACTCGCGGTAATCTTCACACTATCGCCTATCAATCACATAATTCCTCACTGTCATACTCATGTTAACTCATCTCAGAAATCTTAGAATCAAACATCACGACATCGCTGCACACGATCAACATTTGTGAAACTCTGCTACGTTCGTTGTCATGTTCGCTAGGCGAGTCAGGGCAAGTTTATTCACTAGGTGAAGCTTTCTTCGCTAGGTGAGTCTGGGAAAACATGGTTCGCTAGGCGAAGCTTTTCTTCGCTAGGCGAACAACGCGATGACAGCAAAATCTGCTACGCACCAGAACTGATTTCTACCCAAAAACTCATACGATTCACACACCCTATGCCCCCAAAACATCCCTAAATCATCCCTAAGGTCATACGGCGATAACAGCATAAAACCTACGATTTATTAGGCCATTCCCGTAACATATTCAGCCCCAAGGCATCATAATTTCTCATATCAGATATTCTTATCCCTTATGGTCAGACATATAACAATCCAAGGTTTTGGCCACAAAGGCCTAAGGTTTCCTACTCCTCATATCTCATATCAAATATTCAGTGATACTTACCATTAACCAAACCCTCAAGGTCTCACCATCAATTTTCCTATTTTCCCACAATCAACCCAAAATCCCTTAAATCTTAAATCAACCATAAACACACCAAAAGGCATACATGGAAAATCATTAAAAGCTATACTCCCCATACCTTAGCCGATTCAAAGCTTTCACGATTATCTTCGGGATCTTCCGAAGCTTTTGCCTCCACTTCTCCCTCCTCAGAGCTCTAGCCTTCATTCTTTTCACAGTTAATCAAATGAATCCTAAACCTTCAGAATTCTATTTTGTCAAACTTAGACTTGGGCCACACAATTGGGTTTTTCCCATAACACCCTTACTAACTCCTCTTAATGCCCAATTTACCCTTATTCCTCTTATATTTATTTTAATTCATAATAATATTAATAAATCCATATTACATACTATTATTCCAAAATAAATACTCCAAATATGCATAATTCCTCAATAACTCCCAAAATCACCGAAAACACCAAAAATGAATATTCTCAATTAAATAATTAATTAAAATATTCCGATTAAATTTGGGGTGTTACACCTGCAAGCCTAAATACGAGACTTTTCAATCGTTAACTTTTCTCGTATACTCGAGACACAATTTAGCCAGTTCGTTTGCACATCTAGGAAATTTGTTTTGGGTAATCATTTTGTGAATTATCCACGGTAAAATGTGCGTTATGCTGTACAAAATTTCACACCACACCGCACACATACTTGTCTTGATAACCTGGCTTAATCCTTGAGTCAATCCTGTAAGACCTGGGCTTAGACAACACAGAACAAAAGGTACGAATCATATGCACAATGGTAGATGATATGAAGAGTGCATAAATGATGAAAATGCAATGATATATACAGCTAGAAATTCAGGGTCAAAATTAGGGTGTAACAACAGTAACTTGGTTAGCCGTGATCACTTTGCAAACTTGATTATCAGTTACCTCCAGTTCACTAGCCTCTTCCTCATCCCTTCCTAGAAACCTGTTAATTACATCAGCAGAAAACTCAACACATCTTCCTCTCACAAACACCTTCATAAATTCCTTGCTATTTCTATCAGTAATGTATTCAGGAATGTTCATAATGAACTCCTTGACCAGCATATCATAGCACTTGGAAAAGCCAACCACAGTCTTCATCAACCCTGCATCAGAGATTAACTTCATGACTTCCTTGATCTCAATAGCATCCTTGCCCAATTCTCTCTCCAAAGCAACTCTTCTCTAGTACATAAACTTCCATTTTGCCACATTATCAATGGAGTGGAAAGACACATTGTCTAAAGGAGCAGCAGGCACAATATCTGTTACTCTCTTGGTAGCAGATCTTTTTACAAGTGTGATGTCCTGGACATCATCCTCAACATCTTCTTCAGACTCAGTTTCATACCAAGCCTTTCTTTTCTTAGAGACAGGGGTAACTTTACTCCAAACCTTAGGGGGTCCAACAGCAGGTTTCTTCTTATTACTCTTAGAGGGAGATTGATCAATCACAGATTTACCTCTCCTAATCTTCAACCTCTTGGCAATTTCAGGAGCCACATTCCTAATCAATTCATCATCGGATGGAACATTATCATGATCTACAACATCATTAGAGACATTAACCTTTTTCTTACTTTGATCAGAACTACCAGTTTTGTTCTCCACACCAGAAGTACCATCATCATCATCATTAGCATCACCTTCCATCCTTCCTTCTTTGAGCACATAGTTAGCTAACTTGTGCAGGTTATCAGTGTCAGTGTTCTTCTCAGAATGAGATCCATCAACATCTTTTTCTTCACCCTGGTTAGCATCAGTAATGGGAATAGCATCCATTCGAGACAGTGGGGTAGAAATCCCAGAAACATTGTGACTTCTATACAGAACCTTAGTAACCAACTTCCTAATGGCTCTATCAACATATGCACTACCCTCTTTGGTCCCATTTTCAGTTGTTGAATCAAGAGGAGTATCAGAAGATTTACCTATAAGGGCCCGTTTGGAACCGCTTGCATGTGCGTTTGTGGATTTTATCACTTCAGCATCATCACATGGAACCATGGCTAGAGGAGCTACATCAAGCACGTCATCAAATGAGATGCTCACAGGTTGAGCCTTAGTCTTAGATTCAGACCTAGCAGATTTGGACGAAGTAGAAACATGTTTTGAAGACATCTTAAGATTTTTATAAGTGAGAGAATGGGGTTCAAGCAGAGGTTCTGTGAAGGTATGGGAGATGAACGAGCAGTTGGAGTGAAAAGTGTGGTTAGGGTAGCGTGTGGAAGTGACTTTTAATGTGTTTTGAACTAATAAGTGATGTTGAGACATATTTATTTTTGGAAAATACCAAACCTCTTGAATGATATTTCCACTAAGCAATAATTGCTACAAATCCTCATAAATGCAAATCCCTAATTTCCCTCTTAAAATTTCAAATTAACTAGCATCTAATGCCTTATTGAAGATATCACCTAGCTGTTCCTCTGTAGCAACATGTTCTAAAGCAATGATTTTATTTTCAACAAACTCCCTTATAAAGTGATAATGGATATCAATATGCTTGGTCCTACTGTGTTGAATAGGATTTTTGGAGATGTTTATAGCACTTAAGTTGTCACAATACAATGTCATGACATCTTATGTGACATTATATTCAATCAGCATTTGTTTCATCCAAACTAGTTGAGAACAGTTACTCCCAGTTGCTATATACTCAGCTTCAGCAGTAGATAGAGAGACACAATTTTGCTTCTTGCTTAACCATGATATAAGATTGTTCCCCAAAAAGAAGCAACCTCCTGATGTGTTTTTCCTATCATCAGCAATTCCAGCCCAATCAGCATCACAATATCCAGACAACACCAGATCCATGAGTGTATAGCATTCCATACTCATTTGTTCCATTAATATACTTCAGAATCCTCTTTACTTGATTGATATAACTCACTTTTGGTTCAGCTTGATATCTAGCACATACACCTACGACAAAGGCAATGTCATGCCTGCTTTCTTTAAGATATAACAAGCTCCCTATCATACTTCTATAAAACTTTGATCCACATTAACACCCTTTTCATCTTTAGACAACTTAAGATGGGTAGGTGCAGGTGTTCTCTTTTGACTGGCATTCTCTATCCCAAACTTCTTAACTATATTCTTGGCATATTTACTCTGAGATAAGAATATAGAATCTTCCATCTGTTTGACTTACAACCCAAGAAAATAGGTTAATTCACCCACAAGGCTCATTTCAAATTCTGACTGCATTTGCTGAACAAAATGTTGAACCATCTCATCAGACATCCCACCAAACACAATATCATCAACATAGATTTGAGCAATCATGAGTTTTCCTCCTTCTTCCTTGATAAACAATGTCTTATCTATGCCACTTTTCTGTATATATTATCAACAAAAAATTCAGTTAGTCTCTCATGCCAAGCTCTAGGAGCTTGCTTCAGTCCATACATAGCTTTCTTCAACTTATAAACATGATTGGGAAAAGTTGGATCAATGAATCCCTTAGGTTGTTCCACATAGACCTCCTCATTTAGGTATCCATTTAAAAAGGAACTCTTAACATCCATCTGAAGCAACATGAATCTCAGAATGCAGACAACTCCCAAAAGTAATCTGATAGATTCAAGGTGAGTTACAGGAGAAAAAGTTTCATCAAAGTCAACCCCTTCAATCTGAGTGTATCCCTGAGCAACCAGTCTGGCTTTGTTTTTTGTGACCACTCCTTTTTCATCAGACTTATTCTTGTAAACCCATTTTGTGCCAATCACATTTGTTCCTTCAGGCCTTGGAACAAGATCTCATACTTCACTTCTCTTGAATTGCCCTAGCTCTTCTTGCATGGCATTGATCCAGAATTCATCAGTTAATGCTTCTTTGACACTTTTGCTTCAATTTTAGACACAAAACAAGAGCTTGTTATGACTTCTTTGGATCTAGTAGTAACCCCCTTATTTAGATCACCTATGATAAGATCCATAGGATGGTCTTTCTAAATTATGTTAGAGGGTCCCTTGTTTACTAGTTCAGGTTCAGGTTCTGTATTAGTAGGATTAGGATCAGTGTCTTTGTATGCAGACTCTGCTGAGGTATCAAGGGATGTTCCAACATCTTCTAGGACATCAGTCTCCTTATGCACATCATCAACAACAACATTGATGGACTCCATCATAGTTTTAGTTCTGGAGTTGAATACTCTATAGGCTCTACTATTAGTAGAATAGCCCAAAAATATTCCTTCATCACTTTTTGGATCCTTCTTTCTTCTTTGGTCACAATCTGCCAATATGTAGCATTTGCTTCTAAACATATGGAAGTATTTGACAATAGGCTTTCTTCCCTTCCATATCTCATACAAGGTGATCATGGTTCCTGTTCTTAAGGTCACTCTATTATGAATGTAGCAGGCAGTGTTCATAGCTTCAGTCCAGAAGTGATAAGGCAGTTTCTCTGCATGGACCATAGCTTGGCAGATTCCTGGATAGTTCTATTCTTTCGTTCCACAACTCTATTTTGCTGTGGAGTAATGGGAGATGAGAAAAATTCCACAAATTTTTGGTTTTTAAATTCCTTCCCATGATCACATCTGATTCTAACAACATTGCTCTCATTTTCTCTTTGAATTCTTTGATAGAGATCTTGGAACACATCAAACACTTCAGATTTTTCTCTTATAAAATTCACCCAAGTATATCTAGAGAAATCATCCACCACCACATAGGCATACTTCTTTCCACCAAGACTCTCCACCTGCATAGGTCCCATCAAGTCCATGTGAAGGAGTTCAACCACTTTTGAAGTAGTGAGATGTTTAATCTTCTGGCCTGACATCCTAGTTTGCTTTCCTATTTGGAATTCACCACAAACTTTTCCTTCTTCAATATTTAGCTTAGAAATCCCTCTGATAGTTTCCATAGAGATGATCTTCTTCATCCCTTTTAGATGCAAATGACCAAGTTTTTGGTGCCACAGTTTCACTTCATCTTCTTTGGCTATAGCACATTTAGAATCTTGAGTAACCCATAGATAGCAGTTGTCCTTAGATCTGACCCCCTTCATAATCACTTCACTCTTTTCATTTGTAACAAAGCATTCCAATTTAGTGAAGTTGACATTGAGTCCTTGATCACACAGTTGACTGATTCTAATCAAGTTGGCATTTAATCCTTTAACCAACAACACATTGTCAAGGTTTGGAACTCCTGAGCAATTCAATTTTCCAACCCCCTTGATTTCACCCTTGGCTCCATCACAAAAGTCACATAGCTAGTAGAATGGGATTTGATGTCTACTAAGAGATTTTTAATTCCTGTCATGTGTCTGGAGCACCCATTGTCAAAGTACCAATCTTCCTTAGCTGAGACTTTGAGAGACACATGAGCTATCAAACTAGTAGCAGCGGCTTTAGGAACCCATTACTTCCTATTAGAAAGAATGTTGTGATTGGGTCTAGATTAAGGGATAGGTTTATGATATCCATGCAGTCTGAAGCAGAAAGGCTTTATGTGACCAAAGTGTCCACAGTAATGACATCTCCATCTTTGGAATCTTCCTCTTAGGTGGTTAGGTTGTCCTCTGCCATGATGTTAAGACATCTGATGTGACATATTTCGCTTAGGCCCATATGGATTGTGGTGTGAAGAGGGATTACAGTCTGAAGATGGTTCCTTTTCTCCATCAAACCCTATTCCAGTCATGTCTCCTGCCCTTTTTCCAACCTGAAGGATTTCATCAAAAGTGTTAGTACCACTATTCAGCATTCTAACAGACTTGGACATTTGACCAAGTTGGGAATTCAGTAGTGTAACTTCATCATTCAATTCAGAGATAGTTTTAAGATGCTCTTCCTTTTCAGCCTTCAGTCTGATTATAAGTTTTTTCTGCTTTTCTCCTTGATGACATACTTCTTCACTTCTAAGACACAACTCTTTGTAGGAAGTTGTAAGTTCTTCAAAGGTTAATTCATCATCACTAGAGTCTTCATCAGAGTTATATCTCCCAAACAAAGCAGTCACATGTTTAGCAGATTCTTCTTCAAGATCACTTTCAGAATCCTCATCATTCCAAGAAATAGCTAGGTTCTTCTTTTGTTTCTTGAGGTAAGTAGGGCATTCAGCTCTAATGTGACCAGATCCTTCACATCCATGGCACTGAATCCCTTTGCTTTGAGTGGATTTTTCTTCAGACCTGGTTCTTCTACCAGCATCATTAGACCTACTGATGTCATATGAGTTATTCTTGACATTTGGTCTTGACTTCATACCATCCTCTTCATTACCTTGTTAAACTGTCTTCCAAGGAGCACTATAGCATTGGATAAGCTTTCATCAGTATCCCCATCACATTCATCCTCTCCATCTTCAATATTGGACACAAAGGCTATGCTCTTTTTCTTATCAAATTTGTCATGTATCCCCACTTTAAAGGTTAAAAGGGATCCAATAAGTTCATCCACCCTCATCTTGCAGATGTCTTGAGCTTCTTCTATGGCAGTTACTTTCATATCAAATCTCATGGGAAGAGACCTGAGAATCTTTCTTACAAGCTTTTCTTCTGACATCTTTTAACCTAGGGCACTTGAAGCATTGGTTATTTCAAGGATATTCATATGAAAATCATGTATGCTTTCATCATCTTTCATTCTTAGGTTTTCAAATTTGGTAGTTAGCAATTGAAGTCTTGACATCTTTACCTTAGAAGTACCTTCATGAGTAGTTTTGAGTATCTCCCAAGCATCTTTAGCAACTTCATAATTGTTCACCAATATAAATCTATTTCTATCAATTCCATTGAACAAGGCATTCAAGGATTTAGAATTTCCAAGAGCCAGTTCATCCTCCTCCTTAGTCCACTCTTCCTCAGGCTTCAGGTCAGATATAGCTTTTCCATCTTTCCCAATACTCACAGGGTGTTCCCATCCTTTTATGACAGCTTTCCAAGCCTTACTATCCAATTATTTCAAGAAGGCCACCATGCGAGGTTTCCACTAATCATAATTATTTCCATTCAGAACAGGTGGTCTGTTCACAAATCCTCCTTCTTTGTCCATAGTACCAGAAAGTATCATCCCTAGATCTCACCCAGAACCAGAGCAAGACGCCTGCTCTGATACCAATTGAAATTCTGGTATCAGATATGAGATGTCGAAAGAGATGTCACGACACTAATATCTGAATAGTTACCAATATATGAACAAGATAAAAAAGCAGTTAACAGTCGTAAAGAGACACAAGCAATTGTTAACCCAATTCGGTGCAAACACACCTACATCTGGGGGCTACCAAGTTAGGAAGGAAATTCACTAAACAAAATTAGTTTGAAGATTCACAACAATAAGGAGGTTATCTTGGAAATTTGTCGGGATTATAGCCCTTTCCTCGCATTTCAGATGTTTCAAACCAGTTCAAATAAGGAGGTTTATCTTGGAATTTGTGCTCTTTCCGGTGATTCAGTCTATGCTGTTGTTTTTTAGGATATTTCGGTGTCCGTCTTTTTACCGGTTATTTCGTTGCGTTCTCGCATTTTTATTCGCCGATTTAATTGATTTTCATTGTTTTTTTCCTTATGGAATTATTAGCAATTTTCTAGATTTTATGTTTTATTTTTAGATTTTTAATAGATTTTAAATAGCTTTTTCTAGAATATTAATTGTTTTTAGAATATTAGGGTTTTATTAATTCTTCTAGATTTTTGTTAGATTTTATTAATCTAGTTTCATTTGATTTAGATTTTTTTAGAATGAATTTTAATTAGGTTATTAGAATTTTATTTGGATTTGGGTTTAATTAGTTGATCTTGGAGAACACGTTGCAGCATTAATCTTTACCAGCTTTTTAGTATTAGCAAGGCTTGTTTTATTAATTTTTAAGAAATTCATCCAAGTTCATCCAAGTTCATCCAATGTTCATATTTTTCAAGAAATTCGTCATGATCTTCATCGTGTTTTGCATGTTCATAACAATTTTTCAGATCTTCTTGAACTTCATCATGTTCATATGTTCATCGTCATGCTTTTTCCAGAAACACTCAAGATCTTCAAGAACCTTCATCATCTGTTCATCAAGATTCTCCAGAAATTCATACAAATCTTCATCAACCTTCATCTGTGTTCATCACACCTTCAACGTTTTTCCAGATTTCTTCAACCACATCACACCTTCAAAATTCTTCCCAGAATTTCATCAATAGATCTCCAGATCTCTGAACGTTCATCAATCTTCAACAATAGATCTCCAGATCTTCGAACCAACTCCTTCAGATTTATGGATCTACATATGCAACTTCATGATCTAGATCCACAAACTTCACCATAGATCTATCAACCATTACAAACTCCTTCACCTCATACGATCTAGAACTTCAGATCCAAACCACTCAAACTCCAAATCATCAGTCCGTCACACCGATACATCTTCGATCACCTTCACCACTATGGCTTTGCAAACTCCAGATCCAGATTTACATATTCGTTTTCTTCATCTCACATGTCCAGATTTCGAACTCGTCCTTTTTCATCCTCGTTTCAGTAACACAAACTCATCAACATTTAGATCTTCATAAATCATTCGTCAACACATGCAAACAAAGCTGAAAGAGTTGAGACAAAGAGAGTTTGAGAGTGAAAGAAGTGGAGAGGTTTTGTTTCAACAAGAAGAACGGACGAGAGGTTGAGAGAAGTCTTGATCGGCGGCGGCAGAATAGGTTAAAAATGACGGCGACGCTGAAGAGGAGGAAGGCTAGGGTTTCGTTTTGGGCAAAAATGAAGAAGATGATGATCATCCGTGAGACTCCTTGGACGGTTAGTGGGCTTCGGCCCATTTATTTAATTTTTGGATCTTACCCCCGTGTCCATTATGCGTCCCCCCCTCTACTGATTGTTGTGTGGCGAATTTGGGCTTCCAAACCTTTGGCCCAACGGTATTCATGCTGCTAAACACCCCTGCTAGACTGTTACACCCGCCTGTGCTATTATTTTTTGTAAATGCTTTTTTTAATACATTTCAATATTTTCTTTTAGAATATTGCATACATTTTTGTTAAACATGTGTATGTATTACTTTACTATTTTTCTTTTAAAAAATTATAGTAGTTTCTTTTTAGAATATTATGGCATATATTCTTTTGTATAGAATTTTATATTCTATATTCAAATTCAATTTCTTTTAAATTTCTATAGAACTTTGATTTTTCTATTAGAGGTTTATTTTCTATTAAAAATTGAATTCAATTTCCATTTTTTATTGGACTTGTTATCTCATTTTCCTTTTGTAGATCGATGACGGCACTTCCGTAAACCGTTATTAATCAAATTTTTGATGGATAATGTAGGATCCAAGACCACTTATTTCTCTCCTCATTTTTCTTCTTCTGATTTTATTTTGGATTTTCTTCTGGTTTGGTCCGTGTGACACGATTCAATTGGAGGATGAATCTCAATATCATTTCTTTATCTTGTCTTTGACACGGATATCAATATGCTACCTCTTAAGGTTTGACTTCTCTTATAAGTCGAACTACGAAGGTTTAGCGTCACATTGGTCCTGATTCGAGTTTGAAACATCATCATCAAGGATCAAAGGAGAAGAGCTTGGAATGGAGCTTGCACACAAAGTCAAGGGTCAACGGAACCACTCCGTTCGGTAACATTATTTTTATTTCATCTCTTTCATCTCTTTACTGCAACCATCGAATGTTGTGAGCTGTAGCGTTAGATACGTGGGAAATGGTAATTAGGGGGCTTCCTCTCAATTTCTTAGAGTGTTTAGTGTACACCCTTTGGGTGATATGCGACGCATTCGCTCCTACGCCTTAGGACTTAGCGTGTGCGTCCCGAACTTCCCTTTTCTCCTGCATCCTGGCGATTGAGACTCCTTTTTCTCTCGCATCCTGGCGATTGAGACTCCTTTTTCTCTCGCATCCTGGCGATTGAGACTTCCCCCGTTCTCTCGCATCCTGGAGATTGATATCCCTTCTCTGGCCCCCGTGCAATCGAGACCCGTTTTCCTGTAGTTAGTTGAACTACGGTTGCTCTGATCTCTCATATCTGTTAAGAGTACGTAGGTATAGGATTGCGATAATCCTAGCGAGCACTTTTCCCTATTTTCTGTAGTTAGCTGAACTACAACTGCTCTGATTTCTCATACTATATGAGAATATGTAGGCACGAGACGCAATGTCTTGGCGAGCACACTAACAACTAATTTCTCTTTTCTCTCGCTTCCGTGCGATCGAGACGATCCCGCTGACGACTAATATTCCTTTCTCTTGCCCTAGTGCAATTGAGAACAGCCCATAGTTTTAAACCCTTTAGGTTCCCGTACCTTTAAACCAATGACATACTACGTCCGTTCTACCGCAAACAGGTAAAGCCTAAGTCTCCAATGGTCGAGCAACATACACCTAACTGCTAGAATGCATACGCTAGTATCGTCAACCTTTTCTCTCACTCCCGTGCGATCGAGAACACCAAGTTTACCTGTAGTTAGCCTGAAATACGTTTTGCTCTGATTTCTCATGCCAAATGAGAATACGTAGGTACAAGACGGCGATGTCTTGGTGAGCAAAATTTCCTCCGTAGTTAGTCGAACTACGTTGACTCTGACTTTCCCGTTGCACGAGGGAATACGTAGGCCTAGAGCGGCGATGCTCTGTCGACTCACTTTCCTTTTCTTTTGTCCCTGAGACCTTTAGCGTAGATAGTTTCAATCACCCTTTTAGATAGACAACCAAGCGTGGATCCCGTCGAGTACGACGGACGCGAGGGGTGTTAATACCTTCCCCTTGCGTAACCGACTCCCGAACTCGAGACATGGTTGCGATGACCAATCTTATCCCATTTTTGTCAGGTTTTCTCTGTTCCTTTCCTTTCCCTCGTTGGGATAAATAACAAACGGTGGCGACTCTTCTGTCATTGCCGGCACCTTTTTTCGCAGTAGCGACAACTGGAGACTCTGCTGGGGACTCCAACGGTTCCCTATGCGAGTCAAACCTAGCGCTTGTTTGTTTATCTTGGGTGTATGTGTTGCACCCCGAAATTTGACCAACCGGCTCCCACATTTGGTTTATGTTTCGACGCATTTAGCATTCACATTCGCATACTGCATGCATTGCAATTTTCTCAGTCAGATTGATTTTATCGGGATTGCAGCCCCTGGTGTTTCAGGCTGTTCAGGACGGTTTGAATAAGCGTATTTTGAGAATTGGTGCTCGTTCCCTGTGTTTTCAGGCCATCTCGGTGCCCGGGTTTCGTTATGGTTGCGCAATCGTTTTATAATCGATTTAATCGGCCTCCTGGCAATTTTTAATTTTTTCTCTTTTATTTCCTATATTTTTAAAGCATTTAATAGATTTTTAATAGGGTTATTTGCTTTTTAGATAGTAAATAGGTTAGTATTTTGTTTTTAGAATTTGGTAGATATTGTTTTAATAGTTTTTTAGAGTTTTAAATAAATATTCCTTTTTTTTTTAGAGATTTAATAGATTTTAAATTTTTTTTTAGATATTAGTTTTATCTTTTAATAGAATATTTTTTAAATAGATATTACTATATATTACTTTTCTTAAATAAGAATAGATTTTTTTTAAAATAGGATTAAATGTTTTTAGATTTTATTAGATTTTATTTGATTTTTCAGATTTAATTAGAATTTTTAAATAGTTTTTTTTTAGATATTAAATAAATCTTTTCTGTTTTTTTAATAGATTAATTAGAGGTTTTAATTAGGTTTTATTAACTTTTGTTTTAGTTTAATTAGGGTTTTGTTCTTAATTTTCTCGTTTAGTTAATTAGGTAGCATTAGCACTTAATTGGGTCATTAATCAGAGTTCAATCCATATTGGGCCGTTTATCCAGAATGTTCAAAAGCCCAATTCCCAGTCCAGCGCCAAGTGTCATATATAAGCGGCCCCACGTGTATTCTTCAAGGGCTGGCCACCTCATCTTTCCATCACTCAGAAATCGACACCTCACCATCATCTCTTTCCTCTCTGAGCCCCACGTTACCCCACTCTCTTTGCAACCTTTCTCTCAGCTGACACCTCACCGCCACGCGTCCGTTTTCCCCCCACTCCCTCAGGACACGCGTCCGTTTCTCTCTCTCCTTGCATGCATGCGCGCCACCTGGCTCCTACCAGTCAAACTCGCCGGAAAACCTACCGCCGGCCATGCAAACAGTTCAGAACTTCACCGGTGAAATCACACGGTGGTTCCTACGGCTGAATCTCGCCAGAAAACCACCAGATTCATCATCACGTTCATCACCTTCCTATCGACCTCTTCGCCGGAAACTGCACATCCACCGGAAAACACAAAATCCTCAGCAACTTTCACCGTGTGTTCATCAAAAATCCACCGGATTCATCAATGTTCATCTTCTGCTCTTGCATTTCTCCAGATCTGCGCCAAAATTCCATCACGTTCTTGAGGACTTTTCCAGAAAGTCATAACAAATTTCATCAGGTTTCAAGAATCTCCATTATTATCATCCGTTCATCAATTCTCTCCAGAAACTTCCGATCAAGAAACTCATCAAATCTCCAACGATCTTCATGGAACGCTCACCGCTCGTAATTGTATTCATCAGATCCTTCAAGAATGTTCCAGATCTTCAATTGTTCGCTGGATCTTCACAAAAGATCTTCATATGTTCATCAACCTGGATTCGTGTTCATCAATGAACGTCCTCAAATCTTCAATGTTCTTCATGATCTTCATAGATCACGCATCCAGATCATCGGAAAAACTCAAAGATCTCCAGATTTATGCAAGAAATCAATTGGTCTTCTAAGATCTGTTCAAGAACCTGTTCAACATTCATCGTCTTCGTCTTGTTTCTTCCTCCGTTTGTCCAGAAATTCATAGATCTGCGTGAAGGTCTTCAAGAATCCAACAAGAAACTCCAGATGATTCCAGATTTGTAAGATCATCAGAGATCATCGCCATGATCATCGTATTCACCCAAATCTCCAGAACTTCAAGGATCCCCTCAGATATTCATCAGCGGTGTCATGCGTGCTAAAGATCACTTGTGATTTCCTCCAGGTTAGTGATTAGCTTCTGTTCCTTCTTTGAGAGGTTTGTAGAATTAGGTGGTGATCGAAAGCTGAGGCAAGAAACATTTAGGTTGAACTGAGAGGTTTGAGTAGATTGAGAGTGTGAGATTCGTAGGGAGTTTCAGAGGGAGAGAGGTTCGAGAGAATGGTAGCGCCGTTTAGGGTTTCTGAGGGTTAGGGATGAACAGTAGTGGAGAGGGAGAGTTAGGAGAATTAGGGTTAGTTTTCACTAGTGCTGAGTGTGTGAATGGGATCTGGGCCTTAGGCCCATTGTGGTGGACATGTGCTGATCCTACTCCCCGTTTTCCCTCGACACCCCCTCCCCTAGCGTGGGATTTCGTTTGGGCCTAGCCCAGATTTTCTATTCGCACCCCCCAGTGGGAGGTCCAATAGAATAACAAAGCGAATCTTCGCTATTCGCCCCCCCCCCCCCCCCCCCCCCCCGTTTGTTTTTTTTTTGTTTTTTTCTTTGGTGTTTTTCTGAAGCAGTCTGGGCCCAGCACAGTGATATCTGCACCCCCCTCCTGGGCCCAATGCATTTATGCAGTGTAAATAATTGCTTGTTGCCACCCCTGTTTTTAATTTTGTTTGAATTTTCATATTATTTTCATGGTTGCATATAGTTTACTCAAAAAATCATAATAAATTCAAAAATAGTCATTTTTCCATGGGATTTTTTTCCTCATTCTCATTAATGTCTCAAGAAAATTATCAAAAAATAAAAGTAGCATTTTAATCATTTTTTCTATTTTTGGTGAATTTCCACATTTAGTTGCTTTTATTGCATTTTAGTTTGTATATCCATTTTGTTGAATTTTGTTTAGCCATTTCCTTTCATATTTTGATGTGATTCTTTTTCCTATGGTTAGATTAGAGTATTAGGTTCCCTTAGAGATTTATCTCACATTTTTGTGATTTAATTTAGGATAGTTTTGAACCATCAATATTAGGGTGACTAGAATTAGGGTTAAACTTGACGTAGGTGCATCATAACACTTAGATTTTGGGTTTTTTAGCTTGAATTAGGAGCTGGGAAATATAGGGTATGTAGGGTAGATGTATAAATCCCCTTAAAATTAATTTTAGGATTTTTAATAATATACTACTATTTTACTTGATTTTTGTAAATAGTGTGATTGTTTGGTGTGGCCATTATGGGCTTTTGCATTGTTTGCTTGGGTTGGGCTTGTGGAGCATGAAGGAGCATAAGAGAAGATTGAAGATGATAATCAAAGTTGGATGCATGAATATTCTGGTGCTTGAAAATGTTTTTGAAGACATAGGAAATAGGAGAAGTTAGGAAGAGCCTTAGAATAGACTAAATTCTTTGTACAAGCATGGATAGCTTCTTGTGCTTCCATTCCTCTCTATGACATAAAGTCCCTCTAGTGCATTCACCTCCCTCCTTTGGAGGGATAAGTGGCTTATCTTAGAGGTAGAACTTTGAGGGAACCAGTCTTTCATGATGATAAACACTTATAGGCTTCCTTTGGTTGTCAATGAGCTGTTTTATCATTCCAACTTATTCTGTTAAGTGATTCTCTTCTGGAGTGCTTGCCTTGAAGATGGAGCTCACCTAAAGCTTGGAGGCCATTGAAGTTTGACCTTGGAGTTCAATTGAAGATGTTACTGTTTTGCTTTTAATCAACTGTCAGAGTTGGATGTGATTTTCAGAGCTGCTGCTGTAGGAGCTGGGGGCTGTCAGAGCTGGTTTTGGGGTTTTTATTTTCTTTGTTGTATTGTTTGTTAATTTTCCCCTTAGGTTTGAAGTGAAGCCGTTTCACTTTGCCTATTGTTTCTCAGGTTCGAGGTTGAGTGGGGCTCCCTTGCCTCGCTTGTATTGCTGCATCTCATGCATTTTACTGCTTTACTGTATATATGTTGTTTCTTTTCCGTTTATCCCCTAGGATCTCTGTTTCTCTCTGCGCAAGAGAGAAATATGACAGACATTAGGCTCTAATCCATGCATGACAAAATTAGGATAGTTTTGATTCCCATTTTAACCCTAGGTTTTAGAGTTCTTTCTCTTCTATCTCAAAACAATCAAAAAATACAATAAGAGGTTAAACATCGATAAAAGACAGTTCTTGCGTAAACGACTGAAAACCAATCAAAGTGTCATTTTTGTCCGCTTGGACCCATAATAAGGAGAAAACCTTTTTCGGAAGGATAAAAAACAGTCAGACAAATATGTGTCTTCCGTAGCCCGAACTACGTTTGCTCTGATCTTTCATGCTGTATGAAAGTACGTAGGCATAGGATGCCGTATCCTAGCGAGCAACCTTCCCCACCTTTCCCGTAGGTAGGAGAACTACGTTGACTCTGATTTCTCGGTCCAGACGGGAATACGTAGGCATAAAGTGCGATACTTTGCCGAGTCATTTTCTTTTCTTTTTAACCCGGACCCTTAGGGTAGATAGAATAACAATCCGTACTAGAAAACAAGCATGGATCCCGTCGAGTACGACGGACGTGAGGGGTGCTAATACCTTCCCCTTGCATAACCGACTCCCGAATCCAAGATTTGGTTGCGATGACCATTCCTTTCCCGTCTTTGCGTAAGGTTTACTCTGAGCGTTTCCTTTCCCTCCTTTGGGATAAATAACGCACGGTGGTGACTCTTCTGTTCAGCCGGCGCCGATTTTCGCAGTAGCGACAGCTGGCAACTCTGCTGGGGACTCCAACGGTTCCCTACGCGAGTCAATCCAAGCGCTTGTTTTCCTGTCGTGGGTTTTGTATGGATTTACGTTTCTGTATTTTACATTTAGCATTATATTATTGTTATTATTGCTGTGGGTATGAGGGGGTTCTATGATTGAGAGATAAGCCGGACCTGGGCTTGAGTGCACCTAGAATTAGTTGTGGAAATTAGTGGGCGTGTGCATGCTTTGCATGCACTAGTGTCTCATGAAATCCACGCTCAGACGAGGTCCTCTTGGTTGACTTCTTTTTCAACCCTTTGGGTTGAGGGGGTTGTTGGTTTGGAGGATTGTCGACTCTGGGGACCGATCATTTGGAAGTTGGCTAAGTGAGGCCTCTTCAGGATATGATGATGCCACACCTTCTGGGTATCGTATCATCAGTCTTGAAAGTCTGTGACACCGACGACCGCATAGGATGCCGAACTTGTATCAGTTTAGGTCCATACCCGTGAGTGGGGGGGAGGTTTTTGCAGGAAACTTGACTTCCAGACAACCCGATATTTTGGTCTTCTCGTCAGAGCGAACGTACTCCGTCAGCAGCGCAGCAGTATTTAGAGATTGTGGGGCTGTGATCCCGTATTTGCTGCATATTGCATTGCATTTGCATAGACATGTTTTCATCATGTTGCATATCATTCTCCAGTTAGCCAGAGCTCTTATCTAGCCGTTGTTTTGATTCTGAGGGTGATTCTCCGGTGATTGGTCTGAACAAGTGTTGATTGGTAGAAGACGACCAGGGGGTTGAGATAGATTGGGGCAGAATTGAGCAGTGAAGTCAGTTGAAGGTTGTTGGTAGCTACGTCAGAGGGCAACTTCTGGTTTGTTGATACCTTGTCAGGGTTCACTATGACGACTAACCCTCTGTATGGTTCTACTTCCGAGGCAGACTTTCCGCAAGTGGACAACCTTATTGCAGACCAGTTTGTGCAACCTCCGGTTAGAGACAGAGACCGACGTGAGCAGTTTGTTGTCCGCAGTGAGCGACCTCCTCCTATCAACAGTCAAGGTGTTATTTTCCATGTGGCGAATATCCGAAGACAGATCCCGGTAGTCAGGAATGAAGACCCAAGAGCTCCTGAGTATGACAGAAGGCTCCAAGTGTTGGAAGAAGGAGTGAAAGCCTTGAAAGTTAAAGATGCTGCTAACCTCAATGCTGTAGACGTGTGTTTGGCTCCTGGCCTAATACTGCCTCCTAAGTTCAAAGCGCCGAGATTTGAGAAGCACAAAAGAAATAGCTGTCCGAAGCAACATTGGGTGATGTTCTGCCGAAGAATGACTTTGTTTGTGCAAGACGACAAGTTGATGATTCACTGCTTTCAGGATAGTCTGACTGGGGCATCTCTGAGTTGGTGTATGCAGTTAGAGAGTAATCATATTCGATGATGGGTGGATTTAGCCAGAGCTTTGCTGAAGCAGTATGATTATAACCTAGACGTGGCTCCTCATCGCATACAGTTGCAATAATTGTCTCAAAAGAAAGATGAACCTATCAGGAAGTATGGTCAGAGATGGAGAGAATTTGCTGCCAGAGTGAAGCCGCCGCTCCTAGACTGAGAGTTAATGAGCATGTTTGTAAACTCCCTAGAGAGCCCGTATTTTGAAAGAATGCTCGTAAATGCACCAAATTGCTCCGCATTGGTAGGATTGGGTGAACGCATTGAGCGTAGCGTGAAAATTGGAAGAATTCAGATTGTTTCGGGCGGTCAGGCTAGCGAAGCTGAGTCTCTTGGCATCTACCAAACTAAAGAAGGAGTTGTGATCAATGCCATCATGCCAGATGTTTGGTATTCTCGAGCTGAATCAGTGAAATATGTGGGTTATTCATCTCCTGTGTCTTGTTATGCTGGACGGACCAATGGTGCCTAGGGCACCATATCAGGAACTTTATGTCGCTTCTCTTGCCAGTCAGCGAGCTCGTGGCCGAGGTTCTCAGAATCAGCGCCAGAATCAGAACAGACCTCGTAACAACTTGGAACGGAGGAATGCTCCTTCCCACCCAGTGCCTATGTCGTGTAGCCAGTTGCGGCCATCTTTGATCCAGAGTTCTTCGGTGGAACCTAAAGCTCTTAAGCCTATTCCAGAACCTTACCCTCCTGGGTACAATTCCCCCGCTCAGTGTGGTCACCATGGCGGATCCCTGGGGCATTCAACTGAAGATTGCAAAGCTTTTCAGGCGACAGCACAACAGTCGATCGACCAAGAGTGCATTTCCTTTCCAGAAGGAGTTTTGTCTGTTCACGCCTACCTCTCAGTTGTCTGAGCTCGCAGATTCAGAGGGTTTATTTTCGAGAAGCCAGTGGTCCAGACAGGCCGACACCCTCAGCATTGGCAGTCCTCAGGCTGTTATCATTTGCATTTGTAGTTTCTTTTCTGTTAGTTACTACTTGTTGTTAAATATTGTTTGTTTCGAATGGTAATATTGATAAAGTGACTATGCATTTTTCTAAATTAATCATGTCGATGTCGCTCATTTACTGCCTTGCACTGACACTTGCATTTTATTCACTCCACTTTGTCAAAATGATTAGCAAAGATCGGAGGGATGATGACAAGACTGAATACTCATAACCGATGATCGTATGCTTTCAGATAAAACCTTGTCGATGACGTACAAGGCATTGTTTCAAATCCCCTAAACACTGGAGATATAAGGAGTTAGTCCCTTATTAACCACTTCGAGCCAGGAAGTAGAAGTTTTTCGGACTTTTAAACCCTCACGTCTCAACCCGGGGCAGGGTAGTTGTCAGTTAGCTTGACCAAGTGTTCAAGTCTTATAGAGGAGTGTTGCCTTTTGAGGACCAATCAGTTTATACCTCTCCAGAGGTCGTACCTCGTCAACCACAATAGTTAAACCTCACCAATCAGGAGTGAGACAGTTACAATCCTTTCGGAGCAATCAAGACAATCAGTGTCACACGACTTTGTTCCAAAAGAAAAAGAAAGAATAAGAGAGCCCGCTAAGTAAAAAGAACAAGAAAAAGCTGGAAAGCTAATACTTAGGCAAAAATCAGGGCATCCCGCTGGACTACAAGAGAAAAATTGAAAAGAACTCAAAAGGAGTCAGTCCAGGCAAAAGTTAGGGAATCAAAAGAATGAAAAAGAAAGGATATAAAAAGAAAAATCCTCGAACAAGGACAAAGTCGTGTGGATACAGACACCGAAAACGGAAAAGGAGTAACTGTCACTCTAAAAAAGAAAAACCTTGTGAGTTCCTTAATTATGGTGCTTACCATTCAACATACCTCTCGAAGAGGCGAGCGCTCGAGCCAGGTTAACTGAACTTTAGGATCGGAGATCATCACGTAGAAGGGGTGGGTACAAATCATAATTTGAGCCAAATATCCTTTGCTTCACGAACCGTGAACCCGACCACGATACAGCCCTTAAAAGACCTAATTGAGGCAAGGTTTATTCTGAAAGCGCATTACGATAAGGTTGAGTAACCTGACTCCCTCTTGACTTGCTAGTCATATCCTTGTTGCATTTTTCACTGATCACATAAGCACTACGGTTGAACCTTGGTTCATTCGTCACTCACAATCATGACACGTAAATGAGTGACAACACAATTTTTTCAAAATTTGCATGAACACTGCATTAAAATTACCATTCGGGAATGAACAATTTTATTTGCAGTTTGGTAGTTGACAGGAAAGAAATTCCAACAGGGAATAATCGAACAGGATTGAATAATTCAACGGTCTGGATCAGAATGGTGTATGTTGTGAAACCCTGTAAATCTGGGGCATTGACTGCTAGTGAGTTCAGAATCAGTCGGTCTGAGGACCAGTCTCGAAGCATCGGTTGATTACGGGGCAGGTTGCTGGAGACTAGTGTTGGGCCTGTTTGCTTAGCAGACACAGTTCCCCATGAAATTCGCGCTCAGACGAGATTCTCTTTGATGATTTCCCTTATGATCCTTAGGATCTGTCGGGATTTTGGATTTGAGATTTGTCGACTCTGGGGACCGATGATTTGTGATTCAGCTAAGTGAGGCCTCTTCAGGAGATGATGATGCCAAACCAGAAATGGTGAGCGTATCATCATTTCTTGAAAGTCTGTGACGCTGATGAACGCATAGGATGTCGAACCTTATCAGTGGATAGGTCCATACCTGTCAGTGGGAGGGTTTTTGCAGGAAACTTGATTTCCAGCCAACCCGGTATTTTGGTTTTCGCTTCAGAGCGAACTTATCCAGTCAGCAGCGCAGCAGTATTCAGAGCTTTGTGGGGGTTGTGATCCTGTGTTTGCTACATCTTACATTACACTTGCATAAGCATCTTTGCATCATTTTGCATGTCATTCTCTAGCTAGCCAAATCTCTTATCCAGCCTTTGTTTTGATTCAGAAGGTGATTCTCCGATTTTTATTCTGAGCAAGTGGTGAGTGTTGGTAGACGACCAAGTGGTTAAGCAGAATCAAGCAGTGAAGTCAGTTGAAAGTTGTTGGTAGCTATGTCAGGGAACGACCTCCAGATTGTTGATACCTTGTCAGGTTTTACTGTGATGACTAATCCTCTGTATAGTTCTCTGCTCGATGAAGACTTTCTGCATGTGAACAACCTTACTGAAGCTCAGCCTGTGCAGCCTTCTATTGAGAATCAAGATCTACGTGAATCGTTTGTTGTCCGAAGTGAACGTTCTTCTTCTCCTGATGCTACAGATTATCGTGATGCTGTTTTCCCTGTGCTGAATTCCAAAAGAGAGGTTCTGATAGTGAATACTAAGGACCCGGGAGCTCTTGAGTATGCTAAAAGGTTTCATGCGTTGGATGAAAAACTCAAAGCCTGGGAAATTAAGGATACTGTTGGTTTCAATGCTTCAGACATGTGTCTGGTTTCCGGCCTAGTGTTACCTCTGAATTTCAAAGCACCGAGGTTTGAAAAGTACAAAGGGGATAGCTTCCTGAGGCAACATTTGGTGATGTTCTGTAAAAGAATGACTTCATTTGTGCACAACGACAAGTTGATGATCCACTGTTTTCAAGACAGTCTGATTGGGGAATCTCTGAGTTGGTATATGCAGTTGGAGAGTAATCAGATTCGATCATGGATGGATTTAGCCAAGGCTTTTCTAAAGCAGTACGAGTATAATCTGGACATGGCTCCCAGTCGCATGTAGTTGCAAGAATTGTCTCAAGAGAACAATGAACCCTTCAGGAGGTATGTTCAGATATGGAGAGAATTTGCTTCCAAAGTGCAACCGCCGCTTCTAGACCAAGAGTTAGCAGACATGTTCGTAAACTCCTTGCAGAGTCCGTACTTTGAAAGAATGATTGGAATTGCACCAAATTTATCTGAATTGGTAATGGCAGGAGAACGCATTGAGAATGATGTAAAGACTGCAAAAATTTAGAATGTCTAAAGCAATCAGGCTAGTGAAACCTAATCTCTCTGTAGCTCTCAAACTGAAGAAGAAATTGTGATCAATGCAGTCATGACAGATGTTGGGTATTCTCAAGATGAATCGATGAAATATTTTGGTTCTTCATCTTCTCAGCAGTCAGTATCTTCTGTGTCTCGTTTTTCTGAACAGACAATTATGCCTAGGGCGCCACATCAGAAAATTTGGGTCGCTCCTCAGGAAAATTAACGAGCCCATGGCCGAGGTTATTTAAATCAGCGCCAGAATCATAATAGGCCTCAGAACAACTTGGAAAGAAGGAATGCTCCTTTTCATCCAGTTCCTATATCGTACCACCAGCTTCTGCCACATTTAATTCAAAACTCTTTGGTGGAACCTAAGACTCTTAAGCCTGTGCAAGAACCTTACCCTCCTGGGTACAACCCCCACGCTCAGCGTGGATATCATGGCGGATCCATGGGGCATTCGACTAAAGACTACAAAGCCTTTCAGGCAAAAGTGCAGCAGTTGATCGACAAAGGGTGCATTTCCTTTCCAGAAGGAGTTTTGGTTGTTCATGTTAACCTCTCAGCTGTTTAAGCTCACAGATTCAGAGGGTCGTTTCTAGAAGCCAGTGGTCCAGACAGCCAGACGTCCTCAGCATTGGCAGTCTCTTTTTATCATTTGCATTTGTAGTTTCTTTTCTGTTAATTTCTACTTGCTTTTAAACGTTGTTGTTTTGAATGGTAATATTAATGAAGTGACTATGCATTTTTCTGAATTAATCATGTCGCTTTCGCTCATTTGTTGCACAGCACAGACACGTGCACATTTTATCCACTCCACTTTATCACTATGATTAGCAAAGATTGGAGGGAGGATGACGAAACTGAATACTCATAACTGATGATCGTATGCTTTCGGATAAAATCCTGCCTATGATGTACAAGCATTGTTTCAAATCCCCTAACACCGGAGATATAAGGAGTTAGTCCCTGGTTAACCACTTCGAGCCAAAAAGTAGGAGTTTCTTTCGGACTTTTAAACCCTCACATCTTAACCCGGGGCAGGGTAGTTGTCAGTTAATTTGACCGAGCGTTCAAATGTTATAGAAGATTGTCCCCATTCGAGGACCAATCACATCTTATTCCTCTCAAGAGGTCGTACCTCATTAACCATAATGGTTAAATCTCATCAATCAGGAGTGAGACAGTTACAACCCTTTTGAAGAAATCAAGACAGCCAGTGTCACACGACTTATTTCAAAGAAAGAAAAGAAAAGAAGAAAAAAGGAAAGAACCCGCTAAGTAAAAAGAAAAGAAAAGCAAATACTTAGGCAAAAATGGGGCGTCCCGCTGGACTTCAAAATTGAAAAGAACTCAAAAGAGTCAGTCCAGGAAAAAATTAGGGAACAAAAGAATCAAAAGAAAGGATCTCAAAATAAAAATCCTCAAACAAGGACAAAGTCGTGTGATTACAGACACCTAAGACGAAAAGGGGTAACTGTCACTCTGGAAGAAATCCTTGTGAGTCCCTTAACTATTACTCCTACCATTCAATAAACCTTTTAAAGGTGAACGCTTGTGCCAGGTTAACTGAACAGTAGGATTGGAGATCATCACGGAGAAGGGGTGGGTATAAATCATACTTTGAGCCTAATATCCTTTGTTTCAATAACCGTGAACCCGACCACGATACAACCCTTAAAAGACCTAACTGAGGCAGGGTTTATTCTGAAAGCGTATTATGATGAGGTTGAGTAACCTGACTCCTACATGATTTGCTAATCATATCCTTGTGGTATTTTTCACTAATCAAATCAGCACTACGTTTGAACTTTTGGTTCATTCGTCACTCACTATCACGACGCTTAATAAGTGACATATTTTTCAAAATTTGCATGAACACCGCATTAAAATTACCATTTGTGAATAAACAATTTTAATTGTAGGTCAGTAGTTAACATGGAGGAAATTCCAACAGGGAATAATCAAACAGGACTAGTTCATTCAGCAGTCTGGATCAGAATGGTGTATACTTGGAAACCCTGTGGATCTGGGGCATCGACATCCGGTGAGTTTGGAATCAGTCAGTCTGAGAACAAGTCCCGAAGCATCGTTTGATTATGGGGTAAATCATTCAAGAAGAAGTTGATCAGAAGTGAATCATCTTGAGATTCCATCAATCAGGGGCATATCACTCAGAGTTTCTTTGAGTTGAGGGCAGATCCCTCCAATATTCAATCAGATCAGGTTAATTCGCTTCAACGCTCATTCAGGGGCAAGCTACTTCAAGAGTACATTGAAGCCAACCATGTTGAGAGTTGGTTAATCAAGGATGAATCCTTCTGTGGTACAGATTCTGGGGCAAGCCATCTCGAGGTCGTCTCATGGCAAGCTATTTTCTGCTCAAAGTGAACTTCCCCAAGAATCGGACTAGGGCAAGTTGAATTACATTGGGGCTGTTTCTCAAGCAAGTTTGTTCTCCTCAGTAAGATTTAAGTGTCGGGGAATCGTGTCATTACCCTCATCAAATAACCTTAACCTTCTAGAAAGGCCTTGCTGTCATTAGATCGTCATCCCACAGCCTAAACCTGTTACCTGTCAAAACCGTGTAACCAATCATTTCCAAAGCCTAGTTCTCGTCTAGCAAACCTTCAAACCAGTTCTCGTCTGGTCAACCCTTCAGTAAACACCAGTTCTCGTCTGGTGCATGTCAGCTTTTTAACCAGTTCCCGTCTGGTCACCCTTTCTTTAACCCACTGTTTAACCAGTTCTCGTCTGGAAAACACAGTTTTAAAAGTCTAGTTCTCGTCTGGCAAACCAGAAATCAGTTCCCGTCTAATACCCAAACCAGAAATCAGTTCTCGTCTGATACCCAAACCGGAAATCAGTTCCCGTCTGATACCAAAACCACAGAAGTTAATTCTCGTCTGACAACTTAACCCTTTTGCTACCAGTTCTCGTCTGGTAGTCCACCCTTGAATGTTAGTTCTCGTCTAGTATTTCCCTTCTAAAATCCACTTTTGTTGGTAACCAGAAAAAATCCATATCACCATAAACCTATCCCCATCCCTACACCAAACAAAAATCCTAAATATACCTGGCACGATAATTCCCAGTGACTCACGTGCTATCACGTTCCTCGACACGAGGCTCGATTGATTTTAGTTCTCCATGATTGGTGTTATGTATTCCCTATGTTGATGTTGTTAAATCAAGAGTATCTAACCAGCAGAGAGGTGCAGTTTAAGATTGCAACAAGTTGAGATGACACTTATCCCTTATCATAGCAGGAACAAGATTATCCTCAGTAGGTCGAGATTGGTCATCCCCAGCAGATTTGGGTTTATCTCCCTGACAAGCAGATTTGGGTTTATTTCCCAGCAGTGGGCCGAATGCAGTGTTGTGTTCCCACAGTGTCCATGTTTTTGGCTCCTTCCCCCTCAGGGTCTAAGTCATTGACTCATTCCCTAATCAGAGGTTGATATTGTTGAGTTGTTATTCTCATTTACCCCAAGCAGAGGTCGATGCCGATTCCCTCATTTAGTAATCTCCAGCTGAGTGGATTTTGATTTCAGGCAGAGGAGGGTTATTTCTCAACAGTTTGCTTTGTACCCTAGAAGGCTTTGGTGTCCTAGGAGGCCTTTCATGGCCGTTTTCCTCGGTGGAGTTAGATTTAATTTCAATGGTTGATTTTGTTTCCCCTGTAGAGTCGTTGATTCCCTAGTAGAGTGACCATGTTTCCTCCAGCCGAGGCATTTGTTTTTCAGAAGATTCGTATTCTGGTGGGCCATCTAGGGCGTTTTCCCCAGCAAGGTTTGATTTGATCCCCGGTGGAGTTGGATTTCTTCTCTCTAGTATTTATTTTGCTGGAGCAGTTCCTTTTGCATTTTGCATCATGCATAGCATCCTCCCAAACGCGTAGCATTTCCATTTCGTATGGAGCATTACGCTATATCCAAACATATGCATTTGAAACATAAGTCAGGTGGTTACCACTTTGTTCCCAGGTGTATTTCTAATAGATGGTTGATTTATGTTGCCCGCGTGGTATTCAGACTCGGCAAGTTGTGATTTATTTTCCGTTGCCTAAATGGTATCCAGGCCATGGCAGTTTCCGTTAGTCCGTGTGGTATTTAGACCCCGGCTTACGTTTTCCCCAGCGGCGTCGCTTGACTTCAGTTGGTGGTATTATTATGAGCCCTATATGGTGTCCAGACCATGGCAGCTTCAGATTTGTGTTGTCCGTTGAGTATCCAGACTCCGGTCAATCTCGTGGAGTATCCAGACTCCGGTATCATAGAAGGTTATCTTTTTGCCCGTATGGTATCCAGACCATGACAGGTTTCAATTGATCTGTTTCTCGTAGGGTATCCAGACCTTAGCAACTAATGATGTGATTTCTTTTGTGTGGTATCCAGACCGCGGCTCATATTATTACCCAACAGTATTGTCGAATTTCAGCTGGTCATGTTGTTGTGAACTCATGTGGTATTCAAACCCTGGTAAGTATATTTGTGAGGTACTCCTTTCATCCGTCGAGTATCCAGACTCCGGTCAATTTCTTTGTGGTATCCAGACCACAGTAATATTTGTGATTGAACTCCTTCTTCCGTCGAGTATCCAGGCTCCGGTGAAGTTAGTTGGGTATCCAGACCCTGGTAATTATTCGTGATGAATTCTTTTGTCCGTCGAGTATCCAGACTCCGGTCAATTCCTGAGTGATGGTGTTTTTCTTTCTCTGTTGAGTATCCAAACTCTGGTAAAGATCTCCTTGTTGTATCCAGACCACGGTAATTGTTGTTATTATGCTTTGTCTGTCGAGTATCCAGACTCCGGTAAAGGCAGTTGGGTATCCAGATCCTGATGAATATATTTGTGATGTTTTGCCTCGTCCGTTGAGTATCCAGACTCCGGTCACCTTCATTGAGTGTTCAGACTCCAGCAAGTTGACATATGGTATCCAGACCATGATAATGTAAAACATATTTTCCTTTGTCTGTCGAGTATCCAGACTCCGACAAATTTCTAGTTGCAGAAGTGTGTTCTTTTGTCGTCGAGTATCCAGACTCCAGCAAACTTCGTTGATTCATTTTGTTCGTGCAGTATTCAGACTCCGGCAATTTGAGATGGTATTCTTGAACTCACATGGTATCCAGACCTTGACATATATATTCATTGGGTATCCAGACCCCGGATTATGTTGTTCTCCAGCGGTGTCGTCAGACTTCGGTTGGTGGTATTTTGTGAACTCAGATGGTATTCAGACCCTAATGAGTGTTTCTTCGTCCGTTGAGTATCCAGACTCCGGTCAATCATCGTTGTGCATCTAGGCTCCGACTACTTCGTCGAGCATTCAGTCTCTGATTTCTCCGTTGAATATCCAGACTCCGGTGAATTTTCAATTCGTGACGTATTGCTTTGTCCGTCGAGTATCCAGACTCTGGTCAGGTTCCGCTGAGTATTTAGACTCTGGTAAATCCCCAGTGAAGTCGCCAATTTCTTCGAGCATCTAGGCTCCGGTTTTTACGTCGAGCATCCAGGCTCCGGTTATTATGTGGAGTATCTAGACTCCGATAAACTTCGTTGAGTATCCAGACTCCGGCTTTTACATTGAGCATCCAGGCTTCGGCTCTTTCTCGTCGAATATCCAGACTCCGGAAAATGTCGTTGATTCATTTTGTTGGTTGAATATCTAGATTCCGACAACTTGAAATGTCATCCTTCAATCCAGATGGTATCCAGACCACGATACATTTTTTGATGAACGAGTTCATCTTATTATGTTTCCCCAACAGAGTTACTTGGTTAAGTTTCTCCTTTCTCCCTGCTAGAGTTGCTTGGTTAAGTTTCTCTCTTCCCTAGCGGAGTATTCTTGTGAATTATCAGATTTTATCAGCTTCGGTTGATCCGGCCTTCGGGTTCGATGCATGTGGCGTTACACAGATGCCTGCTGGATAGCATAAGATTAATCGTTATTGATTCGGCCTTCGGGTTTGATGCTCGCTTTTATTTAGCGAATGCCTGCTGGTTAGCAGAAGATCAATCGTTATTGATCTGGCCTTCGGGTTCGATGCTCGCTTTTATTTAGTGAATTCCTGCTGGTTAGCAGAAGATCAATCGTCATTGATCCGGCCTTCGGGTTTGTTGCTCGCTTTTATTTAGCGAATGCCTGGAGGCGATGCCAGATGTCCTTATCTTCGGGTTTGATTGCTCGCTTTTATTTAGCGAATGCCTGACGGCAATGTCAGAGGTCTGATGCTTGAGGTATCCTATATCTGGTGAAGATGTCAGATTTTCTTACCAACTTTATAGTGATTTCTGGAGGCAACGTCAGATGTTATGGTTATCTGGCGGCGATGTCAGATGTTTGTGTTTCTCTGGCGGCGATGTCAGATGTTTTGGTTATCTGGCAGCAATGTCAGATGTTTGGTTTCTCTGGCGGCAATGTCAGATGTTTTGGTTTTCTAGCGGCGGTGTCAGATGTTTGTGGTTATCTGGAAACGATGTCAGATGTTTCTCAACCTTGTGGTCTGGAGGCGATGTCAGATGTTTCTCAGCATTGTGTTGGTCTGGCGGCGATGTCAGACGTTTATCAGTTCTACAGAAGTCTTGCAGCGATGTCAAATGTTTGTCAACTTTCTATTTGTCTGACGGCGATGTCAGATGTTTATCAGTTTTCCATTTGTCTGGCGGCGATGTTAGACGTTTATCAGCTTTGTGGTTGTTTGGCGGCGATGTTAGACGTGTATCAATGTTATGTTTGTTTGGCGGCGATGTCAGAAAATTTTATCCCTTGCAGATTTCTGGCGGCGATGTCAGATGCCTTCTTCCAACTTAATACAAAAGTCTGGCGGCGATGTCAGATGTTTCCTATCAACTTTGAGATGATTCAACTTAATATCGATGCCTGTTTTTATTTAACAGATGCCTGACGGCGAGATCAGATGTCTGACGGTGATGTCAGATGTTTTTCCGACTTAGCGTCGATGCCTGACAGCGATGTCATATGATCGTTCCGACTTAGTGTCGATGATTTGAAATTGGTAATCAACCATCTTATTATCGTTGCAACTACCACATTCATTTACTTCCGGAGATCTTTGTTCCTTGTCAGATTTTGCAGTTCTCTTTTTGTGGTTGCCAAATTTCCGAGTTTTTGGTATTCAACTGTCTTTTACCTTTGAACGTTTGAAAGTCGTTCGCTTTTCAACCCTTCAGGTCTAATCCATTTGAATAGGGGCAGCTGTTGTACCCCAAAATTTGACCAACTGTTTCTCGCAATTTGGCTTGTGTTTCGTTTCATTTGCATTTGCATCTGCATACCGCATACTGTGCATTTTTTTCAGCCGGATTGATTTTATCGGGATTACAGCCCTTTCCTCGCATTTCAGACGTTTCAAACCAGTTCGAATAAGGAGGTTTATCTTGGAATTTGTGCTCTTCCCGGTGATTCAGTCTATGCTGTTGTTTTTTAGGATATTTCGGTGTCCGTCTTTTTACCGGTTATTTCGTTGCGTTCTCAGATTTTTATTCGCCAATTTAATTTTTTTTCATTATTTTTTTTCCTTATGGAATTATTAGAAATTTTCTAGATTTTATGTTTTATTTTTAGATTTTTAATAGATTTTAAATAGCTTTTTCTAGAATATTAATTGTTTTTAGAATATTACGGTTTTATTAATTCTTCTAGATTTTTGTTAGATTTTATTAATCTAGTTTCATTTGATTTAGATTTTTTTAGAATGAATTTTAATTAGGTTATTAGAATTTTATTTGGATTTGGGTTTAATTAGTTGATCTTGGAGAACACGTTGCAGCATTAATCTTTACCAGCTATTTAGTATTAGCAAGGCTTGTTTTATTAATTTTTAGTTAGTTACTATTAGTTAGATTTTTGTTCAGCTTTATTAATAGTTTTAATCTTTAGTTTAATCATAATCAGCTTTTAAGTCAGCTTTAATCACTAATCAGCCCTCCTAATCAGGATTTTGCAGGTCCATTATGCAATTCGCTGACATGTGTTAGGCTATAAATAGCTTGTACACTCTCTCTCATCAAAAAGGCTGACACGTTACCCCCCACAGCTGGCGCCAACTCACCATGCAAACCCTAACCTAGCTTTGCCGGTGAAATAAAAGCCGCCCAAACCGCCAGAAAACCTCGTCAGAAAACCCAAACCTCCCGCCGGAAACTTCATCCAAGTTCATCCAATGTTCATATTTTTCAAGAAATTCGTCACGATCTTCATCGTGTTTTGCATGTTCATAACAATTTTTCAGATCTTCTTGAACTTCATCATGTTCATATGTTCATCGTCATGCTTTTTCCAGAAACACTCAAAATCTTCAAGAACCTTCATCATCTATTCATCAAGATTCTCCAAAAATTCGTACAAATCTTCATCAACCTTCATCTGTGTTCATCACACCTTCAACGTTTTTCCAGATTTCTTCAACCATATCACACCTTCAACATTCTTCCCAAAATTTCATCAATAGATCTCCAGATCTCTGAACGTTCATCAATCTTCAACAATAGATCTCCAGATCTTCGAACCAACTCCTTCAAATTTACGGATCTACGCATACAACTTCACGATCTGGATCCACAAACTTCACCACAGATATATCAACAGTTACAAACTCCTTCACCTCATACGATCTAGAACTTCAGATCCAAACCACTCAAACTCCAAATCATCAGTCCATCACACTGATACATCTTCGATCACCTTCACCACTATGGCTTCGCGAACTCCAGATCTAGATTTACAGATTCGTTTTCGTCATCTCACATGTCTAGATTTCGAACTCGTCCTTCTTCATCCTTGTTTCAGTAACACAAACTCATCAACATTTAGATCTTCATAAATCATCCGTCAACACATGCACACAAAGCTGAAAGAGTTGAGACAGAGAGATTTTGAGAGTGGAAGAAGTGGTGAGGTTTTGTTTCAACAAGAAGAACGAATGAGAGGTTGAGAGAAGTCTTGATCGGCGGCGGCAAAATAGGTTAGAAATGACGGCGACGCTGAAGAGGAGGAAGGCTAGGGTTTCGTTTTGGGCAAAAATGAAGATGATGATCATCTTTGAGACTCCTTGGACAGTTAGTGGGCTTCGGCCCATTTGTTTAATTTTTGGATCTTACCCTCGTGTCCATTATGCGTCCCCCCCTATGCTGATTGTTGTGTGGCGAATTTGGGCTTCCAAACCTTTAGCCCAACGGTATTCATACTGCTAAACACCCCTGCTGGACTGTTACACCCCCTTGTGCTATTATTTTTTGTAAATGCTTTTTGTAATATATTTCAATGTTTTCTTTTAGAATATTGCATACATTTTTGTTAAACATATGTATATATTACTTTACTATTTTTCTTTTAGAAAATTATAGTAGTTTCATTTTAGAATATTATGGCATATATTCTTTTGTATAGAATTTTATATTCTATATTCAAATTCAATTTCTTTTAAATTTCTATTGAATTTTGATTTTTCTATTAGAGGTTTATTTTCTATTAAAAATTGAATTGAATTTCCATTTGTTATTGGACTTGTTATCTCATATTCCTTTTGTAGGTCGATGACGACACTTCCGTAAACCGTTATTAATCGAATTGTTGATGGATAATGTAGGATCCGAGACCATTTATTTCTCTCCTCATTTTTCTTCTTCTTCTGATTTTATTTTGGATTTTCTTCTGGTTTGGTCCGTGTGATACGATTCAATTGGAGGATGATTCTCAATATCATTTCTCTATCTTGTCTTTGACACGGATATCAATACGCTACCTCTTAAGGTTTGACTTCTCTTATAGTCGAACTATGACGGTTTAGCGTCACATTGGTCCTGATTCGAGTTTGAAACGTCATCATCAAGGATCAAAGGAGAAGAGCTTGGAATGGAGCTTGCACGCAAAGTCAAGGATCAACGAAACCACTCCGTTCGGTAACATTGTTTTTATTTCATCTCTTTCATCTCTTTACTGCAACCGTCGAGTGTTGTGAGCTGTAGTGTTAGATACGTGGGAAATGGTGATTGGGGGGCTTCCTCTCAATTTCTTAGAGTGTTTAGTGTACACCCTTTGTGTGATATGCAATGCATTCGCTCCTACGTCTTAGGACTTAGCGTGTGCGTCCCGAACTTCCTTTTTCTCTCGCATCCTGGCAATTGAGACTCCTTTTTCTCTCGCATCCTGGCTATTGAGACTTCCTCCATTCTCTCGCATCCTGGCGATTGAGATCCCTTCTCTGGCCCCCGTGCAATTGAGACCCGTTTTCCTGTAGTTAGCTGAACTACGACTGCTCTGATCTCTCATATCTGTTGAGAGTACGTAGGCATAGGATTGCGATAATCCTAGCAAGCACTTTTCCCTGTTTTCCATAGTTACTTGAACTACAACTGCTCTGACTTCTCATACCAGATGAGAATATGTAGGAACGAGACGCGACGTCTTGGCGAGCACACTAACAACTAATTTCTCTTTTCTCTCGCTTCCGTGCGATCGAGACTTTCCCGTTGACGACTAACATCCCTTTCTCTTGCCCTAGTGCAATTGAGACTAGCCCGTAGTTATAAATGAAGGTGAGAAAATACTTAGAAGGGGGGGTTGAATGAGGATTTAGAAAATACTATGGCAATAAAAACACAAAGATTTTTATCCTGGTTCATTGAACTCAACTAATCCAGTCCACCCTATCAAGAGTGATTTGCCTTTCTCCACAAGGACTTAATCCACTATAATCAAACTTATTACAATATCAACCACTAAGAACAACTGTCTTAGTCTTCTCAAGAACTACTGACCACAACTTGGTCTTCTCAAGGAACTTTTACAATCAAATGTAAACTAAACAAGTGTTTGAAATGCTTCTAAGAAAGCTATATCACAACTGTGATTTACACTTAAGTTTAAGAACGTATGAAACTATTCAACAAAGAAATATATTTTGTATGAGAGCTTTGAGAGAGTTTTCAATGAATTTGTCAAAATACGTCAACTAAAGAAAGTTGTTGAAGGCTTGCTTATATAGACAAAGAAGTCCAAGACGTTGCAAGCTTGAAGACCGTGTACTGCAAAGTAGATGTAGCCTTTTTTCTTCACATCACTTGACCTTTCCTATAAGTAGAACGTTCAGAGAAATCCTTTTTGCCTGAGTTCTTGTATCTAGCATGAAAGAGGAAAGAGTCGTTTGGCATAACCAACGGGTATAACTTTAAATAATCTTCTTCAACAAGTTTCTATTTCACAGCAATCAACATCAGAGCCTTGAGTGATCAGAGTCTTGATGTCATCAGAGTTTGTTGTATCAGAGTGTTGCAGCAAGTGTGCTTCAGCGTGAGTAATAGTCAGAGCAGAGTTTGGAGATCAGATCCTCAGTACTTGTAGCGAACAGTACTATCAGAGTCTTCTCAAAAACAGTGCTTGAAATTCTTCATACAAAGTCTTCAGACTACGCTTCAGATGCTTCTATAGCTTCTGCATCAGAGTCTTTTGTAGGCAGCGCTCAGAGTCTTCTAACGAGATGCTTCTGACGCTCAGAGCCTTGCGTAGTTCAATGTTCAGATCTATTTTTGCCTTTAGAAAGAATATTAAATTTAATATCTGCAGCAAAAATACTTGAACAAATTTAGAGTATATAATTTCTTAATACAAAATTTCATTAGTGTTATCATCAAAACATAGAGATATAACTAAGAACCAATTTGTGTTCTAACAATCTCCCCCTTTTTGATGATGACAAAAACATAGGAAATTTTGTTCAATAAAGAGATAAATATAACTCCCCCTGAGATTATGAATCTCCCCCTGAATTGAATACTAAGAAAGAATAGAAACTTCCCTTTTTGCATGAGTATTCTTTTTAGAATCAGAGCCTGAATGTTCAAAATTAGAGCTTGATTTGGATGAACGTTTCAGAATTAGAGCCTGATTGGTTAAACCTTGATCTGGGGATCTCAGAGTTACTTTAACGAATTTTGTCAGATTTATTATTATAGTTCTGAAAGACTAAAAATTCATGTTAGTTATGATTTGGTATGTCTATATTCCATTAAGGTAAAGTTTATTTGAATACTCAGAATTTCATTTTCTCCCCCTTTTTTGTCATAATCAAAAAGAAAACTTTTAAAGACAAATAAAAGGAAACAGAGAGAAAGAATATAATCATATAGAGAAAACATTCAGATTCATTCATTCAAATATTCAGATACGAAGACATCAGATGAGAAATTCAAAACAAGTGCTCAAACATCAGATAAGGAAAACATAAATCTAAGATTGTTTGGAGAGAAACATCTTTAGAAGGTGGGTGATCTCAGAAGAAGATTCTTCTTGCTTGGACATCCATTTCTCAATATTGTCAGTCTCCTGATCTTGCCTTGCCATCCAGGACTTTATCTCAGATTGACCAGCTTCCAGCACAACAATCTTATCTTCTAAGTCTGGGTTCTCTTTCTTAATCTCAAAAGTAGTAGACGGAGCAGATTCTGATGCAGGAGTAGGAGCAAAGTCAATATCCATTGGAGTTGCAGATTCTGGAAGCACAGATTCAGATGATTTGTCCATAATCATCAGAGCTAAAGGATTGTCTTCCAGAATGACTTCAGAAGTAGATCCTTCAACAGTCTCAAAAGTAGCAGACACTCCAGAAGATGAAGGTGCATCCTCAAGAAGCAATGTAGGAGATCTGGTCACATTCCAAAGCATTGTTCTGGTAAGCTCAGCGAATCTGATCTTCGCATCATCAGAGCAGACACTCTTTAGATTTGAAGCAACAGTGTTAAATCTAGCAATGAACTTATCCCAACATTCTTCAGAAGCTTCTGGATTGATGCTTGAGAGACATTTCTCCTCCACAGAGTTTAGACTGATTCTGATTTCCTTCTTGAAACTAGCAAATAGAGCATTAACATCTAATCTAGATTTAGGTTTAAGGTAGGTTTCCAGAGTGGGTGGCTGAGGTTGGTCAGATGAGGATGGTATAGTAAAAGTTGGAATAATGATCAGAGAACTGGGATATGATGGTTTCTTTTGAGCAGGCATGAGGTGAAAGAATGGTTTGATTTTGCGTATGGATGGAATAACAGCTCTTGGATCATCAATGTATGGAACAAAAGCTGATTTTCTTGGTTTGGAAAAGAAGTGTTTGAGTTTGAGTCCAGAGGGAAGGGGATCAGATGGACATGGTTTCAAAGATACAAATGAAACAAACTCAGATGTTCTTGGTTTAGGTTTTGGAGTGGGTTTAGGAATGATAGCATCAGATGACATAGATGTATCTGGTTGTTTAGGTTCATAGCCACGAAGAGATGGTGGTGAGTTTACTTCTGGATGAACATCAGATTCAGATGAATCAGATGAGGTAGAAGATGGACAAGATGTGGAAGATACATCAAATAGAGTTTTGAGGGGTTAGACATCCAGAACCTCAGAATCAGATATGTATGATTCAGTAGGTTTGGGTTGCTCTGGTTGAGGATTAGGTTGTGGGTTAGAAGGGATAGTTTTTGGTGGTTCAGATACAACAGGTTCAGAGGGTAGTGGTTCAGGTATGGAAGTTTGTTGAGATTCAGGTTGTTTTGGAGAAGGTTCTTATGGTGTTGGGTCTGCTGGTGTTGAAGTTGGTGGTTCTGGTGGGGGAATTACAGATGATTGTGGTGCAGGAGTTTGTTTAACAGATGGGGGAATATCAGATGGTTTAGGATGTTTTGGTTCAAATGTATACTTTTCATATGGAGTTGCTATAAGTTGGGGTACAGAAGAAGCTGTAACAGCAGGTTTCTTAGGTTTAGAAACACGGGGAGGAGAAGGTGAAGGTGATGGTATAGGTTCATGAAGAGTTTGATCAGATGTTAATACCTCTTTGATAGTTTCCAGAATCTCGTTTAGACTTGCCTCTGGAGGATTGACCTCTTGCTTCTTGACCCTTTTTGGCTTGACAACAGCAGCATCACCAGTAGCCTTCCTCTTGGGTTTAGAAGGTTCTTCTGCAGCAACCTTTCTCTTCTTCTTATGTCTGGCCTCATAAAGATCTGGAGCAGGTTCACCTGCCTTCTGAACCAGATTTGCTGGTAGAGGGATTCCTTCATTCAGACACTCTGTGATGTAATCCAGAACAATCTCCCTTGGTTCATTAGCAAAGAACATAGGAAAATTTGCAACTGGAACTCTTCTTTGAGTGACCTCTTCAGTGTTGAATTTCTTTGGAGCAGAAGTAACTTCTTCTACAACTTTCATCCTCTGAAGACTCTTCCCGTTCAAAGGTTTTCCAACTGCATAGGCTAATTCTTCCTTCATTCCAGCTTCAACCAGATGACCAACAAGACCATTCTCAGTCAGAATGTTTGAGATAAGTCTTCCCATTGGAATCCAGTTCCTCAGCTTCTGGTGTTTGGTTTTGACCTCTTCCCTTGACTGTTTAACATGCGTCCACAGATGATTAAATAGAAGATATGGCAGATCCACCTTGGTGCTATGACTCAGGCAATACATGAAGTATAGCTGATCAGTGTTAACATAATCTAGAGAATTGGAAGATTTTCTATGATGAATGCAGCTCATGAAAATCTTAGCCCAGATCCTGTAAACTGGCTTCAGATCCTTAACCTTGTTAGAAGCTACTCCAGATGAGGAAACTTCTCTATACACATCAGTCATATCCACACGCCCAGATGGTAGATTAGTGACTCCATCAGTCTCCTCATATCCTATGAGTTTCCTTAACAAAGCTTCAGTAATGATAATTTCTTTACCCAGAACAAACGAAACTATGAACTTGGGGCAACAAGAAGCATGTATCCAAAATTCCTTTACCAGACGAGGGTAAACTGGTCCCATTAGCCTGTCAAAAAACTTGGTCAAACACTGTGCATCAACAATGGGACGAAGATCATACCTGTTGCACCCTAAAATTTGCTCAACCTATTTCACTTGGTTTATGTTTCAATTACATTAGCATTTGCATATAGAGTCATGTACATAGTCTAATCATCTGCATAGCATAGCATAGCAAGTCATCCAACAAGGGACCAAGTACTATTCTCATCTCTATGAGCCTATCAAGAGGTTATTATTCAAATTCAAGCATATCCAAGTCATCAGAAAGAAATTGAAATCTAAGAAGTCTGTGGATCAAGCAGTGGGTCTTTCTCCTATCTTGAGGGTATTTGAAGATCATCAAAGAAGTTGTGAGCTGTGAATTGAGCATGGAGGGTATACAGACATCATGAAGGACATGGGGAGTCATGTTGATAGTGAGACAAGTCATTGATGTGGTCACAAGAGTTGCAGTTGAAGACAGTCAATTAGGGTTTCATCTGGGTCAACCCTAGGTCAACCCTAGGTCAAATGACTGATTGAAGGGCATCAAGGTCTATCTGAGAGATGTGGGGTTCATCATTTGACATATAGATAAGTATGTGGTGTTGTTCCAAGAAAAAATCAAGAGAAATCAAGAAGAAGAGGAGTTTCTAAATTAGGGTTTCTGTGTAAAATCCCCTGATTTAGGTCAAACTTCCAAGCAAGATAGGTCAAAATGCAAGCTTCAAATGGATCCTTGGCCAACATGAAACTTGTAGAGGATCTCAAGACCTTTAATTTGAGTGGTGGAAGACATCAAGGAGATTTATAGAACTCAAGTTATGGTCCTTGCAAGTTACAGGTCATCTGGGGTATATGAAATTTTGTCTGTGAAAGTTACTTGTCTTCCAAGCAACTTTTACCCCTCAAGGAGATTTCAAATGAATTTATGGTAAACATAAGAGTTGTTACTCATTGTCTTAGATTTCTAGAAAGGTATGGTATGCCTTCATCTGATTTGTGGAACTCTACTTATGGCCTTGGCAAGCAAAGGGTATTTTGGTCATTTGAGAATTACAGGTCATTTCAAGCCTATGCCCAAAACTCATACAAGGAAGCTTCAAATGAAAAACTTCACAACATCAAACTTGCTCCAAGTGACATTTTGAGTCTAGAAAAGTGATCATGAAAGTTTGGAAATGCTCATAGCTCAAGGTTTCAAATTTGGTCATTTAAAAAGGGAATTTAATGAATAAAAGTGACCTAAAATTGAGATTTTTCATAACATGGCCAAATGGGATGAAATTATAGGTCATTTTGATTGGAAAAAATGTTTTAAGAACATTGGCAAAAGTAGATTTTTGAGTTTAGGGCAAAGTTTGAGAGATACCATTGGTTACTTATGTATGAAGTTAACATATCCAAAATCCAAGGAAAGTGTGCACAAGAAGTTTCTACCAAGTTCTAGAGCTTTCTAATTTCATCTATATATTGGGTAGAGTGGCTTCATTCAAGGGTTGGTGATTCATTTTAATCAAAATACCAAGTTTCATCTCATTCTTCCATTTTGCAAATCCATTTCAAACTCTATCAAACCTTCATCAATTTCCAAAATCCTTGATCCTATCATCATCTACATCCTTCATAGATCCAATTTCCATCAAAATTTGTTTGAATTGAAGAGGAATCGTGTGCTACCAACTTCATCATCCAAAGTGCAAGAAGATTGTGATTGCAAGATTCAAGAGGTTTGAGCAAGATCTATTGCATACAGAACCAAGGATCAAGCCTGTTGATCAAGTCCCAAGCAGTGCAAGCCTTGGATATAAAGAATTATGCACCTGTTTTCATCATCAAACCAGGTTGGTGTTTCCTTTCGAATTGGTTAGATTAGTTAGAATATTAGAGAATTTTAGGGTTAGAACTGTTAGGTTAGGTTAGATGATTGAATTCAGAGAGTTTGAGAGGATTCCATGAGGTTTGATAGCATGATGCTGAATCTTTGAGGATCAAGAAAATGTTACATAGTGAGTTTTAATCAACATCTATTAGCATGCTGAGATCAGTGCAACATGAAGAGCATCTTAGTACCTTTAGAATCTAGAATTGGCATGGTTGATAGCAGTGAAAAATGGTGGAAACAGGATTCTCTACCTATCGGGTTTGATGCTTGAGTGAGTTTTCGAGGAAAATAATGCCATGGCTGTGTAGAGGGAAGGATGTAGATCATTTTTGATCTTTACATCGTGAGGTTTCATCAAGAATTGAGGGAGAACAGATGAGGAGAAGGATCGTGCATGGGAGAGAGATTTCCAGCTAGGGTTTGTCCAAGGTTGAAGACGATGCCCTGACCGTTTGATTAAGTGGGAGACTTTGACTCAGAGTATGATCTAAAGGCCACGATTCAAAGTTGAAACTTGGAGGGAGGACTGGCTGTGAAACGCGTCGTTTCACTTAAAGCCTCAGACTGGGCTTTAGTTCCAATTGTTATTCGCACCCCAAATGCCAGGTCCATTCCAATTATAACTAGTATTATTACTCTTTGCACCGTTTTTCCTTTTTTATTTTATTGTTGAGTTTTCTGGTTAGCTGGGCCCAGACGCGCTTTGCTATGCGCGCCCCCCAGTCTGGGCCCATTGTTTTTTCAATGCTTTTAATTACTGATTGCACCCCCTAGCCAACTTAATTCATTTTAATTTCATTCAATTTTTCTTACTTCTTTAAAAAATCACAACAAATTGAAAAATGCTTATTTTTTAGTGGTTGTTTTTTCATTAGGTTCATATTTCTGTTAAGAAAATTAAGAAATAATAAAATTAGCATTTCATTTTATCTTGGTATTTTTAGTATATTTTTCTTTTAAATAGCTTTTTAAGTGGTTTAGTTTGATACATGATATTGTTGATTTTAGTTTAGTTAGATGCTTTTACATTTTGGATCCATTCTTTTTAGGGTGATTAACTTAGAACTTTAGCTTGTATATAAGATTTAATTCATGATTTTAGAATTCAATTTTAGATGATTTGTTTAGGTGTGATTAGGAGAATTAAAACTAGGGTTTAGATATAATATAGGTGTAATAAATCATTTCCCTTAGGAGTATTAGTTTGAATTTTGGGGTATGGGACTATAGGGGAATTATGGGTAGTTAATAGATCCCTTAGAAATTACTAGGTTTCCCCTATTCTACTATTACTATTAGTATATTGCTTGTATTTGCTTGACTGTGTGGTGTGCCCTCTCTAGGGTTATTATTTATCTGTGTGGGGTATTGGGCTTGTTTGGGGCTTGGGGCTTGAGCTGAAGACTTTGTTGATGAAGCCATTGGAGATCAAAGAGAATGAAGACCAACTTCCAGAGTTGATGAGGAGTATCCCTTGCTGGCAGCTGTTGAAGGTTGTAGGATTTAGGAGCTAGGCAGAGCTCTAGAGTAGAAAACTTGATTCACAAACATGGAAGATCTTGTTTGCCTCCATCCTTTCTCTATGATTCAAAGTCTCTTTTAAATATCCACCTCCTTCCTTTGGAAGGATTAGTGAATGTATTTAAAAGATAGAACTTTAGAGGGAAAACTGTCAGTATCATGTTAACAGTCAGTGAGCCACCCTTGGTAGGCAATTGACTGTTTAACATCCATTTCATCTTGTTGACTGATATTCATCTTGGAGATTGAGACTTGAAGAAAAGCCTTGAAGATGAAGACAGAGATCTTGCTTGAAGGCTGTGAAGATAAAGACTGATGCTTGAAACTGGTAGATGTTTGGAGATGACTTGAAGACAAATGTTGATGCAGAGCTGCTGTTGCTGTTATTTTTGCTGTTTATAATTTTTTGATGTATTGATTGAATTTCCCTGACTGTATTGCTTGCTGTTTAACCTGTTAGGTTGAAAGTGAATTCTGTTCACTTTTTCCTGTTGTTTTCTAGGTCCGAGGTTGAGTGGGACTCCCTTGCCTCGCTTGTATTGCTGCATCCATGCATTTTACTGCTTTATTGTATATATGCTATTGTTTCTATTTCCGTTTATCCCTTAGGATCTCTGTTTCTCTCTGCGCAAGAGAGGAGCATGATAGACATTAGGTCTTAACCCATGCATGATAACACTAGGTTAGTTTGATTCCCTTTTCAACCATAGGTTAGAGTTCTGTCTCTCCTTTCTCAAAACAAACAGAAAAATACAATAAGATTTCGAACACAATAAAAGACACCTCTTCCGTAAAAGAATGTGAACTCATCAAAACGTCATTTTTGTCCGCTTGGACTGTTAATAAAAAAAAACCTTTTTTCAGAAGGAATAAAAACAATCAAGACAGACTTGTGTCGTACGTGGCCCGAACTACGTTTGCTCTGATCTTTCATGTTGTATGAAAGTACGTAGGCATAGGATGCGATATCCTAGCGAGCAACCTTCCCCTCCTTTCCCGTAGGTAGGCGAACTACGTTGACTCTGATTTCTCGTTCCAGACGGGAATACGTAGGCATAAAGTGCGATACTTTGCCGAGTCATTTTATTTTCTTTTAACCCCAGACCTGTAGAGTAGATAGAAATAACAATCCGTACCAGAAAACAAGCGTGGATCCCGTCGAGTACGACGGACGTGAGGGGTGCTAATACCTTCCCCTTGCGTAACCGACTCCCGAATCCAGGTTTTGGTTGCGATGACCATACCTTTCCCGTTTTTTGCGAGGTTTAATTCGAGCGTTCCCTTTCCCTCCTGTGGGATAAATAACGCCCGGTGGCGACTCTTCTGTTCAGCCGGCGCCGATTTTCGCAGTAGCGACAGCTGGCGACTCTGCTGGGGACCCAACGTCCCCTGGCTGCTAAGGACTGCGATAGTTCCTTATGCATTTGGGATCCAACGTCCCTCAAGCGAGTCAATCCTAGCGCTTGTTTTCCCGTCGAGGATTTTGCATGGATTTATATTTTTGTCATTTACCTGCAGCACTATATTATAGTTATTATTGCTGTATTGGGGTTGTGACGGGTGATTCTATGATTGAGAGATAAGCCGGACCTGGGCTTGAGTGCACTTAGAATTAGAGTAGAAAGTAGTGGGCGCGTGCCGGCTTTGCTTGCATTAGTGTCCCACGAAATCTACACTCGGACGAGGTTCTTCTGGTTGACTTCTTTTTCTACCCTTTGGGTCGAAGGGGTTGTTGGTTAGCTGAATTGTCGACTCCGGGAACCGATCATTTGGAAGTTGGCTAAGTGAGGCCTCTTCAGGATTTGATGATGCCACTCCTTCTGGGAATCGTATCATCAACCCTGAAAGTCTGTGACGCCGACGACCGCATAGGATGCCATACCTTTGTCAGTTACTAGGACACCTACCTGTGAGAGGGGTTTGGGGTTATGCAGGTAACTAGACCTTCAGATACCAGTTTGTTTCTTGATCTGAGATTCTGGGTATTTATGGATAGTTTGGAGGTCTGTCAGAGACCAGTTGGAGTTATGATGTGGGGTCTATCAGAGACCAGTCAGAGTTATGTTGTGGGGTCTATCAGAGACCAGTGTTGGAGCTTTGTATTGAGTCTATCCAAGACCAGGGTTTGAGGAATTCTGGAGGGTCTATCCGAGACTTTTTGATATGGTTCAGGCTTCTCAGCCATGGAATTTGGTCCCTGTTGCATGTATTTGCATTGCATTGTTTGCATAACCATTATCATTGCATCCCATTAACGTGTGTCTGTGCTGCAGGTGCATTTGCATATTCCCTGGTTCTAGTGCCCGGACTTCTGCTTATTGATCATGGCTGGTTTGAGAAAGACAGTTGCGTACAAGTTGCCTACACCTGACATTACTCCTTTACTTGGTCTGATGTCTCTCGCTGATGAGGAGGTTAGGAGAAGTTTCAGGATGAGTCATGGAAGATTGTTGAGATTAGTCTGCAAGCCAACTGCTGTTGAGATGAATGGGTTGTACACCTTGATGCAATTCTATGACCCTGCATTGAGATGTTTTACGTTTGCTGACTTTATTTTGGGGCCTACCATTGAAGAGTATGTAGAGTTTACTGAGCTACCAGTACAGAATAAGGTTCCCTTTATTCACTCAGCCGCTGAGCCTAAGCTGGAGGACTTAGCTAAGGCCTTGCACATGAACGCTGCCGAACTATTAGTGACTTCTTGGCTTGGGGTTCCAGGTTTCTCCCTCGATTTTCTGGTTGGCAAAGCTCAAGAGTATGCCAAGAACGGGTGCTGGATAGTCTTTAACGCTATCTTGGCTCTATGCATTTACGGAATAGTGTTGTTTCCCAACTTACCCAATTTTGTGGACTTGGACGCTTTCCATCTGTTTGCTGCTGGCAACCCGGTACCTACTTTGGTTGGAGATCTCTATCATTCATTGCACTACAAAAATGAAAACAGAAGGGGAAAGGTTGTTTACTGTTGTGCGCCGCTGTTGAACATGTGGTTTAAGAGTCATCTTCCCCTGAAGGGACCTTTTGTGGACAGTGCAACTACAGCTGACTGGCCAGAGCGCCTGATGAGGCTATCTTCTGAGGACATTGAGTGGTTTGACCGAGACTTGCTGGGGTCTGAGCTTATTTTCAGTTGTTCTGGGTATCCTAATGTTCCTTTGATAGGAAGAAAAGGGTGTATCAACTACAACCCATCTCTGTTCGTTCGCCAGTTCGGATACGCGTTGAAGAACCCACCTCAGGAGGAGGAAGTACAGGAATCTCTGTACTTCACCGGTGATTTGAATGGAGAGTTACTAGCCAAGCTTCAGCACGCATGAATGCGTATCAACAGAAGAGGGAAGCCACTGTTGAGGAAGAATGATTGTCAGGCTTATGCACCCTACAAAGTTTGGATCCAGGAGAGAGCAAGACAGTTACTGATGCCATTTCCAGCTGCACCAGTCCCTGTTCATATTCCGGTGGAAGAGCCAACCACTGTTACTATGGAGGCCTACGAGCAAGTTGTGAAAGAAAAAGAAGCCATGATGAAGATCAATGAAGGGTTAGAAAAGGAACTGGCTCAGATGCGTAGTGAGAAGAACAAGGCTGTGCATGCTTTCCAGCAGCAGATCGAACTAGTAAACAGGCTAGGTGCTGAGTTGACTGAAGAGAAGAAGAAGCGTGAACGTCTGGGGAAAGAATTTAGAAGCTCTCATGACATGTTGGAGTCCAAAAAGAAAGCACTCGACGCCGCCCACCGGGAAATCTCTTCTTGTAACAAGACGTGGAATGCTACGCTAACCAACAACAAAAAGAGGGAAGACAAATTGAAGCAACAAATCTCTGAACTCGAAGAGCAGTTGAAGGCTAGCATTAAGAAGTATGAAGAAGAAGTGATGACCAGATATAGTCTCCAGAATGCATTGAACATGGCCATCGAAGGCAGGAACGGAGCTGTGTCTCAGAAGCGGAAGCTAGAGGATCGCTTCGGAGAAGGGGCATGGGAGGAAACCGCTGGTGACGTACGACGTGTTCTCAAGCGAAGAAATCAACTTGTTGAGGGTCTGCTTACCCGACCAAGTCACCCAGAGACTAAGAAGTTGCTAGAAGAGTACCAGGCTTATGAGTGTACTTGACCATTTCATGTATTAACGTGTATGCTTTATTTGCATAGTGCTGACCATCACCAGGATTGTTGGTTGAGGTCATGCCTTCTTATTGTACACTCAGTGATATTGTATTCTTGGTTTAATGGATTTCTCTGCAATATACGAGGTTTTCTATGATTCGGCCCCGATCACCGTATTGCTGTCACTGTCACCGCACTGGCACATTCGCACTAGAATCGGGGAATGATCTTCCCTAATGCACAGACACATATTGCATTGCATTCCCATTCATATTGCATTACAGGTGATTATTGAAAGGTATCTTATTTCCTGCTCTGTACCAGGTCTTTTCAGGATTGAAGATCAGCGCCCGCACCGATACTCCACTCGCACCAACTGCCGAAGAATTATGGATCAAATGCAGAATGAGATGCAAGACATGCGTGAGAAGCTGGCGCTCTTCATGCAGACAATGGAGACCATTGCGAAAGGACAGGAGAATTTGCAAGCTCTGGTGCAGCCTCTGTTGGTAAGGAATGCTGGGCACGGAAATGAGGATCATCAGTCTGTGCGAGTCGACACCATTCATGGGGATGGTACTCCCACACCAGTGGCTCCACCTGTAGTCAACATGCCTGCTGTCAATGTGAACAACGGCGCTGCTGCCGGGAATGGTAACGTTGGAATTGGGAACGAGACTGTTGTCAACAACGTTGGGCTCGGAGATGTCAACCTGGGTGATAATATGGGAGACAATGGCTTCGGTAATACTGGATTTGGCTTCAATGACCAGGGGTTCGATAATACTGGGAAGTACGGCTTCAATGCTCAAGGCTTCGGGCAGGACGGATTTGGTATGACTAATCAGGGTTATGGAGGATTCGGAAATGGAAATGGCGCTGGGTTAATGACTTTTGGACCTGCTGGAGTTGCTCCGGGGTACGGTATCAGGGGGCGAGGCCCGGTAATGAATCAGACCAGAGTTGGCCGTCACAATGGATACGATGGATACGGAGCTGGGAATGGTATGTGGCAAGAGGATCAGCAAGAGGATGCTTTCTCCGGTGGGGGTTTCGAAGGTCCTATCGACGACTCTCAGAGAATCAGGATGCTCGAGGAGCAGATGAGGGGGGTCGTGAATCAAAGTGCTGTTGGCTTAGATATGTCAACAATGGGTCTGGTGTCTGGCTTGAGGGTGCCAATCAAATTCAAAGCTCCTACATTTGACAAGTATAAGGGGGACACCTGCCCAAAGGTGCACGTGCGGTCATATTACAGAAGGATGTCGGCGTACTCAAACGATGAGAGGATGCTAATGCATTTCTTTCAAGATAGCTTGTCGGGCCCTTCCCTCGAGTGGTATATGGGATTGGAACCAACTCAGATAAAGACATGGAAGCAGCTGGCTGAAGCCTTTGTGGCTCACTATAAGTACAACAGTGACTTGGCACCCAATCGGGTCCAATTGCAGGGGTTGTCCCAGAAGAAGGGTGAGAGCTTCAAAGAGTATGCGCAGAGATGGCGCGACATGGCTTCTAGAGTTCATCCCCCTTTGGAAGACAAGGAAATGAATGATATGTTCATTGGAACATTCACTGGCATGTTTTATGACAAGTTGTTTCACACTTCTTTGGGCAGTTTTTCAGACTTAATTCTGATGGGAGAAAAGATTGAAAGCAACATTAAGCAGGGAATATTCCAAGCTAAGGAATCCACTTCGGCTGGCAGTAATCGAAGGGCTTTTGGTGGGCGCCGTCAGGGCGATGCAAGCGCGATGTTTGGGGGCCGAGGCCGAGGCCGGGGCAGAGGTCGAAACCAGTACAATCAGCCGCAGCAGGTGGCAAGCGTTACTATTCTGTTTCAGCAACAACCATTTCAACAACAACAACAGCAACAGCAGCCACAACAGGGGGCACAGCCTGCCCAGTGCAGATTCCAGGGGGGCAAACCAAGGAGGGTGTTTGAAAAGCCTCCTTCAACGTATGCAGATTTGCTACAGACGTTACTAGGTTTGTACTTGGTGGAGAAGAGAACTCTGGCACCGATAACAGGCACTCCTCCGTATGGTTATGACGCAAGCAGGTGTTGCACCCCAAAATTTGCCCTCACTTCCAAGACTTCAAGTGGGCTTCATAACATCTTATATGTGTATAAGAACCCCCATGTCAAGTTTCAAGACTTTTCTCAAAAGTTTGCTCAGTCAGATGATCAGATAAGTCAAAAGTCTTACAGGAGGATTGTTCGGAATTCAGCAATATTTACCATTTTTATATCTAAATGTTCTCTCTATTCAAGTTCAAATTCGGGCTAACATTTCAAGATTTGAATTTCACCGTGAAGGATACATTTCATTATGGGGAAATGAGCTTCAAGACCAATCGATTCCAAGTTTGAGTAAATCAGTCGCCAGAGGATTATTCAAGTTTAGGAAGTCACCATAATCATCAGGAAGTGGGTTGGTTTCTTAAGAAGTTCAGTTGTTTGTATGGGATTATTATGATCGAGCATCGCAGAGACAAGACACGAATCATGGTGATTAAGGCTCCTTGTGCCATCAAGTATTTGTTGTTATAAACATGAGATAAAATTCGAGGGATCCCAAGCGACGTCCGAGTTTGGTCTGTATTATTTAGAGCGCGATTGATGAAGTTCATTTGGTTAACATTGAATTTACGTGTTTGACAAAGTTCAAATCAAAAGTCAAAATCAAATTGCTATATAACCCAAGTACTGATTCAGGTTTGGAAATTTAAAAACTCAAGTTATTAATCCTCACAAAGACTCAAGTCAACATCCAAAGTAAGGACTACCTACTCCATTATAGTAGGGATAGTCTTACTAAGGAAAGGATAAAGAATAAGAAAGACCTTAAAACATTAGGGTAGGCTACTCCTAGATACTTGCTCACTTCAAAACTTTTTCACACTTAAACAAATTTTCAACAAGTTTTCAAACAAGTTCTTAACACATCCTTACATGGATTATTTATTAACTATTCTGAAAATTTTCTATTCACACACTACACTTTCAAAACAATTCAAAAGTGAGCTTAAGTACCTAAGAGCCCATGGATAACCATGGATGAAAAGGGTGCTAACACCTTCCCTTTTCATAACCTACCCCCCGGACTCAAAATATTCTCTAAGGTCTTTCCTGTTCTTTTATAACCTTTCCTTATGGATAAAATAAAAGTCGGTGGCGACTCTTGCTATCCGCAACATTGTTTAAAGTCAGTTCTCCCACCGTGTTACAGAACTGGCGACTCTGCTGGGGATCTATTTAAGAGGGCTACCCTTAGGAATTAAAGATCACTTTAAATTGTTTGCCTTGTTTGTTTTATATTACTTGTTGGGGTGCTCTCATGTGTGAAAGGTCCTAACCCGGACCTAGTGTACCTTAGGTAAATGGCAATAGACCAAGGAAACTGTACGACGTATATCGATACGGTTGATCTGGTGGCCATAGTTAGTGCGACTTCGTGGTTGGTGCTTATATTCCTTAAGTCAAGTTGAGGATAATATTGAGGCTGCCATATGTTGTCAATGCACTAACTGACTTTTAGAACCCTAGTTAACTCATCTTGGCCTTTAGAAAGTAGTGAGGTAACCGGCTTTGGTGCAGACTGAAGTTGGTTGACACTCGATACTACGCTCATTGAGATCTTAAACTTGGAGGGTTTTGGTTGGCAAGTAAGTTGCCTTCTGAACAACCACCCTTGTGAAGGATCAATGATATTGAGATCCCTTAGAACCTGGTTACTTTTGTAGGACAGGATGAACCATCTAACTTCAGGGGAGGGTACTTGCCTTTGAACCTCATGCAAGCCTTTAAACCTAGGGCTATGGTGTGACTTGTTTGTGTGTGCCACATGTTTGTGATTGAGCATGACATCATGACATCATCATGCATCATAAGCATATCATTTTCCCTAACCATTTCAAGGACCAAAAGATCTATCTTTGTTCTTTGTTACAGGTCATGGCTTCTGCTCGTAGAAACACCATCAGGATCAACTTTGTAAGGATACCTCCCAAGCTCAAAGAGTTGGTTTCCCAAGTGTCTGATCATTCCCAGTTCGTCCAGAGACATGGTCACTTATTGGATCTAGCTACTTCATGAGGAACGAAACCTCAACTCATACCTCAACACAAAGAGGAAACGTCCATGGGAGACTTAAAACCCCATCTTTTGTACTTATTTCGTTTTCATTTTTTGTAAGCCTAAAAGGCAAAACAAGTTATTACTAATAAAAAGTTACTTTCTTGTTTGTTTAAGCAAATTTAAATCCTGCGGTCCTTGAAAACATTGCATATGCATTCCCATATCATTGCATCACAGGTTTATAATTGTGCACAGGTTTCTCATCTTCTCGCTGTTTATTTCAGCAATGGCTCTTGAACAATCAGTTAAGGATCTCCAGGCACAGAATGCACAGTTCCAAGAGCTGATTCTGAACCTATCCAAGGGGCAGGATGAATTGAAGGCACTGCTGGCCAAGAAGACTAAGAAGGCTAGAAAGTCCGCTGGGTTGCTCAACATGGGAAGAAGGTTCAAAGGTCCTGTCAGGACCAAGAAACAGGTTGAAGGCTATGAATCTGAAGAATCTGAGCAGGAGAGAGGCAGTCTCCACAACACTATGGGGGACTCTGATTCTGAGGCTAACTACTACCATGAGCCTAACGAAGACAAATTCAAGATGCTGGTGGATAGAATGGATGCTATGGAATTACAGAAATCATCTGGGCTGGATTTTGAGGATTTGAGCTTGATATCTGGGGTGGTCATACCCATTGGATTCAAAGTTCCTACATTTGTTGTCTATGATGGGGTCTCTTGTCCCAAATTGCATCTGAGGTCTTATGTCAGGAGAATTCAACCCCACACTGCTGATAAAAAGTTGTGGATCCATTTCTTTCAAGAGAGTTTATCTGGAGCTCAGCTAGAGTGGTATTATCAGTTGGAGAGTGTCAACATCAGAGATTGGAATGACCTTGCTGAAGCTTTCTACAAGCAGTACCAATACAATGCTGACTTAGCCCCCACTCGCATGCAGCTTCAAAGCATGTCTATGGGTGCCAAAGAAAGCTTTAAGGAGTATGCTCAGAAGTGGAGAGACTTAGCTGGAAGAGTTCAACCCCCTTTGACTGATAGGGAATTGGTTGATATGTTCATGTGTACGCTGAATGGCCCGTTTTACAGTCATCTCATTGGAAGCTCATCATCTGGCTTCACTGAGTTGATCATGACAGGAGAGCGAGTAGAGAATGGCATCAAGAGTGGCAAGATCCAAATGGGCACTTCTTCATCAGGTGCTGCAAAGAAGCCTCCCACTGGGAAGAAAGAATCTAATGCTGTGTATGGTCAGCCTGATCGTAACAGAAGGCATCAGTCTGTTAGTGCAGTTCATATTTCAAATCCAACTCCTGCAACAACAGAGCAGCCTCAAGGCAACCAACAGAGGGCTAGAAGACAGTTCACGAAGATCAACATGTCAATGGCTCAGGCATTGCAACACTTGTTGAAGGCTGAACTTATTACCCTGAGAGAGGCTCCTCAGAATCCCAATGTCACCTCTCCCAAGTACAATCCCAATGCACGATGTGCATATCATTCAAACTGTCCAGGACATGATACTAATAACTGCTGGGTCTTGAAGAACAAAATTCAGGATATGATTGATGCTGGAGAAATTGAGTTTGATCCACCAGGTACTCCAAATGTGATTACAGCTCCAATGCCAAATCACGAGAAGACTGTCAACGCCATTGATGAAGATATTAATGAAGATCTGCATGTCTATTCAGTTATGGAGTTGAGCACACCATTGTCTGTTATCAAAAAGAGGTTAGTACAAGCTGGGATCTTTCCAGATTGTCACGAAGATTGTCTATATTGTACCTATAAGCCGGATAGTTGCTTCATTTTGAGAGATGGGATTCAACGTCTCATGGATAAATATGCTATAGTGTTTGAGAGAAGACCAGCATCTGTAGAAAGTAGGGTGGATCATCTGACTCAGGGTAAGAAGATTGAAGAGGTTGACATGGTTGACAAAGTACCACTAAGAATCACTTCAAAGGGTCCCATTAAAATCACTCATCAGGGCCCAATCAAGATTACTGCTAAAGGTCCTGTGAAAGTTGTCGCTGAAGCCAGAGTAGCTCCTCTGATCATTACCACTCCTGGTCCTATCCCTTATACATCTGACAAAGCTGTGCCTTGGCACTATGGGGCTGATGTTTACATCCATGGTGTCAAGCAGGAGCCTTTACCTGATATGCCTGTTGACATTGATAATATTGCTGGATCTAGCAAGATCACTCGTAGTGGAAGAGTCTTCTCTCCTCCAGTTGCTTCTAAGAGTGCAGTTACTCCTGCTGTTACTTCCACCACTGATGCTCGGGGCAAGGGTCCTGTTATTGAGCCTGTATCTACTGATGTGCCAGCTGCTGATGACCTCTCTAAGCAGATGGAAGAAGTATTGAAAATCATTCGCAAGAGTGATTATGATATTGTTGATCAGCTGGGGCATACTCCCTCAAAGATTTCTATGCTCTCCCTGTTATTATGTTCTGAGGCTCATGCCAAGTCATTGATAAGGTTTCTAAAGATGGCTCATGTACCCAGTGCAATTTCTGTGGACCAGTTTGAGAATTGTGTTGCTCACCTGACCTATGACAACGGGTTAGGATTTTCTGATGCTGACTTGACCCCTGCCAAGAGGGATCATAACAGGGCCTTGCATATTTCAATTGAATGCAGAGGCACTACCCTGTCTCATGTGCTGATAGACAATGGTTCCTCTCTGAATGTGTTGCCTAAGGAAGTCCTGAACAAGCTGAGTCCTAAAGATACGGTATTGAAGCCCAGTAATATTGTGGTAAAGGCTTTTGATGGTTCTAGAAGAGTAGTGCATGGGGAAATTGATCTTCCGATCAAGGTTGGCTCTCAGGTGTTTACCGCTACATTCTATGTGATGGATATTCGTCCTTCGTACTCATGCCTGCTTGGTCGTCCCTGGATCCATGGGGCAGGTGCTGTGACCTCCACATTACATCAAAAGTTGAGATATCCGGTGAATGGAAAAGTTGTTACTGTCTTTGGAGAGGAAGAATACTTTGTCAGCCATGTAAACACTTTCAAGTATCTGGAAGTAGAAGGTGAATACATTGAAACTCCATGTCAGTCATTTGAAGTGGTCCCCTGGGCTGTTAAGGATTGTGTGACTCCTCCTGCTGTGAAGAAGGTTCCTGTGGTCATCAGAAACCCTCCAACAATGGCAATGGCCTCCCTCAATGATGCAAAAGCTGTGGTGGAAGAAGGTGGTTGTACTATTTGGGGTCAGCTTCCTGATATGCCATACAAGTCTGACAAGTTTGGTTTGGGTTTCACTGCAGAGTCCCAGAAGGCTGTTCGTCGTGCTCGTGCTGTTCGTATCACCAATCAAGGGGTTATCAATGCTGTGGGAGATCAAGATGAAGACTACAACTTGGAGGCATGGATTTTCCCTACTGTGGGTGCTGGACTCAATAATTGGACAGTTGAAGATGTTATCCCTATCTCCTTTAGTCAGGAGTAAATACTATTACTGTGTTATGTTTTTAAATTTATAATTTCTGGAACAATTAAAACTTTCAAGCCCTGTGCCTTACCCGGGGCACAATGGTGTGCTTGTTACGGGTTGTCATTTCATTTGCATACTTCATTCAATAAAATCAGTGGACGTTTCGTTTTCGTAAATATTGTGTTCCTTGTCTTTCTTTTTCTTTTATTTTTGCTTTATCAGCTATGTGTTCTTACACACACCCACGTCACTAAAATGCAGACCCTCATCCACTCTGGATCCAGTTGATAACAGTTCTACTATTGCCAATTACAATTTCGAGAATCCGATCTATCAAACTGAAGACGGAAACGAGGACGATTGTGAAATACCTGTGGAGCTTGCTAGGTTGTTACAACAAGAAGAGAAAGCTATACAGCCACATGAAGAGCCAGTCGAAGTTGTGAATCTGGGAACTGAAGAAAACAGAAAAGAGGTCAAGATAGGGGCTGATTTAGAGGACAGTGTCAAGAGCAGGTTGATTCAGATGCTACGTGACTATGTGGAGATCTTTGCTTGGTCTTATGAAGATATGCCAGGGTTGGATACAGACATTGTGGTTCACCGTTTGCCAGTGAAAGAAGATTGTCGTCCAAAAAAGCAGAAGGTTCGTCGTATGCGTCCTGAAATGTCAGAAAAGATCAAAGCAGAGGTAATGAAACAGTTCAATGCAGGGTTCTTGGCCGTAACTTCTTATCCTCAGTGGGTTGCAAATGTGGTACCAGTTCCTAAGAAAGATGGTAAGGTACGTATGTATGTAGACTACAGAGATCTGAACAAGGCTAGCCCTAAAGATGACTTTCCACTTCCTCATATTGATATTCTGGTAGACAACACTGCTCAGCATAAGGTATTCTCTTTTATGGATGGTTTCTCTGGTTACAATCAAATCAAGATGGCACCTGAAGATATGGAGAAGACTACATTTGTGACACAGTGGGGCACCTTTTGCTATAAGGTAATGCCATTTGGTTTGAAGAATGCAGGGGCAACATATCAGCGTGCTATGGTGGCTTTGTTTCATGATATGATTCATCATGAGATAGAGGTATATGTGGATGATATGATAGCCAGGTCTCAGAATGAAGAACAACATCTTGATCATCTGCACAAGTTGTTTGAGAGGTTGAAGAAATACAGGTTGAGATTAAATCCAAACAAGTGTACTTTTGGAGTTAGATCTGGGAAGCTCCTGGGCTTCATTGTCAGTGGAAAAGGTATTGAAGTGGATCCTGCAAAAGTGAAAGCTATACGAGAGATGCCAGCTCCCCGTACTGAGAAGGAGGTTAGAGGTTTCTTGGGACGATTGAACTATATTGCAAGATTTATTTCCCAATTAACTACCATCTGTGAGCCAATCTTCAAGTTGTTGAAGAAAGATCAGGTAATGGAATGGAATGATGAGTGCCAGACTGCCTTTGATGAAATCAAGAGATATTTGCTAGAACCTCCAATTTTAATGCCACCAGTTGATGGAAGACCCTTGATTATGTATTTAACAGTATTAGACAACTCAATGGGGTGTGTATTGGGGCAACATGACGAGTCTGGTCGAAAAGAGCAGGCAATATACTACCTTAGCAAAAAGTTTACCGACTGTGAAACAAGATACTCACTGCTCGAGAAGACTTGCTGCGCTTTGGCATGGGCTGCTCGCCGACTAAGACAGTATATGTTGACCCATACTACCTTGTTGATTTCGAAGATGGATCCAATCAAGTACATATTTGAGAAACCTGCTCTCTCCGGAAGAATTGCAAGATGGCAAATGGTCTTGACGGAATATGATATACAGTATACTACTCAGAAGGCCATTAAGGGGAGTGTTGTTGCTGATCATTTGGCTCATCAAGCAGTAGATGATTACCAGTCAATGAATTTTGAGTTCCCTGATGAAGACATTATGTCTGTTACCAAAGAACCTGGACAATATGACGGACCTGAACAAGGATCCCGATGGACTATGGTTTTTGATGGTGCCTCCAATGCACATGGTAATGGTGTTGGTGTTGTGATTAGTTCCCCTGAAGGTTGTCATACCCCGATTACTGCCAGACTTTGTTTCTATTGTACCAATAACATGGCTGAGTATGAGGCATGTATCATGGGTATGCAAGTTGCTATTGATATGAAGATTCAGTTCCTTGAGGTGTATGGAGATTCAGCTCTGGTAGTAAGTCAGATTAAAGGAGATTGGGATACAAAGCATGATAATCTCATTCCTTACAGAGAACATGTGTTGTCTTTGATCCCACATTTCAAAGAGATTACTTTTGGACATATTCCACGAAGAGAGAATCAGTTGGCAGACGCATTGGCCACCATGGCATCTATGTTTGAGATCAGCTGGGATGATGAAGCTCCCAAGATTACCATTGATAGATTTGAGAAGCCTGCATACTGCAATGAGATTGACACTGAAGGGGCAGAGGAGAAGCCTTGGTTCTATGAAGTGAAAAACTATCTTGAAGCTCAGGAGTTCCCTGAAGGGGCATCTGTCAAAGATAGGAAGTTCCTGAGAAGGTTTTCTGCTAAGTTCTTTCTGAGTAATGGCATTCTGTATAAGCGTAATCATGATTCAACTATGCTTCGTTGTGTGGATAAGAAGGAAGCTACAGAAATTATGGAAGAGATGCATGAGGGGACCTTTGGCACTCATTCTAGTGGTCATACTATGGCAAAGAAGATTTTGAGAGCAGGTTACTATTGGTCTACCATGGAAGCTGATTGCTATCAACACTCCAGAACATGTCACAAATGTCAAATCTATGCTGATAAAGTACATGTACCTCCATCTCCATTGAATGTGTTGACTGCTCCTTGGCCCTTTGCCATGTGGGGCATTGATATGATTGGTGAGATCAAGCCTACTGCTTCTAATGGGCATCGTTTCATCCTGGTTGCTATTGATTACTTCACGAAGTGGGTAGAGGCAGCTTCATTTGCATCTGTGACTAAGAATGTTGTGGCTCGGTTCATTAAGAATAATCTCATATGTAGGTATGGTATCCCTGAAAGGATTATCACTGACAATGGCTCTAATCTGAACAACACTATGATTACTGATCTCTGTACGCAGTTCAAGATTAAGCATCACAACTCTTCCCCGTATCGTCCAAAGATGAATGGGGCAGTTGAAGCTGCTAATAAGAACATTAAGAAGATTGTACAGAAGATGACTGTTACTTACAAGGATTGGCACGAGATGTTACCATTTGCTCTGCATGGCTATCGTACTACAATACGTACTTCAACCGGGGCAACCCCATTCTCCTTGGTCTATGGTATGGAAGCAGTTCTGCCTATTGAAGTTCAGATCCCCTCCTTGAGAATTATGAAGGATGCAGGCTTGGATGAAGATGAGTGGATTCAGACTCGACTTGACCAGATAAATTTGATTGATGAGAAAAGGTTAGCAGCAGTTTGTCATGGCCAGATGTACCAGAAACGGATGATCAAAGCTTTTAACAAGAAGGTTAAGCCAAAGGTATATCAGGCTGGTGACTTGGTAATCAAGCGTATCATATTACCACAGGGTGATCCTAGGGGCAAGTGGACTCCAACTTATGAGGGACCATTTGTAGTCAAGACAGTGTTCTCAGGAGGTGCCATGATACTGACTACAATGGATGGTGAAGACTTCCCACAACCGGTAAACGCAGACATAGTTAAAAAATACTACGCATAAAAAGAGACCCGCTAGGTTGACAGGCCTAGGCAAAAATAAGGGCATCCCGGCAAACCAAAAGGGTTTGGGCAAAAATTAGGGATATATATATAAAAAGATGTACACCCGGCAAGTCGAAAACCTGAAAAGGCGGCTTGGGCAAAAAAGGGTATCCCGGTGGATTGAAAACCTGAAAGGGCAATCCAGGCAAAAGTTAGGGATTAAAGCGTATGACTATGTCTCGTTTGGATCACTCATGAAATTGCAACCAGTTGTACTACTTACTCAAACTCAAACAGATAAAGCTCAATCCAATCGTTTCCGTCTCAACAGCAAGAAGATGAGATACTTGAGTGGCAATAGTAGAATTGAAACTCAATAGGATTATTTCCCACATAGCTGATTCTTTTTGTAAAACTTCATGACAAAATTCTCTTACTAGGGTTTATGTCTCCTTGTACAAACTTACCCGTGTATGGGTCACTTTTGATATAAATAAATTCCATCTTTTGAATCCAGATTTACTTTTACTCTATTTACATAAGCGAAACGTCCATTGGTTGTGTTTGAATGTATGTATGCCTTTGAATATGATTGATGTTTACCAGAAATGCATGTATGCTTTTAATATGATTGATGTTTACCAGAAATGCATGAAAATGCAATAATAGTATTTACTAAGGACGAACGAGGGAAGGATTTCAACGAAGCTTCGCCGGTTCATCTTTACAAGACAGTTACAAACCATCAGTAGGACTAATCCATTTTCACAAAGTTTAATCTCCCCTGGAATTTATATCCATCTCTTTTATCCTCATATGGATATACGGGAAATTACTTTCCAATAAAGGCACGATGAACGAAAACGAAGGTTATCTATACCCTACTATCCCCAACAACGAAGGTTATCTATACCCTGCTATCCCCAACAACGGGAGGTTATCTATACCTTGTTATCCCCAGCAGACGGAGGGTTATATATTCTTCAACAACGAATCGGGATTCATTTCCCTTGGCCAGCAGTTGTTATACAAGGATATCCAGACACTTCCAGCAGTGTCATATCATACATACATCATTTACATCATACCATAATATATATGTCTATAGTACATTACCTAGGTGCATCATGTCATACATGCATACATAAAGCATAAACTAATGTTGTTATACAGAATGCTACCTTGTTTTCAGGTTAATTATCCAACAAACAAGCTTATGATCTTTGGGACTGCTTTATTGTAACCTCAGGGTTACTTTATCCTCCTGATGAGCTTCTTATTACTTTGGGACTGCTTTATTGTAACCTCAGGGTTACTTTATCCTCCTGATGAGCTTCTTATTACTTCAAGACTGCTTTAGAGCTATTGATTGCTCTATCCTCCTGAAGACATATCACATTATTATTTCAAGACTGCTTTAGAGCTATTCATTGCTCTATCCTCCTGAAATCATTATTTCAAGACTGCTTTAGAGCTATTGATTGCTCTATCCTCCTGAAGACATATCACATTATTATTTCAAGACTGCTTTAGAGCTATTCATTGCTCTATCCTCCTGAAATCACTACTTCAAGACTGCTTTAGAGCTATTGATTGCTCTATCCTCCTGAAGACATATCACATTATTATTTCAAGACTGCTTTAGAGCTATTCATTGCTCTATCCTCCTGAAGCCATCTAATTATTTCAAGACTGCTTTAGAGCTATCCATTGCTCTATCCTCCTGAAATCATTACTTCAAGACTGCTTTAGAGTTACTGATTGCTCTATCCTCCTGAAATCACTACTTCAAGACTGCTTTAGAGCTATTGATTGCTCTATCCTCCTGAAGACATATCACATTATTATTTCAAGACTGCTTTAGAGCTATTCATTGCTCTATCCTCCTGAAGCCATCTAATTATTTCAAGACTGCTTTAGAGCTATCCATTGCTCTATCCTCCTGAAATCATTACTTCAAGACTGCTTTAGAGTTACTGATTGCTCTATCCTCCTGAAGACATATCACATTATTATTTCAAGACTGCTTTAGAGCTATTGATTGCTCTATCCTCCTGAAGACATATCACATTATTATTTCAAGACTGCTTTAGAGCTATTCATTGCTCTATCCTCCTGAGGTCAGATTTATCACTACAAGACTGCTTTAGGGTTATCATTATTGATTGCTCTATCCTCATGAAGACATGCTGTTACATCAGTATTACTCCAGACTCCTGACAGTTCTCATTATACTACTGAAGAACTTTCCCCTAGTGGCATCTTTAGGCCCACTCAATCAGGTTCAACCAACCATCAATATCACTCCATGCACTGGTGAGTGCAAATTTTTGGGCTCTTGTGTTCAATCCCCTTCAACCTTCCAGGTTACGACTGGCAAATATACCAATCTAACCCCTCAGGTTTCAGAAAATTGAACAGGGGCAGCTGTTGCACCCCAAAATTTGCCCTCACTTCCAAGACTTCAAGTGGGCTTCATAACATCTTATATGTGTATAAGAACCCCCATGTCAAGTTTCAAGACTTTTCTCAAAAGTTTGCTCAGTCAGATGATCAGATAAGTCAAAAGTCTTACAGGAGGATTGTTCGGAATTCAGCAATATTTACCATTTTTATATCTAAATGTTCTCTCTATTCAAGTTCAAATTCGGGCTAACATTTCAAGATTTGAATTTCACCGTGAAGGATACATTTCATTATGGGGAAATGAGCTTCAAGACCAATCGATTCCAAGTTTGAGTAAATCAGTCGCCAGAGGATTATTCAAGTTTAGGAAGTCACCATAATCATCAGGAAGTGGGTTGGTTTCTTAAGAAGTTCAGTTGTTTGTATGGGATTATTATGATCGAGCATCGCAGAGACAAGACACGAATCATGGTGATTAAGGCTCCTTGTGCCATCAAGTATTTGTTGTTATAAATATGAGATAAAATTCGAGGGATCCCAAGCGACGTCCGAGTTTGGTCTGTATTATTTAGAGCGCGATTGATGAAGTTCATTTGGTTAACATTGAATTTACGTGTTTGACAAAGTTCAAATCAAAAGTCAAAATCAAATTGCTATATAACCCAAGTACTGATTCAGGTTTGGAAATTTAAAAACTCAAGTTATTAATCCTCACAAAGACTCAAGTCAACATCCAAAGTAAGGACTACCTACTCCATTATAGTAGGGATAGTCTTACTAAGGAAAGGATAAAGAATAAGAAAGACCTTAAAACATTAGGGTAGGCTACTCCTAGATACTTGCTCACTTCAAAACTTTTTCACACTTAAACAAATTTTCAACAAGTTTTCAAACAAGTTCTTAACACATCCTTACATGGATTATTTATTAACTATTCTGAAAATTTTCTATTCACACACTACACTTTCAAAACAATTCAAAAGTGAGCTTAAGTACCTAAGAGCCCATGGATAACCATGGATGAAAAGGGTGCTAACACCTTCCCTTTTCATAACCTACCCCCCGGACTCAAAATATTCTCTAAGGTCTTTCATGTTCTTTTATAACCTTTCCTTATGGATAAAATAAAAGTCGGTGGCGACTCTTGCTATCCGCAACATTGTTTAAAGTCAGTTCTCCCACCGTGTTACAGCAGGCACTGTGAATTCCACTCCGGGGCTCCGGACCACGATATAGAGGGTTGCCACGCGTTTAAGCATGTGGTGCAGGATCTATTGGATAGTAAGGCTATCAATTTTGGAACGGCGGGTCCGAACATAGTGCAAAAGCCCATGCCCAACCATGGGGCAAACGCCATTTTAACCGAGGAGGGTTTGAATTTGATTATGAATGTCGACGACCTAAAGACACCGTTGTGCGAGATAAAGAGCAGATTATTGCAAGGGGTGTGTATCCTGGTTGCGACGAGTATTGCTTAGAGTGTTGGACCCAAGCTGGGGGTTGTGATGAATTAAAGAAAGGTATCCATGCTTTAATAGATGGAGGTACGTTACAATTTGACCGAGCAGCGATTGAAGAACCTGCAGGGGTATCAGCAGACAAGCAAAGTTATGTAGCTACTGTGACGATTCCTCGAAAAACGATAACCATAACAGCACCAGCCAAGCGACCACCGATCACCATCACCAAAGCAGGACCAATCCTCTACGAGAGCACTAAGGCAGTCCCCTGGACATATGGGTTGGAAGTGTATTGTGATGGGGTAAAAATTGATGTTAATAAGCAGCCAGCTGAGACTGTAGACAACGTTGTCGGTACTGGAGGTATGACAAGAAGTGGGAGAATCTTCATATCGCCTGAGGTAGAGGCTGAACGACTGGCGAAGGGAAAAGGAAAGATGATTGAGAATGTCCCAGTGCAGAAGAACGACAAAGAAACGGCATCGAAAGATGTGGAAGAGTTCATGCGCTTGATTCGTAAAAGTGATTATAAGATTGTTGAGCATCTGCAACAGACGCCGTCAAAGATATCTATACTGTCGTTGCTATTGTGCTCTGAAGCTCACAGAAATGCATTGCTGAAAGTTCTGGATACTTCCTTCGTACCCCAAGATGTTTCCGTGAATCAGCTGGAAGGGGTGTTAGCGCATGTGAATGCAGGCCATAGCTTGGGCTTTACAGATTTTGATTTGACCCCGAAGGGGAGAGAGCATAATATGGCGTTGCACGTATCTGTGGAGTGTAGAGGAACAGTCATGTCTCACGTGCTGGTCGATACCGGATCGTCTTTAAACATGCTGCCTAAGAAAGCGATGATGAAACTAGATGTCAGAGGAATCCTATGTACGCCCAGTGACCTGGTGGTCAGGGCATTCGATGGTACGCGAAGAACAGTCTTTGGATCCATAACGTTACCTCTACAGGTGGGGCCGGAGGTTTTTGCGAATGAATTTTATATCATGGACATCCAGCCAGCATACAGCTGCCTTCTCGGACGACCCTGGATTCATGGTGCTGGGGCAGTCACGTCTACTTTGCATCAAAAACTGAAATACATGGTAGGGGACAGCGTGGTCACTGTATGTGGAGAAGAAGATATACTGGTCAGCCATCTGTCATCATTCAAATATGTGGAGGTCGACGGCGAGATTCATGAAACACCCTGTCAGGCATTTGAAGGATTGCGCATCAAAGACAAAGGTCCCGGGCCGAGTAAAGCGTCAGAGGTAGCCGTCTCGTCATATAAGGAAGCTCAAGCTCTAGTGGAGACTGGTGAGACAAAGGGTTGGGGCAAGGTGCTGGATATTCCCGTGAAGATGGACCGGTTTGGGCTGGGATATCAACCGTCCTCATCAACACCTGCTGTGGGGGCACCCCGTTTAAGAGGACCGATAACCATCTCTGCCAGTGGAGTATGTCACGAGACCATCAATGCTGCTTCAGAGTCTGACGGAGGAGACAGCGACTGTGATATGGATGCCTGGATTCAGCCAAGCACGCCAGGACAGGGACTGTGCAACTGGTCTATTCAGGAGCTTGTTCCTGTGACTCTTAAACAGTAATGCTTTGTTTTATTAATTGTTGAACAATCTGATGCCTTGCCCGGGGCATCAGGATTTGCTTAGGGCTGTGCTGTTATGAACATTGCGTGTTTATCATTAAATAAAAGGCGTTTTTTCATGTACAAATATTGCGATCTCTTTTTTTCCTGTTTTGTATTTTACAATAAAATGGCAACGTGGTTATTCGCTTTATACGCATTTTGAAGCATTTAACCATTCCTTTTGCAGGGTAACATTTTCAGATGACATCATTGAACCACCTATGACTCGTCCCGACTTTGAGCATCCGGTATTTCAGGACGAAGAAGAGATTGTTGAAGATGGCGACGTTCCCGAAGAATTGTCTTGGTTAGTGAAGCAAGAAGAACGAGTCATTCTGCCTCATGAGGAGGTCATCGAAATTATTAACCTGGGGTCGGAAGGGGTTGAGAAGAACATTCGTATAGGAGCCGCGCTGCAGAGCGACATCAAGCGAAGACTGGTTGAAATGCTCAGAGAGTATAGTGATGTGTTCGCTTGGTCGTATGAAGACATGCCTGGGCTTGATACAGATATGGTTGTGCACCGTCTGCCGTTGAAAGAAGAATGCCCACCGGTCAAGCAGAAGCTTCGCAGAACTAGACCCGATATGGCCGTGAAAATTAAAGAGGAGGTTCAAAAGCAGTGGGATGTTGGTTTCCTAGCTGTGACAAAATATCCCTCATGGGTCGCTAACATTGTGCCAGTGCCAAAGAAAGACGGTAAAGTGAGAATGTGCGTAGATTACCGAGATTTGAACAAAGCGAGCCCGAAATATGATTTTCCACTTCCTCACATCGATGTGCTAGTTGACAACACTGCTCAATTCTCCGTATTCTCCTTCATGGATGGCTTCTCGGGCTATAATCAGATTAAAATGGCGCCAGAGGACATGGAGAAGACTACTTTCATAACACCTTGGGGAACATTTTGTTACAAAGTGATGCCCTTTGGGTTGAAGAATGCTGGGGCAACGTATCAGCGTGCAATGACGACTCTTTTTCATGATATGATGCATAAGGAGATCGAAGTTTATGTTGACGATATGATTGCCAAATCCCAGACAGAGGAAGAGCATTTGGTGAATCTGCTGAAGTTATTCAAAAGGCTTAGGAAGTTCAGGCTGAGACTGAACCCTAACAAGTGCACCTTCGGGGTGAGATCGGGTAAACTGTTGGGGTTTATCGTGAGCGAAAAAGGAATAGAGGTTGATCCTGCAAAAATAAAAGCGATACAAGAGATGCCAACGCCTAGAACAGAGAAAGAGGTGCGCGGGTTTTTAGGGAGGTTGAACTACATCGCTCGGTTCATATCTCACCTAACAGCTACGTGTGAACCGTTATTCAAGCTATTGAAAAAAGACCAAGCTGTAACGTGAAACGAAAATTGTCAAAAGGCGTTCGATAAAATAAAGCAGTATTTGCAGGAGCCTCCTATTTTGATACCCCCAGTGGCAGGGAGACCCTTGATTATGTATTTGACAGTTCTTGAGGGAAGCATGGGTTGTGTTCTCGGTCAACACGACGAGACAGGAAGAAAAGAGCATGCAATTTATTACTTGAGTAAGAAATTTACAGATTGTGAATCTCGATACTCAATGCTTGAGAAAACTTGTTGCGCGCTAGCCTGGGCCGCCAAGCGTTTGAGGCAATACATGCTGAATCATACAACCATGCTCATCTCGAAGATGGATCCTATCAAATATGTATTCGAAAAGCAGGCGTTATCAGGGAGAATTGCCCGTTGGCAGATGGTCTTGACTGAATATGACATCCAATACGTCTCGCAAAAGGCTATAAAAGGGAGTGTACTGTCTGAGTACTTGGCTGAGCAGCCTATTGAAGATTACCAATCGATGAGGTTTGATTTTCCTGACGAGGATATCATGTACCTAAAGATGAAAGATTGTGAAGAACCGTTGCCAGACGAAGGACCAGAATTGGGTTCTAAATGGAAGATGATATTTGACGGAGCTGTGAATGCTTACGGTAGCGGAATAGGGGCAATCATCACTACTCCACACGGGTCGCACATCCCGTTTACTGCTCGATTGACCTTTGCAGTTACCAATAATGAGGCCGAATACGAATCTTGTATAATGGGGCTTGAAGAAGCCATTGATTTGCGAATCAAAAATCTGGACGTATACGGAGACTCGGCTCTGGTGGTGAATCAAATCAAAGGGGAATGGGAGACACGTCAGCCCAATTTGATACCTTACATGAACTATGCAAGGAGATTGTTGCCTTTCTTTGACAAGGTTGAACTGCATCATGTACCGCGAGCAGAGAATCAGATGGCTGACGCCCTGGCCACTTTGTCTTCCATGTACAAAGTCAACTTCTGGAACGAGGCTCCCAGAATTGTTATCTCTCGGCTTGACAGACCTGCCTTCATATTTGCTATTGACGAAGCATCCGACGATAAACTGTGGTATTTCGATATCCTCAATTTCCTGAAGAGCAAAGAGTATCCAGCTGGGGCATCCAGTCAAGATCAGAAGACTCTCAGGAGATTGGCGGGTAATTTCTATTTGAATCTGGATGGTGTCTTATACAGAAGAAATCACGACTTGGTGCTGCTACGTTGTGTAGACGGAAAAGAGGCGAAGCTGCTCATGGAGGAAATACACGAAGGTACATTTGGCACGCATGCTGGTGGGCATGCTATGACGAGGAAGCTGCTGCGGGCAGGTTATTTTTGGCTGACCATGGAAACTGATTGTTTCAAGTTTGCGAGGAAGTGCCACAAGTGCCAAATCTATGCTGATAAGATCCATGTGCCTCCGAGTCCTTTGAATGTGATGTCATCTCCATGGCCATTCTCGATGTGGGGAATCGATATGATTGGAAAGATCGAGCCGACAGCTTCTAATGGACACCGGTTCATTCTAGTAGCAATCGATTATTTCACCAAGTGGGTAGAAGCGGCGTCTTACGCAAATGTAGCCAAGCAAGTGGTGGCCAGATTCATCAAGAGAGATATCATTTGCCGGTATGGGATCCCCGAGCGGATAATCACTGACAACGGTTCGAACCTGAATAACAAAATGATGAAGGAGCTCTGTCAGAATTTCAAGATCGAACATCACAACTCCTTCCCTTACCGACCCAAGATGAATGGCGCTGTCGAAGCGGCCAATAAGAATATCAAGAAGATCGTTCAAAAGATGGTGGTGACCTATAAGGATTGGCACGAGATGCTACCTTTTTCTTTGCACGGTTATCGTACGACGGTACACACATCAACCGGGGCAACCCCGTTCTCGTTAGTGTACGGAATGGAAGCAGTGCTGCCACTGGAAGTTGAGATTCCTTCTCTGAGGGTATTGCGAGACGTCCAACTAGATGAGGCAGAATGGGTGAAAGACAGGTTGAACCAACTGAGTTTGATGGATGAGAAGAGGCTAGCTTCTCTAGCATACGGTCGTTTGTACCAGAGCCGAATGAAGAAAGCGTATGATAAGAAGATACATCCGCGAAGCTTTCAGACGGGCGACCTGGTGCTGAAAAGGATTCTCCCGCCGCAGGCAGATCACAGGGGCAAGTGGACCCCCAACTACGAAGGGCCATACGTTGTCAGAAAAGTCTTTTCAGGAGGAGCTTTGTTGTTGTCTACTATGGATGGTGAAGACTTTACGTCGCCTGTGAATTCGGACGCAGTTAAAAAATACTTTGCTTAAAGTTGACCCGCTGGACAGAAAAAAGAGAGTCCATGCGAAAATGGGGCATCATGGCGAACCAAAAACAGAATAAAAGGTTCGGGCAAAAATTAGGGATAAAATTGAAAAAATGTACACCCGCGAAGTTGAAAACCTACACTGGGCGGCTTCGGCAAAAAAGGGTATCCCGGTGAACTGAAAACCCGTAAAAGGCGGTTCACGCAAAAGTTAGGGATTTGAAAAGCAAATAACTGCGGTCCGAATTGGATATTGCAGTGAGCATCAGTGCGGGAGAATATACTCGAGGGGTCGATTGTCAGACACAATCTCTGTCGCTTGCGCGAAAATAAGGTGCCGGCAAAACAGAAGAGTCACCACCTTTCGTTATTTATCCCTCAGAGCGGGAAAGGAAACGATCGGAAAAACCTGACGAATAAGGGTAAGACAAGGTCATCGCAACCATTGTCTGGGTTCGGGAGTCGGTTACGCAAGGGGAAGGTATTAGCACCCCTCACGTCCGTCGTACTCGACGGGATCCTCGCTTGTTTGTTTACTTGGACGGGTTGGTTATAATCTATCTACCTATCAAGGCTGGCTGAAAAAGAAAAGAAAAATGACTCGGCAAAGCGTCGCACTTTATGCCTACGTATTCTCATCAGAGAATGAGAAATCAGAGTCAACGTAGTTCGGCCTACGAAGGGTTATGGGGGAAGGTAGCTCGCCAAGACATCGCCATCTTGTGCCTACGTACTCTCAACAGGCATGAGAGATCAGAGCTCACGTAGTTCGGGAAACTACGGTTTATTTCCTGAAAGAAGTGTTTTTTATTGTATTTGCGATATCAACCGCACTAGAGACTATGACCTGAGAGTGAATGCGTCGCATGTCACCCAAAGGGTACCATACTAAACATCCAGACTGTGGAAAAGAAACTCTCCCACAATCCTTTCTCAGATAGCTTAAGGCTCGTAACGTACGAAAGAAATCATTCACGATTATTGTATCTTAAACTGTTTTGAGATGAGAAGAGAACAAGCCCAACTAGGAGGGAGACTATCAAGTCCTACTGTTATCATGCCATGGATTCATCCTATGGTTGAAGTTTGAACAGGGAACTCCTAGAAGTTGTCATGCATAGGTTTCAACCTAAAAATCTATCATCAAATCCTTATCAAAGGAAATGAGAGTCCTAAGGGATCATGTCAATGATACACCAAAACAGACAAAGCATCAGCTTAACAGTAAAATGCATGCAATGCAAGTGAGGGAGGAAATGTGTGTGGGGCTTCAGCCTCCACAAGCTCGTCTCGACCTCAAGCCAGTCATGAAATAACAGCAATCATACTGAAGAATAAACAACATGCTATCAAGCACTAAACGGTAAACTGCAATCATACAGATAAAAGGAAATATGCTATCAAGCAAAAAATAAACACATGGGCAAGGGAGCTGGGCTCTACCGAATACCCGCAAGCAAAGCCAAGCAATAACAATACAAGCAGAGGGAGCAACTCAACCTCTAATGCAATCATGCTCTTAGACTGAACTTATTCTAGATGAACTTAGTCTAATGCAACAGACAAATCAGACAAAACAAACAATACAGAAAAGAAAAAACAGAAGAAAGACTCAGCTCCTCCAACAGCAACTCCAGTCTTCAGACTTCAGAGATCACTTGCTTTCCAGGTATCAACCCTACAACATGAGTATCAACCTATCTTCTCCCTTAAGCTTCAGCTTCTTTGATCAGCTCCACCTTCAGGTTTCACTATCCTCAGGGATCTTCAGGCATTAACTTGATCTTCACAAAGTCTTCAGACTTCAACAATCTCTAAGGAATCATCCTCTTCAAAGCTTCAGCTTCTATCTTCAATGGCTCAAAAGCTCCAGCAAACCAGATTCAGCCAACAAGATGAGGTGAGGATGTTACAGTGCTCACTGACTTCCAAAGGATGCCATTGAGGACTTAACATCAAAGGGAAAGGCTCTATCAAAGTTCTACCTTATAGGGCAAGGTCACTAATCCCTCCAAAGGAGAGAGGTGAATACCCTTAAGGGACTTTATGTCATAGAGAAGGAAGGAGGTGGACAAAACACTCCTTATTTATTGAATGGAAGTATCCTGTCTAGGGCTCTGCCTATGCACCTACAAACCTATAAACAAAACAAACAAAAACTATGCTAAACTCCTCTGCAAGGTCCTCAAAGCTCCAATGATGATCCACAAGGTCTTCAACCCACTCTTCAAGGCTCACACACTCAAAAGAGAAGAGAAGAAAACAATGCAATACAAACTATGCCTTTAAGCAACACACATACTATCCATACATTCAAAAATCAATTAAAAATACTAAAACACCATACAATACTCTAGCAAAATTCTAGGGGACTCTATACATACTTACCCTTAACCCATATATTCCCCATACACTAATTTGGTCTATAAACCCCAAAACAAAATTGTTCAAATCTACTTATACAACCTAAAACCCAAATTTGAGCACCTAAATGTCTAACAATCAAACTACATCAAATTTTAATCTACAAATTGAGAATTAAATCCTACATGAACTAGGGTTCAATATCTAACTATGCCAAAAAGAATGGCCCAAAAATCCTAAGGGAAAGTCCTAAAACAAATTGTACAAAATCAAGTACCAAACAAAATCAATTAAAAATACTATTTACAAGAAAATATGCTAAAAAATATTAAAAGAAAAATAAAATGGAATTTTATTTTTTTTACATTTTTCTAGACAAAATCATGAATATGTGGAAAAAGGAAGAAATGAAAAATATTGATTTTTGGATTTTTTATGAATTTTTGAATATGCAAAGAATTAAAAGAAATTAAAATAAAAGAATATAAGAAATAAAGGGGAGGGGGTGTCAAAAGTAGGGCGCCCCAGTTCATTCTGATTGGGCCAGGAATATGGGAGGTGTGGATAGAAACAATTGCTGAGGCCCATGTATATCCACTAATCAAAACGGCGCGTTTGGATTAGTGGTACGCATCGTTTTGGTGCGCTTCAGTCTTTCCTCCGTTTTTGAAATTGAATTGGAGTCGTGCGATGGACTAAATTATTCAAGCATTAGGGATCATCCAACGGTGGCGCTTCATCGTCTCCAAACAAACCCTAGGGTTTTCAGAAAACCCTAATCCATGCAGGGATCTTCTTCAAGCTCGTTCTCACTGATGGCTGGATGAAATCAAGAATCCAAAAGCAAACTTGGTCTACCAATCACCCTGAACACAATGATACCAATATTTGTCCCTGAAACCTCTTGCATCGTCCTAACAGAGAGCTCTAACATTAGGGTTTCAATTCTTTCCTCTGCTATCAATCTTGATGTAACTCAAATCCATTGATATAATCTTGTTTTACACGCTACCCTAACCATTCTGAACTATACCATGCATGCTAACACTCACTGAACAGCTTGTTCTTGTTCTTCCAAGAATCAACACCCTGCCATGAAACTTCATAGATCTTCCTCTAATCCTCAGAATATAGTCCTCTACCCTAGCTTAACCAGTCTAAACCTAGAACTATGATGGAATGCACATAAATAAGGTGATACGAGCAAGATTACCAACCTGTCAAACTTTAATGGTGGATGTGGTTTCACCCTAATTCAATGTCTGCAACCTTCCCTGATTGATCTCCAATGGCAGATATGAATTCTGTATGCAACAAGATGGATGAACAAGGCTTGAATCTTGTGTTTGATCTCAATATGCTCTTCTTGCAAATTCTTCAAAACAGCTTCAAACCTCCATGGATCTTCCTTCAATTTGGTATGCAATTGCTCCTAAAGATCAGAGTAGTGTGTTTGTGTGGAAGAACAGAATGGAGATGGAAGAGAAAGAGAGTTTGTTATGGAAATGCAAATGGAAGAATCTCACTTTTTCACACTCTAATCTCACCACTCACCAACAATTATCACCAACCCTGGCCACATGGTGATTCACCCTTCTTATAGCAATCAAAAGAATGATCTAGATACATCTAGAAACTTGTGGAAAATGCTTGAAAGTTATAGAATTTCTCCTTTAATGACATGTTGATCATACCATATCTCATGAGTTAGGCTTGTCAAAATGACTTTAAAATCTCCTTACAAGAGATATTGAGAAAGAATGAGTGAAAAACATGCATTTCCTTGCCTTTGGTGAAGTTTTGTTTAGTTGCCTTATTATGCAAGAATGAGAATTACAAAGTAACCCCCATTTCTATGCTTCAAATCAAAATTCTACTTGAACCATTGTTTTTAAAACATTGTTTGGAGTCAAAATGACATATTGGATGACCCATTTTGGATTTGTACATCTCCTAAACCAATTTCCAACTTCAACTTTTTAAACTTATAAGCCATTTTTAGGTCATTTTTACCCAATCTTGTAAATCCTTGCTACAAGCTTTTTTAATAACTCATGACCACTTTTATAGACTTAAAATCCCATTTTGAACAACTTTCATGTTTTGAGTTTTTCCATTTGAGGCATGGAAATAGGAGATATGGCCTTTGCTTAAAATGACCTATAACTGCCAAATGACCAAAATACCCCTGTTTTGTTCAAACCATAAGTTGAGTTCTACAAATCCTATCAAGGACTTCTAGTACTCTATAGAAATCTAAGAATATGCTCTTCAACATTCATGTTGACCAAGAAATCATAGGAATCATCCTACTAGGGCAAAAGTTGTCTGCAAGTTGGGTGACTTTCAAGGACCCAGATTCACACACCTCAGCTGACCTGTAATTTGTCAAAGCCATAACTTGAGCTCTGCAACTCCTATCAAGGACTTCTACCACTCAAATTAAATCTATTAACAAGCTCTACAACATTCATGTTGTGGGGAAGATGAGATATCAATCACATCTTGAGCTAAAACTGCCTGGAAGATAGGGATCAAATTAGGGTTTTTTCACTGACAATCCTCAGAAACCCTAACTCAAAACTTCTCAAACTCCTCAATCATGATGAGTTAGTCTAGGAATCATCTCTATAAAATCGCCATACATCATTCCATGATCTCATGGCTCTTGGATTAGGTCTCAACCTTCTCGAAATCTTCAGTTATCCTAGAGTCGACCCAGTCAAAACCCTAGTTCTACCACTCATGGTTGAATCTTCTGAATTCTTGCACAATGACTTCTCTGGGTTTCATGATGGCTATCAAGACATCTCATAGGCTTTCTCAAAACATCAAGTTTATCCTCATAGTATCAGAATCATCTGAGAAGCTCCCACAACTCTCTAGTTATGAAGCACACAACCTTGGTTTCAACCAATTCCTCTGAGGATCTCTTGAGTTCTCTGACAAAGGTATCAACCTTTGAAACACTTAATGAGTAAATTAATGTTGGTCAAATTTTGGGGTGCAACAGCTGCCCCTATTCAAACGGCTTGAACCTGACTGGGTGAGGAGCGAACGGCTCTCAACCAATCAAGGTGCGAGACGATTGAATACCGGTAAACCCGAAAATTTGCCAACTGCACGAGCCTACGATGCCCTGCGGGGAACAAATCTTCGAAAACTGGGACACTAGCTGCACGGCAACTAGCTGGAGAAATACTGATCTGACATCGTCGTTAGTTATCCACGTTAACTTCTTCTGACATTGCCTTCAGACAAACCACAACGCCCAACATTGCCGCTGGAAGACTAACCCACCTGACATTACCGTCAGACAAAATTCTGAGGAACACCCAACATCGCTGCTGGAACACCAAATCACCTGACATCGTCGTCAAGAACACCCATAACTCGGGGAAACAAGCCTCCTTCTCATCGCTGCCTGAGACCTAAACCTGAATCACCAAAATACCCAACATCGCCGCTGGAGAACGAACCATCCAACATCACCGCTGGAGAACTGAATTAACTGACACACCTCAACATCGTCGCTGGAAAACTGAATCTGACATTGCCGTCGATCAACCAAAATACTCCGCATCGCCGCTGGAGAACCACATCTGACATCGCCGTCGGATAATCGAAACACTCCGCATCGCCGCCGGAGAACTAAATCTGCCAAAATACCCCGCATCGCCGCTGGAGAACTAAAGGATCTGCATCACCTAACATCGCCGTCAGAAGACTGGATCAACTTGACATGCCCAACATCGCCGCTGGAAAACTGAATCTGACATCGCCGTCGAAAACAAACATCCTCTTAGAGACACTCGACATCGCCGTCGTACAAACATCATCTCTGCTGGGATTAAAAAAGCCTGACATCGCCGTCGAACATAATCTTCTGACATCGCCGCCAAAACAGACATAGTCTGACCTCGCCGTCAAAGCAAACATCCAACATCGCCGTCGAACAGACATAATCTGACCTCGCCGTCAAACAAACATCATCTCTGCTGGGGATTAAAAAAGCCTGACATCGCCGTCGAACATAATCTTCTGACATCGTCGCCAAAACAGACATAGTCTGACCTCGCCGTCAAAGCAAACATCCAACATCGCCGTCGAACAGACATAATCTGACCTCGCCGTCAAACAAACATTCAACCTCGCCGTCGAACCAATCATAATCTGACCTCGCCGTCAAACAAGCATTCAACCTCGCCGTCGAACACATCCAACATCGCCGTCGAACAAACATTCAACCTCGTCGTCGAACTAATCGTAATCTGACCTCGCCGTCAAAGCAAACATCCAACCTCGCCGTCGGACAAACATAATCTGACCTCGCCGTCAAACAAACATTCAACCTCGCCGTCGAACAAATCCATACTATGACCTGGGGGTCACCCCTGGTAAATGGAAAAAAAGGTACGCTTGCGTATTTGAAACTACTCCGCTGGGAATGAGAGACTTAACTGAGCACACTCTGATCTGGGGTTCACCCTCAGAACCATAATGAACATCCGAATACTACTGCGTACTGAGTTCACCATAGAACTTCAACATTAAAGATATTTGAAACCCTGGCCCCTGGCCACTTCCAGCCTCGGCTAGAAAAGATCTTCAAGTACTTCTGAAGATAAGCATCCCTGGCCTTCAAGGATAGATGAAACTCTGGCCCCTGGCCACTCCAGATCCGCTGGAGAATCTTCAAATTCTTCTGAAGATAGACATCCTTGACCTTCAAGGATGTAAACTTTGCCCGTCGGCAACTCGGCAAGAGGTATCTTCGACTTCGGTCTGAAGAAACCCTATTCACTTGATCGCAATCAATCATCACCTTAGGACAACTGACTTGGTCTTCAGACCAACACGGATCATCTTGTCATATGTACAAGCGTTGGAACCTTGTCTTCAGACAAACGTTGATTCATCAACACGGAAATCTGAATTCACAGGAACATTCTGGTACCGCCTTCAGGCGTTTACGAAGTCAATCTTCAGATTAGACATCACTGTCAGGGCAGACATATCACGCTGCTAAGGGCTTCAAGAATTATCTTGAACAAACAAATTCGTCGGGCACCTTCAAGAATCGCCCTGAACTGATAACCTTTCTGGAGACTTCATTCTGCTGGGTATTCCAGGAATCTTCCTGGGCAACCCTTGCTGGGACCGCTACTGGGGAGCTCAAGAATCATCCTAAGCAAACAACTCGGGAAACTGCGCTGAGGTCTTAAGAATCATCTTAAGCAAACGGCTCTGCCGAGGAGTTCCAGAATCGTCTTGAACTGGAGACTTCGCTGTGGATCTCAAAAATCATCTTGAGCGAGCGACTGTGGGGATTACACCGGGGTCTTTAAGAATCATCTTAAGGAAGCGACCTCGTTGGGGAGAACCTCAGGAATAGTCCTGAGCAACTGGCCTCTTGGTGGAACGCTTGTAAAACAAGGATGATAATAACCTAGATCATGCTTATGATGCGTATGCTTCTGTGCTATGCCCCACACGGTGGGAATGCTACGCGGTGTTAAATGCTATGCAGTCATGCACAATGATGCGATCCCGTCAGCAAAATAAATGCCGAGGGGAGATTCTCCTGTCAAGGAGAAAGAACTACTCAGATAGAGGAATCATCCTGCTGAGGAGAACGTGGACACGCCAATATCAATTGGACTCCGCCTGGGGAAATGATCTTCCGTTGGCTGCTGCAGGGGAAACAACTTCAGCTGACTGCTGCAGGGGAACGAAGCTCTACGAGAACCTGGACTTGCTGATGTCAATCGCGAGAATGAACTGCGCGGCTGTCTCGGCTATTCTTCTGGGGATAACCACTCTGTGGGGAAACAACTTCAGTTGCTCAACACTCCGCTAGGGAAAAACCAATCATGATCTGATCAACTTCCAAGGACTCGGCTCTCTTGGATATCTGCAAACTCGGCTGAAGAAGGAGAAGTCATTCTGCTTCGCCGGAGAGAGTGCGACTCTGGGGAAATACAGCATCAGCTGTTCAATATCCGCTAGGGAACATCCATTCAAGGTCCCCACTGCTACCAAGGATTCGGCTCTCTTGGGGGTTTGCGGACTCAGCCGGGGAAAGAGAAATCATTCCCCTTCACTGGAGAGTACGACTCTGATGAGGAGTTTCAATTTCGCTGGGGAAGAAGGAAACATCCACCTTCGGGGGAGAATACGACTCTACTGGGGACTACAACATCAGTTGTTCCAACACTCTACTGGGGAAGGGAGAATCATCCGACTTCAGAAGAGAATACGGCTCTGGTGGGGAATCTCAATTTCGCTGGAGACTTCAGTCTGGCACCATCAGTTACTGCATACTTCGGTGTACGAACAGCTTCCTACAAGACTTGCACTTGTGACCCGGTGCTGGGGAAGACACCTGCTCTGGCGACTTTACTGGGGAAAACACGAGCTTCGGCACCCGAACATTTCTACGAAATCCGCACCTGCGACCCGGTGCTGGGGGAGAATACGAGCTTCGGCACGTGACTCAGCTGATGAGGTGACGTTCCTTCAGGATGCGTCTGCTTGGGGAAGAGAATCATCTCTGCATGGGGAGCCATATCAATGCTCACTGTTCTGCATTCAGATTCTGCGGAGGAGAGATTACTGAACTCTGCTGGAGAAGGAGGACTCGCCCTGCTTCGGGGATGCGCCCGACACATCTTCTGGAAGGCATTATACCTGCAACAACACAAACAAACAGACAAGATACCCTCCTCAAAGGGGCCTATCAAGATTATTATCTCGTGACAATGTTCAGGTAATCAATCGTTTCAACAATCAATGGGCCTAGGCCCGTAAGTTTATATATGCGCATTTTATTAAAAAAAACATCGGCGTTTTCATTCGCAAACAAAACAGATAAATGCTAAAACAGGCAAGCAGAATTGCTGAATAATGTGCATTTTATTGATGGTGAACCCCTGAATGGGCAAAAATGTTTTACAACAGAGGCAAGCTCCTGGAATGAGGAAGCCGCGCAGAAAGGAAAACATAAATATACATCAGTATATATAAATGTCGGCAACGAGGCGTAGACGAACACCATGAGTTGATCCCTCTAAGACCCACTCGACTTCGATACTTCTCCGACGTTTCAGCTTCGGAAGAGATTGATTTAGATAAACATCCCTCAGGTCCTCCAAACCATAAAACAATGAAAGTCCACACGCGGAACGCAATCATTTGCTTATTCAAATCCCTAACTTTTGCGTGAACCGCCCGTTACGGGTTTTCAGTTCACCGGGATACCCTTTTTTGCCGAAGCCGCCCAGTGTAGGTTTTCGACTTCGCGGGTGTACATTTTTCAATATATCCCTGATTTTTGCCCGAACCTTTTATTTTGTTTTCGGTCCGCCGGGATGCCCTTTTTTGCCTGGACTCTTTCTTTTTTGTCCAGCGGGTCTCTTTCAAGCAAAGTATTTTTTAACCGCGTCCGCGTTCACCGGGAATGCAAAATCTTCACCATTCATCGTGGATAACAACAAAGCTCCTCCTGAGAAGACCTTGCTGACGACATACGGCCCTTCGTAATTCGGAGTCCACTTGCCCCGGTGATCGGAGTGTGGCGGAAGAATCTTCTTCAGGACGAGATCACCCGTCTGAAAGCTTCTAGGACGCACCTTCTTATCATAAGCTTTCTTCATTCGGCTTTGGTACAGGCGACCAAATGCAATCGATGCTAACCTCTTCTCGTCCATCAGGCTGATTTGGTTCAAACAATTCGTAATCCATTCTACCTCGTCGAGTTTCACATCAACCAAAACTCGCAAAGAGGGAATCTCCACTTCTAGCGGTAGGACAGCTTCCACACCGTACACCAAGGAGAAAGGAGTTGCCCCAGTCGACGTACGCACCGTCGTACGATAACCGTGCAAGGCAAACGGCAGCATCTTGTGCCAATCTTTGTACGTCACAACCATCTTCTGAACAATCTTCTTTATGTTCTTGTTGGCCGCTTCAACAGCGCCATTCATCTTCGGCCGGTAAGGAGATGATTTGTGGTGTTCAATCTTGAAGCTCTGGCACAGCTCCTTCATCATCTTGTTATTCAAATTCGAACCATTATCAGTAATGATCCGCTCGGGAATTCCATAGCGACAGATGATGTCCCTCTTTATGAATTTAGCTACCACATGCTTGGTCACATTAGCGTACGAGGCTGCCTCCACCCATTTGGTGAAGTAGTCGATAGCTACCAGAATGAAACGATGACCATTGGATGCAGTGGGCTCGATCTTGCCTATCATGTCGATGCCCCACATGGAGAACGGCCAAGGGGAGGACATGACATTTAATGGGCACGGCGGCACATGAACTTTATCAGCATAAATCTGGCATTTGTGACATCTCTTCGCGAATCTGAAGCAATCTGACTCCATAGTCAGCCAGTAATACCCTGCTCTCAGGATCTTTCTCGTCATGGCATGCCCGCCGGCGTGCGTACCAAATGTGCCCTCATGGACATCTTCCATGAGCATACTCGCCTCCTTCTCATCTACACATCTGAGTAGCACAAGATCGTGGTTTCTCTTATACAACACTCCATCGGGATTGAGATAAAAGTTTCCAGATAGCCTCCTTAGAGTCTTCTTATCCTGGGTTGACGCACCCGCAGGATACTCCTTAGTCATGAGGAAGGTCTGAATGTCGTGGAACCATGGCTTGCCGTCCTTGGCATCCTCGATTGCAAAGACAAATGCCGGTCTGTCAAGACGCGAAAGCACAATTCTTGGAGCCTCATTCCAATAATTGACTTTATACATTGAAGCCAACGTGGCTAAGGCATCAGCCATCTAATTTTCAGCCCTCGGTACATGATGAAGTTCCACTCGATCGAAGAATGGAAGCAGCCTCCTGGCATAGTTCATGTACGGCACTAAATTCGCTTGACGAGTTTCCCACTCCCCTTTAATCTGATTGATGACAAGCGCTGAGTCACCATATACGTCTAGATTCTTGATTCTCAAATCAATTGCCTCTTCTAGACCCATGATACATGCTTCATACTTGGCTTCATTGTTGGTAACTGGAAACGTCAGTCTCGCAGTAAACGGGATGTGGGATCCGTGAGGAGTCGTGATGATAGCCCCGCTACCACTTCCATAGGAATTAACCGCTCCGTCGAATATCAACTTCCACTGAGACTTCCTATCTGGCCCCTCATCGGGCAATGGCTCATCGCAATCCTTCGCTTTGAGAAACATAATATCCTCGTCAGGGAACTCGAACTTCATCGGCTGGTAGTCTTCGATTGGCTATTCGGCAAGGTAATCAGACAATACGCTTCCCTTAATGGCTTTCTGAGAGACGTACTGAATATCATATTCTGTTAGCACCATTTGCCATCTGGCAATCCTGCCCGAAAGAGCCTGCTTCTCGAAGACATACTTGATCGGATCCATCTTCGAAATTAGCATAGTGGTGTGGTTGAGCATATACTGTTGTAGACGTTTGGCGGCCCAAGCTAATGCACAACACGTCTTCTCCAGCATCGAGTATCGAGATTCACACTCAGTGAACTTTTTACTCAAATAATAAATGGCATGCTCTTTTCTGCCTGTCTCGTCATGCTGACCGAGAACACACCCCATACTATTCTCCAGAACCGTCAGGTACATGATTAATGGTCGTCCAGCCACTGGGGGTATCAAGATTGGAGGTTCTTGAAGATACTGCTTTATTTTGTCGAATGCCTTCTGGCAATCCTCATTCCAAGTAATCGGCTGATCTTTCTTTAAAAGCTTGAACATCGGTTCACAAGTGGCCGTGAGCTGAGAGATAAACCTTGCAATGTAGTTTATTCGGCCCAAGAAACCACAAACTTCTTTTTCTGTTTTCGGCGCTGGCATTTCTTGGATAGCTTTTATTTTCGCGGGATCGACTTCAATACCTCGTTCACTAACGATAAACCCCAATAACTTTCCGGACCGCACTCCGAAAGTGCACTTGTTAGGATTCAGCCTCAGCCTGAACTTCCTAAGCCTCTCAAACAGCTTCAATAAGTTGACCAGATGCTCTTCCTCCGTTTGGGACTTTGCAATCATGTCATCAACATAGACCTCGATCTCATGATGAATCATATCATGAAACAAAGTTACCATTGCTCGCTGGTAAGTGGCCCCTACGTTCTTCAGACCGAAGGGCATTACCTTATAGCAGAATGTTCCCCAAGAGGTGATGAACGTCGTTTTCTCCATGTCCTTCGGTGCCATCTTAATCTGATTGTAACCGGAGAAGCCATCCATGAATGAAAACACGGAAAACTGGGCTGTGTTGTCGACCAACACATCGATATGAGGCAACGAGAAATCATCCTTAGGGCTCGCCCTATTCAAATCCCGATAATCGACGCACATGCGTACCTTACCGTCCTTCTTCGGTACAGGCACTATGTTGGCGACCCACGGAGGGTAAGTGGTAACGGCTAGAAATCCTGCGTCCAACTGCTTCTGGACCTCTTCTTTGATTTTTACAGCCATGTCTGGTCTCGTCCTCCTAAGCTTCTGCTTGACTGGAGGGCAATCTTCTCGCAACGGCAAGCGATGAACCATGATATCAGTGTCAAGTCCGGGCATATCCTCGTATGACCAAGCAAAGACGTCACTATACTCTCGGAGCATCTCGACCAGTCTATGCTTGACATCACTCTGCAGCGCATCCCCTACTCTGACATTCCTGACGAGCTCCTCGGAACCCAGATTTACAATCTCAATATCCTCCTCGTGAGGCTGAATAACCTTTTCTTCTTGTCTCAACAAGCGGGCCAATTCTTCCGGGAGGTCCTCGTCTTCATCAATCTCATCCTCGGCTTGATAGATCGGGCAATCAAAGTCGTAGTGAGCCGTAGAGGGTCCAGAGTCGATGTCATCTGTTATGTGGATCCTGCAATAACAAGGGTTAAGTTTAAAGCAAGAATATGCAGGTCAGCACAAACCTAGTTGCCATTTTACTGTTTTTCGAAATAAACATAAAACAGGAATAACAGAGAACACAATATTTGAGTACGAAGAAAACGCCTTTTATTTATTAACAAAATGCATGTACATAATCCAACAAGGCCCTGACAATAAAACCACTATGCCCCGGGTAGGACATAGGGTTGTACAAAGATTGTAAAAAGCAAATCATTACTCTTCACTTGTCAGCTTGATAATTTCCTTGATGGTCCAATTGTGGAGGCGCTCGCCCGGCTTGCTCGGCTGCATCCAGGCGTCAAGATCGCAATCGCTATCCCCGCCGTCCTCAGACGCTGCGTTGATGCTTTCGAAAATTACTCCCCCCTTGGTGAATAGGATCGGCCCTTTCCCACGAGACGAGCTGCCAGAAGAAGATGAAGCTTCAGCTTCAGGAGAATATCCCAATCCAAACTTATCCTGCTTGATTGGTATATCCAAAACATGCCCCCAGCCTGGGGTGGAACCGGCTTCAACGATGGCCCGAGCTTCTTTAAACGAGGAGAGATTCATCTCTTGCTTCTCTGCGACGACAGGAGCTACCTCTTTCACCTTGACGGTTTCAAATGCTTGGCAGAGCGTTTCATGGATTTCGCCATCCATTTCAACATATTTAAAGGACGACAGGTGGCTCACCATGATGTCCTCCTCACCACAGACGGTGACTATGCTGCCCCCGACAGCATATTTGAGCTTTTGATGCAGCGTGGACGTCACGGCACCAGCAGAATGGATCCATGGCCGACCTAAGAGGAAACTATAGGCAGGCATGATATCCATGATATAGAAAACCGTATTGAACATCTCTGGACCAACTTGAATTGGCAGGGTCAACTCTCCGAAGACGTGGCGCTTGGTTCCGTCAAATGCTTTCACCACCAGATCACTGGGCGTGCAAAGCAATCCACGGGTATCCAACTTCATCAGTGCCTTTTTCGGAAGCACATTAAGCGACAAACCCGTGTCTACCAGGACATGTGACATAATAGTGCCTCTGCACTCTATCGAGACGTGCAAGGCGCTGTTGTGGTCTCTTCCTTTAGGAGTCAGCTCCAGATCTGTAAATCCCAGCCCATTACCAGCATTAACATGGGCTACCACCTCCTCTAGCTGATTTACTGATATCTCCTGCGACACGTATGCAGCATTCAATACCTTCAGTAATGCGTTGCGGTGTGCTTCAGAATACAGCAACAGGTTAAGAATAGAGATCTTTGACGGAGTCTGATGAAGATGATCTACAATCTTGTAGTCGCTCTTCTTGATTAGTCGCATGAACTCTTCAGCATCTTTAACCAGCAAATCTTTTTCTGCCCCAGAAGGGACCTCCTCAACAGCCTTACCTTTACCCTTATCAGCAGCTTCAGCTCAGACCACTTTCTCTGCTGCAACCTCTGCCGGTGCGAACACTCTACCGCTTCGAGTGATGCCACTGACTCCGGTAAGATTCTGCACGGTCGATCCGTACGGCTCAAGCTCTAACTTCTGACCATTGCAATAGACCTCGGCGCCGTAATGCCATGGAACGGCGTTAGTGCTTTCGAATGGGATTGGCCTGGCCCTGGTGATGGTAATAGTAGGTGGTCGGGGCGCAGAAATAGTAATAGGGTGACGAGGAATAGTAATGGTAGCAACTTCATCCGCTTGCTTCAGCACGACCTCCCCTGATGCACTTTCTATGCTCCGGCTGAATTGCAAAATACCCTCGGACATCAGACTTTGGATACCTTCGATCAGCTGTTCACACCCGTCAGGAAGTGTAGCACAAGCCATACATAACTCTCCACATCCAGGAAAGAAACCCTTCTTCAGCAACTTAGCCTTGACAAAACTCAGCGGCGTCTTCAAATCTTTGACATCGGTCAGCAAGTCTGCACTCTCCTCAGTGATAACGGCATTCACTCCGCCCCCCTTATGATGAGGCATAGGGTTTTTGGTAACGTTGGGCACGCTGTCAGAAAAGTTAATAACCTTGGCGTCCACCAAGTCCTGGACTTTGTGCTTAAAGGCTTTACAATTCTCGATCGTATGGCCCGGTGCCCCAGTATGGAAATCACAAGTAGCATTGGCATCATACCCCGGTGGTGGTGCCCCTGTTAAGGGAGCCATTGTCCTCTTTTGAACTAATTAGAGCTGAAGCAACGTTTGCAGAAGCTGTGCATACGACATAGGTGGAGTTTCAAAATGACGATTTGCCATAGGAGCCCGATTCTGATATCTCTTATACCCCTGCTGATTCTGCTGCTGGGGTTGCTGCTGCTACGGTGGAGCAGCTGGGATATTTATGCTAGCAATCTGAGGCTGAGGGCCCTTGCCCTTTCTCCGAGCATTAGTGACAGCACTGGCATCTCCCTCTCGACGCTTGCCAGCGTAAGGTTTCTTGCTACCTCCTCCAGCTGAGGATGATTCGCCCTGAATTTTTCCGATCTTTATACCGTTCTCAACATGCTCGCCCATAGTGATGAGAGCCGAGAATGTTCCAGACATGCCACTGACCAGCTTTTCATAGTAGATTCCAGGAAGGGTAGCCACGAACATTTGCACCAGCTCACGCTCGACCATCGGCGGTTGGACCCGAGCAGCCAATTCACGCCACCGCTGGGCGTACTCTTTAAAGCTTTCATTGTTCCGCTGTGCGAGATTCTGAAGCTGAACTCGGTTGGGGGCCAAGTCGCTATTGTATTGATAGTGGAGGATGAACGCTTCAGCGAGGTCTTTCCAGGTGCGCACAGTAGCGGGTTCCAAACCCATATACCATTCGAGTGATGGACCAGAAAGACTATCCTGAAAGAAGTGCATCAGCAACTTCTCATCGTCAGAATAGGCGGACATCTTTCTATAATAAGATCGAAGGTGAACACGGGGGCAAGTAGTACCCTTATACTTCTCAAAGGTAGGCACCTTGAACTTGTGCGGCACCTTAAAGTCAGCAATCAACCCAAGCTTGGACATGTCAACGCCCAATGTGTTCTGGTTTTGAATGTCTCTCATCTTGTCTTCCAGCGCCTTGAACCTGAGTCGAGCTTCAGCATTCAACTCTGCATCTACACCTCTCTGAGAGAATACGTCATCCTGATGGTCCTCCAGCCACGGCTGAGGCACCAACAAATTTCCTGCACCAGCATTGCTGTTGACCGGCCCTATGTTAACATTGGCTCCCAAACTACCATTGCCGACGCCTGCCGCGTTGAGCCCGATATTAGTCATCAGATTGCCGTTAGCACTGCCGTTGCCCCCGGCAACAGGAACAACATTCTGTGGAGCATCCACTGGAGGAGGGGTAGGCACAGCCCCGCCATGAAGTATGCCATTACTGTCAACCCTGGAGATCAGAGGTTGAACCAAAGTACGAAGTTGGTCTTGACCATTAGCGACCACCTACATCAGCTCCATAAAACGATCCATCCGTTCACGAAGCTCTTGAACATCTGACTGCACCTGGTCCATTATCCTTGTCTGATTAGCGCGAGTTGAGTAGCGGTGAATGAGCCTTTGATCAATCCTGGAGATCGAAAGCAGCTCGGAACCTGAAAAACCTGTTAACAATAAAGGTTAGGAAAAGCAATAAGATATACACCATGCAAATATGCTTCATGCAGATGCATGCGTGTGTCTGTGTGCGTGGGAGGTTTTCCCCCGATCCTAGTGCCTTAGTGACGGTGCTGATAATAATAAGAGGAAGAAGAAATCTGAGCCCAATCATGGAAACATCAATCTCATATATATATATGGAAGGGCCTGTCAAGGCAGTACACAATATCAGCGAGTACAAACAGATCAACAGCATGACCTCAGCCAACAAGTCTGGTGATGGTCAGCATACATCAAAGATCAAAACAACAGGGATATAACTAGTCAAGTACGGCCACGGGCGCGATACTCTGCTAATAACTCCTTCGTATCTGGATGATCTGGCAAAGTGAGCAACCCCTCGACGAGTAGTTCCCTCTGCCTGATGGTATGCTGGAGCCCCTGAACTGAACTCTCTCAAGCTCCTTCGCCAAAGCAATCCTCCAGTTTCCGCTTCTTAGACTCAAACATCAGCTTATGCTCCTTCAGGTTAGCAAGAGCCTTGTTGAGACGGCTTTCGGCGGCGTATCTGCGGGCGGTCTCTTCATCAAACCTCCGCTCACTGCTCTTTACTTCGGCTTCCAGCTTAGAGATCTGCAGCATCAGCTTGTCCTCTCTCTCCTTCCTGGTGGCCATGGAAGTCTTCCAATGCTGGTCAAATTTAGATATCCTTCGATATGCTTCCTCCAAATGCTGCTTCTTCGTAGCTAGCACATCATTAGCAGCCCTGAAGTCTTGACCTAAGCGTTCCCGATCAGCAATCTGCTTTGCCAAGTCTGTACCCAGTTGGTTCACCGACTCTGTTTGCTTTTTGAGAGCATGCACGGCTTCGTTCCTCTCACTCCGAAGCTGAGTTAACTCCTTCTCTAACTCTGCATTTGCCCTCTTCAGTTCATCTCGCTCGGCCAATACCTGGTTGTGCTGATGAATGGACACAGTGGTGGGTTCTTCAACTGGTGGAGGACTCTCTGGTCTGACATGAGGGAATGGCATCCCTATAGCGCTGGCTCTGGCTCTGATCCAAGCTGAATAAGGAGGGTAGGCTTGGCTGTTGCTCTTTCCCAACAAAGGCTTCCCTCTCGTGCTGATATTGTTCCACGCATACTGAAGCCTGGACAACAAATCCCCCTCTGGAGTACCCGTGAGGTACAGAGATTCCTGTACCTCTTCCTCCTTCGGTGGATTCCTCAAAGCATATGCGAACTGACGAACTAGCAATGATGGATTGTAGTTGATGCAACCCTTCCTACCTATCAGAGGTACGTTAGGAAACCCACTACAACTGAAGATCAACTCGGTGCCTAACCTGTCTCTGTCAACGAACCAATCAATGTCTTCTGCCGACAAGCTCATGAGACGCTCAGGCCACTCAGCTGTGGCTGCAGACAAGACGGAAGAACCCCTCTTGGGCAAATGACTATCAAACCATCTATACAACAGCGGTACGCAGCATGAGACATTTTTCCCTCTCCGGTTCTCATTCTTGTAATGCACTGAGTGATAGAAGTCTCCGATCAGAGTAGGGACTGGATTCCCTGAGGCGAAGATGTGGAATGCATCAAAGTCCACGAAATCAGGCATGCTGGGGAATAGGATAATGCCATATATGCATAAAGCAAGGATGGCGTTGAATGCGTCCCAACATTTGTCCTTAGCACACTGCTGAGCCTTAGTTATCAGGAACTGCAGAGAGAACCCTAGGACCTTGTTCCAGCTCGTCACCACTAACTCAGAAGCGCTCAAATGGAGTGAGGAAGCTAGGCCAGCCAGATCAGGCTCAGCATCCATGTGGACAAAAGGCATCTGCCTTTTGATAGGAACACCCAGCATATCAGCATACTCTTCCAATGTCGGCGCGAGAACGAAGTCACGAAAGGTGAAGCACCTCAAGGGAGGGTCATAAAACTGCAGGAGAGCATGTAACCCATTCAACTCGGACGTGGAAGGTCTGCAAACCAGACTAAGCAACCTGCCATAAGACTTCCTGAACCTATCCTTCACAGAATCCTCTGCCAGGGCTATCAAACCAGTCAGCTTCGACACATCGGGGGTCGGGAATTTGTACGCAACAGTCTTCCTGAGGGAGGCCATAACAACAGCAGAAGGCGAGAAATCCGGGATCGGGGAAACGGTACCTGTAACACAGGCACACGTTAATGGAATGCAGATGGATATGCAAACTAATGCAAGATGCAGGCATGCAATAATATATCCAGGTAGCTGCTGTGGAGATTCGGTATCAACAGTCGCTGATGAGAAGGAAACCCCGGTGTAAGGCCACTAATCTGATCTGCTGAGAATAACCATCTGATAGGACCGAGATCAAAATTCTGCTCTGACAAGAATAAGGGCCTGATAATAAGGACCCCAGGTGCAAGATCAAGTAACATCTGTTGATGAAGTCTTCAGACCCCACTCAAAATCTGCCCTATCAAGAACAAATAACATCTGCTGATGAGATCTTCAGACCTCACTCAAAATCTGCTCCATCTAGAACAAACCACTGATGATAGTACACTGATCAAAGCCTGCTTTATCAAGAACAGACATACACCCGATGATAAGATTCTCTGATCCAACCCTTGCCCTATCAGGCACAAACATATCTGCAACTGGGAACCATGGTACCATCATAACTGATTCACTGTCAAGAAAACCAGGTAGTCTGAAGGTCTAAGTTTCCTGCAATAACCTAGTCCCGCTCACAGGTATGGACCTAGACTGACTCAAGGTACGGCATCCTATGCGTTCATCAGCGTCACAGACTTTCAAAACTGATGATACGATTCCCAGAAGGAGTGGCATCATCAAGTCCTGAAGAGGCCTCACTTAGCTGAATCACAAATGATCGGTCCCCAGAGTCGACAATCCACCAAACCAGCAACCGTCTCAACCCAAAGGGTTGAAAGTGAAGCCAACCGGATGAACCTCGTCTGAGCGTGGATTTCATGAGACACTAGTGCCTGCAAAGCAAGCACGCGCCCACTAATTTCCACTCTAAGTCTATGGTGCAGTCAAGCCTGGGTCTGGCTTCTCACTCATCAGAACTCCCATCCCACAACAGCACAAATAATCATATTTTACTGAATATAAAAATGCGGGAAATAAAGTGCGAGAAGTAAAAATGCGGTAAATAAACGCAACCCAACAAGCAAACACACAAACGATAGGATTGACTCGCACAGGGAACCGTTGGATTCCCCAGCATAGTCGCCAGCTGTCGCTTGCGCGAAAATAAGGTGCCGGCAAAACAGAAGAGTCGCCACCTTTCGTTATTTATCCCTCAGAGCGGGAAAGGAAACGATCGGAAAAACCTGACGAATAAGGGTAAGACAAGGTCATCGCAACCATTGTCTGGGTTCGGGAGTCGGTTACGCAAGGGGAAGGTATTAGCACCCCTCACGTCCGTCGTACTCGACGGGATCCTCGCTTGTTTGTTTACTTGGACGGGTTGGTTATAATCTATCTACCTATCAAGGCTGGCTGAAAAAGAAAAGAAAAATGACTCGGCAAAGCGTCGCACTTTATGCCTACGTATTCTCATCAGAGAATGAGAAATCAGAGTCAACGTAGTTCGGCCTACGAAGGGTTATGGGGGAAGGTAGCTCGCCAAGACATCGCCATCTTGTGCCTACGTACTCTCAACAGGCATGAGAGATCAGAGCTCACGTAGTTCGGGAAACTACGGTTTATTTCCTGAAAGAAGTGTTTTTTATTGTATTTGCGATATCAACCGCACTAGAGACTATGACCTGAGAGTGAATGCGCCGCATGTCACCCAAAGGGTACCATACTAAACATCCAGACTGTGGAAAAGAAACTCTCCCACAATCCTTTCTCAGATAGCTTAAGGCTCGTAACGTACGAAAGAAATCATTCACGATTACTGTATCTTAAACTGTTTTGAAATGAGAAGAGAACAGGCCCAACTAGGAGGGAGACTATCAAGTCCTACTGTTATCATGCCATGGATTCATCCTATGGTTGAAGTTTGAACAGGGAACTCCTAGAAGTTGTCATGCATAGGTTTCAACCTAAAAATCTATCATCAAATCCTTATCAAAGGAAATGAGAGTCCTAAGGGATCATGTCAATGATACACCAAAACAGACAAAGCATCAGCTTAACAGTAAAATGCATGCAATGCAAGTGAGGGAGGAAATGTGTGTGGGGCTTCAGCCTCCACAAGCTCGTCTCGACCTCAAGCCAGTCATGAAATAACAGCAATCATACTGAAGAATAAACAACATGCTATCAAGCACTAAACGGTAAACTGCAATCATACAGATAAAAGGAAATATGCTATCAAGCAAAAAATAAACACATGGGCAAGGGAGCTGGGCTCTACCGAATACCCGCAAGCAAAGCCAAGCAATAACAATACAAGCAGAGGGAGCAACTCAACCTCTAATGCAATCATGCTCTTAGACTGAACTTATTCTAGATGAACTTAGTCTAATGCAACAGACAAATCAGACAAAACAAACAATACAGAAAAGAAAAAACAGAAGAAAGACTCAGCTCCTCCAACAGCAACTCCAGTCTTCAGACTTCAGAGATCACTTGCTTTCCAGGTATCAACCCTACAACATGAGTATCAACCTATCTTCTCCCTTAAGCTTCAGCTTCTTTGATCAGCTCCACCTCCAGGCTTCACTATCCTCAGGGATCTTCAGGCATTAACTTGATCTTCACAAAGTCTTCAGACTTCAACAATCTCTAAGGAATCATCCTCTTCAAAGCTTCAGCTTCTATCTTCAATGGCTCAAAAGCTCCAGCAAACCAGATTCAGCCAACAAGATGAGGTGAGGATGTTACAGTGCTCACTGACTTCCAAAGGATGCCATTGAGGACTTAACATCAAAGGGAAAGGCTCTATCAAATTTCTACCTTATAGGGAAAGGTCACTAATCCTTCCAAAGGAGAGAGGTGAATACCCTTAAGGGACTTTATGTCATAGAGAAGGAAGGAGGTGGACAAAACACTCCTTGTTTATTGAATGGAAGTATCCTGTCTAGGGCTCTGCCTATGCACCTACAAACCTATAAACAAAACAAACAAAAACTATGCTAAACTCCTCTGCAAGGTCCTCAAAGCTCCAATGATGATCCACAAGGTCTTCAACCCACTCTTCAAGGCTCACACACTCAAAAGAGAAGAGAAGAAAACAATGCAATACAAACTATGCCTTTAAGCAACACACATACTATCCATACATTCAAAAATCAATTAAAAATACTAAAACACCATACAATACTCTAGCAAAATTCTAGGGGACTCTATACATACTTACCCTTAACCCATATATTCCCCATACACTAATTTGGTCTATAAACCCCAAAACAAAATTGTTCAAATTTACTTATACAACCTAAAACCCTAATTTGAGCACCTAAATGTCTAACAATCAAACTACATCAAATTTTAATCTACAAATTTAGAATTAAATCCTACATGAACTAGGGTTCAATATCTAACTATGCCAAAAATAATGGCCCAAAACTCCTAAGGGAAAGTCCTAAAACAAATTGTACAAAATCAAGTACCAAACAAAATCAATTAAAAATACTATTTACAAGAAAATATGCTAAAAAATATTAAAAGAAAAATAAAATGGAATTTTATTTTTTTTACATTTTTCTAGACAAAATCATGAATATGTGGAAAAAGGAAGAAATGAAAAATATTGATTTTTGGATTTTTTATGAATTTTTGAATATGCAAAGAATTAAAAGAAATTAAAATAAAAGAATATAAGAAATAAAGGGGAGGGGGTGTCAAAAGTAGGGCGCCCCAGTTCATTCTGATTGGGCCAGGAATATGGGAGGTGTGGATAGAAACAATTGCTAAGGCCCATGTCTATCCACTAATCAAAACGGCGCGTTTGGATTAGTGGTACGCAGCGTTTTGGTGCGCTTCAGTCTTCCCTCCGTTTTTGAAATTGAATTGGAGCCGTGCGATGGACTGAATTAGTCAAGCATTAGGGATCATCCAACGGTGGCGCTTCATCGTCTCCAAACAAACCCTAGGGTTTTCAGAAAACCCTAATCCATGCAGGGATCTTCTTCAAGCTCGTTCTCACTGATGGCTGGATGAAATCAAGAAATTCCAAAAGCAAACTTGGTCTACCAATCACCCTGAACACAATGATACCAATATTTGTCCCTGAAACCTCTTGCATCGTCCTAACAGAGAGCTCTAACATTAGGGTTTCAATTCTTTCCTCTGCTATCAATCTTGATGTAACTCAAATCCATTGATATAATCTTGTTTTACACGCTACCCTAACCATTCTGAACTATACCATGCATGCTAACACTCACTGAACAGCTTGTTCTTGTTCTTCCAAGAATCAACACCCTGCCATGAAACTTCATAGATCTTCCTCTAATCCTCAGAATATAGTCCTCTACCCTAGCTTAACCAGTCTAAACCTAGAACTATGATGGAATGCACATAAATAAGGTGATACGAGCAAGATTACCAACCTGTCAAACTTTAATGGTGGATGTGGTTTCACCCTAATTCAATGTCTGCAACCTTCCCTGATTGATCTCCAATGGCATATATGAATTCTGTATGCAACAAGATGGATGAACAAGGCTTGAATCTTGTGTTTTATCTCAATATGCTCTTCTTGCAAATTCTTCAAAACAGCTTCAAACCTCCATGGATCTTCCTTCAATTTGGTATGCAATTGCTCCTAAAGATCAGAGTAGTGTGTTTGTGTGGAAGAACAGAATGGAGATGGAAGAGAAAGAGAGTTTGTTATGGAAATGCAAATGGAAGAATCTCACTTTTTCACACTCTAATCTCACCACTCACCAACAATTATCACCAACCCTGGCCACATGGTGATTCACCCTTCTTATAGCAATCAAAAGAATGATCTAGATACATCTAGAAACTTGTGGAAAATGCTTGAAAGTTATAGAATTTCTCCTTTAATGACATGTTGATCATACCATATCTCATGAGTTAGGCTTGTCAAAATGACTTTAAAATCTCCTTACAAGAGATATTGAGAAAGAATGAGTGAAAAACATGCATTTCCTTGCCTTTGGTGAAGTTTTGTTTAGTTGCCTTATTATGCAAGAATGAGAATTACAAAGTAACCCCCATTTCTATGCTTCAAATCAAAATTCTACTTGAACCATTGTTTTTAAAACATTGTTTGGAGTCAAAATGACATATTGGATGACCCATTTTGGATTTGTACATCTCCTAAACCAATTTCCAACTTCAACTTTTTAAACTTATAAGCCATTTTTAGGTCATTTTTACCCAATCTTGTAAATCCTTTCTACAAGCTTTTTAAATAACTCATGACCACTTTTCTAGACTTAAAATCCCATTTTGAACAACTTTCATGTTTTGAGTTTTTCCATTTGAGACATGGAAATAGGAGATATGGCCTTTGCTTAAAATGACCTATAACTGCCAAATGACCAAAATACCCCTGTCTTGTTCAAACCATAAGTTGAGTTCTACAAATCCTATCAAGGACTTCTAGTACTATCTAGAAATCTAAGAAGATTATCTTCAACATTCATGTTGACCAAGAAATCATAGGAATCATCCTACTAGGGCAAAAGTTGTCTTTAAGTTGGGTGACTTTCAAGGACCCAGATTCACACACCTCAGTTGACCTGTAATTTGTCAAAGCCATAACTTGAGCTCTGCAACTCCTATCAAGGACTTCTACCACTCAAATTAAATCTATGAACAAGCTCTACAACATTCATGTTTTGGGGAAGATGAGATATCAATCACATCTTGAGCTAAAACTTCCTGGAAGATAGGGATCAAATTAGGGTTTTTTCACTGACAATCCTCAGAAACCCTAACTCAAAACTTCTCAAACTCCTCAATCATGATGAGTTAGTCTAGGAATCATATCTATAACATCTCCATACATCATTCCATGATCTCATGGCCCTTGGATTAGGTCTCAACCTTCTCCAAATCTTCAGTTATCCTAGAGTCGACCCAGTCAAAACCCTAGTTCCACCACTCATGGTTGAATCTTCTGAATTCTTGCACAATGACTTCTCTGGGTTTCATGATGGCTATCAAGACATCTCATAGGCTTTCTCAAAACATCAAGTCTATCCTCATAGTATCAGAATCATCTGAGAAGCTCCCACAACTCTCTAGTTATGAAGCACACAACCTTGGTTTCAACCAATTCCTCTGAGGATCTCTTGAGTTCTCTGACAAAGGTATCAACCTTTGAAACACTTAATGAGTAAATTAATGTTGGTCAAATTTTGGGGTGCAACAATCTCTTCGGAAGTGTGGATACCGGGAAAGCATTAGAGTCGGGCGAGTCATGGGAGGATCAGTTCGTGGTGTTCATCTGCATCCCGTTGCCGACATGTGTACAAATTTAATTTGTCAATATATTTATGCTTCTTGTGCATACTTGTATATTTGCTTTGCGTAGCTTCCTCTTTTCAGGAGTTACATCCCGTGTACAAAAAACTCTGCCCATTCAGGGGCTCAATCAATAAAATATGTTATTCAGTATTCGATGTTGGCTCGTTACTGTTTTGTGCATGATAAACGCCTGAGTTTAACGAAACTAGCATGTGTATAACGTCACTGGCCCTCGCCAACAATTGCTAAAACTTTGAATTAACTGAAAATGATGTCACTAACGCTAACCTGAATAGATTTGGTTGCATAGGCTTGTTTTGACTTGTTTGTGTTGTTGCAGGTTTCATAGCCGTACGAGGAAGACGATCAAAAGATTGCAGTAACGAAAGACCTGACCCCCACGCAGGTCATGCATGTTCTTCCCGAAGAAGGATCGAACTCCCCAGCTAGTCGTAGCTTATCCAAAGGGCATGCTCCAGCAAAGTCATTCATCCTCAGCAGAGTTTGGCGATCCCAAGATTATAAGGCTGTATTCAGACAGTGTATCTCAAGCAGAGTTGGTTTAGTCTCAAAAGATTAATATTTGTGAGTTGTATTCAGACAAGTTCACCTTTTCCCGCAGGGTCAGGTACTCTCCCCCAGCGGAGCCAGTGGATTTTCCCCAAGAGAATCAGCCCGTCCCCAGCGGAGTTCTCTTCTCAACAAGTATTTCCATTCCTCCCAGTGGAACTCGAAGATTAAGACTATCCCCAGCAGAGTTAGTTGTGCGCTCTGGCATTTATTTTGTCAAAAAACCGTATCCGTTCACTTTCCAGCAAAGGTTCAATCATAACGGGCGCATCTGCTATTCTCCAGCTGAGTTATATTCTCCAGCAGGGTGTTACTGCAATGAGGAGCTTGATTTAAGTTCCCAACTCCCCAGTTGAGTCGACTTCACTCTTCCAGCATTTATTTTGCTGGAATAATTCTGTAGCATCTGGCTATCCCCAGCGGAGTCAGCATTGTCTTCAGCATTTATTTTGCTGAAGCAGTTCCTGTATCCCAGCAGTTCGAGTCTGCATTTGCATCGGCATATAGTGTCATACTTGCATCCACCAAATAAAAGCGTAGCATTTCCATGTCGAATGGAGCATTGCATCAGTGTCAAACATATGCATTTTTAAAACATAAACTAGGCTGGCTAACCGTTTGTTTCAAGTATTGTTTCTCTTGCAGGTAGAGAGAGCTCTTGCTCAGATGAATCACCAAACATTCGAGGTCCCGACGTGAGACATTCAATGAAGTGTCAGTGTTGGCATTATTCCCCACAGAATTATCGTGATGAAGTTCTCTTTGTCTTCGAACAGAGTTATTTGTGAATTTCTCGTGTTTTCCTCGCCAGAGTGAGTAGGCAAAATTTCTCCTCATTCCCAAGCAAAGTTGGTTGTCATCAACGGTTTTCAGGAATCAGAATTTCAGAGGTTGCCGCCGGTTATCAGAACAGGCGTCCGGTAGTTTGGTTTCCAAATATCCCCAAGAGAGTCCGCTTCAAAATCGCTGTTACGTCAGTGTTAAGAAGTTTTGTGGTTCGGGACCAATGGAAGGATGAGTCCTAACGGGGACAATTTTATTGACAGGTTTTCTTTTTGCTAGAAAAGTGGGGTCCTAACGTGGACAGATTTATTTCCTCATGGTTGATAAGAGGTGTTAGTCCTAGCATGGACAGGTTTGATTTCTCAGAATTGTTGGAATGTGGAGTCCTGACGTGGATATTTCTTCCAGTTTGACGATATGTGTTAGTCCTAACGTGGACGGACTTGATTTCTTGGTATTGATCGAAGGTGAAGTCCTGACGTGGACAAAGTTGAGTATTCTTCGTGTTGGTGTCCTGACGTGGACCATTTATTTCCAGCAAGATATCTCTATTAGTAATGGTGAGATGTGCGTCCTGAAGTGGACAAGTTTGTAGTTCTTTATGATGACAAGACGCGAGAGTCCTGACGTGGATAAATTTATCCTTCTTCGTGTTGTGGGCAAAGTATGAGTCCTGACGTGGACAAGTCTCACTTCCCCAGCAAGTCGAAGACGCGCAAGTCCTGACGTGGACAGGTCCTATTACTTCAGCAGGTTGAGATGTGAGTCCTTACGTGGACAAGTCTCACTTCCCCAGTGGGTCGAAGGTGCATGAGTCCTGACGTGGACAAAATTTTATTTCCTCAGCAAGTCAAGAAGTGAGTCCTGACGTGGACAAATCAAGACGAAACGTGAGTCCTGACGTGGACAGGTTTATTCCTTACGTGGAAAGAGAAGTTTTAGTTCCTTACGTGGAAAAGCAAGTTTATTCCTTACGTGGAAAGCTTGGAGTCCTTACGTGGGCAGATTGAGAATTTTATTCCTTACGTGGAAGAAGATTGGTTTCCTTACGTGGAAAGGAGATGGATTCCTTACGGGGAAAGATTGAGTCCTTACGTGGACATATCGAGTTGGAGTCCTTACGTGGACAGATCGAGATTGTGGTTTCCTTACGTGGAAAAATGTGATTCGTTACGTGGAACAAGTGGGAGTCCTTACGTGGACGAATCAAAATGTGTTTCCTTACGTGGAAAGATTGGAGTCCTTACGTGGACAGATAAAGGAGTGTTCCTTACGTGGAACGATGTAGTCCTTACGTGTACAAATCAAGAAGAGAGTTATTCCTGACGGGGAAAAGTGGGTCCTAACGTGGACGCTGTAGTCCTAACGTGGATGAATACAGAGAGGTGTTCCTTACGTGGAAAGATTGGAGTCCTTACGTGGACAAATCATGGAAGGAGGTGATTCCTTACGTGGAGCAAGTTGGAGTCCTTACGTGGACGAATCCAAATGTGATTCCTGACGTGGAAAGATTGATTCCTTACATGGAAGAACGATGCATTCCTTACGTGGAAAGCTTAGTCCTGACGTGGACAGATTTAGAAGAGAAGTTGGTTTCCTTACGTGGAAAAGAAGAGGGACTCCTAACGTGGAAAGATTTTATTCCTCACGTGGAAGAATTTAGTCCTGACGTGGACAAATACAAAAGAGTTTATTCCTAATGTAGAAAGGTGATTCCTCACGTGGAAGAGTTTAGTCCTGACGTGGATAGATGCAGAGGAGATGATTCCTTACGTGGACGGTGTTATTCCTAACGTGGAAGATTTTAGTCCTAACGTGGACGATTTATTTCTAATGAGAGGCAGATGAGCCATCCCCAGTGAAGTTGTCGAGGTTTTATCGAGTTGACGGCAGGAGGAGTCCTAACGTGGACAAAATTCTATCGTTGTGATGATAAAATCTTTTGCAGGCTGATGAAAATAATCCCATCACGAGATCAGTGGGTTGCTGTAAGCAGTCAGATTCAGTTGATGAATGTCGTCCCCAAGCAGTGGTGCAGTTTATTTCTGCGGTTGGCAAATTTCTGGGTTCTTAGTATTCAACCGTCTCGTACCGCGAATGTTTGCAGGCTCCGGGCTCTTCACCCAATTGGGTCCAAGTCGCTTGAATAGGGGCAGCTGTTGCACCCTAAAATTTGCTCAACCTTATTCACTTGGTTTATGTTTCAATATCATTAGCATTTGCATATAGAGTCATGTACATAGTTTAATCATCTGCATAGCATAAGCATAGCAAGTCATCCAACAGAGGACCAAGCACTATTCTCATCTCTATGAGCCTATCAAGAGGTTAATATTCAAATTCAAGCTCATTCAAGTCATTAGAGAAGATTTGAAAGCTGGGAAGTCAGTGGATCAAGCGGTGCATCTAGCTCCTATCTGAGGGTATCTGAGGACCATCAAAGAAATTGTGAACTGTGGAGTAAGCATGGAGAGTATGTGGGCATCATGGGAGACTTAGAAAGTCATTTGGAGAAGGAGACAAGTCATTGGTGTGATCACAAGAATTGCAGTTGAAGACAGTCAACTAGGGTTTCATCTGGGTCAACCCTGGGTCAACTCTAGGTCAATTGATTGATTGAAAGGCATTAAGGGCTATTGGAGAGATGTGGGGTTCATAATTTGACATGTAAAGAAGGATATGGTGATATGTCAAGAAGAAATCAAGAGAAATCAAGGAGAAGAGGAGTTTCTAAATTAGGGTTTCTATGTAAAATCCCCTAGTTTAGGTCAAATTTCCAAGCAAGATAAGTCAAAATTCAAGCTTCAAATGGATCCTTGGCCAACATGAAACTTGTATAGGATCTCAAGACCTTTAATTTGAGTGGTGGAAGACATTAAGTATATTTATAGAACTCAAGTTATGGTCCTTGCAAGTTACAGGTCATCTGAGGTATCTGAAATTTTGTCTGTGAAAGTGACTTGACTTCCAAGCAATTTTTACCCCTCAAGGAGATTTCAAATGAATTTCTGGTCAACATAAGAGTTGTTCCTCATTGTCTTAGATTTCTATAATGGTATGGTATGCCTTCATATGATTTGTGGAACTCTACTTATGGTCTTGGCAAGCAAAGGGTATTTTGGTCATCTGAGGATTACAGGTCATTCTTAGCCTATGCCTAAAACTCATACAAGGAAGCTTCAAATGAAAAACTTCACAACATCAAAGTTGCTCAAAATGCCATTTTAAGTCTAGAAAAGAAGTCATGGAAGTTTGGAAATGCATGGAATGAGACTTGACCAAAGTTGGTGAAAAATGACCTAAAAAAGGCATATAAGTTGAAAAAGTTGAAATGAAAAATTGGTTTGAGAGATCTACAAATCCAAAATGGGTCATCCAATATACCAAATTGATTCCAAACATCATTTTAGAGACATTGGTTCAGCCACTTTTTTGAGTTAGGAGTTAAAAATTGGACTTGCTTTGTATTTTTGTTGCTTGCATAATAATGCAAGTAGAGAAAACTTGGCATAAGTGACTTTTTAAGGCAAGGAACTTGGTTTTTTCACACATACCATGACAATAACTCATAAGAGGAGATTTTGACACAAATATGAAAGGAAATGCATGAGATATGAGATGGATCAAAGTATCATTAAGGGAGAACTTCCATAACTTTCCATCACTTTCTAGAATCATCTAAGATCATTCTACAACCTTCTAGATCAGACCATCATCATCTATATAAACACAAGAGTGGCTCCAAAATGTGTTTGGTGATTCATTTGGCAAGAATACATAGTTTCCTTCCATCTTTTCAATTTTGCAAATTGCTCTCAATCTCTCACAAAATCCCATCAATTCACAAAGTTCTTGATCCTAATCTACTCTACAATCACCATAGAACCAAAATTCATCAAGATCTGGCTGAGTTGAGTTCATTCTCGTGTGCTGTAATTTTCACCATCAAGAGTGCAAAAGGATTTCAAGCACCATATTCAGGGCGTTGGATCAAAGGTGGTTGCATACAGTAGCAAGGACCAAGAGTGTTGATCAAGATCAGAGCATTGGTGGCTGTTGATTCAAGAAGTCTACATCTGTTTTCAAGAATTTGCACCAGGTACGTTTTCTTTCGAATTGGATAGAATAGTGATCATGGCATAGGATTGTTAGTATATTAGAGACCTAGGTAGTTAGAGGATGAATCCTGGAAATTTTGGCATTGATTGGTGAAGATTTTCATGCATGCACAAAAAAGGTTTTGATCCAGAACTTGATGGATAGAGTGTGATAATTAGTGTGGATTAGTTTAGAGTGATCCTGGAAGTATGGAGTTGGTTCTGTTAGCAAGAGTTTGAAGTTTGGTGAGGGTGAATTTTGAGTGTCCATGAAGGTTGTATACCATCGGGTATGGCATTTGATTAAGCTTCAGCAAAAACTAAGGGTGCAGTTGTCTTCTACGTGAACTTTGGGTTAATTTTGGTGTTTATAGCGTGGCCTTTCATGGAGAGACGAGGGAGATATGATGGCTGGAAGGTGGTTGTGTCGAGCTCGTGTGCAGGGTTTATTCTGCAAACCCTAGAGTTGATTGAAGAAGACGATCCAATGACCGTCCGATCATGCCAAATATTTGACATTTTCTACCCATCCAATGGTCCAGATTTGAAGGAAAATACGGAGGGAAAAGACCAAGTGGAACGCGGCGTTTCACTTATTAAAGCGCATGGGCTCTGAATCCAAATTCCTATCCCCACCCCCTTTTATATAGGCCCAATGGAATATACTGGGATTTGTTGCTTTTCGCACCGTGAACTTATTTCTTTTCTTTTTATTTTTCAATTCATTTTCTGATGCTTCCTGGGCCTAGCGCCAATTGCTATACGCGCCTCCCCCTTGTGGCCCATCTGGAGATAATAACTGGGCGCCCTTGCTTATGGCACCCCCTCCCCATTTTATTTCATTTTTGTGTTTTTATTTTCTTTTATATTTTTTTCTCATCTTTAAAAAATCATAAAAAAAATAGAAAATTTGATATTTTTAATTCCTTCTTTTTTTGGTAGGTCAATAATCCTGTCTAGAAAAATATTAAATAATAAAATTGGCATTTTATTTTGTTTTAATATTTTTCATGCATTTTTCTTGTAAATAGCATTTTTAGGAGTTTTGTTTGATACATGAATTTGTTAATTTTAGTTTGAATAGATGCTTTAATATTTTTAATCCATTCTTTTTAGGTTGGTTAGGTTAGACATTTATCTTGTATATAAGATTTAGTTCATATTTTTAGGAATTAATTTTAGGTGATTTGATTAGATGTGAATAACATGAACAAAATTAGGGTTTAGGTGATAACATAGGTGAATAAGTTCATTTCCCTTAGGAGTTAGAGATTGAATTTTTGGGGTATGGGACTATAGGGATTAGGGGTAGTTATTAGATCCCTTAGGAAATATTAGGATTCCCCTACTGCTATTAGTACAGTCTGTATTTGCTTGACTGGTGTGGTGTGCCCTTTCTGGGGATTATTACTTGTCTGTGTGGGTATTGGGATTGCTTTGGGGATTGGGAGAGCTGAGGACTGGTGATGATGAAGCCATTGGGGATCTAGAGATTGAAGACCAACTTCCAGAGTTGATGAGGAGATTCTTGCTAGCAGCTGTTGAGGAGTCTAGGGTTTAGGAGTTAGGCAGAGCTCTAGATTAGAAAGCTTGTTTCTCAAACATGGAATGCCTTGTCTGCATCCATCCTTTCTCTATGATTCAAAGTCTCTTTCAAGTATCCACCTCCTCCCTTTGGAAGGATCAGTGAATGTATTTGAAAGATAGAACTTTTGAGAGAAAACTGTCTGTATAATATTAACAGTTGATGAGCCACCCTTGGTAGGCAGTCTACTGTTTAACATTCACTTTTATCTTGTTGACTGATATTCATCCTGGAGTTTGAGACTTGAAGAAAAGCCATTGCAGATGGAAGACTGATAATCAAGACCTTGCTAGAAGGCTGTGGAGATGGAGATTGATGCTTGCTGAAGCTTGTAGCTGTTTGGAAATGACTTGAAGATAGGTGTTGATGCAGAGCTGATGTGGCTGTTTATTTTTGCTGTTCATTTCTGATGTATTGATTGGTTTTCTGGACTGTATTGTTTGCTGTTTACCATGATGGGTTGAAAGTGAATCCTGTTCACTTTTGCCTATTGTTTTCTAGGTTCGAGGTTGAGTGGGACTCCCTTGCCTCGCTTGTATTGTTGCATCCATGCATTTTACTGCTTTACTGTATATATTTGCTATTGTTTCTGTTTCTGTTTATCCCTTAGGATCTCTGTTTCTCTCTGTGCAAGAGAGGAGCATGATAGACATTAGGTCTTAACCCATGCATGATAACATTAGGATAGTTTGATTCCCTTCGCAACCGTAGGTTAGAGTTCTGTCTCTTTCTTTCTCAAAACAAACAGAAAAACACAATAATATTTCAAACACAATAAAAGACACTTCTTTCGTAAAAGAATGTGAACTCATCAAAATGTCATTTTTGTCCGCTTGGACCTTCAATCAGGAGAAAACCCTTTTTCAGAAGGACTAAAAACAATCAAGACAATCTTGTGTCGTACGTGGCCCGAACTACGTTTGCTCTGATCTTTCATGTTGTATGAAAGTACGTAGGCATAGGATGCGATATCCTAGCGAGCAACCTTCCCCCCTTTTAACCTGTAATTAGGCGAACTACGTTGACTCTGATTTCTCGTTCCAGACGGGAATACGTAGGCATAAAGTGCGATACTTTGCCGAGTCATTTTCTTTTCTTTTAACCCTTAACCCTTAGTTTAGATAGAATAACAATCCATACCCGAAAACAAGCGTGGATCCCGTCGAGTACGACGGACGTGAGGGGTGCTAATACCTTCCCCTTGCGTAACCGACTCCCGAATCCAGGTTTTGGTTGCGACGACCATACCTTTCCCGTGTTGTGCGAGGTTTACTCTGAGTGTTTCCTTTCCCTCCCGTGGGATAAATAACGCGCGGTGGCGACTCTTCTGTTCAGCCGGCGCCGACTTTCGCAGTAGCGACACGCCGCTGTTGAACATGTGGTTTAAGAGTCATCTTCCCCTGAAGGGACCTTTTGTGGACAGTGCAACTACAGCTGACTGGCCAGAGCGCCTGATGAGGCTATCTTCTGAGGACATTGAGTGGTTTGACCGAGACTTGCTGGGGTCTGAGCTTATTTTCAGTTGTTCTGGGTATCCTAATGTTCCTTTGATAGGAAGAAAAGGGTGTATCAACTACAACCCATCTCTGTTCGTTCGCCAGTTCGGATACGCGTTGAAGAACCCACCTCAGGAGGAGGAAGTACAGGAATCTCTGTACTTCACCGGTGATTTGAATGGAGAGTTACTAGCCAAGCTTCAGCACGCATGGATGCGTATCAACAGAAGAGGGAAGCCACTGTTGGGGAAGAATGATTGTCAGGCTTATGCACCCTACAAAGTTTGGATCCAGGAGAGAGCAAGACAGTTACTGATGCCATTTCCAGCTGCACCAGTCCCTGTTCATATTCCGGTGGAAGAGCCAACCACTGTTACTATGGAGGCCTACGAGCAAGTTGTGAAAGAAAAAGAAGCCTTGATGAAGATCAATGAAGGGTTAGAAAAGGAACTGGCTCAGATGCGTAGTGAGAAGAACAAGGCTGTGCATGCTTTCCAGCAGCAGATCGAACTAGTAAACAGGCTAGGTGCTGAGTTGACTGAAGAGAAGAAGAAGCATGAACGTCTGGGGAAAGAATTTAGAAGCTCTCATGACATGTTGGAGTCCAAAAAGAAAGCACTCGACGCCGCCCACCGGGAAATCTCTTCTTGTAACAAGACGTGGAATGCTACGCTAACCAACAGCAAAAAGAGGGAAGACAAATTGAAGCAGAAAATCTCTGAACTCGAAGAGCAGTTGAAGGCTAGCATTAAGAAGTATGAAGAAGAAGTGATGGCCAGATATAGTCTCCAGAATGCATTGAACAAGGCCATCGAAGGCAGGAACGGAGCTGTGTCTCAGAAGCGGAAGCTAGAGGATCGCTTCGGAGAAGGGGCATGGGAGGAAACCGCTGGTGACGTACGACGTGTTCTCAAGCGAAGAAATCAACTTGTTGAGGGTCTGCTTACCCGACCAAGTCACCCAGAGACTAAGAAGTTGCTAGAAGAGTACCAGGCTTATGAGTGTACTTGACCATTTCATGTATTAACGTGTATGCTTTATTTGCATAGTGCTGACCATCACCAGGATTGTTGGTTGAGGTCATGCCTTCTTATTGTACACTCAGTGATATTGTATTCTTGGTTTAATGGATTTCTCTGCATTATACGAGGTTTTCTATGATTCGGCCCCGATCACCGTATTGCTGTCACTGTCACCGCACTGGCACATTCGCACTAGAATCGGGGAATGATCTTCCCTAATGCACAGACACATATTGCATTGCATTCCCATTCATATTGCATTACAGGTGATTATTGAAAGGTATCTTATTTCCTGCTCTGTACCAGGTCTTTTCAGGATTGAAGATCAGCGCCCGCACCGATACTCCACTCGCACCAACTGCCGAAGAATTATGGATCAAATGCAGAATGAGATGCAAGACATGCGTGAGAAGCTGGCGCTCTTCGTGCAGACAATGGAGACCATTGCGAAAGGACAGGAGAATTTGCAAGCTCTGGTGCAGCCTCTGTTGGTAAGGAATGCTGGGCACGGAAATGAGGATCATCAGTCTGTGCGAGTCGACACCATTCATGGGGATGGTACTCCCACACCAGTGGCTCCACCTGTAGTCAACATGCCTGCTGTCAATGTGAACAACGGCGCTGCTTCCGGGAATGGTAACGTTGGAATTGGGAACGAGACTATTGTCAACAACGTTGGGCTCGGAGATGTCAACCTGGGTGATAATATGGGAGACAATGGCTTCGGTAATACTGGATTTGGCTTCAATGACCAGGGGTTCGATAATACTGGGAAGTACGGCTTCAATGCTCAAGGCTTCGGGCAGGACGGATTTGGTATGACTAATCAGGGTTATGGAGGATTCGGAAATGGAAATGGCGCTGGGTTAATGACTTTTGGACCTGCTGGAGTTGCTCCGGGGTACGATATCAGGGGGCGAGGCCCGGTAATGAATCAGACCAGAGTTGGCCGTCACAATGGATACCATGGATACGGAGCTGGGAATGGTATGTGGCAAGAGGATCAGCAAGAGGATGCTTTCTCCGGTGGGGGTTTCGAAGGTCCTATCGACGACTCTCAGAGAATCAGGATGCTCGAGGAGCAGATGAGGGGGGTCGTGAATCAAAGTGTTGTTGGCTTAGATATGTCAACAATGGGTCTGGTGCCTGGCTTGAGGGTGCCAATCAAATTCAAAGCTCCTACATTTGACAAGTATAAGGGGGACACCTGCCCAAAGGTGCACGTGCGGTCATATTACAGAAGGATGTCGGCGTACTCAAACGATGAGAGGATGCTAATGCATTTCTTTCAAGATAGCTTGTCGGGCCCTTCCCTCGAGTGGTATATGGGATTGGAACCAACTCAGATAAAGACATGGAAGCAGCTGGCTGAAGCCTTTGTGGCTCACTATAAGTACAACAGTGACTTGGCACCCAATCGGGTCCAATTGCAGGGGTTGTCCCAGAAGAAGGGTGAGAGCTTCAAAGAGTATGCGCAGAGATGGCGCGACATGGCTTCTAGAGTTCATCCCCCTTTGGAAGACAAGGAAATGAATGATATGTTCATTGGAACATTCACTGGCATGTTTTATGACAAGTTGTTTCACACTTCTTTGGGCAGTTTTTCAGACTTAATTCTGATGGGAGAAAAGATTGAAAGCAACATTAAGCAGGGAAGATTCCAAGCTGAGGAATCCACTTCGGCTGGCAGTAACCGAAGGGCTTTTGGTGGGCGCCGTCAGGGCGATGCAAGCGCGGTGTTTGGGGGCCGAGGCCGAGGCCGGGGCAGAGGTCGAAACCAGTACAATCAGCCGCAGCAGGTGGCAAGCGTTACTATTCCGTTTCAGCAACAACCATTTCAACAACAACAACAGCAACAGTAGCCACAACAGGGGGCACAGCCTGCCCAGCACAGATTCCAGGGGGGCAAACCAAGGAGGGTGTTTGAAAAGCCTCCTTCAACGTATGCAGATTTGCTACAGACGTTACTAGGTTTGAACTTGGTGGAGAAGAGAACTCTGACACCGATAACAGGCACTCCTCCGTATGGTTATGACGCAAGCAGGCACTGTGAATTCCACTCCGGGGCTCCAGGCCATGATATAGAGGGTCGCCACGCGTTTAAGCATGTGGTGCAGGATCTATTGGATAGTAAGGCTATCAATTTTGGAACGGCGGGTCCGAACATAGTGCAAAAGCCCATGCCCAACCATGGGGCAAACGCCATTTTAACCGAGGAGGGTTTGAATTTGATTATGAATGTCGACGACCTAAAGACACCATTGTGCGAGATAAAGAGCAGATTATTGCAAGGGGGTGTGTATCCTGGTTGCGACGAGTATTGCTTAGAGTGTTGGACCCAAGCTGGGGGTTGTGATGAATTAAAGAAAGGTATCCAGGCTTTAATAGATGGAGGTACGTTACAATTTGACCGAGCAGCGATTGAAGAACTTGCAGGGGTATCAGCAGACAAGCAAAGTGATGTAGCTACTGTGACGATTCCTCGAAAAACGATAACTATAACAGCACCGGCCAAGCGACCACCGATCACCATCACCAAAGCAGGACCAATCCCGTACGAGAGCACTAAGGCAGTCCCCTGGACATATGGGTTGGAAGTGTATTGTGATGGGGTAAAAATTGATGTTAATAAGCAGCCAGCTGAGACTGTAGACAACGTTGTCGGTACTGGAGGTATGACAAGAAGTGGGAGAATCTTCATATCGCCTGAGGTAGAGGCTGAACGACTGGCGAAGGGAAAAGGAAAGATGATTGAGAATGTCCCAGTGCAGAAGAACGACAAAGAAACGGCATTGAAAGATGTGGAAGAGTTCATGCGCTTGATTCGTAAAAGTGATTATAAGATTGTTGAGCATCTGCAACAGACGCCGTCAAAGATATCTATACTGTCGTTGCTATTGTGCTCTGAAGCTCACAGAAATGCATTGCTGAAAGTTCTGGATACTTCCTTCGTACCCCAAGATGTTTCCGTGAATCAGCTGGATGGGGTGTTAGCGCATGTGAATGCAGGCCATAGCTTGGGCTTTACAGATTTTGATTTGACCCCGAAGGGGAGAGAGCATAATATGGCGTTGCACGTATCTGTGGAGTGTAGAGGAGCAGTCATATCTCACGTGCTGGTCGACACCGGATCGTCTTTAAACGTGCTGCCTAAGAAAGCGATGATGAAACTAGATGTCAGAGGAATCCTGTGTACGCCCAGTGACCTGGTGGTCAGGGCATTTGATGGTACGCGAAGAACAGTCTTTGGATCCATAATGTTACCTCTACAGGTGGGGCCGGAGGTTTTTGCGACTGAATTTTATATCATGGACATCCAGCCAGCATACAGCTGCCTTCTCGGACGACCCTGGATTCATGGTGCTGGGGCAGTCACGTCTACTTTGCATCAAAAACTGAAATACATGGTAGGGGACAGCGTGGTCACTGTATGTGGAGAAGAAGATATACTGGTCAGCCATCTGTCATCATTCAAATATGTGGAGGTCGTCCAAAACCTGGATTCGGGATTCATGAATCTCGCCGTCGACCTCCACATATTTGAATGATGACAGATGGCTGACCAGTATATCTTCTTCTCCACATACAGTGACCACGCTGTCCCCTACCATGTATTTCAGTTTTTGATGCAAAGTAGACGTGACTGCCCCAACACCATGAATCCAGGGTCGTCCGAGAAGGCAGCTGTATGCTGGATGGATGTCCATGATATAAAATTCAGTCGCAAAAACCTCCTGCCCCACCTGTAGAGGTAACGTTATGGATCCAAAGACTGTTCTTCGCGTACCATCGAATGCCCTGACCACCAGGTCACTGGGTGTACACAGGATTCCTCTGACATCTAGTTTCATCATCGCTTTCTTAGGCAGCACGTTTAAAGACGATCCGGTATCAATCAGCACGTGAGACATGACTGCTCCTCTACACTCCACAGATACGTGCAACGCCATATTATGCTCTCTCCCCTTCGAGGTCAAATCAAAATCTGTAAAGCCCAAGCTATGGCCTGCATTCACATGCGCTAACACCCCCTCCAGCTGATTCACGGAAACATCTTGGGGTACGAAGGAAGTATCCAGAACTTTCAGCAATGCATTTCTGTGAGCTTCAGAGCACAATAGCAACGACAGTATAGATATCTTTGACGGCGTCTGTTGCAGATGCTCAACAATCTTATAATCACTTTTACGAATCAAGCGCATGAACTCTTCCACATCTTTTGATGCCGTTTCTTTGTCGTTCTTCTGCACTGGGACATTCTCAATCATCTTTCCTTTTCCCTTCGCCAGTCGTTCAGCCTCTACCTCAGGCGATATGAAGATTCTCCCACTTCTTGTCATACCTCCAGTACCGACAACGTTGTCTACAGTCTCAGCTGGCTGCTTATTAACATCAATTTTTACCCCATCACAATACACTTCCAACCCATATGTCCAGGGGACTGCCTTAGTGCTCTCGTACGGGATTGGTCCTGCTTTGGTGATGGTGATCGGTGGTCGCTTGGCCGGTGCTGTTATGGTTATTGTTTTTCGAGGAATCGTCACAGTAGCTACATCACTTTGCTTGTCTGCTGATACCCCTGAAGGTTCTTCAATCGCTGCTCGGTCAAATTGTAACGTACCTCCATCTATTAAAGCCTGGATACCTTTCTTTAATTCATCACAACCCCCAGCTTGGGTCCAAAACTCTAAGCAATACTCGTCGCAACCAGGATACACACCCCCTTGCAATAATCTGCTCTTTATCTCGCACAACGGTGTCTTTAGGTCGTCGACATTGATAATCAAATTCAAACCCTCCTCGGTTAAAATGGCGTTTCCCCATGGTTGGGCATGGGCTTTTGCACTATGTTCGGACCCGCCGTTCCAAAATTGATAGCCTTACTATCCAATAGATCCTGCACCACATGCTTAAACGCGTGGCAACCCTCTATATCATGGCCCGGAGCCCCGGAGTGGAATTCACAGTGCCTGCTTGCGTCATAACCATACGGAGGAGTGCCTGTTATCGGTGCCAGAGTTCTCTTCTACACCAAGTTAAAACCTAGTAACGTCTGTAGCAAATCTACATACGTTGAAGGAGGCTTTTCAAACACCCTCCTTGGTTTGCCCCCTGGAATCTGCGCTGGGCAGGCTGTGCCCCCTGTTGTGGCTGTTGTTGCTGTTGTTGTTGTTGAAATGGTTGTTGCTGAAACGGAATAGTAACGCTTGCCACCTGCTGCGGCTGATTGTACTGGTTTCGACCTCTGCCCCGGCCTCGGCCTCGGCCCCCAAACACCGCGCTTGCATCGCCCTGACGGTGCCCACCAAAAGCCCTTCGGTTACTGCCAGCCGAAGTGGATTCCTCAGCTTGGAATCTTCCCTGCTTAATGTTGCTTTCAATCTTTTCTCCCATCAGAATTAAGTCTGAAAAACTGCCCAAAGAAGTGTGAAACAACTTGTCATAAAACATGCCAGTGAATGTTCCAATGAACATATCATTCATTTCCTTGTCCTCCAAAGGGGGATGAACTCTAGCAGCCATGTCGCGCCATCTCTGTGCATACTCTTTGAAGCTCTCACCCTTCTTCTGGGACAACCCCTGCAATTGGACCCGATTGGGTGCCAAGTCACTGTTGTACTTATAGTGAGCCACAAAGGCTTCAGCCAGCTGCTTCCATGTCTTTATCTGAGTTGGTTCCAATCCCATATACCACTCGAGGGAAGGGCCCGACAAGCTATCTTGAAAGAAATGCATTAGCATCCTCTCATCGTTTGAGTACGCCGACATCCTTCTGTAATATGACCGCACGTGCACCTTTGGGCAGGTGTCCCCCTTATACTTGTCAAATGTAGGAGCTTTGAATTTGATTGGTACCCTCAAGCCAGGCACCAGATCCATTGTTGACATATCTAAGCCAACAGCACTTTGATTCACGACCCCCCTCATCTGCTCCTCGAGCATCCTGATTCTCTGAGAGTCGTCGATAGGACCTTCGAAACCCCCACCGGAGAAAGCATCCTCTTGCTGATCCTCTTGCCACATACCATTCCCAGCTCCGTATCCATTGTGACGGCCAACTCTGGTCTGATTCATTACCGGGCCTCGCCCCCTGATACCGTACCCCGGAGCAACTCCAGCAGGTCCAAAAGTCATTAACCCAGCGCCATTTCCATTTCCGAATCCTCCATAACCCTGATTAGTCATACCAAATCCGTCCTGCCCGAAGCCTTGAGCATTGAAGCCGTACTTCCCAGTATTATCGAACCCCTGGTCATTGAAGCCAAATCCAGTATTACCGAAGCCATTGCCTCCCATATTATCACCCAGGTTGACATCTCCGAGCCCAACGTTGTTGACAACAGTCTCGTTCCCAATTCCAACGTTACCATTCCCGGCAGCAGCGCCGTTGTTCACATTGACAGCAGGCATGTTGACTACAGGTGGAGCCACTGGTGTGGGAGTACCATCCCCATGAATGGTGTCGACTCGCACAGACTGATGATCCTCATTTCCGTGCCCAGCATTCCTTACCAACAGAGGCTGCACCAGAGCTTGCAAATTCTCCTGTCCTTTCGCAATGGTCTCCATTGTCTCCATGAAGAGCGCCAGCTTCTCACGCATGTCTTGCATCTCATTCTGCATTTGATCCATAATTCTTCGGCAGTTGGTGCGAGTGGAGTATCGGTGCGGGCGCTGATCTTCAATCCTGAGAAGACCTGGTACAGAGCAGGAAATAAGATACCTTTCAATAATCACCTGTAATGCAATATGAATGGGAATGCAATGCAATATGTGTCTGTGCATTAGGGAAGATCATTCCCCGATTCTAGTGCGAATGTGCCAGTGCGGTGACAGTGACAGCAATACGGTGATCGGGGCCGAATCATAGAAAACCTCGTATATTGCAGAGAAATCCATTAAGCCAAGAATACAATATCACTGAGTGTACAATAAGAAGGCATGACCTCAACCAACAATCCTGGTGATGGTCAGCACTATGCAAATAAATCATACACGTTAATACATGAAATGGTCAAGTACACTCATAAGCCTGGTACTCTTCTAGCAACTTCTTAGTCGCTGGGTGACTTGGTCGGGTAAGCAGACCCTCAACAAGTTGATTTCTTCGCTTGAGAACACGTCGTACGTCACCAGCGGTTTCCTCCCATGCCCCTTCTCTGAAGCGATCCTCTAGCTTCCGCTTTTGAGACACAGCTCCGTTCCTGCCTTCGATGGCCTTATTCAATGCATTCTGGAGACTATATCTGGTCATCACTTCTTCTTCATACTTCTTAATGCTAGCCTTCAACTGCTCTTCGAGTTCAAATATTTGCTGCTTCAATTTGTCTTCCCTCTTTTTGTTGTTGGTTAGCGTAGCATTCCACGTCTTGTTACAAGAAGAGATTTCCCGGTGGGCGGCGTCGAGTGCTTTCTTTTTGGACTCCAACATGTTATGAGAGCTTCTAAATTCTTTCCCCAGATGTTCACGCTTCTTCTTCTCTTCAGTCAACTCAGCACCTAGCCTGTTTACTAGTTCGATCTGCTGCTGGAAAGCATGCACAACCTTGTTCTTCTCACTACGCATCTGAGCCAGTTCCTTTTCTAACCCTTCATTGATCTTCATCAAGGCTTCTTTTTCTTTCACAACTTGCTCGTAGGCCTCCATAGTAATAGTGGTTGGCTCTTCCACCGGAATATGAACAGGGACTGGTGCAGTTCGAAATGGCATCACTAACTGTCTTGCTCTCTCCTGAATCCAAACTTTGTAGGGTGCATAAGCCTGACAATCATTCTTCCCCAACAGTGGCTTCCCTCTTCTGTTGATACGCATCCATGCGTGCTGAAGCTTGGCTAGTAACTCTCCATTCAAATCACCGGTGAAGTACAGAGATTCCTGTACTTCCTCCTCCTGAGGTGGGTTCTTCAACGCGTATCCGAACTGGCGAACAAACAGAGATGGGTTGTAGTTGATACACCCTTTTCTTCCTATCAAAGGAACATTAGGATACCCAGAACAACTAAAAATAAGCTCAGACCCCAGCAAGTCTCGGTCAAACCACTCAATGTCCTCAGAAGATAGCCTCATCAGGCGCTCTGGCCAGTCAGCTGTAGTTGCACTGTCCACAAAAGGTCCCTTCAGGGGAAGATGACTCTTAAACCACATGTTCAACAGCGGCGCACAACAGTAAACAGCCTTTCCCCTTCTGTTTTCATTTTTGTAGTGCAATGAATGATAGAGATCTCCAACCAAAGTAGATACCGGGTTGCCAGCAGCAAACAGATGGAAAGCGTCCAAGTCCACAAAATTGGGTAAGTTGGGAAACAACACTATTCCGTAAATGCATAGAGCCAAGATAGCGTTAAAGACTATCCAGCACCCGTTCTTGGCATACTCTTGAGCTTTGCCAACCAGAAAATCGAGGGAGAAACCTGGAACCCCAAGCCAAGAAGTCATTAATAGTTCGGCAGCGTTCATGTGCAAGGCCTTAGCTAAGTCCTCCAGCTTGGGCTCAGCGGCTGAGTGAATAAAGGGAACCTTATTCTGTACTGGTAGCTCAGTAAACTCTACATACTCTTCAATGGTAGGCCCCAAAATAAAGTCAGCAAACGTAAAACATCTCAATGCAGGGTCATAGAATTGCATCAAGGTGTACAGCCCATTCATCTCAACAGCAGTTGGCTTGCAGACTAATCTCAACAATCTTCCATGACTCATCCTGAAACTTCTCCTAACCTCCTCATCAGCGAGAGACATCAGACCAAGTAAAGGAGTAATGTCAGGTGTAGGCAACTTGTACGCAACTGTCTTTCTCAAACCAGCCATGATCAATAAGCAGAAGTCCGGGCACTAGAACCAGGGAATATGCAAATGCACCTGCAGCACAGACACACGTTAATGGGATGCAATGATAATGGTTATGCAAACAGTGCAATGCAAATACATGCAACAGGGACCAAATGCCATGGCTGATAAGCCTGAACCATATCAAAAAGTCTCGGATAGACCCTCCAAAATTCCTCAAACCCTGGTCTTGGATAGACTCAATACAAAGCTCCAACACTGGTCTCTGATAGACCCCACAACATAACTCTGACTGGTCTCTGATAGACCCCACATCATAACTCCAACTGGTCTCTGACAGACCTCCAAACTATCCATAAATACCCAGAATCTCAGATCAAGAAACAAACTGGTATCTGAAGGTCTAGTTACCTGCATAACCCCAAACCCCTCTCACAGGTAGGTGTCCTAGTAACTGACAAAGGTATGGCATCCTATGCAGTCGTCGGTGTCACAGACTTTCAGGGTTGATGATACGATTCCCAGAAGGAGTGGCAAACGAAACTATGAACTTAGGGCAACAAGAAGCATGTATCCAAAATTCCTTTACCAGACGAGGGTAAACTGGTCCCATTAGCCTGTCAAAAAACTTGGTCAAACACTGTGCATCAACAATGGGACGAAGATCATACCCATTTTCAGCAAACGATTCAAAGTTAACAATGGATTCACACAAAACTTCCAACTTATCAACAGGTGTGAGTAATGTTCTGATAGGTTCCTTAAACGCAACAGCACCCATGTTTGATGAAGAAACATCAGCCATTGTAGATTGGAACAGAGCTGAGGTTGAAGATGAAGTAGCCATTGTTGAAGATGTTGAAGAGTTATGTTTACGAACATATTTGGGTTTTGGGTTTAGATGAAGGCAAAAGAACAAGCAAAAATGCATATAAGTGTTTGTGAGAGTGAAAAGTGTGAAATGTTGAGATTTGTGGAATTTATAGAAGAAATTTAGGGCACACAAAAGGTCACACGTTCAGCACGTACACATTTAGCATTTAATGGCATTTAATAAAAAGAAATTAATCATTTCAAACAATTAATGATCCTGACAATTGGGGGAAAAACGAGAAACCAAATATTCAAACAGTACCTCAAACGTCTCTTCAGTATTGTGCACTCCACCTTTTCAGATCTAGAGTGACACGTTTTTTCTTGCATGTGCTTCTGAAACCTCTTTGAGAAATGAAAGGTTAGCCAACGTTCAGATCCTCTGAGACTTGTTAGTTCACATACACACAGAAATAATAATTCAAGAGATTAAATAAATGACAGATGAAATACTTCAGAGTTTAAACATTTTGCATCTGAGAAAGTTACTTCTGATAAATATTATTCTGGAAAGAATTCCATACCAATATTTTTCAAAATAAACTTAAACTTATCTTCAGCAAGGGGTTTTGTGAAAATATCAACCCATTGATGATCTGTATCAACAAAGTCTAAGTTTATAATACCCTTCTGAACATAGTCTCTAATGAAGTGATGTTTAATTTCTATATGCTTAGCTTTAGAGTGTAAATTGGATATTTAGATAAGCATATAGCAGAAGTATTACCACAGAATATAGAAATATTACTCTCAAAGATCTGATAGTCTTCTAGCTGACTTTTCATCCAGAGCATCTATGTGCTACATCCAGCAGCAGCAATATATTCTGCTTCTATGGTTGACAGTGCAATTGTAGGTTGTTTCTTGTTGTACCAGGAGATTAAATTTCTTCCCAGAAATTGACAACTTCCAGAAGTACTTTTTCTTTCAACTCTGTCTCCAGCGTAATCAGCGTCACAGAATCCAACTAGTTTAAATTCATCAGATTTTCTATAACACAAACCCACATTAGTAGTACCTTTCAGATACCTTAGAATCCTCTTAACATCAGTTAAGTGTGATTCTCTGGGATCTGATTGGAATCTTGCACACAAGCATACACTGAATAAAATGTGAGGTCTAGAAGCAGTTAAATAGAGAAGAGATCCAATCATACCTCTGTAGAGTTTCTGGTCTACTTTCTTACTTACCTCTTCCTTACCAAGAGTGCTTGTTGGATGCATTGGAGTCTTTGCTAACTTACTATCAGTCATGTTGAACTTCTTCAGAAGCTCTTTTACATATTTAGTCTGATGAATGTAAGTGCAATCTGGAGTTTGGTTGACTTAAATTCCCAGAAAAATCTCAATTCTCCCATCATGCTCATCTCAAATTCAGCCTGCATACATTGAGCAAACTCCTTTCCCAACATAATATTTGTAGATCCAAATATAATATCATCCACATATATTTGACAAATTAACAGATCTTTCTTAAATGTTTTACAGAAGAGAGTTGTGTCCACTTTGCCTCTGATAAAAATTTTCTCCAGAAGAAAATTACTTAATCTCTCATACCAAGCTCTGGGACCTTGTTTTAAACCATAAAGAGATTTCTTAAGTTTAAAAACATGTTCTGGAAATTTATCACTTTCAAAACCAGGAGGTTGATGAACATATACTTCCTCTTCTATAATCCCATTTAAGAAGGCACTCTTAACATCCATCTGATATAGAGTGATGTTATTTTGTACAGCAAAAGAAATGAGTAAACGAATAGACTCTAACCTGGCCACAGGAGCATAAGTCTCTGTGTAGTCAATTCCTTCTTGCTGACTATAACCTTGAGCAACAAGCCTTGCTTTGTTTCTTTCAACTTCTCCTTTTTCATTTAACTTGTTTCTGAAGACCCATTTAGTTCCAACAATGTTGAATCCTTTTGGCCTTGGAACCAAATCCCAAACGTCATTTCTTGTGAATTGATTGAGCTCTTCTTGCATGGAAATTATCCAGTCATTGTCTTGCAGAGCTTCATCCACAGAAGTTGATTCAATAACTGACACCAAACCAAATAATGACGCTTCAGATGATCTGAGGTAGGATCTTGTTCTTATAGGGTCATCCTTCTTTCCAATTATCACATCCTCTGGGTGAGAGGCCTTGATTCTGGAAGATGATCCTCTAACATTAAGTTCTTCAGAAATATTCAAGTTGTTCATTTGAGTAGCCAAAGGAGTTGCATCTGGCATTGCTTCTGGATCTTTCACTTAAACCTTTTCGGCCTCTGAGCCTTCAGAGTCTGTGAGAATTACTTCTCTATCTGCAAAATTATCAACCTGCTTTGGATTTTGATTGCCAAGCTTATCATCAAATATAACATGTATAGATTCCTCCACAATCTGTGTTTCAGTATTGTATACTCTGTAGCCTTTAGAGCGTTTAGAATACCCAAGCATGAAACACTTCTGTGCTTTAGAATCAAACTTGTTCAGATTCTCTTTAGTGTTCAGCATATAACATATACATCCAAAAGGATGAAAATAAGCAATGTTGGGTTTTCTGTTCCTCCACAATTCATAGGGAGTCTTCACTAGAAGAGGTCTTACAGACACTCTGTTCTGAATATAACAAGTTGTGTTTATTGCTTCTGCCCAAAAATGCTTTGCCAGATTAGTCTCGTTGATCATGGTTTTGGCCATTTCTTGCAAAGTTCTATTTTTCCTCTCTACAACTCCATTCTGTTGTGGAGTTCTAAGGCAGGAGAAATCATGAGCAATGTCATTTTCTTTAAAATATTTTTCAAAATATTTGTTTTCAAATTCGCCACCATGATCACTTCTGACTTTAACAATTTTAAAATCTTTTTCATTCTGGACTTGTTTGCAGAAGTCAAAGAACACAGAATATGACTCATCCTTGTGTTTTAGGAATTTCACCCATGTTCATCTGCTGTAGTCATCAACAATGACTAATCCATACTTCTTGCCTCTGATGGATGTAGTTTTCACTGGTCCAAACAGATCAATGTGAAGTAACTCTAATGGTCTTGAAGTTGAAACAACATTCTTAGTTTTAAAAGAAGATTTTGAAAATTTTCCTTTTTGACATGCTTCACAAAAAGCATCTGAGTTGAACTTCAACTTAGGAAGTCCTCTGACCAGATTGAGTTTATTAATCTAAGATATACGTCTCATATTAATATTCCCCAATCTTCTGTGCCAGGCCCATTGCTCATCATTAACATACATAAGGCATTTTATATTTTGAACCTTAAGTTCTGAAAGATTGATTTTATAAATGTTGTTCTTCCTCTTTCCATTAAATAGGATTGAACCATCCTTCTGACTAACAGCTTTGCAACATATTTGATTAAGGATTATGTCATAACCATTGTCACTTAATTGACTTATTGATAATAGACTATGTTTTAATTCTTCTACGAGTAAAACATTAGATATAGAGGGAAGGTTACCATTGCCAATTGTCGCTACTGCAAAAATCGAAGGCCGGCAATGACAGAAGAGTCGCCACCGTGCGTTATTTATCCCAAGAGAGGGAAAGGAAACGTGCAGAGAAAACCTAACGAAAAGAGGGATAAGATCGGTCATCGCAACCAAATCTCGGGTTCGGGAGTCGGTTATGCAAGGGGAAGGTATTAGCACCCCTCACATTCGTCGTACTCGACGGGATCCACGCTTGTTGTCTATCTAAAAGGGTGATTGAAACTATCTAACTATAGGCTTGAGGACAAAAAGAAAAAAAAGAAGTGACTCGGCAAAGCAACGGCGCTTTGTGCCTACGTATCTCATCTGAAATGAGAAGTCAGAGTCAACGTAGTTCGACTAACTACGGGTGAAAAAAAGAAGGAAGGTTGCTCGCCAAGACATCGCGTCTTGTGCCTACGTACTTTCATCTGGTATGAAAGATTAGAGAAAACATAGTTCGGGTAACTACAGGGGAACACAGGTTTGTTCAACTGTTTTTAAACGAGTAGGGTTAACAAATAGTTCTAGCAGTTGGTGTATGCAGCTCGAGCATGGGAGACTTAGGCGTTACCATTTGCGGTAGAACTAAAAGTTAACAACACTCTTGCTATGAAAATGGTTTTCCAAAGGTTAAAGGCCCCAAAGGGAAAAAAGAAGTTTGAATGATTGTTTTTTGTATTTTTTAGAGGAGAAGTGTTTTTGAATGGTTTGCAATTCATATCGCACTAGAGACTATGACTTAGGAGTGATTGTGTCGCATATCACCCAAAGGGTGCTATACTAAACAATCAAGCCATTTAAAGGAAACCCTTCAACAACCACTTCCCTAGTAGCTTAAGGCTCGTAACATACAATATTCATTAACCTTTATTAGGTGTTTTATGATTGTTTTGAGATGAGAAGAGAAAGGACACTAAAAGAGGGACTAAATCCAAACCTAAAGTTGTCATGCAATGGTGATCTTAAAATTGAGATAAGGGAATGCTACCTAATGTTATCATACATGGTTAAGATCCTAATGTCTATCATAACCTTTATTTAACAAGAGAGATTAAAGGCCCTAAGGGAATAGAGACAAAAGAGGAAACAAGAACAATATAAACATGTGAGAATGTAATCATGGAATGAGGGAGGAAATTGGTGTGGGGCAGAGACCACCACAAGCTCATCTCAACCTCAACAACAATATGAAATATGCAAGAGAAGAAATGACAAGAAAATGCACTAAAGGAAACACACAAGTGCACACAAAAAAATGGGATGAAATGGCCTAAACCAAGCAACATCAACCATAAGGCAAAAACCAAACACAAATGAAAGGTAAACAAAACCTAAAACAAAGTAAGGATGGGAGATCATATGAGGACAGCAAGGAACTCATATAGACACTCAACCATGAGCATCACAAGCAAAATACAAAGAAGCACAAAGAAACCACCAAGAAATGTCCTCAAGGGTTCCATCATTTTAGGTATGCTTCAAGTACCTCCAAAGAAGGGATCAAGCCACCTTAAATGACACTCCTAGGTCATTGGACAGCAAGAAACATAAACTAAAAGCTCTCAAAAGCTAAAGCAAAACAAAGCACAAAGGAGTGCAAGCCAATTCCCAAAGGGAAGCACACATGTTTCACAAAGAAACCCTAACTGAAAGCTCAAAAAGCAAGCAACCAAAAGAACAAGCTAAACACAATATAATGACCTAAAAATGAACAAGCATCATCCTCAACATGTTAGCAACATGAATCAAAATGCTTTCAAGGTTCAAAGGATCCAAAAATGTCATATCCAAAGCAAACTAGGTCAATGTGTCTGTATGGACCTTCCTTTGAATAGCTTGACTTGCAAGCTACCCTAAAAATAGGAAAATGATCCAAAAATTATCAAATAAAATGCAAGAAGACCAAAAATGTGTTGGCAATCAGAGGCCAAAATAACTCAATCAAAGTCACTTCACAACATCACCATAGAAATTGATTCACAAGGGTGCTCCATTGTGAAGGAGGATTGCATAGGGTCAAAATGTAAGGCAACAAAAGTCAACTCAAAAGTCAACAACAGGGGAAAAATGGTCTTCAAAAATTCATCAACTCATCCTTGACATGAGGATTGAATCTTATTCATTGGATCAAAAAGGAATGGAAGAAATAAATTCAAGAACAAAAACATGTTAAAGATTAGGCCAAGTAAGACACTTCCAAACACAAATTCCTTTTCTAAATTAAAAATGACTCATAAAATAAAATAAAAATAACGTAAATTCAGAGGACATCTCAAGGAACCCAAAATATATTTTTTTGGAATTTTATGGTCATTGGAAGTATTTTTCTTGATTTAATTTCCAAACAGATGCAAAATGAAAAAAATAAAAAGAAAATACAAGGAAATAAATAAATTGTTGGTGCCAATAGCAGCCCAACATAGTGCAAAAAGCGCCTGGGCTGAGCCAGGGGGTGTTGATAGCAAGCGTGTTCAAGGCCCAACAGAAAAAATAAAACCAGCCTGGTAATTACATGTGCAACAGTCAACTAATGAGCATGGTGGAAATCAAATCAGGAACGCATGATTAAAAGTCAACACATCCAAGGCCTCATATTGCGCCAACTCATTTAATGAGTTTTAAAAAAAGATTGTGTGTAGCAGGTCAACTGAAGATCACCATGTTTCTTAATCATAACCGTGGAAAAGAAAAGTATAAGGATCCAACGCATGAGGGCATCACACGTCATCATCTCCCTCAAGCCAAAAGAGAGGGAAACCAGACGGTGGCCGGAGCCACCTCTGGTCATCCCCTACCTCTCGTCCGGCCACCCTGGAAAACGCAGGTCCCACGAAACCTCATCAAAAATGACAAAAATTATATCAAAATTGATCTACTCTCCATGAGGATCAGTAATACACCATTATTTTTCCATAAAAGTGCTTGAATAAAGAAAAATGAAGAGAACAAGAAAACGAGCTAAAATGCAAAAGTTCATAAACAAACATCAAATGATACTAGAATCCATCTATGCAGCAAGAGGATCAATAATATGTAAAAATGGTGTGAAATAAATGTGTAAACAGTGAGGAAACTTGAAAGAAAGAAAACCTAAAAGTGAGCTTCCTCAAAGCTCAGTGAGTGGCCAAAGCTTGTGAAAAATTATCCAGAAACGTTCTATGATGTTCAAGGGATGATTTGCAATGCTTAGTTAGGGTTAAAACTCATTGTAACTCAAAAAACGAATCTCACTTGCTCACCACTTTTTTTCAATGCTCTCTCACTCAAAACTCTACCAAAGTCAGCTCTGAGGATTGGTAAATGATCCTGGGATTATGTATGTTGGATTCAAATCAAGAGAAGGCCCAATGAAAGCTCCTTAAGCCCAAATCAAATTTTACTTTTTCACTTTTTGGCAACTTGCAAAGTACACGAATTTGTACTTGCAAAGATGTCAAAATGACATGGCTGACTTGCATAATGTCAATGTTGATCCAAGGGCTGAGAATTGCCCCTTGGTTTGGTCCCATGTAAAGTTCTTGATATGTTGCTTATCATTGAAGTAATCTTGAAAATGGCCACCAAGATGCATTCAAACCTCTAATCCAAGGATGGAATTGTATTTTAAATGTCATTGGTACTCAAAAAATGCACAAAGTTGATCCAAAATGTTTCCAAATGAATTAATTATGAATTTCCCTTTTTAAAGCCTTTTTCATGGAAATTGCATTGGGGATTCTTCAATCCAAGCCAAATATTTGATACCTTGATGTTTGAAAATGCAAATGACCCCATTTGGAGCAAGTTTGATGTTGGAAAGATTTTCATTTGAAGTGTGCAAAGTGGTGAAATGGACCTATAATGAAAATGACCTGTAATCTTGCTTTCCTAAAATACCCCTGCCTTGCAAGCCTCATAACTTGAGTTCTACAGATTATATGAAGGACTTATAGTACTCTTTAAAAAGCTAAGACCATTCCCTACAACTTTCATGTTAGCCAAAAGTTGAGGAGAAACATCCTTCTAGGTCAAAAATGGCTTGGAAGTTGGTTGACTTTTGTTGACCAAAATCACATTCATCTGAGGACCTGTAACTTGTCTGCATCATAACTTGAGTTCTATAAATCCAATAAAGGACTTCTAGTACTCAAAAGAAATCTAAGAGCATGCTCTACAAGTTCCATGTTGGTCAACAGTTGAGATGAGACTTGCATCTTGAGATAGGTGGTCTTGAAATTAGGTACTGAACAGGGGATTTTACCCTGAGAACCCTAATTCAGTCACTCCTCATACTCTTGATTCTTGATGAATTGATCTTGAAATGATATCCCATGTATCTTAACACAACATTCCTTGACCATAAAGACTTGTATTTGAGTCTTAATCTCCTTTAATTTTACAGTTGACTTAGGGTTGACCAGATGAAAACCCTAATTGCACCCTCTTCAATTGTAACTCTTCACACTTGGTATAAACACTTGAATGAACTCCTCAATGACCTTCAAGGCCTCCAATGAGCTTGAATGACAATCTCCCCTCATGACCATGGGTTTGGGATCCTCTGATGGTCTTCAAATGGCCTCCTAGACAAGAGGTGAACCACATACACTTATCTGCTTATCCAAAGGGCTTTGCCTTGTCTCTGATGATGATAACCTTCTTGTTGACTTGAATACAACCTATTGATTAGGTTTAGAACCTTTGGCACATCCCTCTTGTTGCACACACATATCTTGATCCCCTGTAAAAAAATGCAAAATGCTATGCAATGCAATATGCTAGAACAAATGAAACATAAACCAAGTAAAGAAAAAGTTGGGCAAATTTTGGGGTACAACAGTTGCCCCTATTCAAACGACTTAGACCTGAATGAGTGGAAAGCGAACGACTTTCACACCATCAAGGTAAAAGACGGTTGAATATCAAAGAACCCAGAAATTTGCCGACCGCAAAAAGAAACCTCCAACATCGCCGTCAAGAGCCTATATCAAGTAGAATATCTGATTTTGCCATCAGTCACCAACCAAGTAAACATCTGACCTCGCCGTTCGTCATCAAATTAATCTGACCTCGCCGTCAGAACTCCCTATTGAAATTGGTAAAACATCTGACCTCGTCGTCAGTCCTTAAAGTCTCCTGACTTCGCCGTCATTTCTCAAAACTACCTGACTTCGCCGTCAACTTCCAAAATAACCTGACTTCGCCGTCAACTTTTAAAACAACTTGACTTCACCGTCCATTCTTAAAACAACTTGACTTCGCCGTCAATCCTCAAAATAACTTGACTTCGCCGTCCACTCAAAACGATCGTCTGACTTCGCCGTCATCTCTCAAAATAATTTGACTTCACCGTCATTTCTCAACATAATCTGACTTCGCCGTCAACTGCTAAATACCATCTGACTTCTCTGTCAACTCTCAACAGTCTGACTTCGCCGTGAATCCTCAAAATAATTTGACTTCGCCGTCCACTCAAACTAACTTGACTTCGCCATCATTTCTCCACATCGTCTGACTTCGCCGTCATTTCTCGAGATAGTCTGTAAAAGCATCTGACATCACCGTCCGAAACCAACATCCAACATCGCCGCTGAAAACTAAATCGCTTGACATCGCCGCCAAAAACAAAACATCCAACATCGCCGCTGAAAAAAAAACGAATCACTTGACATTGTAACACCCCCTTCTATACCCCCAAATAAACAATAAATATATATATAGGCACATATAAAATTTATCAGAGTATGCTTTAAAGTACGGTATAAAAGAAGTATTTCACATTATCACCAATAAAACGTTCAACGTCTGCTCTATACAAATATGCAATCGTGGGATAGTTTTCAAAATAGAGTAAGTTGGTCCTTACACCCACGTCTCGATATTTAAAATTAAAGCGGAAGATTAAAACATTTAAATTGCTTCAAAACATTTAATCACATAAATACATGTTATCCAGTTGGTTTATCAATCATTCATGTTATAAAACATTATCAACGGATACATCACAAATGTATCACAAAAGAATGTTATACAAGCCTAACTACCCGGTGTTACATAATCAGAGCAGTCCGACTCAAAAGAATGAAGCTATACTTCACAAAAGAAACCTCCAGCAACCTAATCTGCAATGCCTCATAGAGCATCATAAAACAGCAGAAGGGTGAGAAATATTACCATAATAATCAATGCATAAGATTATATATATATATAAACAAGTAACAATTACATATAATCCACATTTCTCACCACACTTCATTTCATAGTCATATTCATCACGGCATAAATATAAACGAATATGAACAAGCATCAAGCATATCCCTTCATGCATATTTCACAATTATCCAAACACATCACATTTACAAGCACACTTCATATATCAATGACATTTATACTATGTGACTCCAAAACAACTCAATGCAACTCAATGCCACTCAATGCTATGTGGTACCAACACTCGTTATCATTTTTCGGTTTTTACATTAAACCGGGTCCACTCTTCTAGACCGATAACGACAAAAGCCCGTCCTTTAAGCTTTCAAATCCACTCTTCTAGGCTTGGGACAAGTCACTAGTCTCCACGAGACTAGCAAGCATTGCCTCTTGACTGAATGATGCATATGCAATCGAAAATCAAATGCACTTAAGACCGACATCTTAATCTCATGCATTCAAATAGTTCATCTCTTCAAGAATTACGTCATGATTGCACACACAACATATTTCACAACAAGTCAAGGTATTCACACAATTAATACCAATAACATATTCATAAGCTATGCACACATATCCACAATATTCTCATGCACATTTATCATACAATTCACGCACAGCATTATATGTTCACAATTTATCAGACAATGCACACATAACCTCTATTATATTCTCATGCATTTCCAATCAATACAAATAATATACACATCTCAAAACCTAGGATTCACACCCAAAGGCTACCCACAGCATATCACAATAGTACATAAGCTATGCGATTAAACAAGCAATAAACCATAGTCGAACCACACAATCAACCTATGGATGAATCTCAACAAAACAAAAACCTATCATACTCGCTACTCCTTCGCTAAGCGAACTCCTAGCGAGTATTCGCTACTTGTTCGCCTAGCGAACGTGCTAGTGAACCTCAACAAAAGCTATTGACTTCATTCGCTACCTGCTCGCTACAGCGAGCTTCCCAGCGAACCTCAAACAGCTCTGGATAAGACTCCCTCATCTGGCTCTCCAGTTCCCAAGTTACATTTCCACCAGCCGGTCCTCCCCAAGCGACCTTTACCAAAGAAATATCTTTGCCTCGAAGTTGCTTCAACTTCCGATCCTCTATCCGCATAGGTGATGCCTCCACAGTTAGGTTATCTCTCACCTGCACATCGTCTACTTGGACTACATGAGACGGATCCGCAATGTATTTCCTCAACTGAGATACATGGAACACATCATGGAGATTAGCAAGCGACGGCGGTAGAGCAACACGATAGGCCACTTCTCCTATTCTCTGCAAAATCTGATAAGGACCAATGAAACGCGGCATCAACTTACGGACTTCAATGCCCTACCAACACCAGTCATCAGAGTGACCCTAAGAAACACATGATCTCCCTCTTGAAATTCAAGTGCTTTCCTCCTCTTGTCATGATAAATCTTCTGGCGACTTTGAGAAATCCTCATTGTTGCATCCTAAAATTTGCTCAACTTATTTCACTTGGTTTATGTCTCATAGCTTTAGCATTCGCATATTAGGTCATGTACATAATTCATTCATCTGCATAGCATAGCATAGCAAGCCATCCAACAAGGGATCAAATGCAATTCTTATCTCTATGAGCATATCAAGAGGTTCTTATTCAAATTCAATCTTATCCAAGTCATCAGGAAGAAATTGAAGCTTGAGAAGCTAGTGGACCAATCAGTGGGTCTCTCTCCTATCTTGAGGGCATGGGAAGATCAGCAGAGAAGTGGTGGACTATGAATTGAAAGCATGGAGGGTATATAGACATCATGGAAGACCTACAGGGTCATTGTGAGAGTGAGACAAGTCATTGATGTGATTACCAGAGCTGCAGTTGGAGACAGTCAACTAGGGTTTCATCTGGGTCAACCATGGGTCAACCCTAGGTCAAATGCTTGATTGAAGGGCATCAAGACCTATTTGAAAGATGTGGGATGCCTCATTTGATATGTGTATATGGATGTGGTGTTGTGCCAAGGAGAAATCAATAGAAATCAAGAAGAAGAGAGGTTTCTAAATTAGGGTTTCTGTGTAAAATCCCTGATTTAAGGCAAACTTCCAAGCAAGATAATTCAAAATGCAAGCCTCAAATGGATCCTTGGCCAACATGAAACTTGTAGAGTATCTCAAGGCCTTTAATTTGAGTGGTGGAAGGAATCAAGGAGATTTATAGAACTCAAGTTATGGTTCTTGCAAGTTACAGGTCATCTGAGGACACTGAAATTTGTCTGTGAAAGTTACTTGACTTCCAAGAAACTTTTACCCATAAAGGAGCTTTAAAATTGATTTATTACCAACATGAAAGTTGTTCCTAATGATCTTAGCTTTCTAGAAAGGTATGGTATGCCTTCATCTGATTTGTAGAACTCTACTTATGATCTTGGCAAGCCAGGGGTATTTTGGGAAAGTGGAATTACAGGTCATTTCAAGCATATGCCCAAAACTCCTATTTCCAAATTCCAAATGAAGAAATGTTCAACATCAAACTTGCTCCAAATGACATTTTGAGTCTAGAAAAGTGGTTGTGGCAAGTTGGAAATGCATGGAACTTGGAATTGCAAAATTGACCAATTATAAAGGGAAAAATACCTTTTTAAAAGACCAAAATTGTGATTTTTTGATACAAAAGCAAAACCAAGCATATGACCAACCATTTTGAAGGTAAATTGCATTTTAAGATCATTGGCAATATTAGTTTTTTGGTTTGAAGTCAAAAAATGGGAGTTATCTTAAGTTACTTGTAAGAGAAGATACACTTGCCAAATCAAGCTAGGACCAAGGTGCAAGGCAAGGGATGGTTTCTACACTTTCTAATTGTCATGAAAAGAGAAATTCAAGAGATTTTGAGGGGCTGTAACAAGGCAATGCAGAGCTGATTTTTCAACTTGGCCATTTTCACTTTCTCATGCAATGATATATGGAACTTCTCATGGGATTAATCTAGCATCTTCCAGAACTTTCCATCCTCATTTATATAAACCCTAGAGCTGATCCAGAAAGGGGTTGAACTTCATTTTGATCAAAAACTCATAGTTTCACTTCATATTGCATTTTTGCAAATTGCTTCAAAACTTCTCAATTCTTCATCATTTCTTCAAGATTTTGTTCCAATTCCATTCAATAATCATCCCTGAGTAGATTACAAGCAAGATCTGAAGAGGAAACTGCAAGAATCATGCTATGCAATTTTCTCTTCTTCAAGTGCAAGAAGAATCGGTTACAAAGATCCAGGTGGTTTGAGTTCGAATTGTTGCATACAGAATCAAGATTATAGCACATTGAGTGATCTTGGAGCATTGTAGGCTTTGAAGTGAAGAGAATCCTCATCTGTTTTCAACTTCTTAACAGGTTAGTGTTTCTCACAATTTGGCTCGAATTAGGTAGCATGATAGAGAATTGTTAGGTTAAACATGGTTTAGGTGGTTAGATGATTGATTCTGGAGCTTTAGGCAAGATTTCATGGAGGTTGACATGTGAGCATAAATTTTGTTGAAGCCTAGAACATAGTGATTAAGCTGTTAGAATCTTAGATAATTAGCTAGTTGTGATCAGTATGGCATAAGGATTGTCTTTGTGCAAAGAATGGTGAGATTGGTGATGGTTGAAACCTGATGAAGTTTTGAATCTATGAAGTTACACTATTCGGTTTGGACGCTAGAGGTCGTTTTAATGAAATCTAATGGCTCAGTCGTATTCATGGTGGAAAATAGGCCAACTTTGGTTTTTATATCGTGGCATTTGGTGGAGAGACGAGGGAGAATGAGTGGTGGAAAGTTTCACGCATGGTGCTCGTATATTCATGAATTCTGAAACCCTAAGTGACCAAGGCTGAAGACGAAATCCACACCATTGAGCGCGCGCTGACCTTGTTGACTGAAGAACGATCAGACGGCCAGGATTTAAAACGAAGAAGGGAGGGAAATCAGCCCCAAGTGAAACGCTGCGTTCCACTTAGTGTACCAGCATGGGCCTCACGTGAACTTGTTTCCTGCACCCCCAATCCAAGCCCAATTGAAAATGAACTGTGATCTGATGCTATTTACACCGCGTCCTTGTTTTTTTCTTTTCATTTTATTTTTTGTTTTCTGAATAACAAGATGGGCCCAGGCGCTATGCTATGCGCACCCCCCTACCTGGGCCCAAATGCAAACTAAATGCATTTAATTTCTATTCATACCCCCTGCATCATTTTTCTTATTAAATTTCCTCCAAATTTTCTTAATCTTTAAAAATTCATATAAAAATGAAAAATCACTATTTTTTAATGAGACTTTTTTTCCCATTTTCCATTTTCTGTCTAGAAAAATATGAAAGCATAAAATTGTCATTTTACTTCATTTTCATATTTTTTGTATATTTTTACATTTAATTGCTTTGTTTAATTCATTTAGTTGATGCTACCAATTGTTGAATTTAGTTTAAGAGTTTCCTTTAGGATTTTCACCCCATTCTTTTTAGTACAACTAGATATGGATATTAGGTATCCCCTGATTTTTTGTACCAATTTTTTAGGATTTATTTTAGGTAGTTTAGTTAGAAACTATTAGGATAGTCAATTAGGGTTGTGAATATGACATAGGTGTAACAAAAATAGTTTCTTTTTGGGTTTTTTTAGGACAAATTAGAAGATGGGACTATAGGGGTATTATGGGTAAGTGATAGATCCCTTAGAAAATGTTAGACTTCCCCCTATTATATTAATACTATTAGTATATTCTTGTAATTGATTGATTGTATGGTGTGCCCTTTCTAGGGTTATTGTTTGATTGTGTGGGGTATTGGGCCTGCTTGGGGTTTGGGTTTGAGCTGAAGACTTTGTTGATGAAGCCATTGAAGACCAAAGGAGTGAAGACCCAGTTCAAGAGTTGATGAAGATTGTAGCTTGCTTGTAGCTGTTGAAGCTTATAGGAACTAGGAACTAGGTAGAGCTTAAAGTAGAAACTTGCTTTATAAACATGGAAGGTCTTGTTTGCCTCCATCCCTCTCTATGATTCAGAGTCTCTCTAGGATACTCACCCCCTTCCTTTGGAAGGCTTGGTGACAGTATCTAAGAGATAGAACTCTTGAGAGAAACAATCTACATTTTGTTAACAGTCTGTTTGCCACCTTTGGTGGTCAACTAACTGTTTAACATCCCAATTCATTCTTTTGATTGTTCCTCAGCTTGGAGAGTTTGATTTGAAGAAAAGCCATGAAAGATTGAAGATAGAGCCCTTGCTTGAAGACTGTAAAAGATGAAGATTGTGTTGTTGAAGCTGTGCATTTGACTGCTGCTGTCTGGAGCCCTGCTGTTTGAAGCTGTTGAAGGTGTTTACTGTTAGAGTTTCTTTCCTTGAAGATTAATGCTTGCTTGAAGCTGGTAGATGTTTGAAGATGACTTGAAGACAGATGTTGATGGAGCTTGCTGTGCAGATTTGCTGTTTGCTGTTTATTTTTGTTGTTTAAGCTTTTGATGTATTGTTTGAGTTTCCCGGACTGTATTGTTTGCCAATTAATCTGTTAGGTTGAAAGTGAATTTTGTTCGCTTTTGCCTGTTGTTTTCTAGGTTTGAGGTTGAGTGGGACTCCCTTGCCTCGCTTGTACTGCTGCATTCATGCATTTTACTGCTTTATTGTATATATGTTATTGTTTCTGTTTCCGTTTATCCCTTAGGATCTCTGTTTCTCTCTGCGCAAGAGAGGAACATGATAGACATTAGGTCTTAACCCATGCATGATAACATTAGGTTAGTGTGATTCCCTTGTCAACCATAGGTTGGAGTTCTGTCTCTTCTTTCTCAAAACAAACAGAAAAACACAATAAATCTTTCAAACACAATAAAAAACACTTCTTCCGTAAAAGAATGTGAACTCATCAAAACGTCATTTTTGTCCGCTTGGACTGTTAAGCAGAAAAACCCTTTTTCAGAAGGAGATAAAAGCAATCAAAACAGACTTGTGTCGTGCATGGCCCGAACTACGTTTGCTCTGATCTTTCATGCTGTATGAAAGTACGTAGGCATAGGATGCGATATCCTAGCGAGCAACCTTCCCCTCCTTTCCCGTAGGTAGGCGAACTACGTTGACTCTGATTTCTCGTTACAGACGGGAATACGTAGGCATAAAGTGCGATACTTTGCCGAGTCATTTTCTTTTCTTTTAACCCCAGGCCTGTAGAGTAGATAGAATAACCATCCTTTCGACAGAAAACAAGCGTGGATCCCGTCGAGTACGACGGACGTGAGGGGTGCTAATACCTTCCCCTTGCGTAACCGACTCCCGAATCCAGGATTTGGTTGCGATGACCATTCCTTTCCCGTCTTTGCGGTAGGTTTACTTTGAGCGTTTCCTTTCCCTTCTTTGGGATAAATAACGCATGGTGGCGACTCTTCTGTTCAGCCAGCGCCGATTTTCGCAGTAGCGACAGCTGGCGACTCTGCTGGGGATCCAACGTCCCCTAAGCAAGTCAATCCTAGCGCTTGTTTTCCCGTCGAGGATTTTGTATGGATTTACTTTTCAGTCATTTACTTTCGGCATTATATTATTGTTATTATTGCTGTATTGGGGTTGTGACGGGTGTTCTATGATTGAGAGATAAGTCGGACCTGGGCTTGAGTGCACCTAGAATTAGAGTGGAAAGTAGTGGGCGCGCACGTGCTTTGCATGTCCTAGTGTCCCGCGAAATCCACACTCAGACGAGGTTCTTCTGGTTGGCCTCCTGTCCTACCTTTTGGGTGGCTCGGGTTGCTGGTTAGTTGGATTGTCGACTCTGGGAACCGATCATTTGGAAATTGGCTAAGTGAGGCCTCTTCAGGATTTGATGATGCCACTCCTTCTGGGAATCGTATCATCAACCCTGAAAGTCTGTGACGCCGACGACCGCATAGGATGCCATACCATTGTCAGTTACTAGGACACCTACCTGTGAGAGGGTTTGGGGATATGCAGGTAACTAGACCTCCAGATACCCGTTTGTTTCTTGATTTGAGATTCAGGCTACCTATGGACAGTTATTGGGGTCTGTCAGAGACCAAGTTGGAGTGATTATTGGGTCTGAGGCTTGATTGGAGCTTATGTATGGGGTCTATCAGAGACCAGAGTTGAAGCTTTGTATTGGGTCTGTCTAAGGTCAGGGTTTGAGGAATTCTGGATGATCTATCTGAGACTTATGATGTGGTTCAGGCTTCTCAGCCATGGCATTTGGTCCCTGTTGCATTTTATTTGCATTGCATTGTCTGCATAACCATTATCATCGCATTTCATTAACGTGTGTTTTTGCTGCAGGGGCATTTGCATATTCCCTGATTCTAGTGTCCGGACTTCTGATTATTGATCATGGCTGGTTTGAGAATGACAGTTGCCTACAAGTTACCTATCCCTGATGTTACTCCCCTGCTGGGTTTGATTTCCCTTGCTGATGAGGATGTCCGGAGAAGCTTCAGGCAGAGTTACGGAAGACTGTTGAGATTGGTTCGCAAACTAACTGATGATGAACTGAATGGGCTGTATGCATTGATGCAATTCTATGACCCTGCCTTGAGATGTTTCACATTTGCTGACTTTATTTTGGGGCCTACCATGGAAGAGTACGCAGAGTTTATTGAGCTACAAGTGCAGAATAAGGTTCCCTTCATTCACTTTGACGCCGAGCCCAAGTTAGAGGACTTAGCAGTGGCTTTGCACATGGACGCTTCTGAGCTATTGATGACTTCTTGGCGTGGGGTTCCAGGCTTCTCCCTCCAGTTTCTGATTAGTAAAGCCCAGGAATACGCCAAGAATGGATGTTGGGTAGTCTTTAACGCTGTTTTGGCTCTGTGCATCTATGGGATAGTGTTGTTTCCCAATTTCCCGAATTTTGTGGACATTGATACATTTCATTTGTTTGCTGCTAGCAACCCTGTACCCACATTGATCGGGGATTTCTACCATTCGCTGCATTACAGAAATGAGAATAGGAGAGGCAAGAACGTCTCTTGTTGTGTACCTTTGCTGTACATGTGGTTTAAGAGCCACCTCCCCCTAAAGGGACCTTTTGTAGATGGTGCAACTACAGCTGACTGGCCAGAGAGCCTGATGAGACTATCTTCTGAAGACATCGAGTGGTTTGACCGAGACTTGCTGGGGTCTGAGCTTATTTTCAGTTGCTCTGGGTATCCGAACGTGCCCTTGATAGGAAGGAAAGGGTGCATCAATTATAATCCATCGCTGTTTGTTCGCCAATTTGGATACGCATTGAAGAACCCACCTAGGGAGGAAGAAGTACAGGAATCTCTGTACTTCACCGGTGACTTGAATGGAGAGTTACTAGCCAAGCTTCAGCACGCTTGGATGCGTATCAACAGAAGAGGGAAACCACTATTGGGGAAGAATGATTGTCAGGCTTATGTACCATACAGAGTTTGGATCCAAGAGAGAGAAAAACAGTTGCTAATGCCGTTTCCAGCTGCACCAGTCCATGTTCATATTCCAGTAGAGGAACCAACCACCGTTACTATGGAGGTCTACGAGCAAGTTGTAAAAGAGAAGGAAGCCTTGTTGTTGGCTAATGAAGAGTTAGAAAAGGAACTGGCTCAGATGCGTAGTGAGAAGAACAAGGTTGTGCATTCTTTTCAACAGCAGATTGAATTAGTAAACAGGCTAGGTGCTGAGCTGACCGAAGAGAAAAAAAAGCGTGAACGCCTGGGGAAAGAATTCAGAAGCTCGCATGATATGTTGGAGTCCAAAAAGAAAGCACTCGATGCCGCCCACCGGGAAATCTCTTCTTGTAACAAAACGTGGAATGCTACGCTAACCAACAACAAAAAGAGGGAAGACAAATTGAAGCAGCAAATTTCTGAACTCGAAGAACAGTTGAAGGCTAGCACTAAAAAGTATGAAGAGGAGGTGATGGCAAGATATAGTCTTCAGAACGCATTGAACAAGGCCATCGAAGGCAAGAAAGAGGCTGTGTCTCAGAAACGGAAGCTAGAGGATCGCTTCGGAGAAGGGGCATGGGAGGAATCTGCTGGTGATTTACGACGTGTTCTCAAGCGAAGAGATCTACTTATTGAGGGTCTGCTTACCCGACCAAGTCATCCAGAGACTAAGAGGTTATTAGAGGAGTACCAGGCCTATGGGAGCACTTGACCATTTCATGTATTAATGAGTATGCTTTATTTGCATTGTGCTGACTATCACCAGGATTGTTGGTTGAGGCCATGCCTTCTTATTGTACACTCGTTGATATTGTAGTCTTGACTTGATGGATTTCTCTGCAATATATGAGGTGTTTTCTATGATTCGGCTCCGAACTTCGTATTGCTGTCACTGTCACCACACTGACACATTCGCACTAGAATCGGGGAGTGATATTCCCTAATGCACAGACACATATTGCATTGCATTCGCATTCATATTGCATTACAGGTGATTATTGAACTGTATCTCATTTCCTGCACCGTACAGGTCTTTTCAGGATTGAAAGTCAACGCCCGCACCGATACTCCACTCGTACCAACTGCAGAAGAGTTATGGATCAGATGTAGAATGAAATGCAGGACATGCGTGAGAAGCTGGCGCTATTCATGCAGACCATGGAAACCATTGTGAAAGGCCAGGAGAACTTGCAAGCTTTGGTGCAGCCTTTGCTGATGAGAAATGCTGGGCACGGAAACGAAGACCATAATTTTGTGCGAGTTGACACTGTTCACGGGGATGGTACTCCTACACCGGTAGCTCCACCTATGGTGAACATACCTGCTGTCAATGTGAACAACGGCACTGCCGCCGGGAACGGTAACGCAGGAATCGGTAACAAGACTGTCGTCAACAACGTTGGGTTCGGAGATGTCAATCTGGGTGGTGATAATATGGGAGGTAATGGCTTCGGTAACAACGAATTTGGCTTTAATGACCAGGGGTTTGATCATGCTGGGAAGTACGGCTTCAACGCTCAGGGCTTCGGACAGGACGGATTTAGTATTACTAATCAGGGTTATGGCGGATTAGGTAATGGGAATGGTGCTGGGATAATGTCTTTTGGACCTGCAGGAGTCGCTCCAGGGTATGGTAACAGGGGGCGGGGCCCTGTAATGAATCAGATTAGATTTGGCAGTAACAACGGATACGATGGATACGGAAATGGGAACGGTAATTGGCTAGAAGATCAGCAAGAAGATGCTTTCTCTGGTGGAGGTTTTGAAGGTCCTATGGATGACTCTCAGAGAATCAAGATGCTCGAGGAGCAGATGAAAGGCGTCGTCAATCAAAGTGCCGTTGGTTTAGATATGACCACAATGGGTCTGGTGCCTGGCCTGAGGGTACCACTGAAATTCAAAGCTCCCACATTCGACAAATATAAGGGGGACACCTGTCCAAAGGTGCATGTGCGGTCATACTACAGAAGGATGTCAGCTTATTCAAACGATGAGAGGATGCTGATGCATTTCTTTCAATATAGCTTGTCTGGTCCTTCCCTTGAATGGTACATGGGGTTGGAGCCAACTCAGATAAAGACTTGGAAGCAGCTGGCTGAAGCGTTTGTGGCTCATTATAAGTACAATAATGACTTGGCACCCAACCGGGTCCAATTGCAGGGGCTATCCCAGAAGAAAGATGAGAGCTTCAAAGAATATGCGCAGAGGTGGCGCGACCTGGCTGCACGAGTTCATCCTCCTTTAGATGACAAAGAAATGAATGATATGTTCATAGGAACATTTACTGGTGTGTTTTATGACAAGCTGTTCCATACTTCCTTGGGCAGTTTCTCGGACCTAATCTTGATGGGTGAGAAAATTGAAAGCAATATTAAACTGGGAAGATTCCAAGCCGAGGAATCCACTTCAGCTGGCAGTAACAGAAGGGCTTTCGGTGGTCGTCGTCAAGGTGATGCAAGTGCAGTATTCGGGGGTCGAGGCCGAGGCCGGGGCAGAGGTCGGAATCAGTACAATCAGCCGCAGCAGGTGGCAAGTGTCACAATTCCATTTCAGCAACAACCAATACCACCACAGCAGCAGCAGACACAACAGGGGGTACATCCTTCCCAGCGCAGAATCCAGGGGGGCAAACCAAGGAGGGTGTTTGAAACGCCTCCTTCAACGTATGCAGAATTGCTACAGACGTTACTGGGTTTCAACTTGGTAGAAAAGAGGACCATGGTGCCAATAACAGGAACTCCTCCGTACGGCTTTGACGCGAACAAACACTGTGAGTTCCACTCCGGGGCTCCTGGCCACGACATAGAGAGTTGCCACGCATTCAAGCATGTGGTACAAGATCTGTTGGATAGCAAGGCTATCAATTTTGGACAAGCGGGTCCGAACATAGTACAAAAGCCCATGCCCAACCATGGGGCAAATGCTATAACTGAGGAGGGTTTGAACTTGATCATGAATGTTGATGACCTCAAGACACCATTGTGTGAGATAAAGAGCAGATTATTGAAAGGAGGTGTATATCCAGGCTGCGATGAGTATTGTTTAGAGTGTTGGACCCAAGCTGGGGGTTGTGCTGAATTGAAGAAGGGTATTCAGACCTTGATAGATGGAGGCACATTACAATTCGACAGAACGGAGTTGAAGAGCCTGCAGAGTTATCAGCGGAAGAGCAAAGTGACGTAGCTACCGTGACAATTCCCCGAAAAACAATAACTATAACAGCCACAGCCAGGCGACCGCCGATCACTATCACCAAGGCAGGGCCAATCCCTTATGAGAGCACTAAGGCAGTACCCTGGACCTATGGGTTGGAAGCATACTGTGATGGGGTGAAAATTGATATTGGTAAACAGCCAGTTGAAGTTGTAGACAATGTCGTCGGCACCGGAGGGATGAAGAGAAGTGGGAGAATTTTTATATCGCCTGAGGTAGAGGCTGAACGACTGGTGAAAGGAAAAGGAAAGATGAATGAGAATGTCCCTGTGCAGAGAAACGAAAAAGAAACGTCGTTGAAGGATGTAGAAGAGTTTATGCGCCTTATTCGTAAGAGTGATTATAAGATTGTTGAGCACCTTCAACAGACGCCATCGAAGATATCCATACTGTCGTTGCTATTATGTTCCGAAGCTCATAGAAATGCATTGTTGAAAGTTCTGGATACGTCCTTCGTACCCCAAGATGTTTCTGTGAATCAGTTAGAGGGGGTGTTGGCGCATGTGAACGCAGGCCATAGCTTGGGATTTACGAACTTTGATTTGACCCCGAGAGGGAGAGAGCATAACATGGCGTTTCACGTCTCAGTTGAGTGTAGGGGCTCAGTCATGTCGCATGTACTGGTAGATACCGGTTCTTCCTTAAACGTGCTGCCAAAGAAAGCAATGATGAAATTGGACGTCAGAGGAATCATTTGTACGCCTAGTGACTTGGTGGTCAGAGCATTTGATGGTACACGAAGAACAGTCTTTGGATCCATAACGTTACCTCTACAGGTGGGGCCGGAGGTTTTCGAAACTGAATTTTACAGTATGGACATCCAGCCGGCATACAGCTGCCTTCTCGGACGACCCTGGATCCATGGTGCTGGGGCAGTCACATCTACCTTGCACCAAAAGATGAAATACATGGTAGGGGACAGTGTGGTCACGGTCTGTGGAGAAGAATATATATTGGTTAGCCATCTGTCATCATTCAAGTACGTAGAAGTCGACGGCGAGATTCATGAAACACCCTGTCAAGCCTTTGAAGGGTTGCGCATCAAAGATAAAGTTCCAGGGCCGAGTAAAGCGTCGGAGGTGGCCGTCTCGTCATACAAGGAGGCTCAGGCTCTAGTGAAGACTGGTGAGACAAAAGGCTGGGGCAAGGTTATGGATATTCCCGTGAAGATGGACAGATTTGGGCTGGGATATCAACCGTCATCATCAACGCCTGCTGCTGGGGCACCCCATTTCAAAGGACCAATAACAATCACAGCTAGTGGGGTGTATCACGAGGCCATCAACGCTGTTTCAGATTCCGAAGAAGGAGACAGTGACTGCGACATGGACGCCTGGATTCAGCCGAGCGTGCCAGGACAAGGATTATGCAACTGGTCTATTCAGGAGATTGTTCCTGTGACTCACAAACAGTAATACTTTGTTTTCTTAATTGTTGAACAATCCGGTGTCTTACCCGGGGCATTGTGATTTTGCTTAGGGTCGTGCTGTTATGTACATTGCATTGGTTAATCATTAAATAAAAGGCATTTTTTCATGTACAAATATTGGGATCTTTGTTTTTCCTGTTTTTATGTTTTACAATAAAATGGCAACGTGGTTATTCGCTTTATACATATTTTGAAGCATTTAACCATTCCTTTTGCAGGATAATATTTTCAGATGACATCATTGAACCGCCTATGCCTCATTTCGACTTTGAGCACCCGGTATTTCAGGCCGAAGAAGAGATTGTTGAAGATGGCGACGTTCCTGAAGAGTTGTCTTGGTTGGTAAAGCAAGAAGAACGAATCATTCTGCCTCATGAGGAGATCATTGAAATCATTAACCTGGGGTCGGAAGGGGTTGAAAAGAACATTCGTATAGGAGCCGCGCTACAGAGCGACGTCAAGCGAAAACTGGTTGAGATGCTCAGAGAGTACAGTGATGTGTTCGCTTGGTCGTATGAAGACATGCCTGGGCTGGATACGGATATGGTTGTGCACCGCCTGCCGCTAAAAGAAGAATGCCCGCCGGTTAAGCAGAAGCTTCGCAGAACTAGACCTGATATGGCAGTGAAAATTAAGGAGGAGGTTCAAAAGCAGTGGGATGCTGGTTTCCTAGCTGTTACAAAATATCCCTCATGGGTCGCTAATATTGTACCAGTGCCAAAGAAAGACGGTAAAGTGAGAATGTGCATAGATTACCGTGATTTGAACAAAGCGAGCCCGAAAGATGATTTTCCGCTTCCTCACATTGATGTGTTGGTCGACAACACTGCTCAATTCTCTGTATTCTCCTTCATGGATGGCTTCTCAGGCTATAATCAGATTAAAATGGCGCCAGAAGACATGGAGAAGACTACCTTCATCACACCTTGGGGAACATTTTGTTACAAAGTGATGCCCTTCGGATTAAAGAATGCTGGGGCAACGTATCAATGTGCAATGACGACTCTTTTTCATGATATGATGCATAAGGAGATCGAGGTTTATGTCGACGATATGATTGCCAAATCCCAGACGGAGGAAGAACATTTGGTGAATCTGCTGAAGCTATTCAAAAGGCTTAGGAAGTTCAGGCTGAGACTGAACCCTAACAAGTGCACCTTCGGGGTGAGATCGGGTAAACTGCTGGGGTTTATTGTGAGCGAAAAAGGAATAGAGGTTGATCCTGCAAAAATAAAAGCGATACAAGAGATGTCGACGCCTAAAACAGAAAAAGAAATACGTGGGTTTTTAGGGAGGTTGAACTACATCGCTCGGTTCATATCTCACCTGACAGCTACGTGTGAGCCGTTATTCAAGTTGTTGAAAAAAGACCAGGCTGTAACATGGAATGAAAATTGTCAAAAGGCGTTCGATAAAATAAAACAGTATTTGCAAGAGCCTCCTATTTTGATACCCCCAGTGGCAGGGAGACCCTTGATTATGTATTTGACAGTTCTTGAGGGAAGTATGGGTTGTGTTCTCGGTCAACACGACGAGACAGGAAGAAAAGAGCATGCAATATACTACTTGAGTAAGAAGTTTACTGAATGTGAATCTCGATATTCAATGCTCGAAAAAACTTGTTGCGTTCTAGCCTGGGCCGCCAAGCGTTTGAGGCAATACATGCTGAACCATACAACCATGCTCATCTCGAAGATGGATCCTATCAAATATGTATTCGAAAAGCAGGCATTATCGGGGAGAATTGCCTGTTGGCAGATGGTTTTGACCGAATACGATATCCAGTATGTCTCGCAGAAGGCTATAAAGGGGAGTGTATTATCTGAGTACTTGGCAGAGCAGCCTATTGAGGACTACCAATCGATGAGGTTTGATTTTCCTGACGAGGATATCATGTACCTGAAGATGAAAGATTGTGAAGAACCGTTGCCGGACGAAGGACCAGAATTGGGTTCCAAATGGAAGTTGATCTTTGACGGAGCTGTAAACGCCTACGGTAGCGGAATAGGGGCAATCATCACTACTCCACACGGGTCGCACATCCCGTTTACTGCTCGATTGACCTTTCCGGTTACCAATAATGAAGCCGAATACGAAGCTTGTATCATGGGGCTTGAAGAAGCCATTGATTTGCGAATCAAAAATCTGGATGTATACGGAGACTCAGCTCTGGTGGTGAATCAAATAAAAGGAGAATGGGAGACACGTTAGCCTAATTTGATACCATACATGAATTATGCGAGGAGATTGTTGCCCTTCTTTGACAAGGTTGAGTTGCATCATGTACCGCGAGCAGAAAATCAGATGGCTGACGCCCTGGCCACATTGTCTTCCATGTATAAAGTCAACTTCTGGAATGAGGCTCCCAGAATTGTTATCTCTCGGCTTGACAGACCCGCCTTCGTATTTGCCATTGGCGAAGCATCTGATGATAAACCCTGGTATTTTGATATCCTTAATTTCCTGAAAAGCAAAGAGTATTCGGCTGGGGCATCCAGTCACGATCAGAAGACTCTCAGGAGATTGGCGGGTAATTTCTATCTGAATCCGGACGGTGTCTTATACAAGAGAAATCACGACTTGGTGCTACTACGTTGTGTAGACGAGAAAGAGGCGAAGCTGCTCATGGAGGAAATACATGAGGGTACATTTGGTACGCATGCTGGTGGGCATGCTATGACAAGGAAGATGTTGCGGGCAGGTTATTACTGGCTAACTATGGAAACCGATTGTTTCAAGTTTGCGAAGAAGTGTCATAAGTGCCAGATCTATGCAGATAAGATCCATGTGCCTCCAAGTCCTCTGAACGTGATGTCATCACCGTGGCCATTCTCAATGTGGGGAATCGATATGATTGGAAAGATCGAGCCGACGGCATCTAACGCACATCAGTTCATTCTGGTAGCAATCGATTATTTTACCAAATGGGTGGAAGCGGCATCCTATGCGAATGTGACCAAGCAGGTGGTAGCCAAGTTTATCAAGCGAGATATCATTTGCAGATATGGAATCCCCGAGCGGATAATTACCGATAACGGTTCGAACTTGAATAACAAAATGATGAAGGAGCTATGTCAGAGTTTTAAGATCGAGCATCACAACTCTTCTCCTTATCGACCCAAGATGAATGGCGCTGTTGAAGCGGCCAATAAGAATATAAAGAAGATTGTTCAGAAGATGGTGGTGACCTATAAGGACTGGCATGAGATGCTACCTTTCGCTTTGCACGGTTATCGTACGACGGTACGGACATCAACCGGGGCAACCCCGTTCTCGTTGGTATATAGAATGGAAGCAGTGTTACCACTGGAAGTTGAGATTCCTTCCCTGAGGGTATTACGAGATGTCCAACTAGACGAGGTAGAATGGGTGAAAGACAGATTGAACCAGCTGAGTTTAATGGATGAGAAGAGGCTAGCTTCTCTAGCATATGGTCGGTTGTACCAGAGCCGAATGAAGAAAGCATATGATAAGAAGATACATCCTAGGAGCTTTCAGACGGGCGACCTTGTGCTGAAAAGGATTCTCCCGCCACAGGCAGATCATAGGGGCAAGTGGACCCCCAACTACGAAGGGCCATACGTTGTCAGAAAAGTCTTTTCAGGAGGAGCTTTGTTGTTGTCCACCATGGACGGTAAAGACTTTACGTTGCCTGTGAATTCGGACGCAGTTAAAAAATACTTTGCTTGAAATTGACCCGCTGGACAGAAAAAAGAGAGTCCAGGCAAAAATGGGGCATCCTGGCGAACCAAAAACAGAATGAAAGGTTCGGGCAAAAATTAGGGATAAGATTGAAAAAATGTACACCCGCGAAGTTGAAAACCTACACTGGGCGGCTTCGGCAAAAAAGGGTATCCCGGTGAACTGAAAACCCGTAAAGGGCGGTTCACGCAAAAGTTAGAGATTTGAAAAGCAAATGACTGCGGTCCGAATTTGATACTGCGGTGTGCGTTAGTGTGGGAGAATATACTTGAGGGGTCGATTATCAGATACAATCTCTTCAGAAGTGTGAATACCGGGAAAGCACTAGAGTCAGGCGAGTCATAGGAGGATCAGCTTATGGTGTTCATCTGCATCCCGTTGCCGACATGTGTACAAATTTGATTTGTCATTGTATTTATGTTTCTTGTGCATACTTGTATATTTGTTGTGCGTAGCTTCTTCTTTTCAGGAGTTACATCCCGTGTACAAAACTCTGCCCATTTAGGGGCCCAATCAATAAAACATGTTATTCAGTATTTGATGATGGTTCTTTACTGTTTTGTACATGACAAACGCCAAGGTTTAATAAAACTAGCAAGTGTATAACATCGTTGGCCCTTGCCAATAATTGCTAAAACTTTGAATTGACCGAAAATGATGTCACTAACACTAACCTGAATAGATTTGGGTGCATAGACTTGTCTTGTCTCGTTTGTGGTGTTGCAGGTTTCTGGCTATACGAAGTGGACGATCAAAAGATTGCAGTACTGACCAGAAGCTCGTCACGGAAAGACTCGATCCCCGCGCAGGTCGCGCTTCTGAGATAACAATGTTCCTTACTGAAGAAGGATCAGATTCCCCAGCTAGTCGTAGCTTATCCAAAGGACATTCTCCAGCAGGGTCGTTTACCCTCAATAGAATTGATAATTCCAAGATCGAAGGCTGTATTCAGACAGTGTGGTGTCCCCCAAAAGGATTCCCCATCCCGAGCAGAGTGATTTAGCCTCAGAAGATTAACACTTCCTACTTGTGCGCTGTACTCAGACAGTCTACCCTTCCCCGTAGGGTCATTTACTCTCCCCCAGCGGAGTCAGTTGATTTTCCCCAAGAGGGTCGTTTCGTCCTCAGCGGAGTTCTCTCTTTGTTCAGCAAGTGTTTTCTTTCCTCCCCGTGGAACTCGAAGGTTAAAACTCTTCCCGACAGAGTTGGTTGTGTGTCCTGCCATTTATTTTGTCTTGTCGGAATACCGTGTGATACCCGTTCACTCCCTAGCAAAAGTCCAATTTTCATTGGCACGAGTAAGCTGTCCCTGACAGGAGTCCAATCATGATTGGCGCATTCATTTATTCCTCAGCGAAGTTGGCTTCACTCTTTCAGCATTTATTTTGCTGGAATAATCCTGTGACACCTGGTTATCCTCAGCGGAGTTGGCGTTATCTTCCGCATTTATTTTACTGAAGCGGGTTTCTGTATCCCAGCAGTTCGAGCCTGCATTTGCATCGGCATATAGTGTCATACTTGCATCCTCCAAATAAAAAACGCGCAGCATTTCCATGTCGAATGGAGCATTGCGTCATTGTCAAACATATGCATTTTGAAACATAAGCCAGGTTGGTTAACCGTTTGTTTCTAGTGTTGTTTCCCTTGCAGTGGAGGGAGCTCTGGCTCCAAATTAATTGCCAAATATTCAATATCTCGGCGTGAGACATGTAATGATAATGTCAATTGTGGCATTGTTCCCCGCAAAATTGCTTGTTTAAGTTTCTCTTACCCCTCCAGCGGAGTATTTCTTCAAGGTTGTTGTTGTGACAGCATCAAAAGATTTCGTGAATCGATTTTTGGAAGTCGTCTGGCAGTGTGGATTCAGAAAATCCCCAGTAGAGTCCTTCTCAGATTTGCTGCCATGCCGGCACTGAAAATTGGAAGACTAGACTCGTATTGTGTTACCCATGTGATTGATGGAGCTAGATGCTGCAAAGATAGGCAGAAAAGTTGTATCAGAGTTATTTTCCTGCAGTGGTGGCGGAGTTATTTTCCTACAGTGGTGGCGGAGTTATTTTCCCGTAGTGATGGCGGAGTTATTTTCCCGCAGTGGTAGCGGAATTATTTTCCCGTAGTGATGACGGAGTTATTTCCCGTAGTGGTGACGGAGTTATTTTCCCGCAATGGTGGCGGAGTTATTTTCCCGTAGTGATGGCGGAGTTATTTTCCCGCAGTGGTGGCGGAATTATTTTCCCGTAGTGGTGACGGAGTTATTTCCCGTAGTGGTGACGGAGTTATTTTCCCGCAGTGGTGGCGGAGTTATTTTCCCGTAGTGATGGCGGAGTTATTTCCCGTAGTGGTGACGGAGTTATTTCCCGTAGTGGTGACAGAGTTATTTTCCCGCAGTGGTGGCGGAGTTATTTCCCGCAGTGGTGGCGGAGTTATTTCCAGTAGTAATGACAAAGTATTACCCGTAGCGATGGCGGTGTTGTTATTTTCCCAGAGTATCTACCCGTAGCAGAGGCGGAGTTATTTTCCTGTATTTGGCAGAGTATGTACCCGCAGTGGTGGCGGAGTCATGTTCCCGTAGCGATGACGGTATTATTTTTCTGTAATGGTGACAGAGTGATTTTCCTGTATCGTTGGCAGGGTCATGTTTTGTTGACAGAAGTACTTCTCCCAATGAAGTCAATAAGTTCTTTCAAGTATTGAAAAGGTAATATTAAAATCAGATTTGTTCCCCGAACAGTTGTGCAGTTTATTTCTGCAGTTGGCAAATTTCCGGGTTCTTAGTATTCAACAGTCTCGTACCTCGAATGTTTGAAGGTTGTTCTCTCTTCACCCAGTCGGGTCCAAGTCGTTTGAATAGGGGCAGCTGTTGCACCCTAAAATTTGCTCAACTTATTTCACTTGGTTTATGTCTCATAGCTTTAGCATTCGCATATTAGGTCATGTACATAATTCATTCATCTGCATAGCATAGCAAGCCATCCAACAAGGGATCAAATGCAATTCTTATCTCTATGAGCATATCAAGAGGTTCTTATTCAAATTCAATCTTATCCAAGCCATCAGGAAGAAATTGAAGCTTGAGAAGCTAGTGGACCAATCAGTGGGTCTCTCTCCTATCTTGAGGGCATGGGAAGATCAGCAGAGAAGTGGTGGACTATGAATTGAAAGCATGGAGGGTATATAGACATCATGGAAGACCTAGAGGGTCATTGTGAGAGTGAGACAAGTCATTGATGTGATTACCAGAGTTGCAGTTAGAGACAGTCAACTAGGGTTTCATCTGGGTCAACCCTAGGTCAACCCTAGGTCAAATGCTTGATTGAAGGGCATCAAGGCCTGTTTGAAAGATGTGGGATGCCTCATTTGATATGTGGATATGGATGTGGTGTTGTGCCAAGGAGAAATCAAGAGAAATCAAGAAGAAGAGAGGTTTCTAAATTAGGGTTTTTGTGTAAAATCCCCTGATTTAGGGCAAACTTCCAAGCAAGATAATTCAAAATTCAAGCCTCAAATGGATCCTTTGCCAACATGAAACTTGTAGAGTATCTCAAGGCCTTTAATTTGAGTGGTGGAAGGCATCAAGGAGATTTATAGAACTCAAGTTATGGTTCTTGCAAGTTACAGGTCATTTGAGGACACTGAAATTTGTCTGTGAAAGTTACTTGACTTACAGGCAACTTTTACCCCTCAAGTAGCTTTCAAATGGATTTCTGGCCAACATGAAAGTTGTTCCTCATGATCTTAGCTTTCTATAAAGGTATGGTATGCCTTCATCTAATTTGTATAACTCTACTTATGATCTTGGCAAGCCAGGGGTATTTTGGGAAAGTGGAATTACATGTCATTTGAAGCATATGCCCAAAACTCCTATTTCCAAATTTCAAATGAAGAAATGTTCAACATCAAACTTGCTCCAAATGACATTTTGAGTCTAGAAAAGAGGTTGTGGCAAGTTGGAAATGCATGAAACTTGGAATTGCAAAATTGACCAATTATAAAGGGAAAAATACCTTTTTAAAAGACCAAAATTGTGATTTTTTGATACAAAAGCAAAACCAAGCATATGACCAACCATTTTGAAGGTAAATTGCATTTTAAGATCATTAGCAATATTAGTTTTTTGGTTTGAAGTCAAAAAATGGGAGTTATCTTAAGTTACTTGTAAGAGAAGATACACTTGCCAAATCAAGCTAGGACCAAGGTGCAAGGCAAGGGATGGTTTCTACACTTTCTAATTGTCATGAAAAGAGAAATTCAAGAGATTTTGAGGGGCTGTAACAAGGCAATGCAGAGCTGATTTTTCAACTTGGCCATTTTCACTTTCTCATGCAATGATATATGGAACTTCTCATGGGATTAATCTAGCATCTTCCAGAACTTTCCATCCTCATCTATATAAACCCTAGAGTTGATCCAGAAAGGGGTTGAACTTCATTTTGATCAAAAACTCATAGTTTCACTTCATATTGCATTTTTGCAAATTGCTTCAAAACTTCTCAATTCTTCATCATTTCTTCAAGATTTTGTTCCAATTCCATTCAATAATCATCCCTGAGTAGATTACAAGCAAGATCTGAAGAGGAAACTGCAAGAATCGTGCTATGCAATTTTCTCTTCTTCAAGTGCAAGAAGAATCGGTTACAAAGATCCAGGTGGTTTGAGTTCGAATTGTTGCATACAGAATCAAGATTATAGCACATTGAGTGATCTTGGAGCATTGTAGGCTTTGAAGTGAAGAGAATCCTCATCTGTTTTCAACTTCTTAACAGGTTAGTGTTTCTCACAATTTGGCTCGAATTAGGTAGCATGATAGAGAATTGTTAGGTTAAACATGGTTTAGGTGGTTAGATGATTGATTCTGGAGCTTTAGGCAAGATTTCATGGAGGTTGACATGTGAGCATAAATTCTGTTGAAGCCTAGAACATAGTGATTAAGTTGTTAGAATCTTAGATAATTAGCTAGTTGTGATCAGTATGGCATAAGGATTGTCTTTGTGCAAAGAATGGTGAGATTGGTGATGGTTGAAACCTGATGAAGTTTTGAATCTATGAAGTTACACTATTCGGTTTGGACGCTAGAGGTCGTTTTAATGAAATCTAATGGCTCAGTCGTATTCATGGTGGAAAATAGGCCAACTTTGGTTTTTATATCGTGGCATTTGGTGGAGAGATGAGGGAGAATGAGTGGTGGAAAGTTTCACGCATGGTGCTCGTATATTCATGAATTCTGAAACCCTAAGTGACCAAGGTTGAAGACGAAATCCACACCATTGAGCGCGCGCTGACCTTGTTGACTGAAGAACGATCAGACGGCCAGGATTTAAAACGAAGAAGGGAGGGAAATCAGCCCCAAGTGAAACGCTGCGTTCCACTTAGTATACCAGCATGGGCCTCACGTGAACTTGTTTCCTGCACCCCCAATCCAAGCCCAATTAAAAATGAACTGTGATCTGATGCTATTTACACCGCGTCCTCGTTTTTTTCTTTTCATTTTATTTTTTGTTTTCTGAATAACAAGATGGGCCCAGGCGCTATGCTATGTGCACCCCCCTACCTGGGCCCAAATGCAAACTAAATGCATTTAATTTCTATTCATACCCCCTGCATCATTTTTCTTATTAAATTTCCTCCAAATTTTCTTAATCTTTAAAAGTTTATATAAAAATGAAAAATCACTATTTTTTAATGAGACTTTTTTTCCCATTTTCCATTTTCTGTCTAGAAAAATATGAAAGCATAAAATTGTCATTTTACTTCATTTTCATATTTTTTGTATATTTTTACATTTAATTACTTTGTTTAATTCTTTTAGTTGATGCTACCAATTGTTGAATTTAGTTTAAGAGTTTCCTTTAGGATTTTCACCCCATTATTTTTAGTACAACTAGATATGGATATTAGGTATCCTCTGGTTTTTTGTACCAATTTTTTAGGATTTATTTTAGGTAGTTTAGTTAGAAACTATTAGGATAGTCAATTAGGGTTGTGAATATGACATAGGTGTAACAAAAATAGTTTCTTTTTGGGTTTTTTAGGACAAATTAGAAGATGGGACTATAGGGGTATTATGGGTAAGTGATAGATCCCTTAGAAAATGTTAGACTTCCCCCTATTATATTAATACTATTAGTATATTCTTGTAATTGATTGATTGTATGGTGTGCCCTTTCTAGGGTTATTGTTTGATTGTGTGGGGTATTGGGCCTGCTTGGGGTTTGGGTTTGAGCTGAAGACTTTGTTGATGAAGCCATTGAAGACCAAAGGAGTGAAGACCCAGTTCAAGAGTTGATGAAGATTGTAGCTTGCTTGTAGCTGTTGAAGCTTATAGGAACTAGGAACTAGGTAGAGCTTAAAGTAGAAACTTGCTTTATAAACATGGAAGGTCTTGTTTGCCTCCATCCCTCTCTATGATTCAGAGTCTCTCTAGGATACTCACCCCCTTCCTTTGGAAGGCTTGGTGACAGTATCTAAGAGATAGAACTCTTGAGAGAAACAATCTACATTTTATTAACAGTCTGTTTGCCACCTTTGGAGGTCAACTAACTGTTTAACATCCCAATTCATTCTTTTGATTGTTCCTCAGCTTGGAGAGTTTGATTTGAAGAAAAGCCATGAAAGATTGAAGATAGAGCCCTTGCTTGAAGACTGTAAAAGATGAAGATTGTGTTGTTGAAGCTGTGCATTTGACTGCTGCTGTCTGGAGCCCTGCTGTTTGAAGCTGTTGAAGGTGTTTACTGTTAGAGTTTCTTTCCTTGAAGATTAATGCTTGCTTGAAGCTGGTAGATGTTTGAAGATGACTTGAAGACAGATGTTGATGGAGCTTGCTGTGCAGATTTGCTGTTTGCTGTTTATTTTTGTTGTTTAAGCTTTTGATGTATTGTTTGAGTTTCCCGGACTGTATTGTTTGCCAATTAATCTGTTAGGTTGAAAGCGAATTTTGTTCGCTTTTGCCTGTTGTTTTCTAGGTTCGAGGTTGAGTGGGACTCCCTTGCCTCGCTTGTACTGCTGCATTCATGCATTTTACTGCTTTATTGTATATATGCTATTGTTTCTGTTTCCGTTTATCCCTTAGGATCTCTGTTTCTCTCTGCGCAAGAGAGGAACATGATAGACATTAGGTCTTAACCCATGCATGATAACATTAGGTTAGTGTGATTCCCTTGTCAACCATAGGTTGGAGTTCTGTCTCTTCTTTCTCAAAACAAACAGAAAAACACAATAAATCTTTCAAACACAATAAAAGACACTTCTTCCGTAAAAGAATGTGAACTCATCAAAACGTCATTTTTGTCCGCTTGGACTGTTAAGCAGAAAAACCCTTTTTCAGAAGGAGATAAAAGCAATCAAAACAGACTTGTGTCGTGCGTGGCCCGAACTATGTTTGCTCTGATCTTTCATGCTGTATGAAAGTACGTAGGCATAGGATGCGATATCCTAGCGAGCAACCTTCCCCTCCTTTCCCGTAGGTAGGCGAACTACGTTGACTCTGATTTCTCGTTACAGACGGGAATACGTAGGCATAAAGTGCGATACTTTGCCGAGTCATTTTCTTTTCTTTTAACCCCAGGCCTGTAGAGTAGATAGAATAACCATCCTTTCGACAGAAAACAAGCGTGGATCCCGTCGAGTACGACGGACGTGAGGGGTGTTAATACCTTCCCCTTGCGTAACCGACTCCCGAATCCAGGATTTGGTTGCGATGACCATTCCTTTCCCGTATTTGCGGTAGGTTTACTTCGAGTGTTTCCTTTCCCTCCTTTGGGATAAATAACGCATGGTGGCGACTCTTCTGTTCAGCCGGCGCCGATTTTCGCAGTAACGACACTCATCTTCTCTTGAATCATCTTAATCTTGTCCGTAGTCTGCTGAACTATCTCGAGTCCAACTACAAGACTTTCTCCCGACTCATACCAATACAATGGTGTCCTACACCGTCTACCATACAAAGCTTGGAACGGTGCCATACCAATACTCGAATGAAAATTGTTGTTGTAAGTAAACTCAATCAAAGGCAAGTAGCTATCCCAAGCTCCTCCTTTCTCCAACACACAAGCTCTCAAAAGATCCTCGAGTGATTGAATAGTCCTCTCGGTCTAACCATCTGTCTGAGGATGATAAGCTGAACTTAAACGCAACTTCGTACCCAAAGCACTTTGCAAGCTCTCCCAAAATCTCGAAGTGAATCTCGAATCCCGATCCGACACAATACTAGACGGAATACCATGCAAACTGACAATCCTCTCGATGTATAACCTGGCCAATCTCTCTAACGGATAATCCATTTGCATAAGAATAAAGTGAGAAGATTTAGTCAATCTATCCACGATAACCCAAATAGATTCAAAATTACCCGGCGTCCTCGGTAATCCAGACACAAAATCCATAGAAATGCTATCCCATTTCCACTCAGGAATAAACAACGGTTGCATCAAACCCGACGGCTTCTGATGCTCAATCTTCGACTTCTAACAAGTCAAGCAAGAATACACAAATTCGGCAATATCCTTCTTCATACGAGGCCACCAAAATACTTTCCTCAAATCTTGATACATCTTAGTAGCACCCGGATGAATACTCAATCCGCTACGATGTCCTTCCCCAAGAATACTCTTCTTTAGCTCCTCAATATTCAGAACACAAACTCTATCCCGAAACCTCATAATACCATTCTCGTCCATCCGAAAATCACCACCTTGGCCTTGGTTGATCAAAGTCAACCGATCAACTAAACTCAAATCGGATTTCTGTCCTTCTCGAATTTCGTCCAAAATACCACTCGTAAGCTTTAACATCCCGAGCTTAACTCCATAAGAAGTCCTTTCACATACCAAACTTAAATCACGAAATTGCTCAACCAATTCCAACTCTTTCATCATCATCATTGACATGTGTAACGACTTCCGACTCAACACATCCGCTACCACATTCGCTTTGCTCGGATGGTAATTCAACCCAAAATCATAATCCTTCAAAAGTTCTAACCACCTTCTTTGTCTTGCATTCAATTCCTTTTGATCAAAGAGATACCTCAAACTCTTGTGATCACTAAACACTTCAAATCTCGCACCAAACAAATAATGCCTCCAAAGTTTTAGTACAAATACAACGGCGACCAACTCTAAGTCATGCATTGGATAATTCTTCTCATGCACTTTGAGTTGCCTCGAAGCATATGCTACCACTTGATTATTCTGCATCAACACACCTCCCAAGCCCATCAAAGAAGCATCACAATACACAACAAACGGCTCTTCCGGATTTGGCAAAATCAGAACAGGGGCTGTCGTCAATCTTCTCTTAAGTTCCTGAAAACTCTCTTCACACTTGGCATCCCAAACAAAAGCTTGACCCTTCCTAGTCAATTGCGTCAACGGCAATGATAACTTAGCAAATCCTTCAATGAACTTACGGTAATAACCCGCTAAACCAAGAAAACTTCTAATTTCAAAAACTGATTTTGGAGTCTCCCATTGCGATACCGCTTCAACTTTCGACGGATCAACTGCAATACCTTCACTTGAAATTACATGACCCAGGAAACTCACCTCTTTCAACCAAAATTCACACTTAGAAAGTTTCGCATACAATTGCTTCTCTTTCAACACAGATAACACAATCTTCAAATGCTCGGCATGTTCCTCTTCATTCTTCGAGTAGACCAAAATGTCATTAATAAACACCACAACGAACTTGTCCAAATAAGGATGGAAAATCCTATTCATATACTCCATAAATACACCTGGTGCATTAGTCACACCAAATGGTATAACAGAATACTCATAGTGTCCATACCTCGTTCTAAAAGCAGTCTTCTGAATATCCTCAGCTTTCACACGAATCTGATGATACCCAGACCTCAAATCTACTTTACTGAACACACTTGCTCCAACCAACTGATCCATCAGATCATCAATTCTTGGGAGTGGATACTTGTTCTTAATCGTCACCTTATTCAATTGTCTGTAGTCCACACAGAGTCTCATAGAACCTTCTTTCTTCTTGACCAACAACACTGGTGCACCCCACGGCGACATACTCGGACGAATAAACCTCTTCTCAAGCAAATCTTCAAGTTGACTCTTCAACTCTTTCAATTCCGACGCGGACATACGATATGGAGCCATCGATATCGGACTGGTTCCAGGAATCAGGTCAATCGAAAACTCCACTTCTCGTTCTGGCGGTAAATCCTTTATCTCATCAGGGAAAACTTCCGGAAAATCTCGAACAATTGGTAAAGCGTCAAGTGCTCCACTTTCACCAATACTCAAAGTTGCCATCAACATAAATACCTTTGCACCATCCTGTACCGATTCCTTCACTTGCTTCGCCGTCATAAACAAATCCCTTTCAACGTTCGATTCAGGAAAAATAATCGTTTTATCAAAACAGTTAATATAAACCCGATTGAATTTCAACCAATCCATTCCAAGAATGATGTCAAGTTGATCTAAGTGAAGACACACTAAGTCAATCCCAAAGTCTCTACCGAAAATACTCAAAGGGCAATCCAAACACACATACGGTGTAGTTACCGAACCCATAGCAAGAGTATCAATAACCATGCCACCACCAATAACAAACATTTCAAGATTCAACCTCCTAACACACTCCAGAGAAATGAAAGAATGCGTAGCTCCAGTATCAATTATAGCGATCAAAGGTATACCATTAATAAAACACGTACCTCTGATCAAGCGATCATCGCTAGCAGTCTCAGATCCAGATAGAGCGAACACCTTTCCGCTTCCTTGATTCTTCTTCGGCTTGTCGCATTTGGTACTAATGTATCCTTGCTCGCCACAGTTGTAGCAAGTCACATTTGCACCGCTTCTACATTCAAGGGCTTTGTGGCCTGGCTTGCCACACCTAAAACACTTCTGCTCCACACTCTTGCACTCAGTAGCACGATGCCCCGCTTCACCATAATTGTAACATCTTATCGGAGTAGAAACTCCCCCACTTGGCTTCTTGCCGAAACCAACCCTTTGTTTCCCTTTCTCAGCAGGAGTTACATAAGGTTTCCCTCTGAATTGGCTATTTCCTTTCTTATCACTTAGGCTCTTGTAGTGGCTAGATCGAGCCCTACTATCCTCATCGTAAATCCTACTCTTGTTTACTAACTCAGAAAATCGTCGGATTTCCTGATAACCAATAGCTTGTTTGATCTCAGGTCTCAAGCCATTCACAAATTTGAGACACTTAGATCTCTCGGCATTAACAGTGTTGTAGTGAGGACAAAACTTGATCAACTCCTCAAATTTTGCCGCATCTTCTGGAAAATACTTCTCTAGAAATGTCTCTTTAAAAAGATCCCAAGTGATCACAATATCATCCTCTTCAAATCTTTGGCGAGTGTTACCCCACCAGTCTTCGGCTTCCTCTTCGAGCATATGAGTTCCGAACTGCACCTTCTATGCATCCGAACAATTCATAACCCGAAAAATCTTCTCAATAGCTTTCAACCAAATTTGTGCTTTGTCAGGCTCGTGGGTTCCCTTGAACGTCGGTGGATTATTCCGTTGGAACCTTCCCAAAGCACGAAATTCATCATCAGCATTATTCCCCACATTCACATTGGCCTGAGAATTCTGCCCAATTGCCCCAGCCAATCTCGTTAAAGCCTCCGCAATTGCTTCGTCATTCCTACCTGCAACCATCTTACTGAATTCCAACAACAGAACCACGTAAGAACAACCAATATCGATAGTGTAACACACACATATCAATATACTCAGAGAACAACACACTAACAACTTGGCCGGACGGACCGACCTGCTCTGATACCACTTAATGTAACACCCCCTTCTATACCCCCAAATAAACAATAAATATATATAGGCACATATAAAATTTATCAGAGTATGCTTTAAAGTACGGCATAAAAGAAGTATGTCACATTATCACCAATAAAATGTTCAACGCCTGCTCTATACAAATATGCAACCGTGGGATAGTTTTCAAAATAGAGTAAGTTGGTCCTTACACCCACGTCTCGATATTTAAAATTAAAGCGGAAGATTAAAACATTTAAATTGCTTCAAAACATTTAATCACATAAATACATGTTATCTAGTTGGTTCATCAATCATTCATGTTATAAAACATTATCAACTGATACATCACAAATGTATCACAAAAGAATGTTATACAAGCCTAACTACCCGGTGTTACATAATCAGAGCAGTCCGACTCAAAACAATGAAGCTATACTTCACAAAAGAAACCTCCAGCAACCTAATCTGCAATGCCTCATAGAGCATCATAAAACAGCAGAAGGGTGAGAAATATTACCATAATAATCAATGCATAAGATTATATATATAAACAAGTAACAATTACATATAATCCACATTTCTCACCACACTTCATTTCATAGTCATATTCATCACAGCATAAATATAAACGAATATGAACAAGCATCAAGCATATCCCTTCATTCATATTTCACAATTATTCAAACACATCACGTTTACAAGCACACTTCATATATCAATGACATTTATACTATGTGACTCCAAAACAACTCAATGCAACTCAATGCCACTCAATGCTATGTGGTACCAACACTCGTTATCATTTTTCGGTTTTTACATTAAACTGGGTCCACTCTTCTAGACCAATAACGACAAAAGCCCGTCCTCTAAGCTTTCAAACCCACTCTTCTAGGCTTGGGACAAGTCACTAGTCTCCACGAGACTAGCAAGCATTGCCTCTTGACTGAATGACGCATATGCAATCAAAAATCAAATACACTTAAGACCGACATCTTAATCTCATGCATTCAAATAGTTCATCTCTTCAAGAATTACGTCATGATTGCACACACAACATATTTCACAACAAGTCAAGGTATTCACACAATTAATACCAATAACATATTCACAAGCTATGCACACATATCCACAATGTTCTCATGCACATTTATCATACAATTCACGCACAACATTATGTGTTCACAATTTATCAGACAATGCACACATAACCTCTATTATGTTCTCATGCATTTCCAATCAATACAAATAATATACACATCTCAAAACCTAGGATTCACGCCCGAAGGCTACCCACAACATATCACAATAGTACATAAACTATGTGATTAAACAAGCAATAAACCATAGTCGAACCACACAATCAACCTATGGATGAATCTCAACAAAACAAAAACCTGTCATACTCGCTACTCCTTCGCTAAGCAAACTCCTAGCGAGTATTCGCTACTTGTTCGCCTAGCGAACGTGCTAGCGAACCTCAACAGAAGCTACTGACTTCATTCGCTACCTGCTCGCTACAGCGAGCTTCCCAGCGAACCATTCGCTATCTCTTCGCTACACATTCGCTACCAGCGAACACACCAAAAATCCATTATGTCCAAGTCTGGGACCATTCGCTACTTGTTCGCTGAGCGAGCTCCTTGCGAGCGTTCGCAACCTGCTCGCTTAGCGAGCTGCTAGCGAGTGTATGCGTATTTTGTTTTTCACTTACTGTTATCCAACTCAACTAACTCCACAAACTCCGATCTCACCAATCCAATTCCAATACTCTTAGTCTAACATTTCTAGACTATTCTACATCATCTATTTCAGATTCTAACCGATTAAATGAAGTTCTACCGATTAAATCCAACTTTGCCCTAAAGTGGAAAAATGGTGGAAAACATCCAAAAACCCAACCCAAGCATACATAATCACACACATTGATCAAATAATAATGTTTCTCACCCTTACCTTGATTGGATTGAAGCTTTGGGTTGATCTTGATCTCTTCCAAGCTTTTCCTCTTCTCTTTCTTTCTCTTTTCTTTCCACAATGTTTCTATTCTTTTCTTTTCTTTTCCACTTTCCTTATATATATATATATATATATATATATATATATATATATATATATATATATATATATATATATATATATATATATATATATATATATATATATATATATATATATATATATATATATATATATATATATATATATATATATATATATATATATATATATATATATATATATATATATATATATATATATATATATATATATATATATATATATATATATATATATATATATATATATATATATATATATATATATATATATATATATATATATATATATATATATATATATATATATATATATATATATATATATATATATATATATATATATATATATATATATATATATATATATATATATATATATATATATATATATATATATATATATATATATATATATATATATATATATATATATATATATATATCTTATTTTCTTTCCATTCTATTTCCCTCTTCAATTATCTACCAATTAATTCCAAATCATTAAAATTAATTCCAATAAACCAATTAATTAACATAATTAATTAATTAATTAAATTTGGGTTGTTACAGACATCACCGCCAAACCTTCGCTAAATGAAAGCGAGCATCAAGGTTCAAACGAAATTAAGATCATCCATTGATGATAATCACAAAAGAACTCCGCTGGGGAAGCAGCATGAGCCGGAGTCTAGCCAACACACGGGCAAAGATACTAATCATCTGTGAGATTCACCTTAAACAAAGAGATAATGACCTGGCTTATGTTTCAAATGCACATGTTTGAATATGGCGTAATGCTCCATACGAAATGGAAATGCTATGCGTTTGGGAGGATGCTATGCGCGATGCAAGTGCAAAGGAACCACATAAACAAAACAAATGCTGAAGAGAGGGAAACAACTCCGCTGGGGGGAAAACTAGGCACATTTAGTGCCTATGGGCTCATGCTAGGGAATACAAGCCTTAGATGGCCTCCGAGATAACTTCCGGGTAAAACTGCTCTGCTAAGCACAAATCCAACCTGCTGGGAATCAAAATCAAACTCTGCTGAGGACGGAGAATAAACAACCTCGGGGGAGAAAACCAACCCACTGACTTGGTTGGGGATTAGGTAAGGAGGGAATTGACATCGACCTCTGCTTGGGGAAATGAGCACAATACTCAACAATATCGACCTCTGCTTAGGGAAATGAAACAACGTCCCGGACTCTGAGGGGACAGGGGCTAATTGTTCAGACTCTGTGGGGGAAACGAAATTTTGCGTTTATTCCACTGTTGGGGATAAACCTTCATCTACCTGTTGGAAATGATCATACTATGCTAGAGACATCAATCTCAACCTGTTGAGGATAACCTTAAATGTATGAAGTTTCGAACTGTCGGGGATGTGAGCACGTTTAGCTTGCGCATTTCCTTTAGATGAGAGACCTCTGGAAAAGTTTCAAGGATGGGTGTCCTGCAAGTGACAAACAAGCAAATATGTTTTGTGCAGCAAGCGTCATCTTACTTATCACCTGTGACATTATTCAAGCAAAAACATTGTTTCGATTATGGTTGGCAGAGCCCCCAAAATTATGTATGCAAAGTTTAATCAAAAACATCAGGCGTCTTTTACAAAAAAAAACAGTAAAAGCTGAATAAAAGACAAAGGTTTTCTGAATAGTATGTTTTATTAATAAATAGCCTGTAAATAGGCAAATTTACAAGGGGACGCAACTCCTGAAATGAGAAAACTGCGTAAGAAAAATACAGAAATGCACAAAATATACAAAAATGTCGGCAATTTGGCGCAGACAACCATCATAGAATGACTCAACTATGACTCGCGTGACTTCGACGCCTTTCCGATGCTTCGTCTTCTGAAGAGATTGATTTGGACGGATGATTCTCGAGTCTTCCCATAATCCACTATGCTTTGAGGATCTATGCATGGACCGCAGTCGTTTGCTTTTCAAATCCCTAACTTTTGCCTGAATCGCCCTTGCGGGTTTTCGATTCACCGGGATACCCATTTTTGCCAAAGTCGCCCTTTCAGGTTTTCAACTTTGCGGTTTACACATCTTTTCTTTTTATGCCTAATTTTTTCCCGAACCTATCTTTTTATGGTTCGCCGGGATGCCCCATTCTTGCCTGGATTTTCTTTTCTTTTCCAGCGGGTCTATTTTAAGCAAAGTATTTTTTGACTGCGTCCGCGTTCACGGGGGACGTAAAATCTTCACCATCCATGGTTGAAAGTAGCAAGGCTCCTCCGGAGAAGACTTTGCTCACAACATACGGTCCTTTATAATTGGGAGTCCATTTGCCCCTGTGATCATTCTGTGGTGGGATAATTCGTTTTAACACCAAATCACCTACCTGAAAGCTTCGAGGACGTATTTTCTTATCGAAGGCTTTCTTCATCCTGCTTTGGTATAGACGACCGTATGCGATGGACGCCAACCTTTTCTCATCCATCAAACTGAGCTGATTCAACCTATTCTTTACCCATTCCACTTCATCTAGTTTGACGTCAGCCAGAACTCTCAAGGAAGGTATCTCGACCTCTAATGGTAGGACAGCTTCCATACCATACACCAACGAGAAATGAGTTGCCCCGGTTGAAGTATGCACCGAGGTACGATATCCATGTAAAGCAAAAGGCAACACCTCGTGCCAATCCTTATAAGTCACAACCATCTTTTGCACTATCTTCTTTATGTTTTTGTTGGCCGCTTCCACAGCGCCATTCATCTTCGGACGATAAGGAGACGAATTGTGATGCTCAATCTTAAAGTTCTGGCACAACTCCTTCATCATCTTGTTATTCAGATTGGAACCATTAACGGTAATGATCCTCTCAGGTATCCCATAGCGTCATATGATGTCCCTTTTGATGAACCGGGCTACAACTTGCTTTGTGACATTAGCATAGGAGGCTGCTTCGACCCATTTGGTGAAATAGTCAATGGCCACTAGGATGAAACGATGCCCATTGGATGCAGTCGGCTCGATCTTTCCAATCATATCAATGCCTCACATGGAGAAAGGCCATGGAGATGACATGACATTCAAAGGACATGGCGACACATGAATTTTGTCGGCATAAATCTGACACTTGTGGCATTTCTTGGCGTACTTGAAGCAATCGGACTCCATAGTTAACCAATAATACCCTGCTCTCAACAGCTTTCGATACATGGCATGCCCCCTGCATGTGTCCCAAAGGCTCCTTCGTGGACCTCTTCCATAAGCAAATTCGCTTCTTTTTCGTCCACACATCTTAGCAGCACTAAGTCAAAGTTCCTTCGATAGAGCACACCGTCTGGATTCAGGTAGAAGTTAACATATAACCTCCTCAAGGTTTTCTTATCTCGAGTCGATGCCCCAGGCGGATACTCTTGATTCTTGAGAAAGTTCTAGATGTCGTAATACCATGGCTTGCCATCAGAAGCTTCTTCTATGGCAAAAACAAATGTCAGCCTATCGAGGCGTGAGATAACGATTCTTGGTGCATCGTTCCAGAAGTTCACTTTGTACATTGAAGATAAAGTAGCCAAGGCGTCTGCCATCTAATTTTCTGCTCTCGGCACATGGTGAAACTCCACATGATCGAAGAAAGGTAGCAATCTTCTTGCATAGTTCATATAAGGGATCATATTTGGTTGGCGCGTCTCCCATTCTCCTTTGATTTGGTTGACCACTAAAGCTGAATCACCATAGACATCAAGGTTCTTAATTCTCAAATCGATTGCTTCCTCGATACCCATGATACATGCTTCATATTCGGCTTCGTTGTTTGTACAGGGAAATGTCAACCTGGCAGTGAAGGGTATATGCGTCCCATGGGGGGTTGTAATGATTGCCCCAATTCCACTTCCGTAGGAGTTAACAACACCGTCAAAGATCAATTTCCACTGGGAGCCTAACTCAGGACCTTCATCTGGTAGTGGCTCATCACAATCTTTCATCTTCAAGTACATAATGTCTTCGTCGAGAAAATAGAACTTCATTGGCTGATAGTCGTTAATGGGTTGCTCTGCAAGATACTCTGACAGAACACTCCCTTTAATAGCTTTCTGAGACACATACTGAATGTCGTATTCTGTCAGAACCATCTGCCATCTAGCAATCCTTCCTGACAGTGCCTGCTTTTCAAATACGTACTTAATCGGATCCATCTTTGAAATTAACATGGTTGTATGGTTTAGCATGTACTGCCTTAGGCGTTTGGCAGCCCAAGCCAGTGCACAACAAGTTTTCTCCAACATTGAGTATCTGGACTCACAATCTGTGAACTTTTTACTCAAGTAATAAATTGCATGCTCTTTTCTTCCAGTCTCGTCATGCTGACCGAGAACACAACCCATGGAATTCTCAAGAATTGTTAAGTACATTATCAAAGGTCTCCCAGCCACCGGGGGCATCAGTATTGGAGGTTCCTGTAGATACTCTTTTATTTTCTCAAATGCTTTTTGACAATTCTCATTCCAAACGACCGCCTGATCTTTCTTTAGTAACTTAAATAATGTCTCACAAGTGGCGGTGAGGTGAGATATGAACCGAGCGATGTAGTTCAATCTACCTAAGAAACCACGAACTTGTTTCTCGGTCTTTGGTGCTGGCCTTTCTTGAATTGCTTTGATCTTTGCAGGATAAACCTCTATACCTTTCTCACTGACGATGAACCCCAATAACTTTCCTGACCGTACGCCGAAAGTGCACTTGTTTGGATTCAGCCGAAGTTTGAACTTCCTTAATCTCTCAAACAGCTTTAGAAGATTCACCAGATGCCCCTCCTCCGTTTGGGACTTTGCAATCATATCGTCGACATATACTTCAATCTCATGATGGGTCATATCATGAAAGAGCGTCACCATAGCTCATTGATATGTTGCCCCTGTGTTCTTCAAACCAAAAGGCATTACTTTGTAGCAGAACGTCCCCCATGGCGTGATGAAAGTCGTCTTCTCCATATCCTCCGGTGCCATCTTAATCTGATTGTATCCGGAAAAGCCATCCATGAAGGAAAACACTGAGAATTGTGCAGTGTTATCAACAAGCACGTCAATATGAGGGAGTGGAAAATCATCCTTTGGGCTCGCTTTATTCAGGTCCCTATAATTAACACACATCCTGACTTTGCCGTCCTTCTTAGGCACAAGCATGATGTTTGCAACCCACGGAGGATAATTGGTTACAGCAAGAAATATGGCGTCTAACTGCTTCTGGACTTCTTCTTTGATCTTCACTGCCATATCCGGCCTGGTTCTTCTCAATTTTTGTTTCATAGGATGACACTATTCTCGAAGAGGTAGGCGATGAACCACAATATTTGTGTCGAGTCCAGGCATATCTTCATATGACCAAGCAAAGACATCTTTATACTCTTGGAGTAACTCAACCGGTCTTCGCTTGACATCATTTTGCAGCGCGGCCCCTATTCTGACCTCCTTCTTATCTTCCTCAGTTCCCAGGTTGACGACTTCAACTTCCTCCTGATGAGGCAGGATGACCTTCTCCTCTTGTCTTAACAATCTGGCGAGCTCTTCGGGCAGGTCTTCGTCTTCATCAATCTCTTCTTCTGCTTGAAAGATCGGATTGTCAAAATCACACCGAGTCATAGACGAGTCTGAGTCGATGGTATCTGAGATGTGTAACCTGCAATGATGATGATTTTATTCTTAAATGATATGCAAACAAACAAACACAAACCACATTGCCATTTTATTGTTAGAAAATAAAAACAAGAAAAACAAGGATCACAAAATTTTGAATGAAAAAGACGCCTTTTTGATTGATAATGATAGAAGATTGTTTGCGCACATAACAGATAAGGCCCTTCAAAATAAAGACCACTATGCTCCGGGTAGAGCATAGGCCAATACATTAATCAAACAAAGCTATTACTCTTCATAGGTCACAGAGATGACTTCCTCCACAGTCCAATTCTTCAAACCCTGGCCAAGGACACATGGCTTGATCCACGCATCCATGTCGCAGTCGCTGTCTCCTTCCTCGTCAGATACGACATTGATTTTTTCGAATATCACCCCACCACTGGTGAATTGAACAGGTCCTTTGTAATGTGAAGCATCTTGTGAAGATGTATACGGGTTGTATCCTAGTCCAAACTTATCTTGTTTGTTGGGGACGCTCACCACCTTCCCCCATCCTTGTGCTGCCCCAGATTCCACTACGGCTTGGGCTTCCTTGTATGATGACATGGCAACTTCTGGAGTTTTGACCTCGATCGGCGCCTTTTCCTTGATTTGAACAGTTTCAAAGGCCTGACACAATGTTTCATGAATCTCACCATCTACCTTCACATACTTGAATGAGGACAAATGGCTCACCATGATGTCTTCTTCTCCATAGACAGTCACAATATTCCCACCCACCATGTACTTCAACTTCTGGTGCAACGTCGATGTCACAGCTCCAACCGAGTGTATCCAAGGCCGACCCAATAGACAGCTGTAGGCAGGCTGAATGTCCATGATGTAGAAAACTGCTTCAAACACCTCTGGGCCTACATGGATAGGCAAAGTTATCTCCCCAAAAACAGATCTTCGGGTCCCATCAAAGGTCCGCACAATCAAATCACTAGGCGTACAATAAAGACCCTGATGATCTATCTTCATCAATGCTTTCTTTGGGAACACATTCAAGGACGACCCTGTATCGACAAGGACGTGCGACATCAATGTTCCTCGGCACTCAAGTGAAATATGCAAAGCCAAGTTGTGGTTTCTACCTTTCGGTGTCAAGTCACGATCAGTGAATCCCAACCCATTACCTGCATTGACATGGGCCACCACTCCTTCCAACTGATTCACGGATATCTCTTGAGGTACATAAGCATTATTCAAAACCCTGAGCAAAGCATTCCTGTGAGCTTCAGAACATAATAGCAACGACAAGATGGAAATCTTTAAAGGAGTCTGTTGCAAGTGATCCACAATTTTGTAGTCACTCTTCCTTATCAAACGCATGAATTCCTCGGTGTCCTTCAGCAAAGATTCCTTTTCTCTAGTCTGAGAACTTTCTTCAACCACTACTTTCCCTTTTCCTTTGTCGGTTATGTCTGCATTTGCCTCGGGAGGTGAAAACACTCTTCCACTTCGAGTCATTCCTCCAGTTCCCACCAAATTATCAATCGAGTCCAAAGGTGAATTCTTTAATTCCTGCCTCTGCCCATTACAATAGACCTCGGCCCCATAGTTCCAAGGTATTGCTTTAGTGCTCTCATAGGGTACAGGCCCTGCCTTTGTGAATATAATAGTTGGCCTCGCCGGAGGCGCAGAGATTGTAATTGTTTTGTACGGGATGGAGATGGTGGCCACCTCGTCCTTATCTTCAATGACTACCTCTTTTACATTCTTCTCACAGATTCTATCAAATTGCAATAGACTGTCATCCATCATGCGTTGTATATGGTTCTTCAGATTCTGGCATCCTTCGGGACAAATTAAACAGTCTTCACAATCCTCTCCACAGCCCAGGAACACCCCTCCTTCTAACAACTTGCTCTTCACAAAACCTAACGGTGTCTTCAGATTCTCCACATTGGACACCAAGTTCAGGCCTTCTTCATTGACAATAGCATTCACACCGCCACCCCTACCATGGTTAGGCATGGGATTTTGATCCACATTTGGCGCATCCTTATTGAAGTTGATAGCCTTACTATCAACAAGGTCTTGTACCTTGTGTTTGAAGGCTTTACAATTGTCGATGTTGTGGCCGGGGGCACCAGAGTGGAATTCACACCTAGCATTGGCGTCATACTTGGGAGGTGGTTGGCCAGTTAGAGGTGCCATTGTCCTTTTCTGGACCAACTGCAGTTGAATTAAGTATTGTAATAACTGAGCGTAGGGCATCGGTGATGTGTCAAAATGCCTATCCATCATCCTTCTTCGATCTTGGAACTGTCTCGGTGCATAATTCTGTTGTTGAGGTCGTTGTTGTTGCTGACGTGGTTGTTGTTGTTGAGGTTGTACCGCCGGGATAGCAATACTAGCTACTTGTGGAGGTTGCTGATAATACAGTCGTTGTTGATGCTGATTCGGGTATCTATTTCAATTGTTAAAGTCGGACACTGCATTGGTCTCGTTATCCCTCTTCGTCGCACAAAAAATCTTTCTTGCACCTCCAGATGAGGTCCCTTCTCCCGCTTGTATCTTTCCCATTTTAATACCGTTTTCAACCCTCTCGCCGGTAATAATCAGGTCCGAAAAGCTCTCAGACATGCTGCTCATAAACTTATCATAGTAAATTCCCGGTAATGTGGCCACAAATAGATCAATTAGTTCTCTCTCCACCATGGGAGGTTGAACTCTAGCAGCAAGCTCTCTCCATCTTTGTGCGTATTCTTTAAAGCATTCGTTACTTCTCTACGATAAATTCTGAAGTTGTACTCAATTTGGTGCTAGGTCACTGTTGTATTAGTAGTGCTTAACGAAAGCCTCTGCCAAATCCCTCTAGCTTCTGACATTAATTGGCTCTAAACCCATATACCATTCGAGGGATGGTCCCGACAGACTATCTTGAAAGCAATGCATCAGTAACTTCTCATCATTGGAGTATGCAGACATCTTTCGGAAATAGGAGCGAAGATGCACCCTTGGACACGTTGTTCCTTTGTATTTATCGAAATCTGGAACCTTGAACTTTGGAGGAATCCTAAGTCCAGGAATCAACCCTAGGTTCGACATATCCAGACCCATAGTATTTTGGCTTTCAAGGCTTCTCATCTTTTCCTCTATCGCCTTGAATCTTCTATCAGCATCGGGTTGCAATCCTGCCCCAATATCTCCCAGAGAGAAAATATCTTCTTGATCATCTTGATCCCACTGGGGACCGTTGTTACCTTGTACAGGACCCGTTGGAACTGGGATGGGAATTCCAGTTTGGTTTCCTCCACCCGGAGGGATAACCGTTGGGATAGCGTCTGCCCGTGGCGTACTGTTTTCTGGAGGAGGTACAACAGGAGTTCCACCGTGTAGGACCTCACTTCCATCAACTCTTGACACCAGAGGTTGCACCAATGTCCTCAACTATTCTTGGTCATTGGCTACACCCTGCATCATATCCATAAACTGCGTCATCCTCTCGCGAAATTCCTGAAGCTCGAGCTGAACTTGCTCCATAATCCTTTGCTGGTTTCCCCTCGTAGAGTACCTGTGGAATGTCGGGTCTACTATCCTGTGAACTAAAAACCATATAGAGATAATATTAACGGTCCCAAGAACACCTGCTATGCAAAATGATAAATGATACGAAAGATGCAAAATGCAGACATGTAAATATGTTTTAGGGAAATTTCCCCCCTCGATTCTAATTCCCTAAAGAAGAAGCAACCATGAAAAATCCCACAGACAAGTGAACAGAATAACAACTCCTCGTATAATAACCAGCCAATCCACAGTGCACATACATCAGTTGAGTACAAAATAGAGATAACCTCAATCAACAAGCCTGATGATGGTCGATGCATAAGAAAAACAACAAGATACAAAGAAAGATAAGGACAGTCAAGCTGGACGGCGAGTCCGGAAATCCACAAGCAGCTTTATCGTCTCGGGATGATCAGGTCTGGCAAGTAGACCCTGAATGAGTTGCTCTCGCCGGTTGATGGTACGCTGTAGACTATCAACGTGCTCGTCCCAGGCTTCTTTTCCAAAGCATGCCTCAAGTCTGCTTCTCTTGGTATCTGCCCTCAACCTACACTCCTTCAGGTCTGCGATAACTTGGCTCAATTTATGCTCGCTGTGATATCTGAGAGCTTATTCCGCTGAGCTCTTCTCGTCTTTTGCTCTGAGTTGACTCTTCAATTTGGTGATTTGTTGTTTCAGTTTGTCCCCGCGCTCTTTGTTGTTAGTGAGCGTGGCATTCCACAAAGATTCAAATTTAGAGATCTTCGAGTAAGCTCTGTCTAGATCCTCTTTTTTGGTAGCAAGCACACCATAGACAGCGTTCAGATCTCGGCCTGTGCGTTCTCTATCACTAGTCTCCTTTGTCAAATCCGTACCTAGCCTGTTAACGAGTTCAGTCTGTCTTTTGAAGGCATGAACAACATCAATCTTCTCACTTCGGATTTGGATGATTTCTTTCTCTAATTCTTCGTTTGCTCTCTTCAGCTCTTCTTTTTCACGCAACAGTTGGTTGTACTTCTGAATATCCACGATAGTAGGTTCTTCAGGCATGACGGGGTACAAGGGCGCAACTGAGGGAAATGGCATTAGAGACTTGGCAGCTCTATCCTTGATCCAAACCACGTAGGGGTCATAAGCTCGATTTTTGCTCTTTCCTAACATTGCCTTACCTCGTCTATGAACGTTACTCCATGCATACTCCATTCTAACCAAAGTATCGGCTTCTAGCAATCCTGTGAGATGCAGAGATTCTTGTATCTCTTCTTCCTTAGGAGGACTCTTCAAAGCGTATCCAAATTGTCTGATCAACAACGAGGGATTATAGTTAATACAGCCCTTCCTTCCGACCAATGGGACATTCGGAAAACCACTGCAACTATATATGATTTTAGTGCCAAGTATGTCATGATCAAACCATACGATGTTTTCTACAGATAAACCCATCAACCTAGCAGACCAATCTGAGGTGTTAACGGTAGCAACAAACGGACCTTTCTTCGGAAGATGACTGAAGAACCACCTATACAGCAAGGGTACACAGCAAGACACATTTTTACCTCTTCGTTTTTCATTCTTGTAATGGATGGAATGGTAAACATCTCCTAACAACGTTGGCACTAGATTCCCTGAAGCAAGGATATAGAAAGCATTTGTATCCACAAAGTCTGGCAAGTTGGGAAACAGAACGATACCATATATGCACAAAGCGAGAATGGCATTGAATACAATCCAACAACCGTCCTTTCCGCACTGTAAAGCCTTGTCAACTAGAACAGGTAGAGGAAATCCATACACTCCATTCAGCTTGGTCAATCTTCCTGAGAACTCTGAAGCATCAAGATGAATAATTGCAGCAAGCTTAGCTAGGTCAGGCTCGGTATCAACATTGTAAAAAGGCATCCGATCCAATATTGTAACCCCTAGTAACGCAACGTACTCTTCCAATGTCGGCGCCAGAACATAGTCAGGAAAAATAAAACATCTCAACTGAGGGTCGTAAAACTGGAACAGAGCATATAAGCCATTCAACTCGAACACTGAAGGTTTGCACACCAAACTGAGTAACTTCCCATAGGATTCCTTGAACCCGGCTTTCACCTTCTGATCTGCTAAAGCAACCAAACTCAACAAGGAACTGATGTCAGGAGAAGGGAGCTTGTAGGCAACTGTCTTCTTCAAAGTCTCCATGTTAGAACAGGAACAAGGTCACTAGAATCAGGGAGGAAAAATACACCTGCAACATAGATACATGATAATGATATGCAAATGAAAATGCAAGATGCATATGCAACAGGGGATCAAGATTGTTGTGTTGTAGTTTGAGACGACCGGCGCTTCGCTTTAGTCATAACCACACACTGACATTAGGACCCCTTGTCATCAAGAACACAAATCCAAACTGTAAAGAACCGGGTAGTCTGAAAGCTAGAGTTTCCTGCACCCCATCCCTCTCACAGGTAAGGACCTATCCACTGACAAGGTTTGGCATCCTATGCATTCATCAGCATCACAGACTTTCTAGAAATGATGATACGTTCACCATTTCTGGTTTAGCATCATCATCTCCTAAAGAGGCCTCACTTAGCTGACTCACAAGTGATCGGTTCCCAGAGTCGACAATCCTCAGATCCAAAATCCCTTCGAGCCCAAAGGGCCAGAAAGAAAATCGTCAAAGAGAATCTCGTCTGAGCGTGAATTTCATGGCTAGCTGGTGCATGCAAGGCATACAGGCTCACCACTACTTTCCACTTCTAATACTAAATCTATACTCAAGCCTAGGTCTAGCTTATCTCTCAATTGAACAATCCCTCCCCACAACACAGCAATAATGATATATGATGCAGAATAAAATGCGGAAAGTGAATAAAGGTAAAGCACATATGTACGCACCCCAAAAACAAACAAACAAGCGCTAGGAATGACTCGCATAGGGGATATTCCGATCCTTAGCAGATTCGCCAGTTGTGACTACTGTGAAAATCGAAGGCCGGCAATGACAGAAGAGTTGCCACCGTGCGTTATTTATCCTAAGAGAGGGAAAGGAAATGCACAGACAAAACCTAACGAAAAGAGGGATAAGATCGGTCATCGCAACCAAATCTCGGGTTCGGGAGTCGGTTATGCAAGGGGAAGGTATTAGCACCCCTCACATCCGTCGTACTCGACGGGATCCATGCTTGTTGTCTATCTAAAAGGGTGATTGAAACTATCTAACTATAGGCTTGAGGACAAAAAGAAAAAAAAAGAAGTGACTCGGCAAAGCAACTGCACTTTGTGCCTATGTATCTCATCTGAAATGAGAAGTCATAGTCAACGTAGTTTAACTAACTACAGGTGAAAAAAAGGGGGAAGTTTGCTCGCCAAGACATCGCGTATCATGCCTACGTACTTTCATCTGGTATGAAAGATCAGAGCAAACATATTTCGGGTAACTACGGGGGAACACAGGTTTGTTCAACTGTTTTTAAACGAGTAGGGTTAACAAATAGTTCTAACAGTTGGTGTATGCAGCTCGAGCATGGGAGACTTAGGCGTTACTGTTTGCGGTAAAACTAAAAGTTAACAACACTCTTGCTATGAAAATGGTTTTCCAAAGGCTAAAGGCCCCAAAGGGCAAAAATAAGTTTGAATGATTGTTTTTTGTATTTTTTTTAGAGGAGAAGTGTTTTTGAATGGTTTGCAATTCATATCGCACTAGAGACTATGACTTAGGAGTGATTGCGTCGCATATCACCCAAAGGGTGCTATACTAAACAATCAAGCCATTGAAAGGAAACCCTTCAACAACCATTTCCTAAGTAGCTTAAGGCTCGTAACGTACAATATTTATTAACCTTTATTAGGTGTTTTATGATTGTTTTGAGATGAGAAGAGAAAAGACACTAAAAGGGGGACTAAATCCAAACCTAAAGTTGTCATGCAATGGTGATCTTAAAGTTGAGATAAGGGAATGCTACCTAATGTTATCATACATGATTAAGATCCTAATGTCTATCATAACCTCTCTTGAACAAGAGAGATTAAAGGCCCTAAGGGAATAGAGACAAAAGAGGAAACAAGAACAATATAAACATGTGAGAATGTAATCATGGAATGAGGGAGGGAATTGGTGTGGGGCAGAGGCCACCACAATCTCATCTCAACCTCAAACAACAATATGAAATATGCAAGAGAAGAAATGACAAGAAAATTCACTAAAGGAAACACACAAGTGCACAAAAAAATGGGATGAAATAGCCTAAACCAAGCAACATCAACCATAAGGCACAAAACCAAACACAAATGAAAGGTAAACAAAACCTAAAACAAAGTGAGGATGGGAGATCATATGAGGATACCAAGGAACTCATATAGACACTTAAACATGAGCATCACAAGCAAAATACAAAGAAGCACAAAGAAACCACCAAGAAATGTCCTCAAGGGTTCCATCATTTTAGGTATGCTTCAGGTACCTCCAAAGGAGGGATCAAGCCACCTTAAATGACACTCCTAGGTCATTTGACAGCAAGGGACATAAACTAAAAGCTCTCAAAAGCCAAAGCAAAACAAAGCACAAATGATTGCAAGCCAATTCCCAAAGGGAAGCACACATGTTTCACAAAGAAACCCTAACTGAAAGCTCAAAAAGCAAGCAACCAAAAGAACAAGCTAAACATAATATAATGACCTAAAAATGAACAAGCATCATCCTCAACATGTTAGAAACATGAATTAAAAGGCTCTGAAGGTTCAAGGGATCCAAAAATGTCATATCCAAAGCAAACTAGGTCAATGTGTTTGTATGGACCTTCCTTTGAATAGCTTGACTTGCAAGCTACCCTAAAAATAGGAAAATGATCCAAAAATTATCAAATAAAATGCAAGAAGACCAAAAATGTGTTGGAAATCAAAGGCCAAAATAACTCAATCAAAGTCACTTCACAACATCACCATAGAAATTGATTCACAAGGGTGCTCCATTGTGAAGGAGGATTGCATAGGGTCAAAATGTAAGGCAACAAAAGTCAACTCAAAAGTCAACCAACAGGGGCAAAATGGTCCTCAAAAATTCATTAACTCATCCTTGACATGAGGATTGAATCTTATTTATTGGATCAAAAAGGAATGGAAGAAATAAATTCAAGAACAAAAACATGTTAAAGATTAGGTCAAGACAAATTCCTTTTTTAAATTAAAAATGACTCATAAAATAAAATAAAAATAACCTAAATTCAAAGGACATCTCAAGGAACCCAAAATATATTTTTGTGGAATTTTATGGTCATTGGAAGTATTTTTCTTGATTTAATTTCTAAACAGATGCAAAATGAAAAAAATAATAAAAATAAAATACAAGGAAATAAATAAACTGTTGGTGCCAATAGCAGCCCAACATAGTGCAAAAAGCGCCTAGGCTGAGCCAGGGGGTGTTGATAGCAAGCGTGTTCAAGACCCAACAGAAAAAATAAAACCATCCTGGTAATTACATGTGCAACAGTCAACTAATGAGCATGGTGGAAATCAAATCAGGAACGCATGATTAAAAGTCAACACATCCAAGGCCTCATATTGCGCCAACTCATTTAATGAGTTTTAAAAAAAGATTGTGTGTAGCAGGTCAACTGAAGATCACCATGTTTCTTAATCATAACCGTGGAAAAGAAAAGTATAAGGATCCAACGCATGAGGGCATCACATGTCATCATCTCTCTCAAGCCAAAAGAGAGGGAAACCAGACGATGGTCGGAGCCACCTCCGTCATCCCCTACCTCTCGTCCGGTCACCCTGGAAAACGCAGGTCCCACGAAACCTCACCAAAAATGACAAAACTTATATCAAAATTGATCTACTCGTCATGAGGATCAGTAATACACCATTATTTTTCCATAAAAGTGCTTGAATAAAGAAAAACGAAGAGAACAAAAAACGAGCTAAAATGCAAAAGTTCATAAACAAACATCAAATGATACCAGAATCCATCTATGCAGCAAGAGGATCAATAATATGTAAAAATGGCGTGAAATAGATGTGTAAACAGTGAGGAAACTTGAAAGAAAGAAAACTTAAAAGTGAGCTTCCTCAAAGCTCAGTGAGTGGCCAAAGCTTGTGAAAAATTATCCAGAAACATTCTATGATGTTCAAGGGATGATTTGCAATGCTTAGTTAGGGTTAAAACTCACTATAACTCAGAAAACGAATCTCACTTGCTCACCATTTTTTTTCAATGCTCTCTCACTCAAAACTCTACCAAAGTCAGCTCTGAGGATTGGTAAATGATCCTGGGATTATGTATGTTGGATTCAGATCAAGAGAAGGCCCAATGAAAGCTCCTTAAGCCCAAATCAAATTTTACTTTTTCACTTTTTGGCCACTTGCAAAGTACACCAATTTGTACTTGCAAAGTTGTCAAAATGACATGGCTGACTTGCATAATATGCTGATCCAAGGACTGAGAATTGCCCCTTGGTTTGGTCCCATGGCAAGTTCTTGATATGTTGCTTATAATTGAAGTAATCTTGAAAATGGCCACCAAGATGCATTCAAACCTCTAATCCAAGGATGGCATTGTATTTGAAATGTCATTGGTACTCAAAAAATGCACAAAGTTGATCCAAAATGTTTCCAAATGAATTAATTATGAATTTCCCTTTTTAAAGCCTTTTTCATGGAAATTGCATTGGGGATTCTTAAATCCAATCCAAATCTTTGATACCTTGATGTTTGAAAATGAAAATGACCCCATTTGGAGCAAGTTTGATGTTGGAAAGATTTTCATTTGAAGTGTGCAAAGTGGTGAAATGGACCTATAATGAAAATGACCTGTAATCTTGCTTTCCCAAAATACCCCTGCCTTGCAAGCCTCATAACTTGAGTTATACAAATTAGATGAAGGACTTCTAGTACTCTTTAGAAATCTAAGACCATTTCCTACAACTTTCATGTTGGCCAAAAGTTGAGGAGAAACATCCTTCTAGGTAAAAAATGGCTTGGAAGTTGGTTGACTTTTGTTGACCAAAGTCACATTCATCTGAGGACCTGTAACTTGTCTGCATCATAACTTGAGTTCTATAAATCCAATCAAGGTCTACAATTTCCATGTTGGTCAACAGTTGAGATGAGACTTGCATCTTGAGATAGGTGGTCTTGAAGTTACTGAACAGGGGATTTTACCCTGAGAACCCTAATTCAGTCACTCCTCATACTCTTGATTCTTGATGAATTGATCTTGAAATGATATCCCATGTATCTTAACACAACATTCCTTGACCAAAATACTTGGAATTGAGTCTTAATCTCCTTTAATTTCACAGTTAACTTAGGTTGACCAGATGAAAACCCTAAGTGCACCCTCTTCAATTGTAACTCTTCACACTTGGTATAAACACTTGAATGAACTCCTCAATGACCTTCAAGGCATCCAATGAGCTTAAATGAAAATCTCCCCTCATGACCATGGGCTTGGGATCCTCTGATGGTCTTCAAATGGCCTCCTAGACAAGAGGTGAACCACATACACTTATCTGCTTATCCAAAGGGCTTTGCCTTGTCTCTGATGATGATAACCTTCTTGTTGACTTGAATACAACCTCTTGATTAGGTTTAGAACCTTTGGCACATCCATCTTATTGCACACACATATCTTGATCCCCTATAAAAAAATGCAAAATGCAATGCAATATGCTAGAACATATGAAACATAAACCAAGTAAAGAAAAGGTTGGGCAAATTTTGGGGTACAACACCAATAGTACCAGAGCCAATTATCTTGCCCTTCTGATTCTCTCCAAACTTGATGTCTCCTCCAGATTTAAGCTCCAGGCTTTGGAACATAAACCTTTCTCCCGTCATGTGACGTGAGCAGCCAGAGTCCAGGTACCATGATTGGCGTCTTGACTTTGCTGCTAAATACATATGCAACAGGTATTATCTTATCCTTAGGTACCCAGATCTTTTTGGGTCCTTTTGGGTTAGTTTCCTTAAAAGTTTGTCTGAACTTCTGTCTTTTTACAACAGGTTTGTTTTGACTAACTTTCGTCTTAAACACAGGAACATTCTGATCAGGACGTGTGTTTAATATCATTCAGATGACCAAACTTAAAATGAGAATATAAGGGAGTCTTCTTGATGATAAGTTTATCAACAGGTATTGGATTTAAATCCTTTCCAGAGGAAGATTCATATCCAATTCCTTTCCTGTTGTTTCTGCTAACTCCATAGATCAATGAAGCCATCTTGCTTCTATCTATGCTTTTAGCTAGAAACTTTTGAAAACTATAGTCATATTCTTATAACATATTTTTACATTTAGACTTAGTTTCAGATTCAGATTCTTGTTGAGCTTTTTCAAAGTTGTTTTTCATTTTCAAATTGTTTTCTTTGAGCTCAGTAACTTCTGACTTTAATAGACTATTCTCAGATTCAAGATTGCATTTAAGCTTCTTGCATTTGAGCTTAATCTGGTTATAGTTTTTCAGGACTTCTAATAAAACCTTTATAAGTTCTTCCCTAGAGAGATCAGAAAGTACCTCTTCTGAGTCAGATTCAGAATCAGATTCAGATCCAGATGTTCCTTCATCCTGATCTTCCACGCCAGCCATCAGTGCCATGTTGTCACATTCTTCTTCTGACTCTGATGAAGATTCAGATGCATCTGAATCATCCCATGTAGCCATTAGAACTTTATTTTTATGCTCAGGCTTTCTTCTTGGCTTTTCCTTCTGAAGCTTTGGGTATTCATTCTTGTAGTGCCCAGGTTCCTTGCATTCATAGAAAACAACCTCCTTCTTTCCAGATCTTTTGTGTCCAGAGGACTCTTTACGTTGATCTGGCTTCTTGAAGTTCTTGAACTTCCTCTGTTTATGCTTCTAGAGTTTGTTGATCCTTCTGGACAGCAGGGACAGTTCATCTTCTTCTTCATAAGAAGACTCTTCAGAACTTTCTTCTAACACCTGCAACGCTTTAACAGATTTGTTAGACTTTAAAGCAATTGACTTACCTTTCTTTTGAGGCTCGTCTTCTTCAAGTTCAATCTCATGGCTCCTTAGAGAGTTGATCAGTTCTTCCAATGTGATCTTGTTCAGATCCTTTGCTAGCTTTAGAGCAATGACCATAGGTCTCCATCTGATTGGCAAGCTTCTGATGATCTTCTTCATATGATCAGCAGTTGAATAGCCTTTGTCCAGCACTTTTAATCCAGCTGTGAGGATCTGGAATCTAGAGAACATAGCTTCTATAGATTCAGATTCTTCCATTTTAAAGGCTTCATATTTCTAGATCAGCGCCAGAGCCTTGGTCTCTTTAACTTGTGAGTTCCCTTCATGAGTCATCTTCAAAGACTCAAACAAATCAAATGTTGTTTCTCTGTTGGTAATCTTCTCATACTGAGTATGAGATATAGCATTTAATAAGATTATTCTTGCTTTGTGATGATTTCTGAACTCCTTCTTCTGAGCTTCAGTCATAGATTTTCTATCAATTTTCTTGCCATCCCCATCAGTGGGGTGAACATAACCATCAATGACTAAGTCCCAAAGATCAGCATCATAACCAAGGAAGAAACTCTATATTCTGTCCTTCCAACAGTCAAAATTCTCCCCATCAAACATAGGGGGTTTTGTGTTGATTTTATCCCTTTCTTCATATTTGTTGTTGTTGGATGTTGAAGCTTCAGCCATAATGTATCAACCAAAAAATATCAAGAGTTTTCTCACTGGGTCTTTTCTATTCACGGTGAAGTGATAGCACACATAGAACCAGAGCTCTGATGCCAACTGAAGGTGAGAAAATACTTAGAAGGGGGTGAATAAGGATTTAGAAAATATTATGGCAATAAAAACACAAAGATTTTTATCCTGGTTCGTTGAACTCAACTAATCCAGTCCACCCTATCAAGAGTGATTTACCTTTCTCCACAAGGACTTAATCCACTATAATCAAAATGATTACAATATCAACCACTAAGAACAACTGTCTTAGTCTTCTCAAGAACTACTAACCACAACTTGGTCTTCTCAAGGAACTTTTACAATCAAACGTAAACTAAACAAGTGTTTGAAATGCTTCTAAGAAAGCTATATCACAACTGTGATTTACACTTAAGTTTAAGAACGTATGAAACTATTCAACAAAGAAATATATTTTGTATGAAAGCTTTGAGAGAGTTTTCAATGAATTTGTCAAAATACGTCAACTAAAGAAAGTTGTTGAAGGCTTGCTTATATAGACAAAGAAGTCAAAGACGTTGCAAGCTTGAAGACCGTGTACTGCAAAGTAGTTGTAGCCTTTTGTCTTCACATCACTTGACCTTTCCTAGAAGTAGAAAGTTCAGAGAAATCCTTTTTGCCTGAGTTCTTGTGTCTAGCATGAAAGAGGAAAGAGTCGTTTGGCATAACCAACGGATATAACTTTAAATAATCTTCTTCAACAAGTTTCTATTTCACAGCAATCAACATCAGAGCCTTGAGTGATCAGAGTCTTGATGTCATCAGAGTTTGTTGTATCAGAGTGTTGCAGCAAGTGTGCTTCAACGTGAGTAATAGTCATAGCAGAGTTTGGAGATCAGATCCTCAGTACTTGCAGCGAACAGTACTATCAGAGTCTTCTGAAAAACAATGCTTGAAACTTTTCATACAAAGTCTTCAGACTATGCTTCAGATGCTTCTGTAGCTTCTGCATCAGAGTCTTCTGTAGGCAACGCTCAGAGTCTTCTAACGAGATGCTTCTGACGCTCAGAGCCTTGTGTAGTTCAATGTTCAGATCCATTTTTGCCTTCAGAAGAATATTAAATTTAATATCTGCAGCAAAAATACTTGAACAAATTTAGAGTACATAATTTCTTAATACAAAATTTCATTAGTGTTATCATCAAAACATAGAGATATAACTAAGAACCAATATGTGTTCTAACAATAAACCCTTTAGGTTCCCGTACCTTTAAACCAATGACATACTACGTCCGTTCTACCACAAACAGGTAACGCTTAAGTCTCCAATGGTCGAGCAACATACACCTAACTGCTAGAATGCGTACGCTAGTATCGTCAACCTTTTCTCTCACTCCCGTGTGATCGAGAACACCCGGTTTACCCGTAGTTAGCCTGAACTACGTTTTGCTATGATTTCTCATGCCAGATGAGAATACGTAGGCACAAGACGACGATGTCTTGGCGAGCAAAATTCCCTCCGTAGTTAGTCGAACTACATTGACTCTGACTTTCCCATTGCACGAGGGAATACGTAGGCCCAAAGCGGCGATGCTCTGTCGAGTCACTTTCCTTTTCTTTTGTCCCTGAGACCTTTAGCGTAGATAGTTTCAATCACCCTTTTAGATAGACAGCCAAGCGTGGATCCCGTCGAGTACGACGGATGTGAGGGGTGCTAATACCTTCCCCTTGCGTAACCGACTCCCGAACCCGAGACATGGTTGCGATGACCAATCTTATCCCATTTTCGCCAGGTTTTCTCTGCTCCTTTCCTTTCCATCGTTGGGATAAATAACGAACGGTGGCGACTCTTCTGTCATTGCTGGCACCTTTTTTCGCAGTAGCGACACCCCTCAATCACAACAGTGATAAAAACAGATTATTAAAACGTAGAATACACTCTTCAAGGACAATACTTGATCTTGACTAAAAGCTTCAATCAAGAACAATACACTCGCGCTTAATAGCTTAGAGTGGACAACTTACAACTCAAAGACTCAGTCCAATTCACACATCAAGGTGATGAGTGAATGGCTCACAATTAACAATAACACAAGAAGATAGAAACCTTATTCCTTAAGCAACACACTCTTACAACCCTAGATTCTCTAATATTCAAAATAGGATTGTAAAGTCCTCTATATAGTAACACTTTGAACGGGCTTGGGTTTTAGCAAAAACTACCTCTGATTTGATAAAATCAAATCAGATAATTCTTCAAATATTTTCATAATTAACATCATAGAAATAGAACCAAATCAGATTTGATCAAATCAAATTAAATCAAACTTCAAATATTCTCAAGATTTTTTGCATGAAAATAGAACATAAGATTCCACAGTACTCTACGAATTAACTAGCAGAAGCTCTTTTATTTAAAGAGATCTCCATGATGATTTGCACCAGCAGAAATTCTTATCATAAAAGCACACAAGGTTGCACAAAAACGCAACAGATAAAACATAACATTCTCACTGAATGTTCTGTTCACAAATGTCAGGACATCATGCTTGACATCATGAACTAAAACCCTGCAACATTAAGAATAACCAACTGCAGAATGTTAAGATCATATATCAAGACATCCTATAGGACATCTTGTGATAACATCAAGTTTTACCAAAATTGCTGCCAATCATAGAACTAACATAATCAAAGAAAACCAGAGAAATCTGAATTTGCAACTAAACCGTAGCGAAACCGAGCAAAATGCGATGCAATCTCCAAACACAAATTTGCACCGAAGAAACTTGAGATAATCACTTGATTTGAAGCAAAAGCCAATAAAATTCCAGAAAACCAAGTAGAATTTCAAGATAATGGTGGTTAAGCTCAAGAGAAAAGAATTTCCAATGTGGAATTTGCTACTCTTTAATGGTGAATTTGAGCTCTAATATGGTTTTGGGAAGAAGATGAAGATGAATGTGAAGAAGTTGCAGAAAATTAAAAGAGAATTTAGAGAAATGAGAGAGTGAAGAATGAAAATGGAGAGAGAATTGTAAAGCTGGTTGAAGGTCCTTGTGAAATGGTGAAGATTTGTTTTTATAGAGTGGAGGTTTGGAATTGCTAGGTTTATAATGTACTTTAGAGTTTTCTTTGGAACTAGCCTTGGAGTTAGTTGCACTTGACTCACTGAGTCGGAAGTTAACTCAGTTAGTTAGGTAGTTAAATCGGTAGCAATCCCAATGTAAGTTCAAATCAAAGGGTTCTCATGCTTACAAATGAAGTTACATGGTGGTCTTGATTCAAAGTGATGTATTGGAGTAAATGTTTTGGAATGTCTTGAAAGGTCTTGAACTGTCTAGAGATGTCTAGAATGTTCCACACAATGCGAGAAAGTAGACCCCAAAATAGTATAGGGAAAGTTGTTGTCATAAAAAAATGCAGCAAAATCTGTTTTTTTTTTTGCACAGGGTAATCGATTACCCTACTTTGCCTAGCAAAGTGGTAATCGATTACCATAGGCAAAACTTGCCCATTTTGCTTGAAAAATGATGATGTTGCCACAACTCTGATTTTTGACCTTGTGCTTTGATGAATAGGCATAAAAACCCTTGTTTTGTGCTTATAGTGATGATGTGATGACCTTGTGAAGATGTGATTAATCGGACATGGAAAACCTGAATATTCCTGCAACAAAAACCATAGAGAAAAAGTGTTAATGCGTATGCCAGCGATGCGAATGCACATGCTTATGCAAAAGGTAAAAAGGGAGGTCAAATTTTGGGTTACGACACCTGTCCTTTTGGTTGATCATAGTCTGTATGTTAAAACTAATTTCTCCTCTCCTTGTTGAGTTAATCACCTATTGGTTAATACTCATTCTTCTGGTCAATCACTGTCTGTCAGTTAGAGACTAATGATAACGTGAAAGTATATCGTTTATTTGACTCGATTTACATGAAATTACTTGCGACTATTGTTAATTTATCTTGATTTATGTTCTATTATACAGTTAATTCACTACATTATGCAAAGTATGAAGAACTTGGATTAAATAAAGAAAAGAAGAAGAAATGGAAGGAAAAGACAGAAGAAAGAAAGAAATAGAGAAGAAAAAAAGAAAAAGCAGATTTTGTGAGTGTGATGCCCGTCACAGCCCATGACGTCTGTCACGACCATCACAATCGTCATGCCCTATCACGCTCGTCACAACCATCACGGTCGTCACAGTTCCATTACGGTCGTCATGACACCAATATCAGAATAACGTCAAACATAGAAGTGGCCACGAGCACGTTCAACTAAATTTCTTCCTGCACTTTCTCCACTAACTGCCCACTACTGGAAGTTACTCCCACTTTCTCCATAACTCACGCATGATCTTTGGAAGTTGAGAAATGAAATATCTCTTATAAATAGGCCAGAGATTCACAGAACCAGGGGGGGTTCTACGTCACGAAGGGCTGCCAAAGTTCTATTGAAGCTATTTTTCTTGTTTCTTTTATTTTCTCCCTTTTTTTCCTTTAGTTCAGAACATTGTAATTTCTTTTTGCAATTTTATTTCGCCAAAGTAGAATCCTGCTGACATTGTGGAGGACTACTCTTCAATTTCAGTACTACTTTCCAGGTTCTTATTAATTGAATTATTACTTTATTTTCTGTCATAATGCATATTTTATTACTTTGTTGCTTATGTTTATTTCCGTTTGCATTAATTATCATGTCTAGCTAAATTAGTTTTATCGGTATGTAATCGAATTAGTAGGATGGGATTCGATAATACCCGGTGCACCTTCCCTTCTTCAAACACCTTTCTGGTCGTAGTTTTTAATCAAAATCTTCTAAATAAACCTTCGTCGCGAAAGCGAGAAATTATTTATAGTAGTTTTGCCCCGAAAGTGGGAAATTCATTAAGGCACGAGCCGGCACGCGAAAGCTGGGGTTCAAACCGGATAGTAAGAACTAGACATTGATTTTAAACACAGGAAAAACGCTTTAAAAGAAATCAAAATTTATTTGTTTTCAAAAAGTAGTTTAAACCCCGAATGGGACTGCGAGAGCGTACATTCCGCCTTAGAATTATGACCCGAGTCAACAACCATCGTGAGGCAAAGGTCTTTAAACGAGTATTTTCTCCTGAAAAGTGTTTGCAAAGACTAAAAAGCACCGGCGACCTATCGAATCCCCAAAAACTAAAGCATTACATACCGATATCCCTTTACCGCTCTTCCTTAAACCAATAATCTTTATTTCCGTTGTATTTAATTTCATTCAAATTTAACTTTCCTAATTCCATTAGCCTTATCTTTATGCCGCGACAATAGATAACGGTAGGTTGACATTGGTCTCTGTGGGTTCGACAAATCTTTTATATTACTTCGATATTTCCGTGCACTTGCAGACGCATCAAGTTTTTGGCGCCGTTGCCGGGGACTGTTGCACCCTAAAATTTGCTCAACCTTATTCCTTGGATTCATGTTTCATTATCATTAGCATTTGCATATAGAGTCATGTACATAGACTAACCATCTGCATAGCATAAGCATAGCAAGTCATTCAACAGGGGACCAATCATTATTTTCATCTCTAGAGGCCTATCAAGAGGTTATTATCCCAATTCAATCTCATTCAAGTCATCAGGAAAGAATTTGAAAGCAAAGAGTTCAGCAGATCAAGCCTTGAGTCCATCTCCTAGCTGAGGGTATCTGAGGATCAACAAGAGGGTTGTGAGCTGTGGAGTGAAGGTATGGAGAGCATCTAGACCTTATGAGAGACTTACAAAGTCATTTGGAGAAGAAAGCAAGTCATTGATGAAAGCACAAGAGCTATAGTGGAAGACAGTCAACTAGGGTTTCATCTGGGTCAACCCTAGGTCAACCCTAGGTCAATTGACTGACTTAGGAGGGCATTCAAGTCTATTGGAGAGATGTGGGGATCATCATTGAGCATATAAAGAAGGATATGGAGATATGACAAGGAGAATTCAAGAGAAATCAAGGAGAAGAGGAGTTACTAAATTAGGGTTTCTCTGTAAAATCCCCTAGTTTAGGTCAAATTTCCAAGCAAGATAAGTCAAAATGCTAGCTTCAAATGGCTTCTTGGCCAACATGAAACTTGTAGAGGATCTCAAGACCTTTAATTTGAGTGGTGGAAGACCTCAAGGAGATTTATAGAACTCAAGTTATGGTCCTTGCAAGTTATAGGTCATCTGGGGTGTCTGAATTTTTGTCTGAGAAAGTGACTTGACTTCCAAGCTAGTTTTGCCCCTCAAGGAGATTTCAAATGAATTCTTGGTCAACATAAGAATTGTTCCTCATTGTCTTAGCTTTCTAGAATGGTATGGTATGCCTTCATATGATGTGGAGAACTCAACTTATGGTCTTGACAAGCAAAGGGTATTTTGGGCATTTGTGAATTACAGGTCATTTTAACCTATACCCAAAACTCATACAAGGAGGCCTCAAATGGAAAAACTTACAACATCAAACTTGCTCCAAATGGGATTTTAAGTCTAGAAAGAAGGTCACAAGTTATTGGAGAAGCTCATAGCATGGAATTACACAATTGGTCAAAATATGAACTAAAAAGGCTTATAAAGTGAATAATTTCAAGTTGGAAAATGGTTTGGGAGATTTACAAGTCCAAATGGAGACTTCCAATATATGATTTTGAATGGAAAAACAATTCTAAGAACAATGGTTCACACACTTTTTTGAGTTTAGAAGGAAAAAATGAAGTTATCCATGGTTGCTTATCATTTAAGAAACATAATCAAAATGGATCAAAATTTGAAAACAAGGGAATGTGCAAGATGGATCTAGAATGTTCATTTGGGGTCTATATATTCATGAAATGTGCATTGATCAAGGGTTGGCCTCATTTGCACCAAGAATTCCACAAAATCTCTCATACTTTTCCATAAAAGTTTCATTACAATTCTCTCAAAACCTTCAACAACTTTCATCATAATCAATTCAATTCCACTCCACCATCATCATAGATCATAATTGAAGCAAGTTTCTGGTGGTTATCATCCATTTTCGAGTGCTTTTCTCAAGATCATCAAAATCAAAAGTTCAAGTGGATTGCATGATTCAAGCAAGGAACCTCCAAGTTTGTGCATACAGAATTAAGTTCTTCAAGGATTGATCAGGATTCAACACTTGAAAGCCTCAGATCTTTCATCTCCATAGCTGTTTCTCAAGATTTCTTACAAGGTAAGTTTTCAATCAAACTGCTTGATCCAGTTAGTTAGGCATGATTTTGTTAGTGTAGAATTGATCTAGGTGGTTAGGAGATTAGGTTAGATGAATTTGGAGAGTTTTGGTGATGGTTAGTGACAGGTGTAAGGAACTGTTTGTGTTCGAATCTCTTGGATGAAGGTGTTATAATTGCAACTTGATAGCATGTGTTAATCTCCATTAGGTGTAGTTTAATTTAGGCTAAGTCTGAGGAGGAATGGTGAAGGTCTATACCAGTGCATTTCAATGGAGGCAGGATGTTGACTCAATCGAATTTGTTGATGTGGTGAATTTCAAAGTGAATTGATGCCCTAAGCTTGTAGAGGGAGAGATTTGGAACAGATTTCATGTTTACAGCATGGGGATTGGTTGCGTGTATGATGAGAACGAAGAGGTGGAAGGTAGGTCGTGCATGGCTGCCATGGAGAAGATAAAACCCTAGGTTGCAGGTCGTTTGGAGAAGACGTAATCAGGTCCATTCATTGCGCCTTGGACCTTTGACTTAGGGTAGGATCTAATGGCTGTTATTCAATCTGAATTGGAGGGAGATTACCCTGGCCCTAAACGCACCGTTTCATTAATTGAAACGGGCGGGCCTGAGTTGGTGTTGCTTTTCCCACCCCCAATGTTGAGCCCAATACCAATTGCAACGTGAATTCGCTACTATTCTCACCCCCAGCGCTCTTCTTATTTTTTTCATTGATTCTGAATAAGTCTGGGCTTTGTCAAAAGCGCTACTAACACCCCCCAGTCTGAGGGCCCATCCAATAATGAACTGAGCGAATTTCTTTTCATACCCCCTCCCCTCATTTAATTCATTTTATTTTTCTTATTTCATTTTAATTTTTACTAATCTTTGAAAATTCATAAATAATTCATAAAAAATGTTTTTTAATCCATTCTTTTTACCATATTTTCTTTAAAATGTCTAGAATATTATAGGAAAATAAAATTTCATTTTTAGTTTTATTTCATATCTTTTCCATATTTTCTAAATAAATGTCATATTAAATAGTTACATTTCATGCATTATTTTTATGATTTTTGTTTTCTCACATACTTTAATATTTTTTGATCATTCTTTTCATTTTGTTTAGATAAGATGTTAAGCTTGTAGAAATATTTTAGCTCCCATTTTTAGGAGTTAATTTTAGGTGATTAATAAATGCTTGAATATCATGAACAAAACTAGGGTTTTTAGGTGACAACTTAGGAAGTTCAATTTTCTCCCTTAGGACTTAGGGTTTGAATAGATTAGTCATGGGTAGCTATTAGATCCCTTAGAGAAAATTAGGATTCCCCTACTGCTATTATTACTGTCTGTATATCTGTTGTCTGGTGTGGTGTGCCCTCTGGGGTTTATTGATTGTTTGTATGGGTATTGGGTTTGTCTGGGGCCCTGGGGAAGCTGAAGAATTGTGGAGATGAAGACCATTGGAGATTCAGAGATTGAAGATCAACTGCCAGAGTTGGAGAGGAGGTTCTTGCTAGCATATGCTGAGGAGACTAGGGTTTAGGAGCTAGGCAGAGCTCTAGGTTAGAAAGTTTGTTTCTCAAACATGGATTGCCTTGTCTGCATCCATTCTTCTCTGTGATTTAGAGTCTCTCTAAGACACTCACCCCCTTCCTTTGGAAGGCTTGGTGACAGTGTCTAAGAGATAGAACTCTTGAGAGAAAATGTCTCTTGTGTTAGAAGCAGTCTGTTCACCACCTTTGGTAGTCAGCTGATTGCTTAACACTCAATTCACTCTTGTGACTAATCCCTTATCCTGGAGGTTTGAGCTTGAAGAAAAGCCATTGCAGATGGAAGACTGATGATCAAAACCCTTGCCTGAAGGTCATGAAGATGGAGATTGATGCTTGCGGAAGCCTGTAGTTGATTGGAGATTGCTTGAAGCCAGTTGTTGATTCAGAACTGCTGATGCTGCTTCTTTTGCTGTTGTATTTCATTGCTGATGTATTGATTGGTTTTCTGGACTGTATTGTTTGCTGTTTACCCTGCTGGGTTGAAAGTGAAGCCTGTTCACTTTCGCCTATTGTTTTCTAGGTTCGAGGTTGAGTGGGACTCCCTTGCCTCGCTTGTATTGTTGCATCCATGCATTTTACTGCTTTACTGTATATATCTGTTATTGTTTATGTTTCTGCCTATCCCGTAGGATCTCTGTTTCTCTCTGTGCAAGAGAGGAGCATGATAGACACTAGGTCTTAACCCATGCATGATAACATTAGGTTAGTTTGTTTCCCTTCGCAACCGTAGGTTAGAGTTCTGTCTCTTTCTTTCTCAAAACAAACAGAAAAACACATAAAGATTTCAAACACAATAAAAGACACTTCTTCCGTAAAAGAATGTGAACTCATCAAGACGTCATTTTTGTCCTCTTGGACTGTTAATCAGAAAAACCTTTTTCAGAAGGAATAAAATCAACCAAGACAGACTTGTGTCGTACGAGGCCCGAACTACGTTTGCTCTGATCTTTCATGCTGTATGAAAGTACGTAGGCATAGGATGCGATATCCTAGCGAGCAACCTTCCCCTCCTTTCCCGTAGGTAGGCGAACTACGTTGACTCTGATTTCTCGTTCCAGACGGGAATACGTAGGCATAAAGTGCGATACTTTGCCGAGTCATTTTTATTTTCATTTTATTTTCTTTTTAACCCTTGACCTATAGTTTAGATAGAATAACAATCCATACCCGAAAACAAGCGTGGATCCCGTCGAGTACGACGGACGTGAGGGGTGCTAATACCTTCCCCTTGCGTAACCGACTCCCGAATCCAGGTTTTGGTTGCGATGACCATACCTTTCCCGTGTTGTGCGAGGTTTACTCTGAGCGTTTCCTTTCCCTCCCGTGGGATAAATAACGCACGGTGGCGACTCTTCTGTTCAGCCGGCGCCGATTTTCGCAGTAGCGACAGCTGGCGACTCTGCTGGGGATCCAACGTCCCCTGGCTGCTAAGGACTGCGATGGTTCTTATGCATTTGGGATCCAACGTCCCTTGAGAGAGTCAATCCTAACGCTTGTTTTCCCGTCGAGGATTTTGTATGGAGTTATTGTATATTTCTAACCCTGTGTTTTTCAGCTTTATATATATTGTTTATTATTGCTGTATTGGGGTGTGACGGGTGTTCTGATATTGAGAGATAAGCCGGACCTGGGCTTGAGTGCACCTAGAATTAGAGTAGAAATTAGTGGGCGCCCGCTTGCTTTGCTTGCTTTGGTGTCCCATGAAATCTACACTCAGACGAGGTTCCTCTGGTTGGCCTCCTGCCCCTTCCTTTGGTTGGCGTGGGTTGCTGGTTAGTTGGATTGTCGACTCTGAGGACCGATCATTTGGAAATTGGCTGAGTGAGGCCTCTTCAGGAATTGATGATGCCACTCCTTCTGGGAATCGTATCATCAACCCTGAAAGTCTGTGACGCCGACGACCGCATAGGATGCCGTACCTTGTGCCAGTTATAGGGCCACCCACCTGTGAGGGGATTCAGGGTTATGCAGGTAACTAGACCTCCAGACTACCGGTTATTTCTTGATCAGAGATCCTGGTTATTTATGGAGAGTTAGGAGGTCTGTCAGAGACCATTTGGAGATGTGTTCTGAGGTCTGTCAAAGACCAGTTGGAGAGTCATGAGGTCTGTCAGAGACCAATTATGGAGGTGATTTGAGGTCTATCAGAGACCAGTGAGTTATGGTTTGAGGTCTGTCAGAGACCAGTGTTGGAGTTTTATTTTAGGTCTATCTGAGACCAGGGTTTGATGACTTCTGGATGGTCTATCTGAGACCTTTCTTGATTGGGTTTAGGCTATTCAGCTGCAGCTTTGGTCCCTGTTGAATGTTACTTGCATTGCATCCTTGCATATCCATTATCATTTGCATTTCACTAACGTATGTCTGTGCTGCAGGTGCATTTGCATTTCCCTAGTTCTAGTGCCCAGACTTCTGAGTGTTTGATCATGACTAGCTTAAGGAGAACGGTTGCCTACAAGTTGCCTACGCCTGATATTGTTCCTTTACTGGGGTTGATCTCTCTTGCTGATGAGGGTGTTCGTAGGAGTTTCCGGATGAGCTATGGTAGATTATTGAGATTGGTGTGCAAACCTACAGAGGTAGAGTTAGATGGGTTGTATGCTTTGATGCAATTCTATGACCCTGCTTTGAGGTGCTTCACGTTCTCTGGCTTCATTATGGGACCAACCTTGGAGGAATACGCTGAGTATGTTGAGCTGCCTGTGCAGAACCAGGTTCCATTCATTCATTATGAGGCCAAACCCAAGCCGGAGGAATTGGCAAAAGCCTTGCATGTTGATGCTTCTGAACTTGTGACTACTGTTTCCCGTGGAGTTCCAGGCTTCTCATTTCAGTTCTTAGTTGGTAAAGCCCAAGAGTACGCCAAGAATGGGTGCTGGGTTGCTTTCAACGCTGTGTTGGCCTTGTGCATTTATGGCATAGTACTGTTCCCCAATATACCGGATTTCGTGGACTTCGATGCTTTCTACTTGTTTGCTGCTGGTAATCCTGTACCTACCTTACTCGGAGATCTCTACCATTCACTGCATTACAAGAATGAGAAGGGAAGAGGGAAGAATGTTCATCTGTGTGTACCCTTATTGAGTATGTGGTTTGAGAGTCACCTTCCTAAGAGAAGATCTGCTGCAGAGACTACAGTTCCAGTTGGTTGGCCGGAGCGTTTGATGAGGTTATTGTCGGAAGATATGGAGTGGTTTGATAGGGACCTGTTGGGATCGGAGCTCATCTTCAGCTGTGCTGGGTACCCTAATGTGCCATTGATAGGAAGGAAAGGGTGTATCAACTACAACCCTTCTCTATTCATTCGCCAGTTCGGATATGCGCTGAAGAATCCACCTCAAGAGGAAGAAGTACAGGAATCTCTGTACTTCACCGGTGACGTGAAGGGGGAGTTATTAGCCAAGTTGCGACATGCCTGGACGCGTATTAACCGCAAAGGGAAGCCGTTGTTAGGAAAGAATGACTGTCAGGCCTATGCACCTTATAGAGCTTGGATTCAGGAGAGGGCTAGTCAGTTGAAGATGCCGTTTCCAGATGCACCAACTCTTGATCCTATTCCGGTAGAAGAGCCGACTACTGTTTCTAGAGAAGCATATGAACAGGTTGTGAGAGAGAAAGAAGCCTTGACAAAGATTAACGAAGGGTTAGAGCAAGAGTTAGCCCAGGCGCGCAGCGAGAAAAACAAGGCCGTATATGCTTTCCAGCAACAGATTGAGCTAGTAAACAGGTTAGGAGCTGAGTTGACCGAGGAAAAGAAGAAGCGCGAACGTCTGGGGCAAGAGTTCAGAAGCTCCCATGACATGCTGGAAGCCAAAAAGAAGGCGCTCGACGCAGCACACCGAGAGATATCTTCTTGCAATAAGACTTGGAATGCCACACTCACCAATAACAAGAAGAGGGAAGATAAGCTGAAGCAGCAAATTTCCGACCTCGAAGAGAAGTTGAAGGCTAGCATCAAGAAGTGTGAGGAAGAAGTGACGAACCGGTATAGTGTCCAGCATGCACTGAACAAGGCAATCAAATCTAGAGATGAAGCAGTGTCCCAGAAGCGAAAGTTAGAAGATTGCTTCGGAGAAGCAACATGGGAAGAAACTGCTGAAGACGTACGCCGTATCCTTAAGAAGAGAAACCAGCTTGTTGAAGGGCTGCTTGATCGACCAAGCCATCCGGAGACCAAGAAGTTGATAGAGGAGTACCAGACTTTTGGGAGGATCTGATCATTCCATTATTTGTATGCTTTATTTGCATAGTGCTGACCATCACCAGGATTGTTGGATGAGGTCATGCCATCTTTGTACTCTCAGAGATATTGTACCCTGGGATTATTGATTCTCTCTGCAATATACGAGGCTTTCTATGATTCAACTCCGATATTCCTATTGTCAACACTGTCACTGCACCGGCACCTTCGCACTAGAACTGGGGGAATGAACTTCCCTAATGCACAGACACATTGCATTGCATTCATATTCATATTGCATAACAGGTAATCTATGAATGGTGTCTTATCTCTTGCTCTGTATCAGGTACTTAACAGGATTCCAGATCAACATCCGCACCGCTATTCTACACGATCCAACTGTCGGAAAGTCATGGACCAGATTCAGAACGAGATGCAGGATGTACGCGAGAAGCTCGCCCTCTTCATGCAGACCATGGAGGCTATAGCAAAAGGGCAAGAGAATTTGCAGGCCATGGTCCAGCCTCTGTTGGCTCGCAACGCTGGTCATGGTAACGAAGATCATCAGTCTGTCCGGGTTGATACTGCTCATGGAGATGGCACTCCAACGCCAGTGGCTCCGCCTGTCGTCAATGTGAATGCTGCTAACGTCAACAACGCTACCACTGCTGTGAATGGTAACGTCGGAGTTGGAAATGAAACTGCTGTCCACAACGCTGGGCTGGGTGATGTCAATGTGGGAGATAATCTCGGAGGCAATGGCTTTGTCAACGCTGGGTTCGGATTCAACGATCAGGGATTCGACAACACTGGCAAGTATGGCTTTAATGCTCAAGGCTTTGGGCAAGATGGTTATGGTATGGTCAATCAGGGCTACGGAGGCTTTGGAAACGGAAACGGTGCTGGATTTATGGCTGGTGGTCCTGCTGGAGGTGTTCAAGGGTATGGCAATAGAGGCCGAGTTCCGGGAATGAATCAGGTCAGAGCTGGACGTAATAATGCGTATGATGGATATGGGGCTGGAAACGGTATGTGGCAAGAGGATCAGCAGGAGGACGCCTTCTCTGGAGGGGGCTTTGAAGGGCCGATGGATGATTCTCAAAAGATTAGAATGCTGGAAGAGCAAATGAAGGGAGTCCTAAACCAGAGTGCTGTGGGTCTGGACATGGCAACAATGGGCTTGGTACCTGGGCTGAGGGTGCCAATCAAGTTCAAAGCGCCTGCGTTCGATAAGTACAAAGGAGACACATGTCCGAAGGTTCATGTACGAGCTTATTACAGAAAGATGTCAGCATACTCCACTGACGAAAGAATGCTCATGCATTTCTTTCAGGATAGTCTATCGGGTCCTTCCTTAGAGTGGTACATGGGGTTGGAGCCCACTGATATCAAGACTTGGAAGCAATTAGCAGAGGCGTTCGTAGCCCATTACAAATATAACAGCGACCTGGCGCCCAATCGGGTCCAGTTGGCCGGGCTTTCGCAGAAGAAGGGGGAGAGTTTTAAAGAATACGCGCAAAGGTGGCGCGATATGGCTGCCAGGGTCCGTCCTCCTGTGGAGGATAAAGAAATGAACGATATGTTTGTTGGCACATTCACCGGGCTGTTTCATGATATGTTGTTTCATACGTCTTTGGCTAGTTTTTCAGACCTGATCTTGATGGGGGAAAAGATTGAGCGGAACATTAAGCAAGGAAAGTTCCAGGTCGATGAATCAGCTGCATCTGGCAGTAATAGGAAAGCTTATGGTGGGCGCCGTCAGGGCGAAGCTAGTGCTGTATTTGGAGGCCGAGGCCGAGGCCGAGGCAGGGGAAGAAATCAATATCGTCAGCCGCAGCAAGTGTCGAGTGTCACCATCCCGTATCAACAACAACCAATCCAGCAACAACAACAGGTTCAGCAGCAACCAATGCCACAGCAGCAGCAGCCTCAGCAGGGGGCACAGCAAGCTCAGAGAAAATTCCAGGGTGGTAAGCCGAGAAGGGTGTTCGAGAAGCCTCCCTCTAACTATGCTGATTTATTGCAGACCTTGTTGGGATTGAATCTGGTAGAGAAAAGAACCTTGGCACCAATAACGGGAACTCCCCCGTTCGGCTATGATGCAAATAGGCGCTGCGAGTTTCATTCTGGGGCCCCGGGCCATGATATAGAAGGTTGTCACGCTTTTAAGCACGTTGTGCAGGATCTCTTGGACAACAAGTCTATCAACTTCGGAACGACCGGTGCGAATATAGTCCAGAAACCCATGCCTAATCATGGGGCGAACGCCGTGCTGACTGAGGAAGGTCTGAATCTGATTATGAATGTTGAGGATTTAAAGACGCCGCTGAGCGAAATAAAAAGCCGACTGTTGCAAGGAGGTGTTTACCCGGGTTGTAATGAGTACTGCTTAGATTGTTGGGCCCTGTCTGGGGGGTGTGCGGAGTTGAAGAAAGGCATTCAGGCCTTGATTGATGAAGGTGTATTGCAGTTTGATAGAACAGCAACTGATGAGCCGGCAGGGGCAGTAATGGATAATCAGAGTGATGTTGCCACAGTGACAATTCCTAGGAAGACGATCACTATTTCAGCACCAGCTCAGCGACCACCGATTACTATAACTAAAGCCGGGCCAATCCCGTATGAGAACACGAGAGCAGTCCCATGGTCATATGGGCTAGAGGTGTATTGTGACGGGATTAAAATCGATGTTAACAAGCAGTCAGCGGAGATTGTGGATAATGTTGTTGGCCCGGGAGGCATGACGAGAAGCGGCAGGATCTTTATATCTCCTGAAGTAGAAGCCGAAAGGCTAGCGAAAGGAAAAGGGAAAGCGGTTGAGAATGTTCCGGTACAAGCAAATGAAAAAGAAGCAGCGTCGAAGGACGTAGAGGAATTCATGCGCTTAATTCGGAAAAGCGATTATAAAATCGTGGAGCATCTGCAGCAAACGCCGTCCAAAATATCTATTCTGTCATTGCTGTTGTGTTCAGAAGCCCACAGGAACGCTTTGCTGAAAGTCTTGGACACTTCTTTTGTACCACAGGATGTCTCCGTGAACCAGCTAGAAGGAGTATTGGCACATGTAAATGCAGGCCACAGTCTGGGCTTTACTGATTTCGACTTGACTCCGAAAGGAAGGGACCATAATATGGCATTACATGTATCTGTTGAATGCAGAGGGTCGACAATGTCGCACGTATTGGTTGACACCGGGTCGTCTTTGAATGTGCTGCCTAAGAAGGCTATGATGAAGCTGGATGTTCGAGGGATTTTGTGTACACCAAGTGATTTGGTAGTCAGAGCGTTTGACGGCACGCGGAGAACAGTCTTCGGATCGATCACCTTGCCTCTGCAAGTGGGGCCGGAAGTGTTTGCAACGGAGTTTTATATCATGGATATACAGCCTGCGTACAGCTGCTTGCTGGGAAGACCTTGGATTCATGGGGCGGGGGCTGTCACGTCAACCCTGCATCAGAAGTTAAAGTATATGGTCGGAGACAGTGTAGTCACCGTGTGCGGAGAAGAAGACATCCTGGTCAGCCATCTTTCTTCGTTCAAATATGTGGAAGTCGACGGGGAGATCCACGAGACGCCATGCCAGGCGTTCGAAGGTTTGCGCATAAAGGACAAGAGTCCCGGGCCAAGCAAAGTGCCAGAGATAGCTGTCTCATCGTACAAAGAAGCTCGAGCTCTAGTGGAAGCCGGAGAAGCCAAAGGCTGGGGCAAAGTATTGGACGTTCCTGTGAAAATGGACCGGTTCGGACTGGGGTACCGACCGTCGTCATCAACTCCTTCCGTGGGGGCCCCTCATTTCAGAAAGTCAATCACCATCTCTGCCAGTGGAGTATGCCATGAATCTGTCAATGCTGCTTCAGAATCCGACGAAGGGGACAGCGACTGTGATATGGATGCCTGGATTCAGCCAAGCACGCCAGGACAAGGACTGTGCAACTGGTCCATTCAGGAGCTTGTTCCTGTGACTTTTAAACAGTAATGCTTTGCTTTATTAATTGTTGAACAATCTGATGTCTTGCCCGGGGCATCAGGATTTGCTTAGGGCTGTGTTGTTATAAACATTGCTTCGTTAATCATTAAATAAATGGCGTTTTTTTCATGTGCAAATACTGTAATCCCTGTCTTTCTTGTTTTATATTTTTCAATAAAATGGCAACGTGGTTATCCGCTTTATACGCATTTTGAAGCACTTAACCCTTTCTTTTGCAGGATAACATTTTCAGATGACATCCTTGAACCACCTATGACTCGTCCCGACTTCGAGCACCCGGTATTCCAGACCGAAGAAGAGGTTGTCGAAGATAGCGACGTTCCTGAAGAACTGTCTTGGTTGGTGAAGCAAGAGGAAAGAGCCATTCTGCCTCACGACGAGGTTATCGAAATTATCAATTTGGGGTCGGAAGGGGTTGAGAAAAATATTCGTATCGGAGCCGCACTGCAGAGTGATATCAAGCGAAAACTGGTTGAAATGCTCCGAGAGTATAATGATGTATTCGCTTGGTCGTATCAAGATATGCCAGGGCTCGATACAGATATGGTTGTGCATCGTCTGCCACTGAAAGAAGACTGCCCGCCTGTCAAACAAAAACTTCGCAGAACTCGCCCAGATATGGCAATGAAGATCAAAGAGGAGGTTCAGAAACAGTGGGACGCTGGTTTCCTGGCTGTGACGAAGTATCCCTCATGGGTTGCTAACATCGTACCAGTGCCAAAGAAAGATGGCAAGGTTCGAATGTGCGTGGATTATAGAGATTTGAATAAAGCTAGCCCAAAAGACGATTTTCCACTTCCTCACATTGACGTGTTAGTGGACAATACTGCTCAATACTCTGTATTCTCCTTCATGGATGGCTTTTCAGGCTATAATCAGATTAAAATGGCGCCAGAGGATATGGAGAAGACTACTTTCATAACGCCTTGGGGAACATTTTGCTATAAAGTGATGCCCTTTGGTTTGAAAAATGCTGGGGCAACATATCAGCGTGCGATGACAACTCTCTTTCATGACATGATGCATAAAGAGATTGAAGTTTATGTTGATGATATGATTGCCAAATCCCAGACGGAGGGAGAGCATCTGGTGAATCTGTTGAAGTTGTTTAAAAGGCTTAGGAAGTTCAGGCTGAGGCTGAACCCTAACAAATGCACCTTCGGGGTGAGATCGGGTAAGCTCCTGGGGTTCATAGTAAGCGAAAGAGGAATAGAGGTCGATCCTGCTAAAATAAAAGCGATTCAAGAAATGCCGACGCCTAAAACAGAGAAAGAGGTGCGCGGGTTTTTGGGGAGATTGAACTACATTGCCCGGTTCATATCTCACCTAACGGCCACGTGTGAACCATTATTCAAGCTGTTAAAGAAAGATCAAGCTGTAACGTGGAACGATAATTGTCAAAAGGCGTTCGACAAAATAAAGAAGTATCTGCAGGAGCCTCCTATTTTGATACCCCCAGTGGCAGGGAGACCCTTGATAATGTATTTGACGGTTCTTGAGGGAAGCATGGGTTGTGTTCTCGGTCAACACGACGAGACGGGGAGAAAAGAGCATGCAATCTACTATCTGAGTAAGAAATTTACAGACTGTGAATCTCGATACTCAATGCTGGAGAAAACTTGTTGCGCGCTAGCCTGGGCCGCCAAGCGTTTGAGGCAGTACATGCTGAATCATACAACCATGCTCATCTCGAAGATGGATCCGATCAAATATATATTCGAAAAGCAGGCGTTGTCAGGTAGAATTGCCAGGTGGCAGATGATCTTGACCGAATATGATATTCAATATGTCTCGCAAAAGGCGATAAAGGGGAGTGTGTTGTCTGAGTATCTGGCGGAGCAGCCTATTGAAGAGTATCAATCGATGAGATTTGACTTTCCTGACGAGGATATCATGTATCTCAAGATGAAGGATTGTGAAGAGCCGTTACCAGACGAAGGACCAGAGCCGGGGTCCAAATGGCAGATGATATTTGACGGAGCTGTGAATGCTTACGGTAGCGGAATAGGGGCAATTATCACTACGCCACACGGGTCGCACATCCCGTTTACTGCCCGATTGACCTTTGCTGTTACCAACAATGAGGCCGAATACGAAGCTTGTATAATGGGGCTTGAAGAAGCCATTGATTTGCGAATCAAACATTTAGACGTATACGGAGACTCAGCTCTGGTGGTGAATCAGATCAAAGGGGAATGGGAGACACGGCAGCCTAATTTGATACATTATATGAATTATGCAAGGAGATTGTTGCCTTTCTTCGACAAAGTTGAATTGCATCACGTGCCACGGGCAGAAAATCAAATGGCTGACGCCCTTGCCACCTTGTCTTCCATGTACAAGGTCAATTTCTGGAACGAAGCTCCCCAAATCACTATCTCTCGGTTAGACAGGCCAGCTTATGTATTTGCTATTGATGAAGCATCTGATGACAAACCGTGGTATTTTGATATCCTTAATTTCCTGAAGAATAAAGAGTATCCGGCTGGGGCATCCAATCAAGATCAGAAGACTCTCAGGAGATTAGCGGGTAATTTCTATTTGAACCCGGATGGCGTCTTATACAGAAGAAACCACGACTTGGTGTTGTTGCGTTGTGTAGACGAAAAAGAGGCAAAGCTTCTTATGGAGGAAATTCACGAAGGTGCCTTTGGTACGCATGCTGGTGGGCATGCTATGACGAGAAAACTGCTGCGGGCAGGTTACTTTTGGCTGACGATGGAAACTGATTGTTTCAAATTTGCAAGAAAGTGCCACAAGTGCCAAATTTATGCTGACAAAATACATGTACCTCCGAGTCCTCTGAATGTGATGTCATCTCCATGGCCATTCTCAATGTGGGGAATCGATATGATTGGAAAGATTGAGCCGACGGCTTCTAACGGGCATCGGTTCATTCTCGTAGCAATCGATTATTTCACCAAGTGGGTGGAAGCAGCGTCTTACGCAAATGTAACGAAGCAAGTGGTGGCTAGATTCATCAAGAGAGATATCATTTGCCGATACGGAATTCCTGAGCGGATAATCACGGATAATGGTTCTAATCTGAACAACAAAATGATGAAGGAGCTCTGTCAGAATTTCAAGATCGAACATCACAACTCCTCCCCTTACCGACCCAAGATGAATGGCGCTGTCGAAGCGGCCAATAAGAATATCAAGAAGATCGTCCAGAAAATGGTGGTGACGTATAAGGATTGGCACGAGATGCTACCTTTCGCTTTGCACGGGTATCGTACGACGGTACGCACATCAACCGGGGCAACTCCGTTCTCGTTGGTATACGGAATGGAAGCGGTATTACCATTGGAAGTTGAGATCCCTTCTCTGAGGGTATTGCGAGACGTTCAGCTGGACGAGGCAGAATGGGTAACGAATAGATTGAACCAACTGAGTTTGATGGATGAGAAGAGGCTAGCTTCTCTGGCATACGGTCGTTTGTACCAAAGACGAATGAAGAAAGCGTACGACAAGAAGATACTTCCGCGAAGCTTTCAGACGGGCGACCTTGTGCTGAAAAGGATTCTCCCGCCGCAAGCAGATCACAGGGGCAAGTGGACCCCCAATTACGAAGGGCCATACGTTGTCAGTAAGGTCTTTTCAGGAGGAGCTTTATTGTTGTCCACCATGGACGGGGAAGACTTTGCATCACCTGTGAATTCGGACGCAGTTAAAAAATACTTTGCTTAAAATAGACCCGCTGGACAGAAAAAGAGAGTCCAGGCAAAAATGGGGCATCCTGGCGAACCAAAAACAGAATGAAAGGTTCGGGCAAAAGTTAGGGATAAAATTGAAAAAATGTACACCCGCGAAGTTGAAAACCTACACTGGGCGGCTTCGGCAAAAAGGGGTATCCCGGTGAACTGAAAACCCGTAAAGGGCGGTTCACGCAAAAGTTAGGGATGAGAAAAGCAAATGACTGCGGTCCGAATTCGAATTCAATGAGCATTAGTGCGGGAGAATATGTTCGAGAAGTCAGTTATCGGATACAACCTCTTCAGAAGTCGGATACCGGGAAAGCATTAGAGTCGGACGAGTCATGGGAGGATCAGTTCGTGGTGTTCATCTCCATCCAGTTGCCGACATGTGTACAAAATTTAATTTGTCAATATTTATGCTTCTTGTGAATACTTGCATACTTGTATATTTGCTTTGCGTAGCTTCCTCTTTTCAGGAGTTACATCCCGTGTACAAAAACTCCGCCCATTCAGGGGCCCAATCAATGAAAATGTGTTATTCAGTACTTGATGCCTGTTCTTTACTGTTTTGCGCATGATAAAACGCCTAAGTTTATCGGAACTAGCATGAGTCTAACATCACTGGCCCTTGCCAACAATTGTTAAAGCTTTGAATTGACTGAGTGTAACGTCACAAACCTGGATCGATTTGGATTGCATAGGCTTGTCGTGCTTTGTTTGTGTTGTTGCAGGTTTCATAACCGTACGAGGAAGATGATCAAAAGATTGCAATAGTGAAAAGCTTGATCCCCACGCAGGTCATGCATGTTTTTCCTGAAGAAGGATAGAATTCCCCAGCTAGCCATAGCTTATCCAAAGGACGTGCTCCAGAGAAGTTCCTCGTTCTCAGCAGAGTTTGGCGATTCCAAGATCGTAAGGCTGTATTCAGACAGGTTCATTTTTCCCCGCAGGGTCATGCACTCTCCCCCAGTGGAGTCAGTTAATTTTCCCCAAGAGAATCCAGCCATCCCCAGCGGAGTTCTCTTTTCAGCAAATGTTCTTTCCTTCCAGTGGAATTCGAAGATCCAGACTCTCCTAGGCAGAGTCGATGGTGGTTCCTGTCATTTATTTTGTCAGAGATACTGGTGATATCGATTCACGTTCCAGCAGAAAGATCAATCATATCAGGCGCATCTGTTATTCCCCAGCAGAGTTATATTCCCCAGCAGGGGGTTATTTCAACAAGACGTGTGGTTTGAGTTCCCAAATTCCCAGCAGGGTCGACTTCACCCTTCCAACATTTATTTTGCTGGAATAATTTTGTAGCATCAGGCTATCCCCGGCGAGGCTGCGTTATCCTTCCAGCATTTATTTTGCTGAAGCAGTTTCTGTACTCTAGTAGTTCAGGTGGAGAGAGCTCTTGCTCAAATAAATTACCAAACAGTCAAGATCTCGGCAGGAGATATTCAATGATAATGTCAGTTTCGGCGGTATTCCCCACAGAGTTATCGTGATAGAATTCTCTTTGTCTCCAGCAGAGTCATTTATGCAAATGTATCTTATTTTCCCCAACCAGAGTGGCCAGGATAAGTGTCTTCTTATCCCCAAGCAGAGTTCGTTTGTCATCAACGAGTCGCATGAATCAGAATTTCGAAGCAGGTGTCCGATAGTTGGTTTTCGGACATCCCCAGTAAAGTTCATCTCGAAGTCGCTGTCACGTCAGTGCTGAGCAGTTTGTGGGAAAGGATCATTGAAGAATTAAGTCCTGACGTGGACAATTTACTCCTAGAATGACGGGGTTTCTTCAGAAGTGGGCGTCCTGACGTGGACAGGTTTGTGTTACCAGATTGGTAAGGTGTGTTAATCCTGACGTGGATAGATTCGGTCTTTTGAAATTTGGAGAAAGGGAGGTTATGACGTTGACAAAAGATTGGTTACTCTTCGTGTTGGTGTCCTGACGTGGATCATGTGTTTGCAGCAGATATCTTTATTCGTAATGGTGAAATGTGCGTCCTGACGTGGACAAGTTTGTAGTTCTTTGTGATGACAAGATACAAGAATCCTGACGTGGACAAATTTATCCTTCTTCGTGTTGTTGACAAGGGTAAGTCCTGACGCGGTTATTTCCCCAGCAAGTAGAAGACGTGTGAGTCCTTACGTGGACAAGTTATTCCCCCAGTGAGTCGAAGGTGTGAGTCCTTACGTGGACAAGTCTTATTTCCTCAGTGAGTCGAAGACGCCTGAGTCATAACGTGGACGAATCAAGACGAGATCAGTGTCCTAACGCGGACAGATCAAAGAGATCGTTATTCCTAACGTGGACGATGTAGTCCTTACGCGGACGTATCAGAAGAGGTTTATGTGGAAATGACGGTATTCCTGACGTGGAAAAAAGAGAGTCCTCACGTGGACAGGTTAAGATGGCATTCCTTACGTGGAAAAATGAGTCCTGACGCGGACAAATCAGAAAGAAGTTGGTATTCCTTACGTGGAAAGATCAGAGTCCTTATGTGGGCATATCAAGAGCATTCCTTATGTGGAAGAAAAATGGTTTCCTTACATGGAAAGACGAGCTTATTCCTTACGTGGAAAGATTAAGTCCTCACGCGGACATATCAAGATTGATTCCTTACGTGGAAGAAGAAGGAAATTAGTCCTAACGTGGACAGATGCAAGAAAAGTTGAGTCCTGACGTGGACAAGTTCAGAAATAGTTGTGTTCCTTACGTGGAAAGATCGGAGTCCTGACGCGGACATGTCAAGTGGTATTGGAGTCCTTACGTGGATAGATTGATGTAGTTTTCCTAACGCGGAAAGAAGATTGTTTCCTGACGTGGAAAGATGAAAGGGTTAGTCCTGACGTGGACAGACGCAGAAAAGATGATTCCTAATGTGGACAGGTGTTACTCCTAACGTGGAAGAGTTTTATTCCTAACGTGGACGATGCGGTTTATGGAAATGCAGACGAATTATCCCCAGCGGAGTTGCCGAGATTTTTCTGGGATAACAGCAAGTGGAGTCCTAACGTGGACAAGTTTCAGTTGAGATTTCTTCGTATCGACGACAGACAGAGTCCTAACGTGGACAAGCAAGCAATCTGTTATGACAGAATCCTCTTCAGAACGATGAAGACAATCCCCAGCACGGTCGTGCGAGATCAGTGGGTTACTCTAACAGTCAGATTCAGCTGATGAATGTCATTCCTCAAGCAGGAGCGTAGTTTATTTCTGCGGTTGGCAAATTTCTGGTTTCACTAGTATTCAACCGTCTCGTACCGCGAATGTCTGAAGGCTCCGGGCCATTCACCCAATCGGGTCCAAGTCGCTTGAATAGGGGCAGCTGTTGCACCCTAAAATTTGCTCAACCTTATTCCTTGGATTCATGTTTCATTATCATTAGCATTTGCATATAGAGTCATGTACATAGACTAACCATCTGCATAGCATAAGCATAGCAAGTCATTCAACAGGGGACCAATCATTATTTTCATCTCTAGAGGCCTATCAAGAGGTTATTATCCCAATTCAATCTCATTCAAGTCATCAGGAAAGAATTTGAAAGCAAAGAGTTCAGCAGATCAAGCCTTGAGTCCATCTCCTAGCTGAGGGTATCTGAGGATCAACAAGAGGGTTGTGAGCTGTGGAGTGAAGGTATGGAGAGCATCTAGACCTTATGAGAGACTTACAAAGTCATTTGGAGAAGAAAGCAAGTCATTGATGAAAGCACAAGAGCTATAGTGGAAGACAGTCAACTAGGGTTTCATCTGGGTCAACCCTAGGTCAACCCTAGGTCAATTGACTGACTTAGGAGGGCATTCAAGTCTATTGGAGAGATGTGGGGATCATCATTGAGCATATAAAGAAGGATATGGAGATATGACAAGGAGAATTCAAGAGAAATCAAGGAGAAGAGGAGTTACTAAATTAGGGTTTCTCTGTAAAATCCCCTAGTTTAGGTCAAATTTCCAAGCAAGATAAGTCAAAATGCTAGCTTCAAATGGCTTCTTGGCCAACATGAAACTTGTAGAGGATCTCAAGACCTTTAATTTGAGTGGTGGAAGACCTCAAGGAGATTTATAGAACTCAAGTTATGGTCCTTGCAAGTTATAGGTCATCTGGGGTGTCTGAATTTTTGTCTGAGAAAGTGACTTGACTTCCAAGCTAGTTTTGCCCCTCAAGGAGATTTCAAATGAATTCTTGGTCAACATAAGAATTGTTCCTCATTGTCTTAGCTTTCTAGAATGGTATGGTATGCCTTCATATGATGTGGAGAACTCAACTTATGGTCTTGACAAGCAAAGGGTATTTTGGGCATTTGTGAATTACAGGTCATTTTAACCTATACCCAAAACTCATACAAGGAGGCCTCAAATGGAAAAACTTACAACATCAAACTTGCTCCAAATGGGATTTTAAGTCTAGAAAGAAGGTCACAAGTTATTGGAGAAGCTCATAGCATGGAATTACACAATTGGTCAAAATATGAACTAAAAAGGCTTATAAAGTGAATAATTTCAAGTTGGAAAATGGTTTGGGAGATTTACAAGTCCAAATGGAGACTTCCAATATATGATTTTGAATGGAAAAACAATTCTAAGAACAATGGTTCACACACTTTTTTGAGTTTAGAAGGAAAAAATGAAGTTATCCATGGTTGCTTATCATTTAAGAAACATAATCAAAATGGATCAAAATTTGAAAACAAGGGAATGTGCAAGATGGATCTAGAATGTTCATTTGGGGTCTATATATTCATGAAATGTGCATTGATCAAGGGTTGGCCTCATTTGCACCAAGAATTCCACAAAATCTCTCATACTTTTCCATAAAAGTTTCATTACAATTCTCTCAAAACCTTCAACAACTTTCATCATAATCAATTCAATTCCACTCCACCATCATCATAGATCATAATTGAAGCAAGTTTCTGGTGGTTATCATCCATTTTCGAGTGCTTTTCTCAAGATCATCAAAATCAAAAGTTCAAGTGGATTGCATGATTCAAGCAAGGAACCTCCAAGTTTGTGCATACAGAATTAAGTTCTTCAAGGATTGATCAGGATTCAACACTTGAAAGCCTCAGATCTTTCATCTCCATAGCTGTTTCTCAAGATTTCTTACAAGGTAAGTTTTCAATCAAACTGCTTGATCCAGTTAGTTAGGCATGATTTTGTTAGTGTAGAATTGATCTAGGTGGTTAGGAGATTAGGTTAGATGAATTTGGAGAGTTTTGGTGATGGTTAGTGACAGGTGTAAGGAACTGTTTGTGTTCGAATCTCTTGGATGAAGGTGTTATAATTGCAACTTGATAGCATGTGTTAATCTCCATTAGGTGTAGTTTAATTTAGGCTAAGTCTGAGGAGGAATGGTGAAGGTCTATACCAGTGCATTTCAATGGAGGCAGGATGTTGACTCAATCGAATTTGTTGATGTGGTGAATTTCAAAGTGAATTGATGCCCTAAGCTTGTAGAGGGAGAGATTTGGAACAGATTTCATGTTTACAGCATGGGGATTGGTTGCGTGTATGATGAGAACGAAGAGGTGGAAGGTAGGTCGTGCATGGCTGCCATGGAGAAGATAAAACCCTAGGTTGCAGGTCGTTTGGAGAAGACGTAATCAGGTCCATTCATTGCGCCTTGGACCTTTGACTTAGGGTAGGATCTAATGGCTGTTATTCAATCTGAATTGGAGGGAGATTACCCTGGCCCTAAACGCACCGTTTCATTAATTGAAACGGGCGGGCCTGAGTTGGTGTTGCTTTTCCCACCCCCAATGTTGAGCCCAATACCAATTGCAACGTGAATTCGCTACTATTCTCACCCCCAGCGCTCTTCTTATTTTTTTCATTGATTCTGAATAAGTCTGGGCTTTGTCAAAAGCGCTACTAACACCCCCCAGTCTGAGGGCCCATCCAATAATGAACTGAGCGAATTTCTTTTCATACCCCCTCCCCTCATTTAATTCATTTTATTTTTCTTATTTCATTTTAATTTTTACTAATCTTTGAAAATTCATAAATAATTCATAAAAAATGTTTTTTAATCCATTCTTTTTACCATATTTTCTTTAAAATGTCTAGAATATTATAGGAAAATAAAATTTCATTTTTAGTTTTATTTCATATCTTTTCCATATTTTCTAAATAAATGTCATATTAAATAGTTACATTTCATGCATTATTTTTATGATTTTTGTTTTCTCACATACTTTAATATTTTTTGATCATTCTTTTCATTTTGTTTAGATAAGATGTTAAGCTTGTAGAAATATTTTAGCTCCCATTTTTAGGAGTTAATTTTAGGTGATTAATAAATGCTTGAATATCATGAACAAAACTAGGGTTTTTAGGTGACAACTTAGGAAGTTCAATTTTCTCCCTTAGGACTTAGGGTTTGAATAGATTAGTCATGGGTAGCTATTAGATCCCTTAGAGAAAATTAGGATTCCCCTACTGCTATTATTACTGTCTGTATATCTGTTGTCTGGTGTGGTGTGCCCTCTGGGGTTTATTGATTGTTTGTATGGGTATTGGGTTTGTCTGGGGCCCTGGGGAAGCTGAAGAATTGTGGAGATGAAGACCATTGGAGATTCAGAGATTGAAGATCAACTGCCAGAGTTGGAGAGGAGGTTCTTGCTAGCATATGCTGAGGAGACTAGGGTTTAGGAGCTAGGCAGAGCTCTAGGTTAGAAAGTTTGTTTCTCAAACATGGATTGCCTTGTCTGCATCCATTCTTCTCTGTGATTTAGAGTCTCTCTAAGACACTCACCCCCTTCCTTTGGAAGGCTTGGTGACAGTGTCTAAGAGATAGAACTCTTGAGAGAAAATGTCTCTTGTGTTAGAAGCAGTCTGTTCACCACCTTTGGTAGTCAGCTGATTGCTTAACACTCAATTCACTCTTGTGACTAATCCCTTATCCTGGAGGTTTGAGCTTGAAGAAAAGCCATTGCAGATGGAAGACTGATGATCAAAACCCTTGCCTGAAGGTCATGAAGATGGAGATTGATGCTTGCGGAAGCCTGTAGTTGATTGGAGATTGCTTGAAGCCAGTTGTTGATTCAGAACTGCTGATGCTGCTTCTTTTGCTGTTGTATTTCATTGCTGATGTATTGATTGGTTTTCTGGACTGTATTGTTTGCTGTTTACCCTGCTGGGTTGAAAGTGAAGCCTGTTCACTTTCGCCTATTGTTTTCTAGGTTCGAGGTTGAGTGGGACTCCCTTGCCTCGCTTGTATTGTTGCATCCATGCATTTTACTGCTTTACTGTATATATCTGTTATTGTTTATGTTTCTGCCTATCCCGTAGGATCTCTGTTTCTCTCTGTGCAAGAGAGGAGCATGATAGACACTAGGTCTTAACCCATGCATGATAACATTAGGTTAGTTTGTTTCCCTTCGCAACCGTAGGTTAGAGTTCTGTCTCTTTCTTTCTCAAAACAAACAGAAAAACACATAAAGATTTCAAACACAATAAAAGACACTTCTTCCGTAAAAGAATGTGAACTCATCAAGACGTCATTTTTGTCCTCTTGGACTGTTAATCAGAAAAACCTTTTTCAGAAGGAATAAAATCAACCAAGACAGACTTGTGTCGTACGAGGCCCGAACTACGTTTGCTCTGATCTTTCATGCTGTATGAAAGTACGTAGGCATAGGATGCGATATCCTAGCGAGCAACCTTCCCCTCCTTTCCCGTAGGTAGGCGAACTACGTTGACTCTGATTTCTCGTTCCAGACGGGAATACGTAGGCATAAAGTGCGATACTTTGCCGAGTCATTTTTATTTTCATTTTATTTTCTTTTTAACCCTTGACCTATAGTTTAGATAGAATAACAATCCATACCCGAAAACAAGCGTGGATCCCGTCGAGTACGACGGACGTGAGGGGTGCTAATACCTTCCCCTTGCGTAACCGACTCCCGAATCCAGGTTTTGGTTGCGATGACCATACCTTTCCCGTGTTGTGCGAGGTTTACTCTGAGCGTTTCCTTTCCCTCCCGTGGGATAAATAACGCACGGTGGCGACTCTTCTGTTCAGCCGGCGCCGATTTTCGCAGTAGCGACAGGGACCAACAGTCAATATTGTGATTCTGTTGTTGCATAGTATAGACTAAGGCACTCTTATCTAAATCACTATGTATAACCCATATTTCCCTTATAACTACCACCCCCAATATTTTGAGGAACCACAAGATCCGCTTAAATCCGACCTCGAAATATTATTAGAAGATTTTAATACAACGCATTCTCACCCAGAGTCCCTCTACCATAACCACTCCCAATATTTTGAGGAACCACAAGATTTCGATACATCTAACATTGAACTATTACTAGAAGAACTCGATGCAACGTTTACTCACTCTAGGATAAAATCTATGATGGAGCATGTTGCGGTGGAAATAGGATCACAAACTATTAATGAGTTTGAATCACAATTCAATTCACAACCGCTCTTTGATTTATCCGAAGGAAAAGGTCAAAAGAGGGAAAACCTATTTTTGCATCGTAAACACAATGCGGGGAAAGATCTAGGGTTCGGGGGTTGGTTAAATTTAGGGAAGGTATTAGCACCCTAAACTTCCGTAGTACTTTACGGGAACCTTTTGTTCAGATGTTTACTATTTGCTTTATTTATTTGCTTAAGGTATATGTACAAAGGGATTACAAGTGAGAAAAGAGACCTAAGGGGTTAATTCTAAGTTTACTCGGCAAGACATCGCATCTTGTGCCTACGTATCCTTACGGGAATGGAATCAGAGTAATCGTAGTTCCCCTTAAAAGGGAGGTTAGAAACGTCTTGACTGTGGCCAAGGTTTCAATGGGGAATAAACGTATCTTAGGGACACGCTTACATGGAGTGTAGAAACTCCAAATCTCTACGTTGAATTGTTAAGTTGTAATTAGGGTTAGGTTAGGTTAGGGATTCCACGGCGGGAAACCCTAAAATGAGCGCGGCGGCTCTTTGACCTAATGCTAGGGGTAAAATTGTAATCTTGCCTGCGGCGAGGCATTTGTGAAAATTTAGGGTTGAAAAGGTGTAAGGGTTGAAGGTGAGGACTATTGACACGGCGGTCAAACGGCTAGACCTAATTCCTTCGGAGGAGTGAGATTATTGGTAAAGACGCGATAAACATACAATGGCAGAACATAAAGTGCGGAAAGATAAATGCGACAATTGTCTCGCAAAATTACATCCCATAAGCAGTTACAAATATGATAATTGAATATTTAAACTGAAAATAAAATCAATTGAACTTAGTCAGCTGCAAAAAATCAAAACAAACCGAGACTGTTATTATACGGGGTTAGACAAAAAATTAGACGGGAATGTTAGGAATTTAAGTAAATTATAATTAACGAAACAAGAAAAAAAAAGTTAGAAATTTGGATCTTAAAAATGAGGATGTTAGCGAAAAATTAATAAACAATGAAAATTAATATGCAAAGAAGATGGCGATAATATACAAGTGATAATGGAATATGAAATAGCAACGATGATGTCAGATTATGTACAAATATAAAAATAAATACAAAAATAAATAAATAAATATTAGTGAACAGGTTCATGGATAATCAAGAATACTGTTAGGAATGAAGGATGAAAATTGGAATTGACAATAATTAGAAGTTAAGTGATGAACGTTTTGAGACGATGAGAATTTAGGTAATAAGAAAAGAGTTAGAATGGAATTAGGTTTTTTTTGTGAGATTTGGAAAAGTTAGAGTTTTTAATGTGATTAAGAAAAAGAAAATAGATTAAAAGTTAGAATTAAAAGTTAGCAAAAAAATTAGAACTTCGAAATTTGGTTTTTAAAAAAAAAGGTTAGAAAATAAAAATAAAAGTTTGAAAATAAAAGAGAAAAGGTTAGAATTTTAATAAAAAAAGAGTTAGAATGTTAGAATTTTAATTAAGAAAAAATGGTAGAAATTTTGAAAAAAAGATATAAAAGAGATTAGAAATTAAAAAAAAGAAGAGTTAGTTATTTTTGATGAAGACTGTAAGAGTTTTTTATGCTTGTCGATCCCCCGTTTTGTTGCTCCTGAGGGTCCTTTTATACTTGATTTTTTAAATCTTTTTCAATCTCAGATTTGATTTGAATATCTCAATCTTTTTCAATCTCTGATTTGATTTGAATGAATTTTTATGATGATTTCAGATTTGATTCAATGATGGTGATGTTGATATTTAGATCTGATTTTCTTATGATGATGATATGATCTGATTGATTTGATTTTGCTCCATCTAGAATTCATTAGGATTGGATTTGATTAAAAAAGTGTTGGATTTAAATTTAAAAAGTTAGCAAAGAAAATAATAGTTTCAAGTTAAATAAAAATTAGAATTTTAAGTTTAAAAAAAATGAGTTAGAATAAAAAAATATATTTGAATGTTGATTTAAAAAATGTTAGAATTATTTTAAAAACTGTTAGAATTTAATTTTAAAAGGAATTTAGATCTTAATTTTAAAAAAGAAAATAAAATGGCATTAGAATTTAATTTTAAAAGGAATTTAGAATTTTAATTTGAAAAAGGATGGTGTCAAAAAAGATTTAGATTTAATTTTTAAAAAAAAAGGGTAGATTTAATTTATAAAAAAAAGGTTAGATTTAATTTTTAAAATAGTTAGAAAAAAAGATTTAATTTTAAAAAGAAGTTAGAGAAAAAAAAGATTTAATTTTAAAAAGAAGTTAGAGAAAAAAAAGATTTAATTTTTTTAAAAAAGTTAGAAAAAAAGATTTAACTTTAAAAAGAAGTTAGAGAAAAAAAAGATTTAATTTTTTTTAAAAAAGTTAGAAAAAAAGATTTAACTTTAAAAAGGAGTTAGAAAAAAGATTTAATTTTAAAAAGAAGTTAGAAAAAAGATTTAATTTTAAAAAGAAGTTAGATTTTTATTTTAAAAAAGGTATTAGAATTTGATTAAAAAAATGTGTTAGAAATTAATTTAGAAAAGGTTATAAAAAAAAATTTACTCTTAAAGAAAAGAAAAAAAAAAGTTAAATTTTAATCTAAATCCTAAAAGTTAGTAAGAAGAGCTTAAAATGATTTAAATAAATAAACTAAATAGAAAAAAAAAAGTTAATAAAAAACATTAGTAAAGTTATAAAAAAAATTTAATTAAATTATTATTAGTTAAAAAAAACAAGATTTAAAAAAAAAGGTTAATTTATTAAGTTAATCAGAATTTAAAATAAAAATAAAAAAGAAAGGGTAAAATTTGGGGTATTACAGTTGCCCCTATTTAAATAGCTACACCGGATGATTTGAGTGGCGGAGACTCGAGGAATCATGGTGGAGGGATTTAAATATAGATAACCGAAAATTTTGCCCTTATATGTGGCGATATGCAATGTTATAGACAAAACGAAAGCGGACTAATGCAGACAATGCCATGAATATGATATGATGTGTATGCTGGAATGATGAATGCGAAAATGCTGACGAATACGACGACACAGGGACAGACGCTACGAGAAGAACACATTGAGGAAAATGACGCGCTGGGACACAACACAACACCGGGGAATTCTAAAATGATGGTCAACTGGTGCGAACACGACCAATTGTCATTTTTAGAACTGGAACGAGATTCTCAAATGGAGATGGCACCTATGAGACGGCCTCCACTGGGGAATCTAAAAGTAAAACTGGATCATGTACGACTGCAAGATCGATTACAGAATGCTGGAGCATTGAGCAAAGAATAACATCCAAGCTTCTGTAAACTATCTCTCGTGACACGATCAAACGGACTTTTCGGGAATCCGTAGCAAATATACAGGGTAAAAACCGGCTGTATGCCAAAATAAATGGACTTAAAGTGGTTAGAACATGATCCTAAATGGAAATGGCGCCTACGAGATGGCCTCCACTTGGGAATGTCTAACAATAAGACTGGATCTACACGACTGCCAGATTGATTACAGAATGCTGGAGCATTGAGCAAAGAATAACATCCAAGCTTCTATAAACTATCCTTCGTGATGGGATCGAATGGACTTTTCAGAAATCCATATCAGATATACAGGGTAAAAACCGGTTGTATGCCAAAATAAATGGGCTTTGATGGGAAATACCCTGATAAGCTTCTCGAGGGAGAACTGTCACTTATCGTTGGAAGGGACTTACATGCCAAAACGGATAAGCACTCGAGTAAAGAGGCGGCTGCTTATCTGATATATAAATCTTCTCATATTTAAGGTCGGTGCCCGGAATATGATTCTGATTCTTCTTTTACTAAAGGGTAAATGAACTTCCTCATACTTCAAGATCGTGCCCTCCTGAATATGATTCCGCTCCTTCTTTTACTAAAGGGTAAATGAACTTCTTCATACTTCAAGATCGTGCTCTCCTGAATATGATTCCGCTCCTTCTTTTACTAAAGGGTAAATGAACTTCTTCATACTTCAAGATCGTGCTCTCCAGAATATGATTCCGCTCCTTCTTTTACTAAAGGGTAAATGAACTTCTTCATACTTCAAGATCGTGCTCTCCTGAATATGATTCCGCTCATTCTTTTACTAAAGGGTAAATGAACTTCCTCATACTTCAAGATCGTGCTCTCCTGAATATGATTCCGCTCCTTCTTTTACTAAAGGGTAAATGAACTTCTTCATACTTCAAGATCGTGCTCTCCTGAATATGATTCCGCTCCTTCTTTTACTAAAGGGTAAATGAACTTCTTCATACTTCAAGATCGTGCTCTCCTGAATATGATTTCGCTCCTTCTTTTACTAAAGGGTAAATGAACTTCTTCATACTTCAAGATCGTGCTCTCCTGAATATGATTCCGCTCCTTCTTTTACTAAAGGGTAAATGAACTTCCTCATACTTCAAGATCGTGCTCTCCTGAATATGATTCCGCTCCTTCTTTTACTAAAGGGTAAATGAACTTCCTCATACTTCAAGATCGTGCTCTCCTGAATATGAAAAGGATAAACTGAACTTCCTCATACTTCAAGATCTGTGCTCTCCTGAATATGATTCCGCTCCTTCTTTTACTAAAGGGTAAATGAACTTCCTCATAATTCAAGATCGTGCTCTCCTGAATATGATTCCGCTCCTTCTTTTACTAAAGGGTAAATGACTTCCTCATAATTCAAGATCGTGCTCTCCTGAATATGATTCCGCTCAAACCTCCCCGTACTTCAAGATCGTGCTCTCCTGAATACAATTTGGTTCAAACCTCCCTATACTTCAAGACAACAGGGAAAATGGAAGCCCGACTGCTCCATGGAGATGGCCATTTGCTGCGAGTCATAACGAAGATAGGATCGGCTTCTTAGATGAGAAATGTCGTATATTGATGTTGTAAGATGTAAAGTGAGATTTTCCAGGCGTGAACTGGCGTGTATCTGTAAAGGCTCGTGATTGATTTTCTTGAAAGATAGTGCAAAATAAATGCACATCCGGGTATAGTGATAAGCTTCTCAGGCGAGAACAGTCGCATATCTGCCATGGTATGGTGAAAATCTTCAGATGGTGCAAAATAAATGCACGTCCGGTTAGGCTCGACGACCGACAATACTGAGATTCAATCTAGGATCGAGCTAGAAAGAAGACTGGTAATCAAGACTCCGTCGAGGGAATGATCTCGAAGGGTAGATATCTTATCCTAGTGAGGAAAGATAGCTGAAGTAACCGTCATCCACGAGGATCGAGCTCTGTGGGGAAACTGGAAACACTTATGTATTTTATGCTTAGGGCTGACAATCTATTTGGAGAGAATGGACGAACCCAGTTACTCGGCGGTAACAACCAATGATGGTGAGACACAATGAACCTGTAAATGCTAACGTATGTGTTACTGCATATGTTAATGTGAATGTATGTTAATGTCTATGTAGTTAAATATGCAAGATGTTATGAAATGAGTATGTAATGAGTATGTGAAATGAATATATGAAATAGGCATGTGATGCTTATGCCCCTGCGTATGATGACGAAACAGACTAGAGACGGGACGAGAGATGAAATAAACATCTCGACGGAGATACCCTGCGTTCTCTGCAATCAATACGTCAATCATGGGTGAGAAGGATCAATGGTAGAACCAAATCTGGTTTTAAAGTTCTGAATTCTCTGGGGAGAAGGTAATCTGCTTGGGTGCACAGTATCACGTCTTCACATGGGGAGAAGAAAACCTGAGGGACACTTTCGAATTACCCAAGAAAAAGTTGTCAGCTTATAGTCTCGCTGGGGACTGTGATGAGGCAATAGCTTGGGAGCCTGTTGCAACACTGAGATTTACTGGGGAATGAAGGCCGCTGTGAGTAAAATCCATCGGGCGCATGAAGAAAAGTTGTGAAACCACATAGTTTTGATCTTGAAGGACCTTGTAGTAGTCGTCATTTGTTTCTTTTAAAAAACACGGTGCCCCAGGATACTCGTGTTGTGAGGAAAAGTCAGCTCAAGAGGATTTTACAGAGAAACACGGAGTCCAGATGCCCCACTGTTTTCCAACTCTTTGAGAGATTTGTCAGGTCTGGCCCAAATTAAGCGTGTTACAACGAAATCTTTGAGAAATAGCTCTTAAGAATGTCAGCCTCGCGTTGGTAAGTGAACTGGGAAACTGCCTGCCCCTGTTTAGCAGGATCTTCAAGTTCCACGGGTTATGTTCATATGTAAATCTCTAAGATATCAAGCAAAGTTGTCATGCCTGAAATGCCTATCCCGAGCTTGTCAATGCACACATATATTTGTCTTGAATTTTTGTTTTGAAAAAGATATCGCAATAACTTGTGACCGAAATCACTAGTCGGGATATAAGTTTTAATTATAATGCCAACATGAAATTTTTCTGAGCATAGCTCGTAGGAGTCAGGAAACGTGATCTTGTCGAGTATGCTTTCAACCAAAGTCCTACTTCAATTAGGTCTTTTAAAGGTTGTATTGTGGCTTGGTTCACGGTTTTAAGAAACAAAAGGATAAAGGCTCAAAGTTATATTTGTACCCACCCCTTCTTCGTGATGTTCTCCAATCCTAATTCAGTTAATCGGATACGAACGCTCATATCTCAAGCGGATTCGCTATAGTCGAGAACTTACCAAGGCTTCGGACATGGCAGTCACTCGCCTATTTCTAACGGCAATTGGTTACACGACCTTGTTCTTTATAGGGGTTCTAAAAAAAACTACTAGTTTTTCGTTCTTATTCCCTAACTTTTGCCTGGACAACGTCTTTTGATCTGACTTTAGAGTCCAGCGGGATGCCCCAGTTTTGCCTAAGTCTCCTTCATAGGTTTTGACTTAGCGGGCTCTTATTTTTTGAATATTCTTTTATGCACAAGTCGTGTAGATCTTTTGAAAGGCTCGTGACTGCCCCCCTCCTTAGGTAACAGAGGGATAGTCATTGTATTGGACTTCTTAAGATGCTAAGGATAAATTCTCGAAGGTTTGCTCTTCCCTTTTTTAGAGTCTAAGTGCTCGATCGGTTTAACTGAAACCTACCCTGCCCCAGGTTAAGCTGAGGGTTCTTAAAAAAAACTCCTACTTCAAAGCTCAAAGAGGTTAACGAGGGATTATCATCCTTATATCTCCGGTGTTTGGGGATTTGAAACAATGCCTTACATCATCAGCGGGTTTCAATCGAAAGCATACGACAAGAAATCTGACGTTTTGGGTTCGTCATCCTCCTCCCAATTCTCCGTCAGAACAAGAGATCGGGTAAAGTTGGCATTATAATTTATGAAAACGTTTTTTTGAGTGAGTGAAACGAATGGATTTATTCAAGACAAACATATGCGTGCATTAATTAATCAAAGATAAACAAGTTCGTACATGCTAAATACGCTTAATCAAAGAGAAATACATATAAATAAACAAATGAACTGTCGGAAAAATCCTTCTAGATGTTTATGAAATCTTGCATTCAAGAGTAACAGTTTCCTTCGGAGGAGCCTCAATGGAAAGGACGTCTGGTTTATGATCACTGTGAGTCGTTATGGCTTGCCCCAGTTATGCTGGTCACATCTTCAACAGTTTTCAGTCGTTGCTTCAAAATAACTTTCCCAGATTCTTTGTTGATCATCGTCACATCATCTTGAGGGTTACTGAGATGAAGCGAGCTAGGCCTTTGAATAATTACTGGATTCGGCTGATTTGCTGAGGGGACAACATACTTTGCAGATTTTAAGCTTGACAAGCGAGGGACCCCGAGAGGAGTCTCGATCTTCATCTGAGCATCGCTAAAAGACAACTTCTTCACTTCTAGCAAATTTCTGACAACTTTCTTAAGAGCATAGCAATTCTCTAGGTTATGGTCGGGCGCACCCTCATGAAATAAACAATGAGTGGCAGCGTTGTAACCTGCAGGTAACGGATTAGGCGGAGGACCCAAAGCACGGGTGATAATCAGACCCTGTTGTACCAAATGGGGGTATAACTCAGTGAAAGCCATCGGAATTGGAGGACAAGGCTTATACTGACTCTTACGGGGATAAGGAACCTGATTCTGTGATTGTTGGTGAACAGGAGCGTTGGGCACTCGTTGACTGTTGACCGGAACTTGCAAGGGCGGACAACCGGAAGGTTGTTGACGAACCGGTGCTTGACATACCGGAGCTGACTGCAGAGGCTGGTATGTAGGAAACTGCTGATCGAAAGGAGGTGCAACAGTGGCTACATAGGGTTGTTAAACATATGGGAACGGATAGCCTCGAACATAGTTAGGCTGATGTTGCCGAGGTTGAGGAGTATCCATTTTGCGGTTCCTCGAGCGTGTAGGTCCTTTACCATGGTCGGAGTTAGGAGTTTTGCACTTGGGAGGGGTAGCTCGTCGAACTGGTTGAGCACTAGAAGGTACCAAACCGGGTTGAAGACCATGATGAGGTACATTCTCGATAGTAACAGCTCGCTGGTGTTCCATAACGGTATTATTCTCAAAAACAACAGTAGACTGAGCATCCACCTTCGCACTAAGAGCTCGTAGCATCTCCATAATCTGCCCTACACTTCCTCGAAGATCTTCGAGTTCATGGCTGATACGGTTGATCTCTTGGTTTTGATCTTCCATCTTTTCGAAGGGTCGTATTGATGCAAAGAACTTAGGGTGACAAAACTGGAAGGTGAGAAAACCGCGTATGAGAAAACGGGAGACACATGCAATGCAAAAGTATGATGCTAAAATGCGAATGCAAATGAAGATTTCATGGAATTCAAATATTTACGAATATTGCGGAATACCAAGGAAACTTTTAATTCATTGAAGACAAATTACAAATAATATTCTTGCAACCAAAACAAGCTAAATAAAAGCCTAGAAAATCCTAGAGAAGCATCTTCCACAACTTCAGTGAGCAGACGGAGATCCGGAGGAAAATAAATATTCGTAGAGCCTTCTCTTCTTGTAGGATTGTACTTCATCATTCTTCGACTGAATCTGCTTTTGAAGTTCTTCGTACTCGCTGGCCATCACATGGTATTTGTTCTTCCATGATTCTGTTTCGCGTTGTGATTTCTTCAAAGTGATCTTCAAAGTCTCAGCTTCAGTCATGAAATACTGGACAGGTTCTTCTCTTTGAGGTAAAGGATCTTGGCGAGAGTAGGGCATCTTCAACTCAATAGCTCTTCCTCGGACCCATTGAAGGTATGGTTCCATGGACACACAATTAGGTCTTCCCAAACTTTCTTTGTCCTTCCTATGCAGATGATTCCAAGAGGATAGAATCTGATCTTGAAGCTTTTTGTCGTCTTTGAAAAAGATTTTCTCCACATGAATACCTTTAGGCGGTTCCTTCAAGGGGTATCCCAACTGTCGGCGAGCTAAGACTGGATTGTAGCTAATTCCTCCATTGAAACTGAGCAAAGGCACATTGTTGAAATTTCCACAACTATCAATGATCGATATCCCATCGTACATGCGATTATACCAATCAATATCAGAGTGAGTTAAAGCCATAACTTTTTGCGACCAACGTTCTTGATTAGGTCTCCAGAACGGACCGGACTTGGGTAAGTGAGAAATAAACCACTTGTATAGTAATGGCACACAACATGTAATCATTCCTCCACCATGAAAGTTTCGGAGATGTACTGAATGATAAGTATTACCCAATAGTGTTGGAACTGGATTTCTCCTCATGAAGGTCTTGATTGCATTAAGGTCCACAAACCCCTCAAAACTAGGAAAAAGCAGCAACCCATAAATAAGCAAAGCAAATATTGTCTCAAAGGCAAACATGTCTTTATGATCGGCATAAAATTGGGCTTTCTTAATTAGGAAGTCCCTGGGAAAGCCGGAGATCCCCCCTTTTGTGATCAGATTGTTTTTGACATCGGATATCTTTAGACAAATGGCTTTAGCAATATCTCGTTCTTTAGGGTCTTCCTCCAAGAAAGGGAATGGAGACTTATCCAAGATAGGTAATCCCACCAACTGAGAGTACTCTTCTAAGGTAGGTAAAAGCTGATAATCTGGAAAGGTGAAACAGTGATAATCTGGATCATAAAACTGTAGCAAAGTCGCAAGAAGTCCTTCGTTTACTTGAACCTTCAACAAAGACAATAGCCTTCCATATCTGTTTTGGAACTTTTCTTGATCTTGAACCAAATCCCTTAGCTTCTCTAGGACTTCCAAATTAAAACCCTTAAAAGTAAATTTCAAAGTATGCTTCCTAGAGTGATCCATGGTATCCTGCAATGTTCATAAATAGAGTTTGAATTCCATGAAATCTTAATGCGATATGATGTTTTATGGATGCAATGCATGAAAACACATAAAGTCCTAGGTTAAAGGAACGTGAGTGGAGTTAAGGTCTACCCATCCCAAAAAGGAGTGTATTATAGGTTAGTTGTACCTGCAGAACAAGGTTCTAAAAAGTGCCCAAAGTCATCAGCCCATCTTTCGGATATTATCAACCTTCCGATTGACTCGGGGGTTAATAATATTCTCAAGAGAACCTCTTTTGAGTGTAGTATCGCGTAGCAACCATTGTAGGATTACTCCCACATAGCTCCCGCACTACGTCCTAAATAAGGCCAAGGTGGTGTAAAGGTACTACGGTTCCCAATATCACAGACTCCAATCGACCATGGAAAAAGTTTTCAACGATTACTCGTTCAACCGAACCATTTTCGAAAGGGTCTCAACTGAGCGGTGATTCTCGAATCAACTTGGTCGGGACTCACTCCCTATAAGCCTCATCGAATATATCCCCATCCTATAATAATGTCACTAGTCCGGGCGTAGGACTTATCTCACAGCACAAGGAACAGTCCCACAATCAAAGCACAAATATATACATGTAAATGAATAATAACACAGATAGTAATAAATATGAACAAGTTAGGGATAACCCTCAAAAGTTTAGAAGTCTCCCCAGTGAAGTCGCCATTTTTCTGTTGCGGTGGAAATAGGATCACAAACTATTAATGAGTTTGAATCACAATTCAATTCACAACCGCTCTTTGATTTATCCGAAGGAAAAGGTCAAAAGAGGGAAAACCTATTTTTGCATCGTAAACACAATGCGGGGAAAGATCTAGGGTTCGGGGGTTGGTTAAATTTAGGGAAGGTATTAGCATCCTAAACTTCCGTAGTACTTTACGGGAACCTTTTGTTCAGATGTTTACTATTTGCTTTATTTATTTGCTTAAGGTATATGTACAAAGGGATTACAAGTGAGAAAAGAGACCTAAGGGGTTAATTCTAAGTTTACTCGGCAAGACATCGCATCTTGTGCCTACGTATCCTTACGGGAATGGAATCAGAGTAATCGTAGTTCCCCTCAAAAGGGAGGTTAGAAACGTCTTGACTGTGGCCAAGGTTTCAATGGGGAATAAACGTATCTTAGGGACACGCTTACATGGAGTGTAGAAACTCCAAATCTCTACGTTGAATTGTTAAGTTGTAATTAGGGTTAGGTTAGGTTAGGGATTCCACGGCGGGAAACCCTAAAATGAGCGCGGCGGCTCTTTGACCTAATGCTAGGGGTAAAATTGTAATCTTGCCTGCGGCGAGGCATTTGTGAAAATTTAGGGTTGAAAAGGTGTAAGGGTTGAAGGTGAGGACTATTGACACGGCGGTCAAACGGCTAGACCTAATTTCTTCGGAGGAGTGAGATTATTGGTAAAGACGCGATAAACATACAATGGCAGAACATAAAGTGCGGAAAGATAAATGCGACAATTGTCTCGCAAAATTACATCCCATAAGCAGTTACAAATATGATAATTGAATATTTAAACTGAAAATAAAATCAATTGAACTTAGTCAGCTGCAAAAAACCAAAACAAACCGAGACTGTTATTATACGGGGTTAGACAAAAAATTAGACGGGAATGTTAGGAATTTAAGTAAATTATAATTAACGAAACAAGAAAAAAAAGTTAGAAATTTGGATCTTAAAAATGAGGATGTTAGCGAAAAATTAATAAATAATGAAAATTAATATGCAAAGAAGATGGCGATAATATACAAGTGATAATGGAATATGAAATAGCAACGATGATGTCAGATTATGTACAAATATAAAAATAAATACAAAAATAAATAAATAAATATTAGTGAACACGTTCATGGATAATCAAGAATACTGTTAGGAATGAAGGATGAAAATTGGAATTGACAATAATTAGAAGTTAAGTGATGAACGTTTTGAGACGATGAGAATTTAGGTAATAAGAAAAGAGTTAGAATGGAATTAGGTTTTTTTTGTGAGATTTGGAAAAGTTAGAGTTTTTAATGTGATTAAGAAAAATAAAATAGATTAAAAGTTAGAATTAAAAGTTAGCAAAAAAATTAGAACTTCGAAATTTGGTTTTTAAAAAAAAAGGTTAGAAAATAAAAATAAAAGTTTGAAAATAAAAGAGAAAATGTTAGAATTTTAATAAAAAAAGAGTTAGAATGTTAGAATTTTAATTAAGAAAAAATGGTAGAAATTTTGAAAAAAAGATATAAAAGAGATTAGAAATTAAAAAAAAGAAGAGTTAGTTACTTTTGATGAAGACTGTAAGAGTTTTTGATGCTTGTCGATCCCCCGTTTTGTTGCTCCTAATGGTCCTTTTATACTTGATTTTTTAAATCTTTTTCAATCTCAGATTTGATTTGAATATCTCAATCTTTTTCAATCTCTGATTTGATTTGAATGAATTTTTATGATGATTTCAGATTTGATTCAATGATGGTGATGTTGATATTTAGATCTGATTTTCTTATGATGATGATATGATCTGATTGATTTGATTTTGCTCCATCTGGAATTCATTGGGATTGGATTTGATTAAAAAAGTGTTGGATTTAAATTTAAAAAGTTAGCAAAGAAAATAATAGTTTCAAGTTAAATAAAAATTAGAATTTTAAGTTTAAAAAAAATGAGTTAGAATAAAAAAATATATTTGAATGTTGATTTAAAAAATGTTAGAATTATTTTAAAAACTGTTAGAATTTAATTTTAAAAGGAATTTAGATCTTAATTTTAAAAAAGAAAATAAAATGGCATTAGAATTTAATTTTAAAAGGAATTTAGAATTTTAATTTGAAAAAGGATGGTGTCAAAAAAGATTTAGATTTAATTTTTTTAAAAAAAGGATAGATTTAATTTATAAAAAAAAGGTTAGATTTAATTTTTAAAATAGTTAGAAAAAAAGATTTAATTTTAAAAAGAAGTTAGAGAAAAAAAAGATTTAATTTTAAAAAGAAGTTAGAGAAAAAAAAGATTTAATTTTTTTAAAAAAGTTAGAAAAAAAGATTTAACTTTAAAAAGAAGTTAGAGAAAAAAAAGATTTAATTTTTTTTTAAAAAGTTAGAAAAAAAGATTTAACTTTAAAAAGGAGTTAGAAAAAAGATTTAATTTTAAAAAGAAGTTAGAAAAAAGATTTAATTTTAAAAAGAAGTTAGATTTTTATTTTAAAAAAGGTATTAGAATTTGATTAAAAAAATGTGTTAGAAATTAATTTAGAAAAGGTTATAAAAAAAATTTACTCTTAAAGAAAAGAAAAAAAAAAGTTAAATTTTAATCTAAATCCTAAAAGTTAGTAAGAGCTTAAAATGATTTAAATAAATAAACTAAATAGAAAAAAAAAGTTAATAAAAAACATTAGTAAAGTTATAAAAAAAATTTAATTAAATTATTATTAGTTAAAAAAAACAAGATTTAAAAAAAAAAGGTTAATTTATTAAGTTAATCAGAATTTAAAATAAAAATAAAAAAGAAAGGGTAAAATTTGGGGTATTACAGAGCACTTTGTGGAGACACAAACTCTCCAAATGAAGATTTTAGAAAATAACATCTCTAGATTAATGAAAATCTTAAGCAGATGAGCGTTATGGTCGATTCCCTCGCAGCTCACAGCGAGACTTTGGAGATTCAAACCTCTCTGCTTACACTAACACCTCTAGGACCTCTCCCAGAAGGATATGTGAATGTTGTAACAACCATTAATGAAGAACGATTAGAAAATCCTAGGGGGAGTGATCATGAGTCAGAGGAGAGTTTTGGTGAGAAAAGCATAATTATTGAGAAAAATCCACTGACACCACCCGAAAGGGAGGTTGTCGAAGAGGTAGAGAAGGAATCACATATTGTTGCTCCTCCTCCCTATACCCCACCTATTTCTTTCCCACAAAAGGCTGTGGAAGCTAAGGTAGACTCCAAATCCAAAACATATGTGGAGGTATTGGAAAATATCCACACCAATACACCTTTGTCTAAGGTCCTTCATAAGAAAAGAAAATTCGAGGACCATGAAACTAGGGTCATCATTACTGTTAAAAGGGTAAGATTAACTTTTGAGGTGGTGGATGAAATAACTAAGCCCAAATTTGAAAAACTGATACTCAGGATAGATCCAGAACCTCCACCACAAGTTCAGAACAATGAACCACCCTACAGAAGAAAGAAAAGAAAAGGTGAGGGGTATGAGAGATGGCTTGATAAGTGGCCATGGAAACCGAAGCCTATTCAAAGTTTGATCGAGGAACCATTCTTGAAAGAACCACCATGAGTACTTGCACTCCTTGGCCATCGAGCTATTGACGTTAAACAAAGCGTTGTGTGAGAGGCAACCCACAAGGTCTTTATTTTAATTTGTTTGTTTAAATTTGCAGAAAATAAAAAAATGTATCGCATGTTACGCTTTAGCTATATCTGAGAAGATGAGTTATGCCCACGGACATTCCTACGAGTGTCGCTGCTGGTGGGGACACTGATGATGAGTACTTCCTCTGGAAGCGAGCAACATGATGAGCTGGTTCGAGAATTACACAAACGAAGGTATCTCAAAATGCCTGCCGCCGAAGTAGAAGTGATCAACGAAGACATTGACATCAAGAGCAGGATCATAGAGGATTTAGCACGCAGTAGCATTCATACATGTTCTATCTTTCATTTTTCCACCTTTTACTAAAACATTGAGGACAATGTTTGGTTAAAGTGTGGGGGAGGAACTCTACCGCTTTCATTTTATCGCTTTTTAGTTTGATTTATTGTTTTATATTTTATTTCATACTTTTAGGAATTTTATCTGTTTTTAACATTATGTCAAAGTATTTGCATGTGCTGTAACACCCATTTTAATTATTTAGTCTTTTGGTGTTATTTTATTTTGGGGTGTCCTTTGTGGGAGAACGAGTTTGAGCACGTGGGTGGATGTACTTAAATTATAGAAGTCATTTAATAAAATGTAGAGTTTAATATTAATGTAATATAACTGATAATGATAATAATATAATACTTTATAGTAATGTGGTTATGTTATTAATCTTACTATTATTATTATTATTATTATTATTATTATTATTATTATTATTATTATTTGCATTATTATTATTAGTATTATTATTATTAGATTAATAAGATGAAATAAGGATTTAAGGGGTATTAGAGAAGTTTTGGGAAAGGAAGAGGAACAAAACACGATAAACAGTTTTAGAGCAAGGTTAAGGAGGAAGAACAAAGAGGAGGAGGAAGAAGGCTAGGCCTGTCAGATTCTTGGGGATTCTTCGTCAATCGGAGCATTAATCGAGGTAAGGGGGAGAAACTGATTGGGATTGGTGTTTACATGAAATTGGGTAGAGGGGATTCCTTAACCCCGTAGGGATTTGATGAATATGTTTGTTATGTTGATATGTCTTTGATTGTTGTTGATTATGATGAATTTCGTGTGCATGTTGAGGTGTGTATGATTGTTACTGCCATTGATGAATGAGTGCACATATTGTGTGATTTGGTGAGGTTCTGAGTAACTTCTGTAGTTTTGTTGATGGACATAGATGTGGGTTCTAGAGATAAATTGTTAGAATAATGACTAGAGTAGTGTGTACTGGTTATAGTAATGATAGGATGGGAGATGAAAGTAAAGTGATAGGCTTGGAATTGAGCAAGATGACATTGTTGGACAGTGAGGGTTTTGAGAGATTGCAGACGCTCGCTGGCACCTTCGCTAGGCGAGCTAGTAGCGAGCATTTGCTAGCAGGTTTGCTAGGCGAGTGAGGTAGCGAACCCTTCCAGTAGCTATTGTCTGCCTTCGCTAGGGAGTTTGCTAAGCGAGCAGCTAGCGAGCGTTCGCTAGGGCTTCGCTAAGCGAACGAGCCAGCGAGCATGACAGAAAGTGACGTTTTGATATTTTGCCTTGTGACCTCGTTTTGTAGTATCCATTGAGTTGTGACTAGTATAGATATGGTGATTAGTGGTAAAGAGTGTATATTGGACATTAAAAGGTGAAATTATGTAGTGATTGAAGTTAATTGAAATAAGTAGATTGGGGTGTGAGATATGTATGGGGTATGGTGATGGGATCAGGGGGATCATGTGACTTTAATAAAAATAATTAATTGATGAACAATACGTATGTATGATGTGTGGTGATGTGATCAGGGGATCGTGTGCACGTAACGTGCTTGAGTTATTTGTTGTGCATTTGGTGTTATGCATATCATGGTGTTTGGTGGGACGAATCATTGCTCAGGAGGAGTGTATGTGATTCATTCGTACTCCCTTGCGGAGAATGGTGGGGACAGATCATGGCCAAGGACGGGTGTATATGATCTATCCGGGGTTCGATTGAATGAACCAATGAGTCGGTACCGCATGCATGGTGTTGAGTTGCATAATTGCATTATGGTGTGTTGTGTTGATGATGGACAGTAGATCGTGTTTGATGAATGTTGGGTGATGAATTATATAATTTCTACCTTTATTTCATGTATTGTATTACCAAATATTTTGATCATGTTTTCTCACCCCTTTGTTGTTGTTGTTGTGGTCTGTGCTTCTTCAGAAGTACAGATAATTCAGGTACTTAGCTAGCTTGGATAGAGGTGTGCGAGTCGAGTCTTAGGATGCTCTGATACGTAGCATGGGACTTGGGCATTTTCTTTAGATTTAGCTGAACTTGTTTTACTTTCCTGTGACGTATCATGTGTTGGTGAATTTTATTAATGAATGTTTTCATGTATTGGCGGATGGCCGAGGTGTTGCACCCTAAAATTTGACCAACATTTATTTATCCATCAAGTGTTTGAAAGTTGACACCTTCATCAGAAAGTTCAAGAGATCCTCAGAGGAATTGGTTGAAACCAGGGTTGTGTGCTTCATAGCTTGAGAGTTGTGGGAGCTCCTCAGATGATTTTGAGACTTTGAGAATGAACTTGGAGATTTGAGAAAGCCTATGAGATGTCTTGAAAGCCATCATGAAGCCCAGAGAGGTCATTGTGCAAGAATTCAGAAGATTCAACCATGAATGGTAGAATTAGGGTTTTGACTGGGTCAATCCTAGATCAGCTGAAGATTTGGAGAAGGTTGAGACCTAATCCAAGGGCCATGTGATCATGGAATGATGTATTGAGATGTTATAAGGATGATTCCTAGACCAACTCATCATGATTGAGGAGTTTGAGAAGTTTTGAGTTAGGGTTTCTAAGGATTGTCAGTGAAAAAACCCTAATTTGATCCCTATCTTCCAGGCAGTTTTAGCTCAAGATGTGATTGATATCTCATCTTCCCCACAACATGAATGTTGTAGAGATTGTTCTTAGCTTTAATTTGAGTGGTAGAAGTCCTTGATAGGAGTTGCAGAGCTCAAGTTATGGTTTTGACAAATTACAGGTCAGCTGAGGTGTGTGAATCTGGGTCCTTGAAAGTCACCCAACTTGCAGACAACTTTTGCCCTAGTAGGATGATTCCTATGATTTCTTGGTCAACATGAATGTTGAATAGCATCTTCTTAGATTTCTAGAGAGTACTATAAGTCCTTGATAGGATTTGTAGAACTCAACTTATGGTTTGAACAAGACAGGGGTATTTTGGTCATTTGGAAGTTATAGGTCATTTTAAGCAAAGGCCATATCTCCTATTTCCAAGCCTCAAATGAAAAAACTAAAAACATCAAAGTTGTTCAAAATGGGATTTTAAGCCTAGAAAAGTGGTCATGAGTTGTTGGAAAAGCTTGTAGCAAGGATTTTCAAGATTGGGTAAAAATGACCTAAAAATGACTTATAAAGTAAATGGATCCAAGTTGGAAATTGGTTTGGGAGATCCACAAATCCAAAATAGGTCATCCAATATGTCATTTTGACTCCAAACATCATTTTAAAAACAATGGTTCAAGTAGATTTTTGATTTGAAGCTTAAAAATGGAGGTTGCCTTGTAATTTTCATTCTTGCATCATAAGGCAACTTGAAAAAACTTGGCATAAGGCAAGGCAATGCTTGTTTCTTCACTCATTCCTTCTCAATATCTCTTGTAAGGAGATTTTGGAACAAATTAAAGGCTTGGCACATGAGATATGAGATGTTACAACATGCCACTACATGAGATTTTCCATGATTTTCTAGGGCTTTCTAGATGATTCTAGAAGGTTCTTTTGATTATTATAAATTGAGAGGATCACCATGAGGTCAAGGTTGGTGATGGTTAATGGTGAGTGGTGAGATTAAAGTGCAAAAAGAGTGAAATTCCTCCATTTGCAAAATCATAACAAACTCTCTTTCTCTTCCATCTTCATTCTTTTCTTCTCCACAAACCTTTCATTCTGATCATGATGAACAATGGCATACCAAATTAGAGGAAGATCCATGGAGATTTGAAGCTTTGGTGAAGAATTTGCAAGAAAAGCAAATTGATATCAAACTCAAGATTCAAGCAATATACACCAAACTTTTTGCATACAGAACTCCTACAATCCATCAAAGATCAATCATGGAGAGTTTCAAGGCTTGAGTTCGAGTGCAATTACATCTGCCATTACAAGAATCAGGTTTTGCAAATTCTCTTGTATCTCCTTATTTATGTGTTTTTAGAATAGGTGGTTAGTGTAGCATTGATTAGAGACCATTAGTGATGCATCCTGGAAAATTTAAGAGCCATCTGTGAAGTTTGAGCATTGAACATCAATTCTTTGTTGAACAAGAACTCGGGTTGCAGTGAATATTAATACAAGATTAATAGCTTAGAATCATCAGGGCCATGTGCTGAGTATGATAGTATCAAGAAACTGGAAAGATATTAAGCTTGAGGTTGGAGTATTCATGGAGTTGGGGGTATCGGGTTTGATGCTTGGATGAGATTTAATGGAAACTATCAACATGGTTGTATTCTCCTCGAGAAATGGAGCAAGTTGGTTGTTTACAGAATTGAGTTTCGTTGAGAAACGAAGGAGAACAAGCCACTGGAAGATTCACGTGTGAAGCTGGTTCATGGTGTTGCTTGCAAACCCTAATGGAGGTTTGGAGAAGACGAGTTTTCTGTCGTCAGATCGTTCTGTTTGCTTGACTTCTTAACCCAATCTAACGGCTCCAGTTTAATTCAAAAACGGAGGGAATTTTGAAAAGTAAAACGCAGCGTTTAAATTAAGTAAGTAATCCTGGGCTCAGCAACCCAATTCTATTCGCACCCCCACCACTGGCCCAATCCCATTTTGAACTGAAAAAACTTGCTATTCCTACCGTCTCCATTTCATTTTTCTTTTAATTTTTCTTTTGATTTTCTGAAGCACATCTGGGCCTAGCCATTTTCTATTCGCACCCCTGGTATTGGCCCATTTAACAAATGAACTGGGCGTTTCTTCTGTTCTCACCCCCTCCCCTTTAAATCAATTTCTTTTATTTTAATTTCTTTTATTTGCTTGCATTTTATAAAAATCATAGAAAATTGAAAAATTAGTATTTTTTAATGCTTGTTTTTCCTATATGTTCATAATTTTGTCTAAAAAAATATCAATAAATAAAATTGGCATTTTATTTTCTTTTAATATTTTTAGTATATTTTTCATTTAAATAGATTTTTATAATGTTTAGTTTGATACTCAATCTTGTAGAATTTATTTTAGGACCTTCCCTTAGGATTTTTAATTCATTCTTTTTGGTGTGGTTAGATATTGAATCATAGCTTCCTATAGGATTTAATTCTTGATTTTTAGATTAAAATTTGATTGGTTTAATTAGGTTAGCATTAGGGTACCTAATTAGGGTTTAGGTTATGCATAAGTGAAGTAATTCATTTTCTTTAGAGAGTTTTGTCTTGATTTTTGGGATGGGCATATATGGATGTTATGGGTAGATGTTATAGACCCTTGTGAGTAATTGTTAGATTTTTCCCTCTTGCTTTAGTATTTTTAGGTATTTTCTGAAGTAGGACTGGTCGTATTGGCTGTCTGTGTGATATTTGTCTGTCTCTGGGGTTTATTTTTGGGAATTATTGTGGGGCTTGGTTTGTTTTGAAGAGCTTGTTGAGGAGCATGATGAAGGAGAAGATTGAAGATCAAGACCCAGAGACCCAGAGTTTGGAGCTTGTTCCCTGTCTGTGAGGTTTGAGATCCTGAAGTTTGAGGGAAATCCATGGTACTTTCCTGAGGAAGGCACTATGAATGACTTTCATTCTTTCTTCTCACCTCTTTCTTAAGTATCCAATGATGTTGGAGCCAACATGTGAGTTTAATTTCTCCTGAGGAGGAATGTAAACTGATCACAGTTGTTGAGCCACATGGGATACAATTCCTAAGTGGAAGCCTCCTAGTACTTTCCTGAGGAAGGTCCTATGGGTCTATTCATTTAGTTCCACTAGTTCATCTAGGATTTCTTAAGTATTTAATGATGTTGGAGCCAACATGTGAGTTTAATTTCTCCTGAGGAGGAATGTAAAGTGATCACAGTTGTTGAGCCACATGGGATACAACTCCTAAGTGGAAGCCTCCTAGTACTTTCCTGAGGAAGGTCCTATGGGTCTATTGACTTAGTTCCATTAGTTCATATAGGATTTCCTAAGTATCCAGTGATGTTGGAGTCTTCACGTGAGTTTAATTTCTCCTGAGGAGGAATGTAAACTGATCACAGTTGTTGAGCCACATAGGATATGATTCCTGAGTACAAGCCTCCTAGTGCTTTCCTGAGGAGGGCACTATGAGTCTGCCTACTTAGCTACCTTTCTTTGGTAAGCTTGCTTTGAAGCTTGAAGACTGGGATTGATTTCTCTTGTGTAGGGTTTTGCTTTAGGGCTTTGCTTAGATTTGATCAGGATTCTGTTTTAAGGTTAGATGTAGATGATTTCTTTCTCAAGCATGTGGTTTGTTTGCCTGATGGCATTTCATTTCTTTTATCCGTATGATTGCAGTTTACTGTTTATTGCTTGATAGCATGTTGTTTATTTTTCAGTATGATTACTGTTATTTCATGACTGGCTTGAGGTTGAGATGAGCTTGTGGAGGCTGAAGCCCCACACACATTTCCTCCCTCACTTGCATTGCATGCATTTTACTGTTAAGCTGATGCTTTGTCTGTTTTGGTGTATCATTGACATGATCCCTTAGGACTCTCATTTCCTTTGATAAGGATTTGATGATAGACTTTTAGGTTGAAACCTATGCATGACAACATCTAGGAGCTCCCTGTTCAAACCTCAACCATAGGATGAATCCATGGCATGACAACAATAGGACTTGATAGTCTCCCTCCTAGTTGGGCCTGTTCTCTTCTCATCTCAAAGCAGTTTAAGATACAGTAATCATGAATGATTTCTTTCGTATGTTACGAGCCTTAAGCTATATGAGAAAGGATTGTGGGAGAGTTCCTTTTCCACAGTCTGGATGTTTAGTATGGTACCCTTTGGGTGACATATGACGCATTAACTCTCAGGTCATAGTCTCTAGTGCGGTTGAAATCGCAAACACAATAAAAAACACTTCTTTCAGGAGATAACCCGTAGTTTCCCGAACTACGTTTGCTCTGATCTTGCATACAGTGTGGAAGTACGTAGGCATAGGATGCGACGTCCTAGCGAGCAACCTTTCCCCGTAACCCTTCGTAGGCCGAACTACGTTGACTCTGATTTCTCGTTCTCTGATGAGAATATGTAGGCATAAAGTGCGACGCTTTGCCGAGTCATTTTTCTTTTCTTTTTCAGCCAGCCTTGATAGGTAGATAGAATAAAACCAACCCGTCCAAGTAAACAAACAAGCGTGGATCCCGTCGAGTACGACGGACGTGAGGGGTGCTAATACCTTCCCCTTGCGTAACCGACTCCCGAACCCAGACAATGGTTGCGATGACCTTGTCTTACCCTTTTTCGTCAGGTTTTTCCAATCGTTTCCTTTCCCGCTCTGAGGGATAAATAACGAAAGGTGGCGACTCTTCTGTCATGCCGGCACCTCATTTTCGCGCAAGCGACACGAGGTTGATGAACTAATGAATATTTTCCACTATTTTGTTTTGAAAACCTTCTAATGAAGAGTATGTCGAGTTATGCGATGTGATATCCCACTTTAGTGGAGAACTCTGATGTTTATTTGAATTAATCGTATTTTATTTTAATTCGGGAAAGTGGGGTGTTACATGTGTTGTCGAGTCTTTATGCGTGGTTTTCACTTGTTATTCAATTTCCCCATAATTTCAAAATTTTCAAAATTTTAACCTCCAACAATTATTTGCTTCGATTCATGACATGGTACTCTGAGAGTATATAGGTTGTTCATGCTATGTTAGAAAAACTTGGGGAAGTTTCGATAAAATCGATATCATCCTGACACCCTTAACCCCCTAAATGTGCAAAATCAATTTGAGTACCCATTATACCGAGACCTTAAAGCTCCAGTATTTTAGTAATTCCTAAGTAGTTTATTTAAGCACTCAGCACCATCCTAAACACACTAAGTAAGAAACTGATGCAAATAAGTGTATGATCTCTAGTTTAAAATGAGAAATTAAGAAGAAGAAAAAATTATTATGAATAAAAAGACATGTTCCTTCTAAGTTAGGTGCTCTTCACCCGATCACTTAGCCCAACGGTACAAACTCTTTAAGTTTAATTGATGCTTAAGCATATTTGCAGAGAAAATGAAATAACAATGAGATCATAGTCACTAACAGGTTTACTTGCCATGAATGTGTAGGGGATAACGGGCTTAATGTGATTGCACTAGAATGAAATGGGGTGAAAGAGAGCATGAGATATATGTTGAGTTATAATGGCATGATTCAAGTTGGTCTGCATGAGTAGGGAGTTTTTGAAATTGTGTCGTTACGGTATCCTTGGTATTGATATTTAGTACCTGTCGATCTAATATTAGCCTAGCAACCACGTATGATTAGAGTCTCACCGTGTCTTTGTTTCAAATTATGCTTATTTTCTTTTACCGTGTTGGTTGATTGCTTGAGGACAAGCAATGGTTTAAGTGTGGGGGTATCTGATAACGCGAAAGTATATCGTTTATTTGACTCGATTTACATGAAATTACTTGCGACTATTGTTAATTTATCTTGATTTATGTTCTATTATATGGTTAATTCACTACATTCTGCAGAGTATGGAGAATTTGGATTAAAGAAAGAAAAGAAGAAGAAATGGAAGGAAAAGACAGAAGAAAAAAAGAAATAGAGAAGAAAAACAGAAAAAGCAGATTTTGTGAGTGTGACGCCCGTCACAGCCCATGACGTCTGTCACGACCATCACGATCGTCATGCCCTATCACGCTCGTCACGACCATCACAGTCGTCACAGTTCCATTACGGTCGTCATGACTCCAATATCAGAATAACGTCAAACACAGAAGTGGCCATGGGCACGTTCAAATAAATTTCTTCCTGCACTTTCTCCACTAACTGCCCACTACTGGAAGTTACTCCCACTTTCTCCATAACTCACGCATGATCTCTAGAAGTTGAGAAATGAAATATCTCCTATAAATAGGCCAGAGATTCACAGAACCAGGGGGTGGATTCTACGTCCCGAAGGGCTGCCAAAGTTCTATTGAAGCTATTTTTCTTGTTTCTTTTATTTTCTCCCTTTTTTTCCTTTAGTTCAGAACATTGTAATTTCTTTCTGCAATTTTATTTCGCCAAAGTAGAATCCTGCCGACATTGTGGAGGACTACTCTTCAATTTCAGTACTACTTTCCAGGTTCTTATTAATTGAATTATTACTTTATTTTCTGTCATAATGCATATTTTATTACTTTGTTGCTTATGTTTATTTCCGTTTGCATTAATTATCATGTCTAGCTAAATTAGTTTTATCGGCATGTAATCGGATTAGTAGGATGGGATTCGATAATACCCGGTGCACATTCCCTTCTTCAAACACCTTTCTGGCTGTAGTTTTTAATCAAAATCTTCTAAATAAACCTTCGCCGCGAAAGCGAGAAATTATTTACAGTAGTTTTGCCACGAAAGTGGGAAATTCATTAAGGCACGAGCCGACACGCGAAAGCTGGGATTCAAACCGGATAGTAAGAACTAGGCATTGATTTTAAACACAGCGAAAGCGCTTTAAAAGAAATAAAAATTTATTTGTTTTCAAAAAGTAGTTTAAACCCCGAATGGGACTGCGAGAGCGTACATTTCGCCTTAGAATTATGACCCGAGTCAACAACCATCGTGAGGCAAAGGTCTTTAAACGAGTATTTTCTCTTGAAAAGTGTTTGCAAAGACTAAAAAGCACCGGCGACCTGTCGAATCCCCGAAAACTAAAGCATTACATACCGATATCCCTTTACCACTCTTCCTTAAACCAATAATCTTTATTTCCGTTGTATTTAATTTCATTCGCATTTAACATTCCTAATTCCATTAGCCTTAACTTTACGCTGCGACAATAGATAACAGTAGGTTGACATTGGTCTCTATGGGTTCGACAAATCTTTTATATTACTTCGATATTTCCGTGCACTTGCAGACGCATCAACTAACTCCTTTCTCTTTTAGGTTAACCATTGTTTATCAATTAACACACCGAGCCCCCCAGAGAGCCAAACACCTTCTCTTGGTTCAATTTTCTCCTTTTTCTGGTTAATCATAGTCTGTCTGTTAAAACTAATTTCTTTCCCCGCAAAGTCAATTTATTTTCTCCTTTTTCTAGTTAATCACAGTCTGTCTGTTGACACCAACTTTTCTCCCTTCAGAGTCGTAATCTTCTTTTTCTTCATTTAATCACAGTCTGCCTGTTAATATACTGAATCCCCCAATGTATCTTTCTTTATCTCGACTCAATTCCTTTGATCCTTTATTCTCTTGATTTTGACACCATTCATTTTCATTTCTTTCTTGGTTTTAACCCCATTTATTTTGTCTTCCCCAGTAGAGTATTTCTACCTTCTTTCGCTATTAGTTTTGACATCGTTTTCCTTTTCTTTCTCCGTCCTAGTTCCCCGAACTGCGGAACTCTGACTTCTTCATTGCACTATGTAGATACGTAGGCACAAGATCACGAGATCTTGGCGAGCTACCTTCTACCTTCTTCCGTTCTTCTTCCTCTTTCCTGGTTTCATGAACTACGGAGCTCTGAATTCCTCATTGAACTATGAGGATACGTAGCACGAGGGCCCCAATCCTCCGCGAGCACTTTCTTCATTTTTTTTCCTTTCCCTTTTTAGCTAGTAGCCTTTAGATAGATAACTCATCCAAGCCTAGAAGTAAGCAGAATGGTTCTCGTCGAGTACGACAAATGCATGAGGTGCTAATACCTTCCTCTCGCATAACCAACCCCCTTACCCGTTTCTTTTCCCCTTGGGTTTTATCGATATTTTCCCTGTTCTTTGGGACTAAATAAAGTTCGGTGGCAACTCTGTTGTATATTTGAATGTGTGATTCACTCAGATATAATCTCACTAGCTTCAATTGGTCCTTACTATATCATGAAACGAGTAGGAGAAGTATCCTACAGAGTTGCATTATTGTCGTTTCTTTCAAATCTTTATGATGTCTTTCATGTGTCTCAGTAGAGGAAGTATATGAAGGTGAGAAAATACTTAGAAGGGGGGTTGAATAAGTATGAAGATTAAAACTTAGAAATAAAAACTCAAGTATTTTTATCCTGGTTCGTTGAACTCAACTACTCCAGTCCACCCTTCCTAGAGTGATTTGCCTTTATCAATCAAGGACTTAATCCACTATTTAATCAACTGATTACAATAGTTAACACTTAGAACAACTGTTCAAAGTCTTCTCAAGAACTACTGTTCCTAACTGGATCTTCTTAAGGTTTACAATCAAATGTAATACAAATACAGGTGTTTAAATTGCTTCTAGAAAGCTTTATCACAACTGTAATTTTTCACTTAAATATTAAGAACAAAGAAATTAATTCTTGAAAGAATGTGAATAGTATGAGAGCTTTGAATATTGATTTCTTTTGGATAAAACATCAAGTGAAGAAGATGGGTGAAGACTTGCTTTTATAGGCAGCTGATCCAAGGTGAGCTTCACGTTGAGAAGAGTGTCCAAAAGGTCTGAGCCTTTTTTTCTTCACATCAAGTGACCTTTCCTAGAAGAAGAAAGCACAAATAAATCCTTTTTGTCTGTGTTCTTGTGTCTAGCATAAATAAGGAAAGAGTCGTTTGGATCATTCCAACGGATATAATCTTTGAATAAATCTTCTTCAATTTTCAGCAAATTTCATCAGAGTCTAATTTGATCAGAGCCTTCTGATGTTGATCAGAGATTTGCTGAATCAGAGTCTTCTGCAGCAGGTGTGCTTTTAGCGTGTTTAAGATCAGAGCATATTTGAGTCAGATCCTCAACACTGGCAGCTTTAGTACTTTCAGAATCTTCTGTAGTAACTATGCTTTGAAAACTCTTCATACAGAATTCTTCTTTGGTTCAGATGCTTTTGACTTGCTTCAGATTCTTCTGGAGCTTCTAATTCAGATCCTTCTGGAGCTTCTGCTTCAGAATCTTCTGGAGGCTACGCTCAGGATCTTCTGTTGGCAGCAATCAGAATCTTCTAATGGATGCATCTGGCGCTTCAGAGTCTAGCAAATTTCTTATGTTCAATTCTGATTTGCTTCTGAAGTGTTAATTCCTTTACTATCTGCAGTAAAAACTCTCAAGCAAATTTTAGAGTATATAATTCTTAATTACAAAATTTCATAATAGTTATCATCAAAACATAGAGATATTATTAAGAACCAATATGTGTTCTAACAATCTCACCCTTTTTGATGATGACAAAAACATCAGAAATTTTGTTTAATTGAAAATATAATAATTATAACTCCCCCTGAGATGATGAATCTCCCCCTGAATTAAATACAAATAAGGAATAGAAACTTTCCTTTTGTCTTGAGTAATTTTCAGAGTTAGAGTTTGATAATTGTCAAATGATCTGAGAGTCTCAGAGTTTCTTTTACAGAGTGTACTTATCGAATGTTCTGAAATACTCAGATTTAATGTTAGATAAAATAGATATGTCTAAAGTTTCATTCTGGTGAAGTTTAATTAAACAGTTCAGATCTATATTTTCTCCCCCTTTTTTGTCATAAGCAAAAAGTAAAAACTTTAAAAAGACAAATAAAAGGAAACAGTAAATGAGATAAATCATGTGGAGAAAAATTTGAAATATTCATTCAATTCAGTTCATAGCAAGAGTACATGCATCAGAAGATATTCAAAATAAATAAGCAAACATCAGATGCAAAAACATCAGAATGAAAAAAAATGAAAAACTAAGAGTGTTTTGACAAAAGCATCTTCAACAGATCTGTGATCTCAGAAGAGGACTGTTCTTGTTTTGACATCCACTTAGCCATTGTTTCATTCTTCTGATCCTGTTGAGACATCCACTGAGTCATGTCTTCAGACTTTTTATCCTGTTTTGCCATCCATGACTTGATTTCTGATTGACCAGCTTCCAGAACAGCAATCTTATCCTCAAGATCTGGATGTTCTTTCTTAATCTCAGATGAGGAAGGTTGAACAACTTCTGAAGCTTTAACAGAATCAATTTCCATAGGATCTCTAGAGCTTGGAGCAGTAGAGCCAGAAGGATGTTCTATCAGAGTCATGGCCAGAGGGTTGTCTTCAGATGCAGATTCAGTATTCTCTTCTGATGATGGAGGAGCATCTGTAAGAAGCAGTGGTCCAGATCTCTTGACAGTCCAGAACAGACTTCTTGCAGCTTCAGCAAATCTGAGCTTCGCATCATCAGAACATATGTTCTTCAGATTTGATGCTACAGTGTTGAATCTGTTGATGAATCCATTCCAGATGATATCAGATTCTGTTGCATCCATTGTTGCTAAACACTTCCTCTGTACAGTACCTAAATACATCTGTATTTCTTGCAAAAAACATGTAAATAAATGATCAACGTTTAGTCTAGGTCTGGGGTGTAACAGAGTCTCCAAGGTAATTGGCTTTGGTTGGGGAGTGGGTGGAAATAAGGATTTCTGAATGGAGATCAGAGGAGGAGGGTAGTATGGTATGAAAGGAATTTCAAGGGATTTGACAGGTTTTGATCTGTTTAAGGCATTCAACAGATTGGGTTTTGCTTTGGTGTGATAGGAAACCACATCAAAGGGTTTATTAGAGTAAGGTTGGAAAGCAGATGTTGCAGGTTTATCAGAAGCAGCAGGTTTATCAGATGAAACAGGTTTAGCTGAAGTAACAGCTTTTGCAGATTTAGCAGAGTATGATATTGTAGCTAATGAACCTACTTCTGACATGGATTGAATATAGGTTAGAAGCACAGATGGTAAAGTGATTGTAAGTTTGGGTTTTAAAGGAGTGATAGGGTCAGATGGTTCAACTCTGTCATAGAAATCTTTGAGTTTGAAACCATAGGAAAGGCTGTGAAGATAAGATGAAAATTGTGCGCACGAGGCAAAAGTTACAAATGGTCTTGGTGTAGATGTTGGGATTGGATTTGGAATGAGGATTTCAGATGATGGTGTAGGTGTGGGAGTAGGATCTGGAATAAGAACTTTAGAAGATACAGGGGGTTCTGGTTGGTTTACCTCAGAATCTCTGTGAGAGGGGGATATCAGAAAATCTGGGTGAATGTCAGATTCTGAGGAATTGGATGATGTGGTTGGTGTGCAAGAAGTAGAGGACACTTGAAAGACAATTTTCAGAGGTGTAACATCTAGAACTTCTGTCTCAGGGATGTTGGTTCCAGATGGGTTGGTTGATTCTGAAGGATTTTCAGAAGGTTTTGAAGAGGGTTCAAATGTAGGTGGTTCTGATGTGATTGGTTCAGAGGTAACTGGAACAGATGCAGTGGGTGCAGATGTGTTGGATGGTGGATTTTCTGATTGTGGTTATTTCTCTTGTTGTTGTGTTTGAGGTTCATATGATTTTTGTTGTTGTTGATGTTCAGAGTCTTTTTCTTGTAGAGGTTCAGATTGTTTTTCTGGTTGCTTTTCTGATTGTGGTTTTTGTGGTGCAGATGGTTTTGGAATTTGTGGAGTCTGAATTTGTGGTTTTGTTGTTGTTGGTTTTGGTATAGAGGATTGTTTTACAGATGAGGTTGAAATAGGATTAGATGATTTTTGTGGGGATGGAACAGAAACATGAGGTGGAGCAGTAACATATTGATTTTGTGTAGAGGGTGGTTTTGGAATAGACTTAACAGTTGAATCATTTATAACAATAGTATTTGCAGAAGATACAGAAGATTTTGTACCTTTAATTTTGATACGTTTAGCAGTAACAGAAGGAGTGTCTCCAAATTCTTTCCTCTTTAGCAGCTTCTGTGGCTTCTCAGCAATCTTGGGCTTCTTCTGAACAGGTGCAGCTTCTGCTTCTGATTGAGTCCTCTTTCTTGGTGTCTCTTCTACTACAACAGGCAATGGTTGCCTTGCTCTCTTTATAATATCTGCAGGAATAGGCTTTCCTTCTGCCTTGCAATCATCAATATATCTTACTATAATTTCCCTTGGTTCTTCAGCATAGAACAGAGGGTAATCATCTACAGGGGTTCTCTTCTGACTCAGTTCAGTAATGTTCAGCTTCTTGGGTGCTGTTGTGAGTTCTTCTACTATTATTAGTCTCTGAAGACTTTTGGCATTCAGAGGCTTTCCAAGAATGAATTCCAGTTCTTCTGTGACTCCAGCAGCATACAGAGCAGTTACAAGTCCATTTTCTGTTAGAAGATCTGAGATTAACCTTCCAAAAGGAATCCAGGTTCTGATCTTCTGACCTTTTTCTTTCACATATTCTCTAGAGGCATTTATATGATTCCATAAGTGCATAAAAAGAATATATGGAAGATCTACCTTGGTGCTCTGACTTAAGCAATACATAAAGTAGAGTTGTTCATTGTTGACATAGTTTGGAGAGTTTGTAGACTTTTTGTGATGAATGCATCCCATGAAAATCTTAGCCCAGATCTTGTAGTCAGGCTTCAGATCTTTGAACTTATTATAAGTTTGTCCAGCAGTCATCACTTCTTCATATACTTCATCCATATCAACACGCCCAGCTGGCAAGTGTGATACTCCATCTGTTTCCTCATATCCAATGAGTTTTCTAATCAGATCTTCTGTGATAATTATCTCTTTTCCCAGAACAGAAGATAAAATGAACTTAGGGAATACAGAAGCATGTATCTAGAATTCTTTTACCAAAAGGGGGTAGACTGGTCCAAAAAGTTTGTCAAAATACTTCACCCATCCTTGAGCATCTATAATGGAGCGAAATTCAAACCCATTCTCAGCCAGTGAATCAAATTTCACCATTGATTCACAGAGAACCTCCAGTTTTTCAACAGGTGTTAGCAATGTTCTCTTTGGAGGCGTATAAGGAGTTACACCCATATTAGCAGAAGTCACTGCAACCATGGTAGATTGAAACTGTGCAGCAGTTGATGATGAAGTTGCCATTGAAGATGAGTTTGTCAAACGCTTAGGGTTTTTGTGAAGAGAGAAGAGAAGACAGAAATGCATAAAAGGTTTAAGATGAGAAAAGTGTGAAAATGATGAGAGATGATGTATTTATACTAATCACTTAGGCATACAAACAGTCAGAAGAAAGCACGTTCACACAAATCATTTATTGAAAAAGAATAAAATCATTTCAAGCATTTATTGATTATGATAATTTGGGGGGAAAATCAAGATTTTCACTATTCAAACTTCACCTCAAACGTCTCTTCAGTAGTGTACACGCCACCTTTGCAGATTTGGAGTGACACGTGTTTGCTTGCATGTGTTTCTGAATTCTCTTGAGAAATGAAACGTTAGCCAACGTTCAGATCCTCTGAGGATTGTTAGTTCAGATTTTCACAAGAAAATAATTGAAGAAAATGAATAAGTAATCAGAAGAAATACTTCAGAGCATTAAGCATTATTGCATCTGTAAAATTTGCTTCTGACTAATATTATTCTGGACAAAAATCCATAGCAATATTTTTCAAAATAAATTTGAATTTATCTTCAACAAGGGGTTTTGTGAAAATATCTGTCCATTGATGATCTGTATCAACAAAGGCCAAATTTATGATTCCCTTCTGAACATAGTCTCTGATGAAATGATGCTTAATTTCTATATGTTTTGCCTTAGAGTGTAAAATGGGGTTTTTAGACAAACATATAGCAGAAGTATTATCACAGAAGATAGAAATGTTACTTTCAAATATCTGATAATCTTCTAGCTGACTTTTCATCCAGAGCATCTGCGTGCTACATCCAGCAGCAGCAATATATTCTGCCTCTGTGGTTGATAGTGCAATTGTGGGTTGCTTCTTGCTGTACCAAGAGATTAGATTTCTTCCTAGAAATTGACAACTTCCAGAAGTACTTTTCCTTTCCACTTTGTCTCCAGCGTAGTCAGCATCACAAAATCCAACTAATTTGAAATCATCAAATTTTCTGTAACACAAACCCACATTAGAAGTACCTTTCAGATACCTTAGAATCCTCTTGACAGCTGTCAAGTGTGATTCTCTAGGATCTGATTGGAATCTAGCACACAAGCATACACTGAACAATATGTCAGGTCTAGAAGCAGTTAAGTAAAGAAGAGATCCTATCATACCTCTGTAGAGTTTCTGATCTACTTTCTTACTTACCTCTTCCTTGCCAAGTGAGCTAGTTGGATGCATGGGAGTCTTTGCCAGCTTACTATCAGTCATGTTAAATTTCTTCAGAAGTTCTTTAACATATTTGGTCTGATGTATGTAAGTGCACTCTGGAGTTTGATTGACTTGAATTCCTAGAAAGAATCTCAGTTCTCCCATCATGCTCATTTCAAATTCTGCCTGCATACATTGAGCAAACTCCTTTCCCAACATAGTATTGGTAGATCCAAATATTATATCATCCACATAAATTTGACAAATTAGAAGATCTTTCTTAAATGATTTACAAAAGAGTGTTGTGTCCACTTTGCCTCTGATGAAATTTTTCTCCAGAAGAAAATTGCTCAATCTCTCATACCAAGCTCTGGGAGCTTGTTTTAAACCATATAGAGATTTCTTTAGTTTGAAAATATGATCTGGAAATTTTTCACTCTCAAAACCAGGAGGTTGGTGGACATAAACTTCTTCTTCTATAATACCATTTAGAAAGGCACTTTTAACATCCATCTGATACAGAGTGATGTTATTTTGTGCAGCAAATGAAATAAGAAGGCGTATAGATTCTAACCTTGCCACTGGAGCATAAGTTTCAGTGTAATCAATACCTTCTTGTTGACTGTACCCTTGAACAACAAGCCTTGCCTTATTTCTTTCAACTTCTCCTTTCTCATTTAGCTTATTTCTGAAGACCCATTTTGTTCCAATTATATTGAATCCTTTTGGTCTTTGAACTAAATCCCACACATCATTTCTGGTGAATTGATTTAACTCTTCTTGCATGGCAATAATCCAATCATTGTCTTGCAGAGCTTCATCTACAGAAGTTGGTTCAATTACTGACACCAGTCCAAATAATGATGCTTCAGATGATCTTAGAAAGGATCTTGTTCTGATGGGATCATCCTTCTTTCCAATAATAACATTCTCTGGATGAGAAGCTTTGATTCTGGAAGATGATCCTCTAATAGTTGATTCTTCAGAAATGTTTAAATTGTTCATCTGAGAAGTTAAAGGAATAGCATCTGGCGTTGCTTCTCGTTTCTTCACTTGAGCTTTGTCTGCCTCTGAGCCTTCAGAGTCTGTGAAGATTACTTCTCTATCTGCAGAGTTTTCAGACTGCTTTGACTTTTTATTTCCAAGCTTATCATCAAATCTAACATGAATAGATTCTTCCACAATCTGTGTCTCAGTGTTGTATACTCTGTAGCCTTTAGAGCGTTCAGAATATCCAAGCATGAAACACTTATGTGCTTTGGAATCAAACTTGTTCAGATTTTCTTTAGTATTTAGCATATAACAAATACATCCAAAAGGATGAAAATATGAAATGTTGGGCTTTCTGCTCTTCTACAGTTCATATGGAGTCTTCTCCAGAAGAGGTCTTACAGACACTCTGTTCTGAATGTAACAGGCTGTGTTAATTGCTTCTGCCCAAAAGTGTTTTGCCAGATTAGTCTCATTGATCATGGTTCTGGCCATTTCTTGCAGAGTTCTGTTTTTCCTCTCTACAACCCCATTTTGTTGTGGAGTTCTAGGACAGGAAAAATCATGAGTAATGCCATTTTCATTAAAATATTTTTCAAAATATTTATTTTCAAATTCACCACCATGATCACTTCTGACTTTTATAATTTTGAAATCTTTTTCATTCTGGACTTGTTTACAGAAGTCAAAGAACACAGAATGTGACTCATCCTTGTGTTTTAAGAACTTTACCCATGTCCATCTACTATAGTCATCAACAATGACTAATCCATACTTCTTGCCTCTGATGGATGCAGTTTTCACTGGTCTAAACAGATCAATATGAAGTAATTCTAGTGATCTGGAAGTAGAAACAACATTTTTTGATTTAAAAGATGATTTTGAAAACTTCCCTTTTTGACATGCTTCACAAAGAGCATCTGAGTTGAACTTCAGATTAGGAAGTCCTTTGACAAGATTAAGTTTATTAATCTGATATATACGTCTCATATTAATATGCCCCAATCTTCTGTGCCAGACCCATTGCTTTCATTAACAGACAAGAGGCATTTAACATTCTAAACCTTAAGTTCTGAAAGATTTATTTTATAAATGTTGTTTTTCCTCTTTCCACTAAATAGGATAGAGTCATCCTTCTGACTAATAGTTTTACAACATTTTTTATTAAAGGTAATATCATAACCATTGTCACTTAATTGACTTATGGACAATAAGTTATGCTTTAACCCTTCAACAAGTAAAACATTAGTAATAGATGGAAGTTTACCATTTCCAATGGTGCCAGATCCAATGATCTTGCCCTTTTGGTTCCCTCCAAATTTCACATCACCTCCATATCTAAGCTCTAGGCTTTGGAACATAGACCTTTCTCCTATCATGTGTCGTGAGCATCCAGAGTCCAGGTACCATGATTGGCGTCCTGACCTTGCTGCTAAGAACATCTGCAATAGGAATTGTAATACCCCAAATTTTACCCTTTCTTTTTATTTTTATTTTAAATTCTGATTAACTTAATAAATTAACCTTCTTTTTTTAAATCTTGTTTTTTTAACTAATAATAATTTAATTAAATTTTTTTTATAACTTTACTAATGTTTTTTATTAACTTTTTTTTTTCTATTTAGTTTATTTATTTAAATCATTTTAAGCTCTTCTTACTAACTTTTAGGATTTAGATTAAAATTTAATTTTTTTTCTTTTCTTTAAGAGTAAATTTTTTTTATAACCTTTTTTAAATTAATTTCTAACACATTTTTTAATCAAATTCTAATACCTCTTTTAAAATAAAAATCTAACTCCTTTTTAAAGTTAAATCTTTTTCTAACTTTTTAAAATTAAAACTTTTTTTCTAACTCCTCTTTAAAGTTAAATCTTTTTTTCTATTTTTTTTTTTAAAAAAAATCAAATCTTTTTTCTAACTATTTTAAAAGTTAAATCCTTTTTTTTTTCTACCTTTTAAAGTTAAATCTTTTTTCTAACTTTTTTAAAGTTAAATCTTTTTTTCTAACTCTTTTTAAAAATTAAATCTTTTTTTCTCTAACTTCTTTTTAAAATTAAATCTTTTTTTCTCTAACTTCTTTTTAAAATTAAATCTTTTTTTTTCTAACTATTTTAAAAATTAAATCTAACCTTTTTTTTATATAAATTAAATCTATCCTTTTTTTTAAAATTAAGATCTAAATTCCTTTTAAAATTAAATTCTAACAGTTTTTAAAATAATTCTAACATTTTTTAAAACCAACATTCAAATATTTTTTTTTTATTCTAACTCTTTTTTTTTTAAAACTCTAATTTTTATTTAACTTGAAACTCTAATCTTCTTTGCTAACTTTTTAAATTTAAATCTCAACACTTTTTTAATCTAATCCAATCTTAATGAATTCCAGATAGAGTTAAATCAAATCAATCAGATCAATCATCATCATAAGAAAATCAGATCTAAATATCAACATCACCATCATTGAATCAAATCTGAAATCATCATAAAAATTCATTCAAATCAAATCAGAGATTGAAAAAGATTGAGATATTCAAATTAAATCTGAGATTAAAAAAAAGATTTAAAAATCAAGTATAAAAGGGACGAAAATCATAACAAGAAGGGGAGAACTTTTTTCGTAAAATCCAAGCAAACTCCGTCAAAAATCGTCTAGCCTCAGGACAAAGCATCATCGGCCATCATCATTCCGTAAGGATCAAAAAAATATAATTACAATTTTTGTGTTGCTTTTCATGTTTTTCAGGAAAAAGAGATGAGGAAGACAAATCGGCGGCCATGCAAAAGAAGAAGAAGATAACATCCGTGAGAGGCAAACAAGAAGGAGAGGAACACACGCAAACTCAGAGAGCAGAGAGAAGAAGAGTGATGACCGGCCCAACCCTTTTTTTTTTATTATTGTTTTTCCATTTGTTATTTTATTTTGTTTATCTTTTTTTTAAAAAAAGAAGACCCTTTCTTTTTTATAACCAAAAACTTTTTTTCAAATTAATTAAAACTCTTTTTAAATAAAATAATCAAATGTTTTTTTTCAAATAATAAAACTTTTTTATAACTTTAAAGTAAAACGTGTTTTTTAACTAACATTAAGATTTTTTAAATTAAACCAATTGTTTTTTTTAATGATTAAATCTTTTTTTCAAAATATTATCACTAAAACTCCTTTTTTAGAATAATTAACCAAACTTTCACTTTTTTATTAATAAATTTTTTTTAAAACTCAAAACTCTTTTAATTAAAATTAATCTCTCTTTTCACAAATTTAAATCCTTGGTTAAAAAGACCATAAAAGTCCTCCAAAATTCATACGGTTTGTTTCTCGTTCAATTTTGATTTCGTTTTCGTCTAACCCCACATACTGACATTTTTGTTTGTTTTGTTTCTTGCAGCTATTATGTTCAATTTGAAACTTATTTTCGGTTTTATATTTAGCTATTATAATTGTAACTGCTTATGGGATGTAATTTTGCGAGACAATTGTCGCATTTATCTTTCCGCACTTTATTTTCTGCCGTTGTATGTATATTTAATTTCATCGCATCTTTATAATTAATTTCACTCCTCCGAAGGAATTAGGTCTAGCCGTTTGACCGCCGTGTCAATAGTCCATAAACCCTCACACATTCAAAATTACACCCTTACAAACCCTAATTTTCACAAATGCCTCGCCGTAGGCTAATTTACAATTTTATCCCTAGCATTAGGTCAAAGAGCCGTCGCGCTCATTTTAGGGTTTCCCGCCGCGGAATCCCTAATCTAATTTAACCCTAATTACAACTTAACATTTCAACGTAGAGATTTGGAGTTTCTACACTCCGCGTAAGCGTGTCCTTAAGACATGTTTATTCCCCTTGAGACCTTGATCACAGTCAAGAAGTCTTTAACCTCCCTTTTGAGGGGAACTACGATTACTCTGATTCCACTCCCGTAAGGATACGTAGGCACAAGATGCGATGTCTTGCCGAGTAAACTTAGAATTAACCCCTTAGGTTTATTTTCTCACTTTTAATCCTTTGTACATATACCTTAAGCAAATAAATAAAGCAAAAATAGTAAACATTTGAACAAAAGGTTCCTGTAGAGTACTACAGAAGTTTAGGGTGCTAATACCTTCCCTAAATTTAACCAACCCCCGAACCCTAGATCTTTCCCCGCATTGTGTTTACGATGCAAAAATAGGTTTTCCCTCTTTTGACCTTTTCCTTCGGATAAATCAAAGAGCGGTTGTGAATTGAATTGCGATTCAAACTAATTAATAGTTTGTGATCCTATTTCCACCGCAACAGAAAATGGCGACTTCACTGGGGACTCCTTTAACTTTTGAGGGTTATCCCTAACTTGTTCATATTTATTACTATCTGTGACATTATTCATTTGCATGTATATATTTGTGCTTTGATTGTGGGACTGTTCCTTGTGCTGTGAGATAGGTCCTACACCCGGATCTAGTGTACCTTAGGTAAATGGCAATAGACCAAGGAAACTGTACGACGTATATCGATACGGTTGATCTGGTGGCCATGGTTAGTGCGACTTCTTGGTTGGTGCTTATATTCCTTAAGTCAAGTTGAGGATAATATTGAGGCTGCCATATGTTGTCAACGCACTAACTGACTTTTAGAACCCTAGTTAACTCATCTTGGCCTTTAGAAAGTGGTGAGGTAACCGGCTTTGGTGCAGACTAAAGTTGGTTGACACTCGATACTACGCTCATTGAGATCTTAAACTTGGAGGGTTTTGGTTGGCAAGTAAGTTGCCTTCTGAACAACCATCCTTGTGAAAGATCAATGATATTGAGATCCCTTAGAACCTGGTTACTTTTGTAGGACAGGATGAACCATCTAACTTCAGGGGAGGGTACTTGCCTTTGAACCTCATGCAAGCCTTTAACCTAAGACTTTGTGTGTTTTCATGCATTGCATCCATAAAGCATCTCATCGCATTGTATTTCATGAAGTTCAAACATCATTTATGGATATTGCGGGATACCATAAATAAAAAAAATAGAATGAAAAAAACAAGAAAAAGATTTCTTTGGTACCCCACGACATTAGTAAATGTTTTGAATTCCATGAAATCTTCATTTACATTCACATTTTAGCATCATACTCTTGCATTACATGTGTCTCCCGATTTCTCACACTCGGTTCTCTCACCTTCCAGTTTCGTCACCCTGAGTTCTCGGCACCAATACAACACCAGAGCTCAAACTCGGAAAAGAATGGAGGATCAGGCAAAAGAGATTGATCGCCTTAGCAATGAACTCGAAGACCTTCGAGGGGGTATGGGGCGTATGATGGAATTGTTACATGTCATGAATGCTAAGATGGATACCCAGCCCACTGTTGTTTCTGAGATTACCGGCGTTACTGTGGACCCTCCACCAAGTGTGACCGTAGCAAGGGACCCACCTTATGGTCTCGCTCCGGGTTTTGTGCCTCCCCAAGCCACTGTTCCGATTAATCAACCTGTTCAGCAAGCCGTGCCCTTGTTTTCTGAAGTTTCTAAGGGGGCTCCTATCTTTGCACCACCTGTTGTACACACTCGTGCGCAACCGTACTTCAATGAGACAGCTTTTGATAATCTTGATGAGAATGTTGAGGGTTATGAGAAACATGATAAGCTTCGTGAGGAAGTAAACACTATCGTCCAGAGATTGAAAAAGGTAGAGGGTGATCAAATTTTTGGGACCGCTGCAAGGGATGTTTGTTTGGTCTCAGGTTTGGTTATTCCCCCGAAGTTCAAAACTCCGAACTTTGATCGTTATGAAGGTGCCACCTGTCCTAAGAGTCATTTGATCATGTATTATCGCAAAATGGCTGCCCATGTTGAGAATGATAAACTGATGATTCATTGCTTCCAAGACAGTTTGAAGGGTGCTTCCTCCAAGTGGTATTTAACTTTGGACCAATCCCGCGTTAAGAGCTTTCAAGATTTATCTGACGCTTTCATCAAACACTACAAGTACAATATGGATCTGGCTCCTGACAGAAGACAATTGCTGAGTATGTCACAAAAGAATTCTGAGTCATTCAAAGAGTATGCTCAAAGGTGGAGAGAGACTGCTTCGCAGGTAGAACCTCCTTTGACCGAGAAAGAGTTAGCTGATTGGTTTGTCGACACAGTCCGTCCAGAATTTTACGAGAGAATGGTGGGTAGTGTGACTTCAAATTTCTCCGACATCGTTGCTGTGGGTGTCAAGATTGAATTGGGTATGAAGAGTGGTAAAATGACAAATAATCATGGCGCTTCTAAAGATCAGCCGAAGAAACCTCCGTATAGCTCCCAGAAAAAGAAGGAGAGTGAGACTAATGCTATATCCTCTGGTAGACCAAGGGAACGCTTTTATCGACATCCGCAAGGTTATGCTCAACCTCAAGGGTACCCAGTCCAATATGCTCAACAACCCTATGTGGCAGCTATTACACCTTCTTTCAGTCAACAGGTTCCCATGTATCAACCTATGCAACAACCTCCTGTTTATCCGCCTCCTGTCAACTACCTACAGGCACCCAATACTCCTGCTCCTCAACAGCCAAAGAGTCCGGCTCCTCGCCAGAATATGCCGAATAGAAGAACGTATAAGCCTTGTCCGCCGATTCCAATGACTTTTACCGAGTTGTATCCCTCTTTGGTCAAGCAGGGTCTCATCACTACTCGGGCTTTGGGTCCGCCTCCTAATCCTCTACCCGCCAATTACAACGCCGCTGCTCATTGTTTATTTCATGAGGGTGCGCCTGGCCATGATCTGGAGAATTGTTATGCTCTCAAAAATATTGTCAGGGATTTATTGGAAAAGAAGATTTTGTCATTCGAAGATCCTCAACCAAATGTTAAGAAGAACCCTTTTCCTAACCATGAGAGTGTCAATGCCATTAGTGCTGATTCAGAGGAAGGTTATGCCCTTGATATTGAACAGATTAAGACTCCTCTCAAAATGTTCCATTCGAAACTGTTTGAAGTTGGTTTGGTAGATACTTCCCACGTTGCATGCGTAAGTTGTGAAGCCAGTATTAAGGGTTGCATGTTGGTTCAGAATGATGTGCAGAGGTTAATTAATGAGGGTGTTTTACAAGTGACAAGCCAAGCCAAGAAGGATGTAGTCGCTGTGGTTGAGCCTGTCTTCCATCAGCCTGAATCAAAGGGTAAGGTACCAGTGTTTAATTTATCAGGGGTAGGCTCCGCCAACCTCGTGTTCGATATACCAAGGTCGTATATCCCTGAAGTGAATCAGCCTAAGCCTATAGTTATTCGAAGACCGAGTCCGTTTCCTTTCAGTGATCCTAAAGTCGTGCCTTGGAAATACGACGTGACGATGATTGACAAGGAGTCTGGGAAAGTTATTCCAAATGAAGAGGTTAAGGACACTGTGACCAATATCGCAGAGGCAAGCAGGATGACTCGCAGTGGCCGTGTGTATACTCCCCGTTCTAATGAGGTTCCACCTAAGGAGACCACTAATATCCCAGTGGCCGTCAAAAACAAAGGTAAGGGAGCTGTTACGAATGATGAAGATACTGAGTTTTTGAGGATCATCAAGAAAAGTGACTATAAAGTTATCGATCAACTTCATCAGACTCCTTCCAAGATTTCGATTTTATCTCTGTTGATGAGTTCACCCGCTCATAGGATGGCCTTGCAGAAAGTTTTGACTCAAGCACATGTGGATCAGGATATCAGCACCAGTCGGTTTGATAGTGTGATCGCCAATTTGACCGCATGTAACACCCTCAGTTTCAGCAATGAAGAGTTACCGAAGGAGGGTCCGAACCATAATCGTGCTTTACATATATCGGTAAAATGTCAAGAGGACAATTTAGCGAGAGTGCTAGTGGACACCGGCTCTTCTCTGAATGTTCTACCCAAGAGGGTTCTTGATAAGTTGGCTTGTAAAGAGACTGTGTTGAAGCCTACTCCTTTGGTTGTCAAGGCTTTCGACGGCTCTCGCCGATCGGTAATGGGGGAGGTTGAGCTTCCCATCCTGATTGGTCCGCAAGTTTTTAATATCACGTTTCAAGTCATGGACATTAATCCCAACTACAGTTGTTTACTCGGAAGGCCGTGGATTCATGTCGCTGGGGCAGTGACCTCAACGTTACATCAAAAGATGAAGTTCGTGATCGATGGAAAGTTGGTTATTATACACGGTGAGGAGGATCTGATGGTCAGCAACCTGTCCTCTTTCCGTTACATCGAGGCCGATGAGAATGCTGTAGACATTTCCTTTCAAGCACTTGAGATCGCCAATGCTGTTCTGCTGGAGGTCGAAGAGACAGTGGGTCAGGGTAATCCATCTTTTGCATCTCTGAAGAGTACCAAAGCAACAATTGACAGGGGCATTCCTGAAGGCTGGGGAGAGGTAATTGATGTCAAGACCAAGACTGATCGCTCTGGGTTGGGTTACAAACCAACTCAGAATGGAGCTGCCACGACTGTCGAAGGGCGTCCGAAGGTTATCCAAGAAGTATTTGTCAGCAGAGGTTTCCAAGTCAATGCCATCAGCGACTGTGAAGAAAATGAAGAGCTGAGCAACCTGGTGTTTAAGGGTGATGCAGTTTTGAACAACTGGGAGGCCGTAGAGATCCCTGTTATTTTTCCCTTGTCAAAGTAATTGTTTTTTAAAGTTTCATTTACATTTTCAAATAAAAATCTGTAGCTCTGCCCAAGGCTATAGGATCGTTTTGTCGGGCCACCTTTCATTTCTAAAAAGATATTAATAAAAAGCATTTTGTTCAATTCCACTTTGGTTCATTTGCGTTTTTCGTTTTCACCTTTAAAAATAAAATTGGCAACCTTTCTTCCAAAAAAAATAATAATAAAAAAACAGCATTTCATTCTTACATGTCTTCGAGCATTTTAATTAAGTAAGCCTTCCATCATGCAGAGATATCGTAAACCTTGTTGGATCCAATGACTTTACTGACACTCCTGACTGGGATGCACCCATCAATCAAGCTGAGGACGAGGGTGAAGAAGATTTTGAAGTACCCGCGGAACTGACAAGATTGATTGAATACGAGTACACAGAGCTTCAACCGCATAAAGAGCAGGTGGACTTAATTAATCTCGGTACAGATGAGAGCAAGAAAGAGGTCAAGATTGGTGCAATGCTTGGGACGGAGATTAGGCCGAGGTTGATTGAGTTGTTAAAAGAGTATATTGATGTGTTCGCGTGGTCGTATCAAGATATGCCGGGCCTAGACACGGATATTGTTGTTCACAAGTTGCCGCTTAAGCCAGATTGTCCGCCTATCAAACAAAAGCTTCGAAGAACGAGACCCGACATGGCTTTGAAGATTCGAGATGAGGTTAAAAAGCAGTTGGATGCAGGTTTCTTGGCAGTCGCGAAGTATCCAGATTGGGTTGCCAACATTGTGCCAGTGCCCAAGAAGGACGGTAAGGTTAGGATGTGTGTAGACTACAGGGATCTGAACAAAGCAAGTCCAAAGGACGACTTCCCACTGCCACATATTGATACACTTGTAGACAATACAGCCAGTTTTGCGTTGTTTTCATTTATGGATGGTTTCTCTGGCTATAATCAGATCAAGATGGATCCCGATGATCGAGAGAAGACTACTTTCATTACTCCTTGGGGAACCTTCTGCTACAAAGTCATGCCTTTCGGTTTAAAGAATGCAGGGGCAACTTACCAACGTGCTATGACCACTCTTTTTCATGATATGATGCACAAAGAAATTGAGGTGTATGTGGACGATATGATAGCCAAATCTCAGAGTGAAGAGGAGCATTTAGACCATTTGGTGAAGCTGTTTGAACGACTCAGGAAATACCAGTTGAAATTGAATCCTGCAAAATGTACCTTCGGTGTCAGATCCGGAAAATTGCTTGGTTTCATTGTTAGCCAGCGAGGGATTGAGGTGGATCCTGACAAAGTCCGAGCCATTCAAGATATGCCGGCTCCGCGAACCGAGACGCAAGTTAGGGGTTTTCTGGGACGTCTGAATTACATTTCCAGGTTTATCTTTAATATGACCGCTACTTGTGAGCCGATATTCAAGTTGCTTTGCAAGGGGCAGACAGTTGAGTGGAACCCTGATTGTCAGAAAGCGTTCGAGAAGATTAAGGGTTATTTGCAAGATCCCCCTATTCTGATCCCGCCCGTACCTGGAAGACCGTTGTTTATGTACCTTACTGTCCTCGAGAAGTCTATGGGTTGTGTGCTTGGGCAACATGATGAGACTGGGAAAAAGGAACATGCGATTTATTACCTGAGCAAGAAGTTTACCGATTGCGAAAACAGATACTCACCATTAGAGAAAACTTGTTGTGCATTGGCATGGGCCGCTAAGCGCCTTCGGCAGTATATGGTCTGTCATACCACGTTATTGATTTCTAAAATGGATCCGATCAAGTATATTTTTGAAAAACCTGCTCAAACCGGGAGGCTAGCCCGTTGGCACATGTTGTTATCCGAATATGACATCCAGTATGTATCCCAGAAGGCGATTAAGGGTAGTATCTTATCTGATTACCTTGCAGATCAGCCAGTTGAAGATTATGAACCTCTTAAGTTCGATTTTCCCGATGAGGATATCCTGTTGATTAAAAGAGATTGTGAAGAGCCAGATCCGAGCGAAGGTCCAGAACCAGGTCTTTGGTGGAAGATGATGTTTGATGGTTCCTCGAATTTCAATGGGCATGGTATAGGCGCCGTTTTGATGAACCCAAAGGGTGGATTCACTCCATTTACAGCAAGGTTGGACTTTGAGTGTACTAATAACGTCGCAGAGTATGAAGCGTGTATCCTCGGCCTCGAAGCAGCAATTCACCTCCGAATCAAACTTCTTAAAGTAAGTGGTGACTCAGCCTTGGTTATTTACCAAGTACAGGGCAAATGGGAAACGAAGAATGAGAAGTTAATCCCTTATAAAGACTATATTATTGAGCTGATCAAGTATTTCGACGAGATAGAGTTCGAGCATGTTCCTAGATCCGAGAATCACGTAGCTGACGCATTAGCCATGTTAGCATCCATGTGGAAAGTTAAGTTTGTTAATGAAGCACCTCTTATCCATATTGAGCGCAAGGTTGAGCCCGCTTATTGTCAGATGGTCGAAGAAGTTGAGGTGGATGAAAAGCCTTGGTTTCATGATATCAAGAACTACCTCGCCAAGCAGGAGTATCCCGATGGTGCTACTGGTCTGGACAAAAAGACGTTGAGAAGATTGGCGTCCAAATTCTTTATCAGTAATGGTGTGTTGTACAAGAGAAATCACGACATGGTCCTGCTCAGATGTGTTGATAAACGGGAAGCGGACATGTTACTACAGGAAATTCATGAGGGGACCTTCGGAACCCATGCCAATGGTTATGCTATGTCCAAGAAGATGTTAAGGGCTGGGTATTATTGGCTAACCATGGAAGCTGACTGCATCCAATACGCTAGGAAATGCCATAAGTGCCAAATTTATGCTGATAAAATGCACGTACCTCCGTCACCGTTGAATGTTTTGTCTTCACCATGGTCGTTCTCTATGTGGGGCATCGACATGATTGGGGCAATTGAGCCGAAAGCTTCTAATGGACATCGTTTTATCCTTGTTGCCATTGATTATTTCACCAAGTGGGTAGAGGCTGCCTCCTACACTAACGTGACCAAGCAAGTGGTTACCCGATTCATCAGAAAAGAGATTATCTGCCGTTATGGAGTCCCAAGCCGGATAATAACTGACAATGGCACCAATCTGAATAATAAGACTATGAAAGAGTTGTGTGATAACTTCAAGATCACTCACCACAATTCTTCTCCGTACCGTCCTAAGATGAATGGGGCCGTTGAAGCTGCGAATAAGAATATCAAGAAGATCCTGCAAAAGATGGTTGTGACTTACAAGGATTGGCATGAGATGTTACCGTTTGCTTTGCATGGATATAGAACCTCGGTGAGAACTTCGACAGGGGCAACACCTTTCTCACTGGTATATGGAATGGACGCCGTGCTCCCCATCGAAGTAGAGATACCTTCTTTAAGAGTGTTAATGGAGGCTGAACTTGAGGAAGCTGAGTGGGTTCAAGACAGATTGGATCAGTTGAATCTCATTGACGAGAAGCGTTTGACAGCCATGTGCCATGGGCAATTATATCAGAAACGGATGAAAAGAGCGTTTGATAAGAAGATCCGTATCCGTGAGTTCCGCCAAGGAGAGCTCGTACTCAAAAAGATCTTGCCAGTACACAAAGATATGCGTGGAAAGTGGATGCCCAATTATGAAGGCCCGTTTGTTGTAAAGACCGTTTTCTCCGGAGGGTCTCTAATACTTACGACAATGGACGGTGAAGAACTAGCACATCCCGTGAATTCTGATGCAGTCCGAAAATATTATGCCTAAAAACCCGCTAAGTCGAAAACCTGCAAAAGGCGACTTAGGCAAAAGTAAGGGTTGAAAAAAAGAAAAAAGAAATAATAACAAAAGCTCGCTAGGTTGAAAACCCGAAAGGGCGGCTTAGGCAAAAAAGAGCGTCCCGGTGGATTGAAAACCCGAAAGGGCGGTCCAGGCAAAAGTTAGGGACAGAGGCATTTCATTGCATCAGAAGACACACTTTCCGCATGAGAGCCATGTTTCAGCTCTTTCACCCTTGCCCAAAGCAGGATTCTGGATTAGTCTTAGTTAGTAGTGTCAGTAGGTGTCGTTGGATTCGATGTAACCTTTTTTCCCATGTTGCCAATTTCAAAATGTAATCATCTGTGGAGCTATGCCTTCAGCAAGCAGCCACCCTTTAATAAAAGATACCATCTCGTTACTTACATTCTTTGGTGCATTGCTCTTTGCTTTCTATTGTTATGCAAAATGCGTTTATTCTTAAAATTTGAAAATGAAAGGTGCATTGTAGATTTTTCAAAACTGTTTTTCAAAAAAACAAACAAATTTGAAATGTAATAAATTACTTTGACTAGTGGAAATTCCGACAGGATCTCTTCATTCCCCGGAAATATCATTATTGCAGAAACACTTTCAAACCATTGCCCAGTGATAGTCCCTAGAGAGACTATAAGCTGACAACCTTTTCTTGGGTAACTCAAAAGTGTCCCTCAGGTTTTCTTCTCCCCATGTGAAGACGTGATACTGTACACCACAAGCAGATTACCTTCTCCCCAGAGAATTCCAAACTTTAAAACCAGACTTGGTTCTACCATTGATCTTTCTTACCCATGATTGACGTATTGGTTGCAGAGAACGCAGGGTATTTCCGTCGAGATGTTTATTTCATCTCTCGTCCCGTCTCTAGTCTGTTTCGTCAGTATACGCAAGGGCATAAGCATCACATGCCTATTTCATTTCATATTCATTACATACTCATTACATACTCATTTCATAACATCTTGCATAGTTACATACATAGACATCAACATACATTCATATTAACATATCCATTAACATACGCGATAACATGCACAGGTTCATCGTGTCTCCATCATTGGTCGTTACCACCGAGTAATTGGGGTTTGTCCATTCTCTCCAAATAGATTGTCAGCCCTAAGCATAAAATGCTTACTTGTTTCCAGTTTCCCCACAGAGCTCGATCCTCGTGGATGACGGTTACTTCAGTTATCTTTCCTCACTAGGATAAGATATTTACCCTCCGAGATCATTCCCTCGATGGAGTCTTGATTACCAGTCTTCTTTCTAGCTCGATCCTAGATTGAATCTCAGTCATGTCGGTAGTCAAGCCCAACCGGACGTGCATTTATTTTGCACCATCTAAAGGTTTTCACCATACCATGACAGATACGCGACTATCTCGCTTGAGAAGTTTATCACTGTACCCGGACGTGCATTTATTTTGCACTATCTTTCAAGAAAATCAACTACAATCCTTTACAGATACACGCCAGTTCACGCCTGGAAAATATATCAGTACAACACTTTACAATCCTACATGTTACAACCTTTTACACTTTACATCTTACAGCATCAACACACGACATTTCTCACCTAAGAAGTCGATCATATCCTCGTTATGACTCGCAGCAAATGGCCATCTCCATGGAGCAGTTGGGCTTCCATTTACCTGCCGTCTTGAGGTTTGAACCAAATCGTATTCAGGAGAGCACGATCTTGAGTTACGGGGAGGTTTGAGCAGTTTCATATTCAGGAGAGCACGATTCTGAGCATGAAGAAGTTCATTTATCCTTTAGTAAAAGAAGGAGCGGAATCATATTCAGGAGAGCACGATTCTGAGTTATGAGGAAGTTCAGTTGGCCGTTTTTCAGGAGAGCACGATTCTGAAGAATGAAGAAATTTCAGGAGCCGAATCATATTCAGGAGAGCACGATTCTGAGTTATGAGGAAGTTCGATTATCCAGTTTCATATTCAGGAGAGCACGATTCTGAAATATGAAGAAATTCAGTCATCCAGTATCATATTCGGGAGAGCACGATTCTGAAATATGAAGAAATTCAGTCATCCAGTATCATATTCAGGAGAGCACGATTCTGAAATATGAAGAAGTTCAGTTTACCCGTTTTATGCTCAGGAGAGCACGATCTTGAAGCATGAAGAAGTTTATTTATCCTTCAGTAAGAGAAAACTCAGAATCGCATTCCAGGCGCCGACCTTAAAATGCGAGAAGATTTATCAGATAAGCAGCATCCTCTTTATTTGAGTGCTTATCCATTTTGGCACATAAGTCCCTTCCAACGATGAGTGACAGTTCTCCCGCGAGAAGCTTATCAGGGCACTTCCCATCAAAGTCCATTTATTTTGGCGTACAGTCAGTTTTTTACCCTGTATATTTGCTACGGAGTTCCGAAAAGTCCGTTTGATCCTGTCACGAGGGGTAGTCTACAGAAGCTTGGATGTTATTCTTTGCTCAATGCTCCAGCATTCTGTAATCGATCTTACAGTCGTACATGATTCAGTTTTACTTTTAGATTCCCCAGTGGAGGTCGTCTCATAGGTGCCATCTCCATTTGAGAATCCCGTTCCTGTTCTAAAAATGACAATTGGTCGTGTTCGCACCAGTTGACCATCATTTTAGAATTCCCCGGTGTTGTACTGTGTCCCAGCGCGTCGTTTTCCCCAGTGTGTTCTTCTCGTAGCGTATGTCCCTGTGTCGTCGTATTCGTCAGCATTTTCGCAATTCATCATTCCAGCATACGCATCATATCATTGTCTGCATTAGTCTGTTCTCGTTTTGTCTATAGCATTGCATATCGCCACATATAAGGGCAAAATTTTCGGTTATCTATATTTAAATCCCTCCACCATGATTCCTCGAGTCTCCGCCACTCAAATCATCCGGTGTAGCTATTTAAATAGGGGCAACTGTAATACCCCAAATTTTACCCTTTCTTTTTATTTTTATTTTAAATTCTGATTAACTTAATAAATTAACCTTCTTTTTTTAAATCTTGTTTTTTTAACTAATAATAATTTAATTAAATTTTTTTTATAACTTTACTAATGTTTTTTATTAACTTTTTTTTTTCTATTTAGTTTATTTATTTAAATCATTTTAAGCTCTTCTTACTAACTTTTAGGATTTAGATTAAAATTTAATTTTTTTTCTTTTCTTTAAGAGTAAATTTTTTTTATAACCTTTTTTAAATTAATTTCTAACACATTTTTTAATCAAATTCTAATACCTCTTTTAAAATAAAAATCTAACTCCTTTTTAAAGTTAAATCTTTTTCTAACTTTTTAAAATTAAAACTTTTTTTCTAACTCCTCTTTAAAGTTAAATCTTTTTTTCTATTTTTTTTTTAAAAAAATCAAATCTTTTTTCTAACTATTTTAAAAGTTAAATCCTTTTTTTTTTCTACCTTTTAAAGTTAAATCTTTTTTCTAACTTTTTTAAAGTTAAATCTTTTTTTCTAACTCTTTTTAAAAATTAAATCTTTTTTTCTCTAACTTCTTTTTAAAATTAAATCTTTTTTTCTCTAACTTCTTTTTAAAATTAAATCTTTTTTTTTCTAACTATTTTAAAAATTAAATCTAACCTTTTTTTTATATAAATTAAATCTATCCTTTTTTTTAAAATTAAGATCTAAATTCCTTTTAAAATTAAATTCTAACAGTTTTTAAAATAATTCTAACATTTTTTAAAACCAACATTCAAATATTTTTTTTTTATTCTAACTCATTTTTTTTTAAAACTCTAATTTTTATTTAACTTGAAACTCTAATCTTCTTTGCTAACTTTTTAAATTTAAATCTCAACACTTTTTTAATCTAATCCAATCTTAATGAATTCCAGATAGAGTTAAATCAAATCAATCAGATCAATCATCATCATAAGAAAATCAGATCTAAATATCAACATCACCATCATTGAATCAAATCTGAAATCATCATAAAAATTCATTCAAATCAAATCAGAGATTGAAAAAGATTGAGATATTCAAATTAAATCTGAGATTAAAAAAAAAGATTTAAAAATCAAGTATAAAAGGGACGAAAATCATAACAAGAAGGGGAGAACTTTTTTCGTAAAATCCAAGCAAACTCCGTCAAAAATCGTCTAGCCTCAGGACAAAGCATCATCGGCCATCATCATTCCGTAAGGATCAAAAAAATATAATTACAATTTTTGTGTTGCTTTTCATGTTTTTCAGGAAAAAGAGATGAGGAAGACAAATCGGCGGCCATGCAAAAGAAGAAGAAGATAACATCCGTGAGAGGCAAACAAGAAGGAGAGGAACACACGCAAACTCAGAGAGCAGAGAGAAGAAGAGTGATGACCGGCCCAACCCTTTTTTTTATTATTGTTTTTCCATTTGTTATTTTATTTTGTTTATCTTTTTTTTAAAAAAAGAAGACCCTTTCTTTTTTATAACCAAAAACTTTTTTTCAAATTAATTAAAACTCTTTTTAAATAAAATAATCAAATGTTTTTTTTCAAATAATAAAACTTTTTTATAACTTTAAAGTAAAACGTGTTTTTTAACTAACATTAAGATTTTTTAAATTAAACCAATTGTTTTTTTTAATGATTAAATCTTTTTTTCAAAATATTATCACTAAAACTCCTTTTTTAGAATAATTAACCAAACTTTCACTTTTTTATTAATAAATTTTTTTTAAAACTCAAAACTCTTTTAATTAAAATTAATCTCTCTTTTCACAAATTTAAATCCTTGGTTAAAAAGACCATAAAAGTCCTCCAAAATTCATACGGTTTGTTTCTCGTTCAATTTTGATTTCGTTTTCGTCTAACCCCACATACTGACATTTTTGTTTGTTTTGTTTCTTGCAGCTATTATGTTCAATTTGAAACTTATTTTCGGTTTTATATTTAGCTATTATAATTGTAACTGCTTATGGGATGTAATTTTGCGAGACAATTGTCGCATTTATCTTTCCGCACTTTATTTTCTGCCGTTGTATGTATATTTAATTTCATCGCATCTTTATAATTAATTTCACTCCTCCGAAGGAATTAGGTCTAGCCGTTTGACCGCCGTGTCAATAGTCCATAAACCCTCACACATTCAAAATTACACCCTTACAAACCCTAATTTTCACAAATGCCTCGCCGTAGGCTAATTTACAATTTTATCCCTAGCATTAGGTCAAAGAGCCGTCGCGCTCATTTTAGGGTTTCCCGCCACGGAATCCCTAATCTAATTTAACCCTAATTACAACTTAACATTTCAACGTAGAGATTTGGAGTTTCTACACTCCGCGTAAGCGTGTCCTTAAGACATGTTTATTCCCCTTGAGACCTTGATCACAGTCAAGAAGTCTTTAACCTCCCTTTTGAGGGGAACTACGATTACTCTGATTCCACTCCCGTAAGGATACGTAGGCACAAGATGCGATGTCTTGCCGAGTAAACTTAGAATTAACCCCTTAGGTTTATTTTCTCACTTTTAATCCTTTGTACATATACCTTAAGCAAATAAATAAAGCAAAAATAGTAAACATTTGAACAAAAGGTTCCTGTAGAGTACTACAGAAGTTTAGGGTGCTAATACCTTCCCTAAATTTAACCAACCCCCGAACCCTAGATCTTTCCCCGCATTGTGTTTACGATGCAAAAATAGGTTTTCCCTCTTTTGACCTTTTCCTTCGGATAAATCAAAGAGCGGTTGTGAATTGAATTGCGATTCAAACTAATTAATAGTTTGTGATCCTATTTCCACCGCAACAGGAATTATTTTACTTTTAGGTACCCAGATCTTCTTGGGTCCTTTAGGGTTAGTTGTTCTGAAGGTTTGTCTAAACTTCTGTTTTTCAACATAAGGTTTATTCTGACTAGCCTTAAATTTAAACACATGAATATTCTTTTTAGAGCGTGTTTGTTCAATATCATTCAAGTGACCAAATTTAAAGTGTCAATATAAAGGAGTTTTCTTGATGATAATTTTATCAACAGGTTTTGGATTTAAATCCTTTCTAGAGGAGGATTCATATCCAATTCCTTTTCTATTATTTCTGCTAACTCCATAGATCATAGAAGCCATTTTGCTTCTGTCTATGCTTTTCGCAAGAAACTTCTGAAAGCTATAATCATATTTTTCCAAAATATTTTTGCATTCAGATTCAGTTTCAGAATCAGAGTTTTGTTGAGCTAATTCAAAATCATTTTTCAATTTTAAGTTCTTTTTATTTAGCTCAGCTACTTCTGATTTGAGAATATTATTCTCAGATACAAGATTGTTTTGACGCTTCTTGTATTTGAGCTTAATATTGTTATAGCTTTTCAGAACTTCTGATAACACTTTGATAAGTTCTTCTTTAGTGAGTTTAGCCATTACCTCTTCAGCGTCAGAGTCAGATTCAGAGTCAGATTCAGATCCTGAAGTTCCTTCCTCCTGATCTTCTATGTCTGCCATCAAGGCTACACTGCACATTCTTCTTCTGACTCAGATTCAGATTCAGATGTATCTGAATCATCCCAGGTGCCCATCAGAACCTTTTTCTTCTTATCAAATTTTCTTTTAGGCTTTTCTTTCAGCACCTTTGGACATTCATTTTTGTAATGTCCAGGTTCTTTACATTCATAACAGACAACCTCCTTTTTGCCAGATCTTCTGTGTCCAGAAGATTCTTTTCTTTGGTCGGGCTTCCTGAAGTTTCTGAACTTCTTTCCTTTATGCTTCCAGAGTTTGTTTATTCTTCTGGACAACATGGATAGTTCATCTTCATCTTCAGATGAGGATTCTTCAGAGCTTTCCTCTATTACCTGCAATGCTTTAGCAGATTTATTAGATTTTAAAGCAATAGATTTACCTTTCTTTTGAGGTTCATCTTCCTCAAGTTCAATTTCATGACTTCTTAGTGAACTGATCAGTTCCTCCAAGGAGATCTTGTTCAGATCTTTAGCCATTTTCAGCGCTATCACCATAGGTCTCCATCTGGTAGGTAAGCTTCTGATGATCTTTTTCACATGATCAGCAGTAGATTATCCTTTATCCAGAACCTTTAGTCCAGTTGTAAGTATTTGAAATCTGGAGAACATAGCTTCAACAGATTCAGAGTCTTCCATCTTGAAGGCTTCATACTTCTGGATCAGAGCCAAAGCCTTTGTTTCCTTGACTTGAGAGTTTCCCTCATGAGTCATCTTTAAGGATTCAAACATGTCAAATGCAGTTTCCCTGTTTGTAATTTTTTCATACTCAGTGTGAGATATTGCATTCAACAATATTGTTCTGGCCTTGTGGTGATTTCTAAAGTCTTTCTTCTGAGCATCTGTCATAGATTTTCTGTCTATTTTCTTGCCATTCCCATCAGTGGGATGAACATATCCATCTATGACCAGATCCCATAAATCAGCATCATATCCAAGGAAAAAACTTTCAATCCTGTCTTTCCAATAATCAAATTTCTCCCCATCAAACATAGGGGGTTTGATGCTGATTCTATCCCTTTCTTCATATTTGTTGTTAATATTAGACATTGTATTATCAGCCATAGTAACAACCAAATATATATATCAAAGTATTTCTCACTGGATCTTTACTGTCACTGTTAAGTGGTAGCACACACAGAACCGGAGCTCTGATGCCAACTGAAGGTGAGAAAATACTTAGAAGGGGGGGTTGAATAAGTATGAAGATTAAAACTTAGAAATAAAAATTCAAGTATTTTTATCCTGGTTCGTTGAACTCAACTACTCCAGTCCACCCTTCCTAGAGTGATTTGCCTTTATCAATCAAGGACTTAATCCACTATTTAATCAACTGATTACAATAGTTAACACTTAGAACAACTGTTCAAAGTCTTCTCAAGAACTACTGATCCTAACTGGATCTTCTTAAGGTTTACAATCAAATGTAATACAAATACAAGTGTTTAAATTGCTTCTAGAAAGCTTTATCACAACTGTGATTTTTCACTTAAATATTAAGAACAAAGAAATTAATTCTTGAAAGAATGTGAATAGTATGAGAGCTTTGAATATTGATTTCTTTTGGATAAAACGTCAAGTGAAGAAGATGGGTGAAGACTTGCTTTTATAGGCAGCTGATCCAAGGTGAGCTTCACGTTGAGAAGAGTGTCCAAAAGGCCTGAGCCTTTTTGTCTTCACATCAAGTGACCTTTCCTAGAAGAAGAAAGCATAGATAAATCCTTTTTGTCTGTGTTCTTGTGTCTAGCATAAATAAGGAAAGAGTCGTTTGGATCATTCCAATGGATATAATCTTTGAATAAATCTTCTTCAATTTTCAGCAAATTTCATCAGAGTCTAATTTGATCAGAGCCTTCTGATGTTGATCAGAGATTTGCTGAATTAGAGTCTTCTACAGCAGGTGTGCTTTTAGCGTGTTTAAGATCAGAGCATATTTGAGTCAGATCCTCAGTACTGGCAACTTTAGTACTTTCAAAATCTTCTGTAGTAACTATGCTTTGAAAACTCTTCATACAGAATTCTTCTTTGGTTCAGATGCTTCTGACTTGCTTCAGATTCTTCTGGAGCTTCTAATTCAGATCCTTCTGGAGCTTCTGCTTCATAATCTTCTGGAGGCTACGCTCAGGATCTTCTGTTGGCAGCAATCAGAATCTTCTAATGGATGCATCTGGCGCTTCAGAGTCTAGCAAATTTCTTATGTTCAATTCTGATTTGCTTCTGGAGTGTTAATTCCTTTACTATCTGCAGTAAAAACTCTCAAGCAAATTTTAGAGTATATAATTCTTAATTACAAAATTTCATAATAGTTATCATCAAAACATAGAGATATTATTAAGAACCAATATGTGTTATAACAGTATATTCCTAATTCATCTCATGTGATTCAAGTGAACGATAAGTTAGAGAGAAATTGACCATTGAGGCACCTCCCTTGAGAGTAGAGGATCGTGAAGTGAAGCACTTGAGATGCAAAGATATTGCGCTGGTGAAGGTGGTATGGGAAGCACAAGTTGGTGGAAACATGAAGTGGGAGATGGAGAGTCATATGAGGATGTCCTATCCGACTTTGTTTCCTTCAGGTAATTTTCGAGGGCGAAAATTCTATAAGTGAGTGAGAGTTGTAACACCCCAAAATTTGATTAATTTATTTAATCAAATTATTCTTATTTTATTTAATTAATTATTAGTTGGTAAGTTTTTAATTAAATATGTATAGTGAGTTGTATGTGTATGAGGGGCATTGTTGGTGGGGGGGGGGGGGGGTAGTGATAACATTGGCGAGGTAGTAGAAGAGTTAGAATAATTAAAATAATTAGAATTGATATTATTTTTAATTAATTAATTAAATAAGAAAATAATGAGAATTAGTGGATTGGGGGGCTGAATTGACAAAAAGAAAAATAAAGGGAATAAGGAGAGAGAAGGAATAATACGAAGGGAGGAAAATATAATTATTAAGAAATTGAAATAATTAGATTTTTAGAATAAAAAGAGGTTAGAGTAATCTAGAGCAGTCAATACGTGAAATCATAATTTTTGTGAGAAGGAGCAATAATAAGGCTAGGGCTCGAGGAAGGAAGAACACAAATCACAAACCTTGATCAATTCAGAATTTTGCAAGGAATCTAAGGTAGGGGAAGGGTTTTGATATGGGTGTTTGGTATAAAAGGGTAGAGAAGAAAGACCTTTACTCTCATTAGGATTGTGTAAATTCTGTTTGATTTGTTGTTGTTGTGAGATAACCTGAAAAGTTGATTATTGATTATGTTATTATATGATTGTTTGTGACTAAATTCGTGTTGCATTCTTTTATTTACGAGTATGTAAATTTCTGCGATTGTTGGAAAATTAGAAGGTTTGAACAAGAGTATGAATTTGATGAAAGTGATGAATGAATTGTATGTCGAATTGCTATGATCCACGACTTGATATGTTTGCTATAACATGTTTGATTGTGATGGTATTCTTATAGGTTGTTCAATTCATGTTAAGGTGTGTTTGAATGTTATAATGAGGATTATGATGATGTATGTGTGATAATGGATGAATAGGATCAAGTTCATGTGAGAAAATTGAGAACTTTTACATGTTGGGCTTGTGTCAATCGATTGCACGCGTGTTGTTTTAGAAAAATATTAGAATTTTCACTATGACAATCGATTAATGTTGGGAATTAATCGATTGCATGCACCCTAAAAGTGAAAAATTAGAAAGGCAGTGTGTAAATGGATTTAGTGTCAATCTATTGATGCTAGCCTATTTTTAAAATTTTTCTAAACTGAACCATTTTTTATTACCCGACAAGTTTTGTCGTAACTTTAATTTCGTAAGTTCAAATGGGGTGTGGTTTGAAGTGTTAGAAATCTAACGCGTATGACTATCCCATAGTGATGAATTAAGAAGCTAGATATGTGCTAGAAATTATGAAAACTAGTAATTTTACTGGTTAGACACTAATTAGCAATAACGAACAAATGATTAATCGATGCAATTGAATGAGCTAATGATGAATTGATGTTAAGATGATTTAACATGATTGAATGTTGTGTGAATATGCATTTGATATGGTGCTACTGTTTGGTGATGTTATATGGTGTGAATATGATTCATCTTGTTATGAAATGCACGATTATATGGTGATTAATTATGTATTGTTGGTGTGCACTGTTGTTGTTATTGGTGGATAGTAATTCAGAAGAGAGGATTATTATTCTATGTCAATGCATGTTGTTTATGGTAAGAAGAGGGGTAGTAAACATTATTGTTGTTGTTGTATTGATTTGTATGGACATGCATCATTGTGTCGTGTCGTTGAAAGATGCATGTTTGCTAGTTCAGAAAGGGGGGGACTAATGGCTTATCCAAAGCTCAAGGGGGGGGGGGGGGGAGGGAGGGGAGGGGCTCATGGATTCAGAAGGGGGGACCCGGTTCCGGAGAGAACCAAATGTTGAGTTGATACCACATGCATAAGTGTCACATTGTATTGTGAGTCACATTACATATATATTTGCATATTGTTGTGAGTGGATGTGAAATTATGGTGATGTTGATTGTGCATTGGATGTATGATATGCTATGTATTTCTTTACCTTTGCATTTTATACGCTCTTCATATTGAAGTTGTTTCTCACTCCTTTTTCTTAATGTTGTCCACCATGGACATCTTGCAAATACTCAGGAGTAAATTTGTTATTGTGTGTGGAAGGTGGCTTGTTGAAGCTACTCTTCATTTTATTTATCGCTTTTTAGCACATTAGTGGTTTTAGTGCTCTGATCTTGTAACATCAGAAACACGGTGTTTGTTATGCTTTTGAGTTAATGTTGATTTTGGTGTTTAAAAGTTTGATACTTTATTTAGGAAGTTTAAAGTGAAATTGTTATGAAATAATTTTTCCGCAGCGTGTTGTCACATGTTTTTGATGAGTTTCGGACAATGGTCGTTGGTGACAACTTAAATAGTCGAATAATATTTTTATATAAGTTTCGGAGTTTAGGGTGTTACATTTGTCGCACTAGAAGACGAACCTGCAGTTGTCAGCCAAAATATGAACGATTTGTCAGAAGAATCCAACCAACAATGTTGTTGTTGTAACCCAAACTTTTTTTACAGAAGATCTTTCAAAAATGATCCAAAGGACATAGGGAGAAATAGATATTAACACAATAAAATAAGTTCTAAACACAGTGAATAAGACTACAAACTCAAATAAATTATAACAATAAAATACAATAAGTTTTGAAAGATTTTCTAAATATAAGAGAGATGAATTATTATTATTTTTTAAAATTTTAAAGAATTTTTTACTCCCACCCAATAATATGTCATTTTGATGAAAAAAAAATACCAATTCACGTGTTCTAAAAATTAATTGATTCACTAGTCTAACCAGTGAACCGATCAATCACATCGATTTTCATCGAGCGAATTACAACTACAATTTTATGCTCTAACTAAAACCCTATATCCTATAGTTCTCGGTCCAACCGATTTGATCGACCGATCTAAATCGAGTTTTAAAATACTATTGCAAAATTAACACTACCATTCAAATTAGTGAAAAAAATAATGAGTAATGTATATGTAAGAATTTAAATTATACTTTTTCCTTCATCTAAGATAATTTATATGAAAGTTAAGTGAGGTGTTTCAAATTTGAATCAAATGTGAGAATTCTTTTATTGCCTTAATCGACCTAAAACACTAATAATACATAACTAAATAACCCTTAAAATAAGATATAAAAATATTCAATTTATATGTAGTTGAATTTTTATAATATGTTTCAATATTTGAAAACATTGAATTTTATGAAATAAAATGTTTGAAGAAAGTTAATCATAAATTATATTTAAACATTAGAATTACTATTACGCAATAATGATGACTAAGGTAGAGAAAACTTATAAATAAAAGAGAATATAATATTTTTAAAAATTATTAATTATTCAATATTTTGTACTTAACAATATTATAAATATAAAAGGAAAAATATTATATTTGAAGTGATGCAAATAATTTGGACTATAAAGATATTTTAATAAAATTTTAGTTTAAAGAATTTAATAAAAGGTTAGAATTAAAAAAGAATCATTCAATTTTTATACAATTTTATAATAATAAATTATTAAATTTATATTTTTTATAAAATTTATTAATTTAATAATAATAATAATAATAATAATAATAATTTATTATTATTATTATTATTATTATTATTATTATTATTGATAAAGTCATGCTAAGTTTTTTAAAAATTGTTTAATTATATCAAAAATATATATTTTAAAAATGCAAGTTCAATACTTTTAAAGTAATAATAAATAAATACAGAATAGTCAATCACTTTGAAAAGTCATTATTTTGATTTTAAATAAATACCATTTTAAGAATATTTTGTTAACACTTTCCATTTAATTATTATAAAAATAATAATAAATTTAAATATTTAAAAAAAGAATTGAATTTTCAATAAATTTTAAATATTTATAATTAACTTTAGAGTTACCATTATGCAATAATGAGGACTAAGACTAGATAATTTATAAAGAAATAGAGTATAATATTTTATAAAACTATTATTTTTAAATATTTTTATAAATTATTATTGTTATTAAATATTTTTATAAATTATTATTGTTATTAAATATTTTTGTTTTTATCACTATTATATAAAAAATGAAAAATATTATATTTGAAGTGATTCAAATAAGCTGGACTGTAAATATATTTTATATCAATTTTAATTTAAAAAATTTCATAAAAGAGTAAAATTAATTTTTTAATTAGTAGTTTATTTAAAAAATGACAGAAACATTCATTTTTTATACATTTTTTAATTAATATTAATAAAATTTATTAATTAAATAATATTATTATTATTGAAAAATTCATGCCTAAGTTTTTAAAAAACTGTTTAATTATACTAAACAAATTATTTTTAAAATACAAGTCAAATAACTAAATAAATAAATAAATAACAGTCAAACACTTTGAATAGTTCTCTATTTTGGTTTTAAGTAAATAATATTTTAAGATTACTTTGTTAAACTTTCCATTTAATTATTATTAATTATATTAAAAAAATTATTTTAAAAATACAAATAAAAAACTTTTAAAGTAAAAAATAAAAACATAAATATATAACAGCCAAACACTTTGAATAGTTATCCATTTTGGTTTTAAGTAAATAGTATTTTAAGACTATTTTGTTAAACTTTCCATTTAATTAAATAATAATAATGTAAGAAAATGAAAGGGCGGTTGCGAAAGATTGAGAAAGAGAAAGAGAACCGGCACTAGGATGTAAGAAAGGGTTTTATATGAAATTACAAAAAAACCAGATATATACAAAACAAAAACACTCAAACCCTAGTCACTACCCTCGTTCTTACTCTCCACCCACCGCCGCCACTACATCGACCATTACATCCTCAACTGCCTTTATACACACTCACTCACTCCCCCATTTCTTAGATCTCTCGTTCTTTTCTCCAAACCTATCTATCTATTAAGCGTCGTCGTTTTATTCCTTTAACTTGTCATCCCTACCATGGTTTTCAACGAGAGGCCAACAAAGAGGATGAAAACAAGAGTCACCGCCAATCTTTATGATTTTCTTTCTTTCCCTTCCGCCGGCGACTTCTCCGACGCTGTGCCTTTTCGTTACCGTGTTCATCGTTTTCTTTCTGATCACGCTCGTGTCGCTTTTCCTCCCTCTCTTTTTCCATTTCTGATGACGTGGCAGATCTTGTTTCGTGTAGGGGAAGTTGTTGATGGCTCTGATCTTTCGTCTGATATAGTTACTCTTGACATTGTTGAAGAAGACGTTACTTGTTCTCGTAGTACTGTTTATTGCGACCAGTGCCGAGTTGTTGGTGAGTCGAACAGTCGAGTCAGAATCTGAATTTTACAATGTCTCACATTTAGTTTTTATTAATTTTTTTATATTTTGTATTATTATATTAGTCTACCCACTGGGCTCCACCGGATATATGTTTTTTCGGCTTTTAAATATATTTTATTATTATTATTTTTATTATTATTAATATTTATTACAAAAAGGTAAAGATAAAAGTCTGTATTATGTTATCATTACACCTAAGCTAAAGATAAGATCCTTGACAGTAGAAATATTTTTTAATGAACTTTATTATATTAGTATTGTTATTATCATTATCATCATGTTGGTGTGGGATCATGTGAGTGGTTGGTAGATATGAATTAGGGGTAAAGTTTAACTCTGATACTTATGAAATTTTTTGTTGGATAAAAACAAAGGATGGAGTGGTCATCCTGTATGTCGAAAGCGATTTCACTTCATAATAAGGTCTGGTAGTGATGCTGTCGAAGCATACCAAAGACCTTGTTCAAAATGTGGAGATCTTCTCCAATTATCTGAAGCAAGGTAACAAGTACAAGTTTTTATTGTCCTAATCTTCAGTCTCTTGATTTGAATGAAACCTAGAAGAATTGAAACTGTAATTTGACATCTTTGCAGGTGTAAGACATGTAATCTTGACATCTGTGTTGATGATGTGGAGGATTGGGTGTATCTTCAAATTGAAGATAACACACATCTTCTGCATGGAGTTGTGCATTCCAATGGTTATGGCCACTTGCTTACTCTTAATGGAAGAGAAGGTGGCTCGATGCTTCTGTCAGGCTCTAATTTAATAGGTTTTTGGGATAGGCTCTGCGCCGCAATTTCTGTTAGGTTTGAAATTTGAGTCCTTCAACTTATATTTTGCTTTATTTATGTTTGAGTGTTGTTTTCATTTGTAATGAATTGGGCTCAATAATTTTTTAGGAAGGTTAGTGTGATGGACTTGTCCAAGAAATTTGGTCTGGATTATCGTTTGCTTCATGCAATCACCAATGGCCATTCGTGGTATGGCAATTGGGGTTATGAATTTGGAACTGGCTGCTATGGTCTTACCAAAGAAGCATACAAGAAGGCAGTTGATACGTTGTCTAACATTCCCCTGTCCTCGTTTTCATTCCAAGGTCGAGGACCCCGAAACCCTGTGCAGACTGTTATTTCACTTTATCAGTCTTTGGCAGAAACAGAACTTCTAACAATTAAAGATCTCTTCTCCTTTTTGTTGAAATTGGTTCATAACTTTCGTAACCCAAGAAGTGCAAAGACTTCACAACATGAATCCACCGGCCCCAGTAATATACTAGTGGCATGGACAAGAAATGAGGTTGAAGATGTGCAACAAGCTTTGATCAAGGTATTGCTTGCATCAAGTGCATGTAACAAGGCCAAATGGGCTACAAGGCGAACTCTCAAGGGGGCCATAAGTATGCGAGTCAGATCCCCTGAGCTGGTAGACTATAGTCTTAAGCACTTGCCAGGGAAATTAGCTGCAAATGGAATGGTGGTTTGTTCGCGATGCAATCCAACATCTAGTGCTGTTGAATTCAGGTAATAGTTCTGATTTGCTTTTTTTTTTTTTATTGTCAAATGTTTCTTCTTATAACCCACCTAATATTTGTTTCAACCTTGACAGATTGGGACCTTTTACTAATGGATTTACCTCAAATTCAAGCTATCCTTCAGAAGAGCAAGTGATATCTGATTTGACATTCTTATTTAATATAATTATTCAGCCTGAAAAAAAGTTCCGCTACAGACCGAAGATTATGAAGAAAACAATTGCTGATTCAGCCAGAACGCTCCTCGACTGTAAACAGTTTATGAAGAATTATGAAAATGATCATGTGATCACAGAATCTCCTACAGATATTAAGCTTTGGTGTCACGTGGAGCTTTCTGACCAGCCTAAAGAGGACCAACCAACACCACCCCCAGAACTAATTGTGTTGCCTATTGAAGCTACCGTTGATGATCTGAAGAATGAAGTCACTAGTGCTTTTCAAGAGGTATATGCAATGTACAAGAGGTTTCAAGCTGAGGAACTTCTAGGATATGGTAAAATCAGCAATTTATATACCCTGAAATTCCTTTTCGGAGCAAATTCAAGTGTTCGAATTCTAGGAAAATGTCCTACCAAACATGGTCTAAGCCGATTCCGAAAGGAACGAGGAACAGAAGAGTGGAAGGTTGATTGCACTTGTGGTGCTAAGGATGATGATGGAGAAAAAATGTTGGCATGTGATACCTGTGGTGTCTGGCAGCATACCAGATGTGCGGGAATTGGTAGCCCTGCACCTTCCAAATTTGAATGTAGGAGATGTGTAAGCTCTTACAGTGTGAAAACCAAAAAATACCCAGTATCTTCTTCTAGCGAGACTTGTAAATTGAAAACATCTTGCAGAGATGAAGCTGCTGCTGTAACTTGTAATATAAATGTAAATTTTGGTGTACGATGAGTTAGGCTATAGGTTTTATGTAATTGTTGTAAATTTTGGCTATAGGTTTTTTAAGTTATGCCAAATAAGGTAGTCCCCTGTTAGCTTGTTTTATCTGGGCATAATGAAAAACAAATGTTTGTTTTCAAATTTTGGACAGGTATTTGGTATTTAGAATGTGTAGAGAAATTTGATCAATTGTCAAATCATATCTGAGCAAGCAAAAAGCATTGAACCAGGAATTGTAAAATAGGCATAACAGAAATACATGTAGGACACCAAAGGTAGTAAAAAATCATGAAACCATGTAGGAAGAGAGGATCTGAAAACCATCAGCTGGGATTGTAGAGGTTTGACGGATCACCATTTGGGAAAGAAAAAAAAAGGCCTTTAGTTTCTACTCAGGAAGACTTAAAGAAGATGAAAAGTGCTCCATTCCAGAAAAGAACAAAATTAGACGTGGTTCCAATTCAGGGTTTGTTTGGGGGCTGCACTGGAAGTGGAAAAGAGCATGCCAGAGTGTGTGGCTCTATGACGATAGAGAACTTGAATATACTCATCATTTCCTTTACTATGAACCATATATCTAGTTCATGTCAAGATAAAAGTGAGTGGGTCCAACTAGTTTTTCTTTGGAGCTTATGGGCATCCAATAGAGGTAAAATAGAAGGGAGACCTGGAACCTCGTAAAAAAAAAAAGATTTCCCTCAGCTTAGGCAATAGCTGGGTTCATTTTGGAGAATGACACGTTATCAAGCTCGAACAAAAAAGGGACCCTCAAATCTTGCCAAATTGATCCTAGGTGCCAAACAGCAGATGAGCTTAGAAGGTCCTCATGTAATTGTATACGCTACTGTAACTACTGTGCAGTAACTGCTCAGTAGATTTTCTGATCATAACTAACTTCAACTGTTCGTAAGAATCAAGGAACTAATCCCTACATTCTAGAAACTACCTAACAAAACTAGTTAGCCCCGTGAGCCTATAAATAGAACTCACACTCATTATACGTTAATTTTCAAACATGGAATAAGTAGAAACGCCAAGGTCCCGAGGCCTCAGTCCCTCCATCTCCTCTTCAGTGCATAAACTCATCTTCCACAAAGTGAATTATGCCTTTCTTGCAATTTCTGAGAAACTTGATTCAGAAAACTACCTGTTATGGTGTCAATAGGTGGATCATGTGATCAAAGCTCACAAGCTCCATCATTTTATTCTAACTCCTCACATTCCAGTGAAATTCACTTCAATTGAAAAGTGAACAACAATCGCATCTCATCTGAATTTGAAGCTTGGGAACAACAAGATCAGCTTCTACATGTGGTTGCAATCCACCCTCAAGTCCTGCTCAATTGCTCCTAGGGACCAAACAGCACTTCAAATATCACTCTTCAGTTTGTAGTCGAGAACCCACATCAGATTTATCCTATCGTTTGTAATGAATCGTTTCCTATCTAATGTTAGAGATGTTATATGGTTAAGAAAATGTAGAAAGAGAGCATCTGATAAGGAACTAATTTGATGTTTTCCTTTTAAAGTTTGGGGAGTAGATAACAGACATGTAGGAAGAGAGGGTCTGTCTTGATTTCACGTAGGAGAGAGTGATATCCAACATTGCACTTAAAAGCTGTAACACAAATCACAGTAGTAGAGGGATTATGGACTATTTCATACTTCAAGAACTAAATTGGCAGTCATTTCTTTTTCAGAATTTTTCTTAGTCCCATATTTTCCACTCTTAGTAGTTTGCGTTCCATTCTTCACACTTTGGCATGACTTTTGCTCATTATTTCAATGTTTTCATCCGAATTTGCTAATAAAAATCACGTAATAACGACAGTCATCACATAACTAGAAGAAAAAGCAATACTTCTTAAACATAGGTCAAACTAACCTTCAATCTCAGCAAGTTTGTCATTAATGTGCTTTGATGGAGTGCATTCAGTCTCATATCGCCGGTTCATTTGGGATTAGGATGATTCACTCTTTGGAGGATACTCCTGAAAAATGAATAAAAACAAATCCACCATTTGTGATGAGTTTTTCTAGCCACTGGTACAACTCCATGAGATTGTGGAAGACTGGCCAGAAATAAACAGGCCAAAAGGCTTTCTCAAAATAATTATCTTCCAATATCCCATATTTTATAGGGAAAATAAACTATAAGCCGGACAATTTCGTTTGGGATTCATGAAGGAAATAGGGGGAAGGATTATGGGGTGAAAGGGAGGAGGAAAGGAGGATCACTCCCTACTTTTTATGAGTTAGTATTCCTTCAAATCCACTAATTTGGAGGAACTGAAAAGATCAATTGGAGGGAGTAATTTAGAGGGTTTCAAAAACATATCTAAATCCGTTCGTCTCGGTCTCTGTATAATAGTCATCAGAATAAACACAATAGCACTCATAGCCTTTCTCTTCCCCTCTCCTCCAAAAGAACTTCCCCAAATCAGGAAGGCTGCACTCCATTTTCTTCCCTCCTATCCCCTCCCGCTTTCCCTTCTAACTCTCAAACAAAACCCAAGAGAGTGTCAGGTTTCTTTTCACATAAAACAGGGCATTTGTGAGCAATAAACACATGCCACATTAGTATATATCCAACAGTACAAGAGACAGTGTCATGGACCTTAATAGACTAATGATTTTAGGGAGAATGACTTTGAAAAAAATTACTTCTTTTACAAACTCATGACTTTCATCCTTTTGAGACAATAACTAGAGTATTGCAGCAAGAAATAATCTAGTCAAAAGTAGCTTCATACATTGCAGATAATGAAAATATGTTTCTATCAACCATGGATTCTCGGTAGAAAGGGAAGATAATGAAAATATGTTTCTATCAACCATGTATTCTCGGTAGAAAGGGAAGATATGCCATCAAGAAATTGACCGAGAATGAAATGCATATACACACCCTAGAATCATAATATGCAATGTCAGCCATGGATCTTCATTACAAAGAAATGATAGCATATGGAAATGTTCAGGCAGGAGTATTTTCTGAGATTTCAAATCAATCTCTGTAACCTCAGGGGAAGCAACAAATATCTAAGAACAATTGAGTTACTATACATATATCTAAATTTCCAGATATAAAACATAGGGGAGACAAATATTTTTCAATGAAAAAGGGACATAGAAACCACCCATATGACAAGGAGACAGTTAATCATAACACCTCGACCAAAAACAGAAATAAAAATCCCAGGTTCAACATAGAAATCCAATATCAATTTAGACAGTATTACCACAACAACTTCGAACAGCTGTATAAACTATAAAAAATTTAATCATGTTTTACCGTAGTTATACAAAAAAGCCAACATCAATATTTTAATATTTCGTAAACCTATGTATGATGGATGGGTGAAGAAAACCACCAATATGACAAGGAGACAGCTAATCGTAACACCCCCAACCAAAAACATAAAAATCCCAGGTTCAAAATAGAAATCCAGTATCAATTTACAATATTATCACAACAACTTCAAACTATATAAACTATTAAATATTTAATCATGTTCAACAATACAACAACCACAACCAAGTCTTATTCCACTAAATGGGATCGGCTACATGGATCAATTTCTGCCATAATGTTCTATCTAAAACCATATTTCTATCCAAATAATTGACCTCAAGATCTTTCTTAATAACTTCTCTTATAGTTTTTTTAGGTTTTTCTCTACCTCTAACTGTTTGACTCCTCTCCATCTGATATACTCTTCATACCATAGAATCTATTATCTATAGGTCTTCTTTCTATATGTCTAACCACCTCCGTCTATTTTCCACCATCTTTTCTACTATAGGTGCTACTCCAACACTCTAATATTTTCATTTCTAATCTTATCATGTCTAATCTTACAACACATCCTCATCTCTGCTACACTAATTTTGTTCTCGTGTTAATTCTTAACCACACAACATTTTGTCCCGTACAAAATCGAGAATTTGCCCGCAGTCCGATAAAAATTTTCCTTCATCTTGAGCGATACCTTTGTGTCACATAATGTCCACGAAACCCTCCTCCATTTCAACCATCCCACTTGAATTCGATGATTAACATCCCCTACTATTTTTCTATCGTCTTGTATTAGAGACCCAAGATATTTAAACCGCGTGACTTGTGAGATGATGCACTTTTCAACTTTTACCTCTAGGTTAGAAACGCTTCTCCTTTTGGTGAACTTACATTCCATATACTCTATTCTACTTCTACTTAGGCGAAAATAATGTGTTTCTAAAGTTCGTCTCAAGTCTCCAATCTCTCACTTAAATCCTCCTTCGACTCTCCAAGTAAGACTATATCTTCCACAAAAAACATGCAACTCAGTGCTAACTCTTGGGCGTGTTCTGAGTACATCTAAAATTAAAGTAAAAAGGTAAGGATGTAGAGCTGAACCTTGATGCAAACCTATTGTAATTGAAAAATCGTTAGCACTACAATTTTGGGCGTGTTCTGACTCTCGAGTATATCTCGTCTCGCCACCCTATGTCCGCACACTAGTCAATACCCCTTCATACATATTTTGAATAGTTCAAATATATGCAATCCTAACCTCTTTCGTTTTTTACAAAATCTCTAGATATTCTGTCACACTTTTTCCAAGTCAATAAAAATCAAGTGCAAGTCTTATTGGTCAAACTGATACTGCTCTATCACACGTCGTAGAGAAGCTAGCATCAATATATTAATACTTAGTAAGTTCCACGATGGATGGGTGGAGAAGTGTTGAATGAGAAAAGACAAACAATGAATATGGTGAAAACTGTGTTTCAGCTACAAAGCAGTTTTTGACAGTCAAAATTTAACATATTCATTCATTCATCACATTTGTGGCCGTTGGATTGAATATCTTGTAGTGATGTTGAAAACTGTGATATCAGATTTTTAGACAAGCCGTCTGTCTTACCTAAAAGATCTTATATCCCTTTTTGAGATGATTACTTTGTTAGGGGGGCGGGGTAGGCTAGGACTATAGGTGAGACCACTATGATTTACCATTTTGTGGTGTGATCAATTTTCAAGGATATTAAGTTTTCTGCAACAAGTACATAATACCATGAAGTGGATCACCTATCAATTGATGAGCCTAGCCAATTGACATCTAAATAACCAACTATCTGAATATGTCATTTGTTATTAGTCCTTTTCTTGGGACATCTTTAATGTATTTCAATATCACAACATCTAATAAGTGTTCTTGTAAAGGAGAACTTAAGAATTGACTTCCTTCTCTGACTACAAATGAGATGTCTAGACAAGTTACTAGGGAGGTAGTTTAATTTGCCAACCAATCTTCTCTATCTTCTCGAATATGATAACGTCTCCTTCTTATTAGGTAGAAATTTAACATTTAGATCCATAAAAGTATCAATCAATTTGACATTCAATAAATTTGTCTCTTCAAGAATATCCATAACATATTTCCTTGTGAAATTACAAACCATCTTAGAATTGGGCTACTGAAATACCCAAGAAGTAAAGGAGCTTGCTAAAGTTTAGTGTGAAAGTGATGGGACAGATATTGTTTCAAGTGGAGTAAGCTATGTTGATCACTGCTAATTATGAAGATATCATCTATACATAGAAGCAAGGTAAATGCAACCTTGAACTGAGTGGCAATAAAACACAGAATGAACTGCTTTGCTTCAAATCAAGCCAAATTGTTGCTCTACTGTATTGAATATGTCAAAGCAAGCTTAATGAAGCTGTCTCAGATGATATTAAGATGTGTGAAGTCCATAGACAATGGTATAACACTTCCTGAAAAACAAACCCCCGTGTTTTTTACATATACACTTCCTCTTTAAGGTCACCATGCAAGAACAACATTTTTCATGTCAAGTTGGTACAAAGGTCAAGGTCAGATAGCTGCAATTGAGAGCAAGAGTCTAACAAGGTCAAAGATCACTTCACTCCTTTGCTAAAGACACTTCACAAGTGAAAAAGTGTCACTTCAATCAAGGCCAAAGATTTAATTATACTCCTTTGCCACTAAATGAGTTTTAAAGCAATCAATCTTGCCGCAAGAACCAACCTTCATCTCATAAAGCTAACGACATCCTAGATGGGAAAAAGCTAACGACATCCTAGTTTTAAAGACTTTAGAAGAACCAGTTACCAAATACCATTATTGAGCACACATCTTGCCAATCATTGCTTCCCTCCACTCTAGGTGGGAAAAAGCTTCAACTATAGATTTAGAAATAAAAACAAAAGACAAAAAAAAAATATACAAGTATAATACAAAGGAGAGACGCGGTGATAATTCAAAACAATATAATGAGGGGATGTAATGGGAGTAAGACTTGTACCTTTTGAAATAGCAATAAGTAGATTCAGGGTAGATCCTTTAAAGACGAATGAGAGTCTGAAATGGCATCAGTTTCAGAACACATGTAGGAACATCCACAGCATGTGGTGGATGACGACAACGTACATGCAGAGGTTATGTCACATAAGGGTCCACATGAGGAGGATTAGATGGGATAGACGTAAGAGGTTCAAGTGGTACAATAGGAGTTGAAACATGCTCTGATGGATCCATATGAGTGATTGCAAACAGAGGGTCGAGAGGCATATCAAAGTATGGAACAAACTCTGGTGGGTCTGCAAGAACGATAGAGAGAAAGGGTCATGAGGCGATTCGAAGTATCGAACAAACTCAAAAAAAGCGACGTCAAAATGTTTTGTTGAGGTGTGTGGACACAAGTTGTTTGGTGAAGAATGTCATTAGACACCATAAAATGTGCAAATTAATAGGACAAATATTGACAGACTTACTAGTGTGTAAAGTGCGAATGAACATTTTAATTTCTTTATAAAATTTCTCAAAAATAGAGAATAACTCAATTACTTTTCATATAACCACATACAATTGGAGAATAATCAATAGAAGTAACAAGATGGGCCATATCTGTGGAGAGAACTAAAACAAAAGGGGACAAAGCATGTTCATTCAGTAGGCTGGGAAGCTAACTACGAGTGTGTTACCCTAATTGTCGTGAGCCACATATAAATTTAAAAGAACAGACACCAGCTTTTGATTTTTGAGGCAACCCAATGACCTAATTGACCATGTACAGTAAAAGGAGAATCTGCGGTAGTGTATTACGTTGATTTGTCAAAGTAATAATTCAGATCATTTGACTCACATTTGACGCCAACCATCTGTCCTGAAGCTCGATCTAGCAAAGTAACATTGCCATTAGATTAAGTAACAACAAAATCATAATAACGAGTCAATCGATTGATAAAGATTAAATTAAACGGACATCCATATACATAAAGGACATATGAAACAAACAAGGGAGGATTTGGACAGTGTCAATTCCTTGGGATTTTGTTTCATAACCATTTGTTAAGACTAGTTTGAATCCACTAGAGAAAATGTCATAGTAAGTTGGGAAGCATGAGGAAGAATTATTGTCAGACGAGTTCAGATGGATCAACCCAAGCCGCATTTACAAAACATGGGGGACGACCCAAGACATCAAGGATGGTAGCAAACCCCAAAATGTGAACATGAGTGTCATAGTTCTAACGAGGCAATCCATAAAAGGAACGCAGCATGAAGAAAGTGATGTGAGGCAATCCATAAAAAGAAAGGAGTGTGAAGAAGGTGATGTTTTGCCCAAGTTCCTTTGTCTTTTCAGCTACAAAATTGTGGCAAGAGGGGACGAGATCATTAAAATCATGAAGTACATCATGAACTTTAGCTAGATAAGCAAAAATATGATCATTTATGTTCTTTAAAGCAATGATGTTCATTGTACTGTGACAAACTCCGTAGAGACATTGAATATCAGCATCACCTTCACCTGATTCTAAATTAATTTGCATGTAAGATGAGGATAGAAGATTAGTTTTGATGTTAGGATGAAGTGTTGACTTAATGACACTGCACAATTGAGCATCAATCTTCCTCCATTTTGGTCATTCAACCTTCAATTCAACCTTTCTAGTGAGATGATCCTGATGCCCTTGATCAATAACCCATAATTGAATGTCAGAAACTAACAATCATAATTGAAACCATCCAATTTTTTGATAGAGGGTAAAAGTAATATAGTTGGTAAAAGTGGAACCATCACCCTTAGAGGAATCCCTTGAATCACAACCAGCCATGACCGATAAACAAACGACTAAAAGCATAAGCAAAAACGTACTGGAAAAACGCCCGATAAGAAGTAACGACACGATAACTCATTTTTCCGCTTTTTTATCGATGAATACTACCTACACAATGGACAATGTAGCAAGTGAATAGGCCGTGCTGCGCTGAACAGTAACGTGAATATTACTCTCTAAAAAAGGGAATACATTAGTAGAGAAGGGGCAAACTAGAGGTCTAACCAAGCAAGCACGGTTGAGAGTTGCCTTTTAATAAACTTCTGATACAATGCCGAACGAGAGACGAATGAGAGAAAACAAGAACCATATGATGAAAAGTGTGTTTCAACTACACAATAGGGTCTCTTTAATTAATGCAAACAATGACATGAATAAATACAATATATTATACTCCTAATTAAATGATAGCGAACCTTTATTTACTCATTCTATTTTACCCATGTTGAAGTTTTCCGACCATGTAAAAAACAAAAAAATAAGTGTGCCCTGAAATGAAAAGGATTCAAAAGGCCTTACTGTGCCAACTACCCCCTGAACCACTTAACAAGACAACTCCAATCAAAACATACAGAAAATAACACAAAATTATGTAATATGAAGTGCACGCACCTCCATTGATCTCTTCATCAGTGGCTCCCACCCACTATAGATTATACATGGACTTGGATTTCTTGAAGTCAAGAGTTCACTCATTTACTACACCAATCAAGGTTATTAATATCAAGTCCTACCAAAAATATAGAGATTGTGTCAGAAATCCCATTATAGCTGAATGAACTCTGCTAAGTATTATAATATCATTGGGCCAAACATTACTCAGAACTTATACACCCTTCTTATGTCAATTATGTTTATATTTTCCCCCAAATTTAATTCTTATTGCACAAGTAACAGATCAGGAACCATTCCAGTCTGACTGCTTCACGGACGGCGATTCGAGGAGCAAGAAGTCTGGCTACGTGACAACAGTGGAGTCACAGTGGTCAGACTGCATTAGGGGAATTTGGTTGTGCAAACCCGGCCTTGAAAATGCCATTTTTGAATCACCTGAAATAGACCTTAATCACAATCTCAAGGGATAACCATCAATCATGTGATCCCACCAAGATCGTCTCAAAAGACGATTTTGCGTGTGATATGACTCACTTAGTAGGAGCAAGAGCGTTAGATCGTCCAATCTTACTATTTAATTCACAATCTTAACAATAGTAACATTAATAAATTGGAACCGTTTGATGTTAATCGAATGACTTGCATTCCACATTCAGGTAATCAAATTTAGGCAATTCAGAATGTGAACCATTCAACTTTTGTTAAATGGTTCCAATTTATTGACTGCAATAAATACATAATATTGACTATAGGGCATCTGAAGTAATTATCAATACTTGCATTCTTTTCCACTTACCTTTTCAGGTTTCAGTGTGTACAATAAAATGCAATGAGGTTGAAAAAATAATTTACATTAAAAGCAACAAGACATGTACGAGAAAAAGCAATTAGTGTTCAACAAAATCATCTACATGAGAAATATGAAATAAAAAACAAATTATCTAAAAAAAGCTATTCCAAGTAGATTGTCAATGGTTGATAAAAATAATAAAAGTCATTAGGGGCCAGTTTGTTTTGGCTTTTTTAAAAAATGATTTTTATAGTGCAACATAATTTTGTATAAAAAAATTTACAAAGAAATTTTTCATAAAAGCTTCAAATAAAAATTTGGTTTGAATAGTTATACTTAAAATGTTATTTTAGATATTTCTATCATTTTATTGAATCTTTTTTTGGATATCAAAATTTTAAAAAGATCACTTAATTTTGAAGCTATTTCAAATAGTTTTTCATAAAAATTATTTTTCAAATACAACTTTTTGAAAAAACTGCAATTTCGAATATGTTTTGATCTTCAATAATGTATATTTATGTTATACAATGTCAAAATTAGTCTTTTAATTTAGAAAAAACAAATATATAAAACTTATAATATTTTGAAATACGGTTTTATAAAATCCATTTTTAAAAATACAAAGAAAAAATCTATTTTTTTAAAGCTGAAACGAAAAGACCCTAAAGCATATTAGTTTCGTGCCAGATTGTGCAGATTACTTGCCATACTAAGAGTGGCAAAGTGTGAAAAGGCAAAAAAATAGAGTAATAACATTAATTGATGCAACATCTATTTAAAATCGTAATATCAAACTTTGTTGGCAAATATTATTAGGTTTTTGGACCAAATTCAACATCACAAAATCAGCTTTATGGCATTTAATTAGACCCAAAATCTAATATCAAAGCTTGTGAAATTGGCTTCTATGGTCAACTGCCCAGCTTTTAATAAGCGAACATAATTGATTTGGCTTCTTAAAGTGATAATCTTAGTTCATTAAAAGCCAAACTGCTAACCATAGATCACAATTCCAATAATCAACTTTGATATCGTGTTAGGTTTTAGGACTAATTAAATCCCAATAAATTAGGTCAAAAACTTAATAGAGTTTGCCAACTTAAACTACATCATATATGTAACAAAAATATCAATAAATATATGTGATGGATTCTCATTTAAAAAACAAAGGGATTATTAAAAGCATTGCCGTATTGGTTAAATTGCTCGGCGATCTCTGCATGGATGAAAATTGAAATGATAAAGCGGTAATTAAGCAAAATTCAGATCTGCATTCAAACGAAACAGATAAAAGCAATTGAAGATAGGTGTGAAACAGATAAAACCGATCGAAGATTGATGTGAATCAGATGAATTGAAGTGAAGATTGATGTGTAATACGATAAACCCTAGATCTGTTAAACCTATCAAAACTCTAAATTCAAATTCTAGGAATAAAATTGATGAAGATTGAAAGAAATAAAAGAGATTGAACATACAGAAAGAGAAGAATGCTTAGCTTGATGGATTGAAGGAAATTCAGGGAAGCGTGCGATCGGAGAAGGTGAATTGGGATGAAAAAACGTTGATGTGGATAGCTCCGGTGAAACTCTTGTTTATCGTTGACGTAGAATACCCAATTGTTGTTCAGTGGCTGCAAGCGGCGCATAATGAGGTTTGATGTGCTAAATTACACTACCCTTTTATGCTACACATTTCTCTCTCCTTTTATTTTAAAACTCTACTCTCCAAGTGTTCACTAATTTTAAACATCGTAAAACTCAATATTTACATCTTCAAAAATTATCTTTTGCATTTGGCTTAATTAATCCCAAAATTCCTTGACTTAATTTAATATTTCACTTTAATCTCTTATTTAATAAACGTTACATTTTACTCCTCTTAAAAACCATTTTATCAACTAAATTAATCATTTCTATTAAATGTTAAAAAAAACATTAAATTTAAATGATGTGGCATGACAACGTGACAAAAATCAAAATAATGAATCAGTCGTTTCGTTAAAGGACTAAATTAAAACCTTATAGTTAGTTAAGGGATCAGACTTGAAAAATAATCAAATTGTGATTAAAGTGATCATAATAAAATTTCATAACATTTTATCAGACCATAATCTGTTATTTATCGTACCAGAATTTTATATCAACATAATTTTGAATTTAATGACATTAAACTAGAATTTTGTTACATTCTTTGATTAAAATCAAAGTCATTAAACTAAAATGACATTAAACATGTTCTAAAATGACATAAGATATGCACAAACACCACCACAAAATGTGTACACAAACACTACTACAAATTTATTTTGATCACAGTGAAAGATAAAAAGAGCGGTGACCTAGATTGAATTGATTTTTTCGACTTGATAGTGTAAACTCAATCTGTTTTAATCTTCTTGACCTGTTTCATAAGTTGAAAATATTATATCTGATGTGAATAGAATGCCCTGAAACAAATTATAAACGGTTTCTTTATATTCAAGAAACACACAAGGGTTAGGGTTAACAAAGAAAATAAGAAAAAAGAACAAGAAGAAACAACAAAGATTGATTATAAACAGTTAGTCTTTCCTTTATCTATCAAACAAGATTATAAGTATACAAGAATAATAAATAATCTCTCTCTCTCTCTCTCTTGAATTAAGATTTTATCTTCCTATGTTTCCTTATACAAGATGAGAGACTAGCATGCTATTTACAAGAAAAATAACACACTAACCTAATAGATTTTTTAACAATTACCCATTACAAGCTAACTTAAACAATCGGGCTTGCAAGCAAGACCCAATTGAATATGCTAACAAACCTAGAAATATTGACTAATGCATGTTAGAACAAACTTCGACTACAACACGCATTACTCCGACATCATACTAGAGTTCGATCCAATATCTCACAAATCTCCATCTTGGATCTAACTCTATAACATCAAGAAACTAGATTTCTTCATGCAGCTTTATCAACTGCATACAGTGGAAAAACTTGCAACTGGGTAACATCTTGATGATCATATCAATAACATTATGATTTGTGAAAACCTTCAGCACTTAGACTTCTCCATGCTCGATTACCCCTCTGACGAAATACATCTTCACATCAATGTGCTTGGTTCGCTCACGATAGGCTGAATTCTTCGACAAGTGTATTGCACTTTGACTATCACATTTAACAGTGATAACTCGGCCTTGAAGTTTCAGCTCTTTTGCAAAACCTTCAAGCCACAATCCTTCCTTCACAACTTCAGTTAGGGCGATATATTCCGCTTCAGTGATAGATAAGGAAACAACCTTCTGAAGTGTTGCTTTCCAACTGATTGTTGTCCCAAACATAGTGAACACATATCCAGAAATAGATTTTCTAAAATCCATACAACCTGCATAATCAGAGTCGACATATCCTTCAATTGCTGCTAGACTATCTTCACCCAAGGCTCCCCCATAAATTTGGACTCTATTCAGAGATCCATTTATGTACTTTAGAATCCACTTCAATGCTTGTCAGTGAGCCATTCCAGGATTCACCATGTACCTGCTTACAAGACTTACTGCATATGTTATGTCGGGTCTAGTATAGACCATAACATACATCAAACAACCCACTATATTAGCATATGGAATGTTATTCATATAAGTTCTTTCGACATCAGTGTTGGGACACTAATCTATACTCAACTTGAATTGAGAGTTTGTCGGAGTCAAAACAGGCTTTGAATTCGACATGTCATACTTTTCAAGAATCTTCCGTAGCTATGCCTCTTGAGATGAGCATAATTTCGACTGCTTTCTATTTCTTCGGATGTCACTCCCATGAATCCTGAACGCAAATCCTAGATCCTTCATGTCAAACTCCTTATTGAGTTTATCCTTCACCCTCATTACATCTTCGACATTGTTGCTTGCTATTAGAATATCATCCACATAAAGCAACAAAATAACAAATGAATTACCAGGTCGAAATCTGAAGTAAGCACAGTGGTCAAACTGACTTCTAATGAAACTTATGTGTGCCATGAACTTTTCGATTCTCATATTCCACTGTTGAGGAGATTGTTTAAGTCCATATAAAGATCTACTCAGTTTGCACACATAGTCTTCCTTCCCTTTTTCAATATACCGTTCAGGTTGCCTCATAAAGGATTGTTTCATCTAGATCACCATAGAAGAATGCAGTCTTCACATCCATTTGTTTCAGTTCAAGATTGAATTGTGCCACCGTGGCAAGTAACATTCGAATGGATCTGTGCTTCATAACAAGAGATATTATATTATTAAAGTCGACACCTTCTTTCCGAGTGAACTTCCTAGCGACCAATCTTGCCTTGTATCTCTTTGACGCCACACCTTTGATCCATTCCTTAACTTTGAAAATCTATTTACAGCTGACTAACCTGGCTCCAACAGGTTTCTTGATCAGTTCCCAGGTGTTGTTATCATGAAGAGATTTCATCTCATCATCCATGGACTTCATTCATTCTGTCTTCTTTCGACTCCTTATAACTTCTTTATAGTCTCTAGGTTCTTCGTCTAGAACCTCACTTGTAGAGATTAAAGCATAAGCTATAAGATTTGCATACCCAAGTCTCTGAGGTGACTTGATGACTCTCCTCGACCTGTCTCTTGCTAGCAGGTAATCATTATCAGTCTCATCATTTTTGACAACATCTTCTGCGTCTTCTTCGACTTCTTCTGGGATACGCAATTCAACATCAACATACTCCACCTCAACATGAATTTCTTTCTGTTCCAGCTTTTCGTCAGCATCATCAGTTTTCTTGAAATCCATCTCTACTTCATTAAAAACTACATCTCAACTGATGATACACCTCCTGTGACCTGGCTCTAGGAACCATAACCTATAAGCTTTGACTCCTTCAGGGTATCCCATGAACATGCATTTTAGAGCTCTAGGTTCGACCTTATCTTGCCTAATATGAGTATAGGCCACACAACCAAATACTCTCAATCTGTCAAGACTAGGTGGATGTTCCGACCAAACTTCTTCAGGTGTCTTCATTCCCAAGGCAGTCGAGGGACATCTATTGATCAGATAGACTGCTGTCTAAACAACCTCCATCTAAAATACCTTCTTCAATCCAACACTAACCAACATGCATCTAACCCTTTCAAGGATTGTTCGATTAAATCTCTCAGCTAAGCCATTTTGTTGAGGAGTACCTGCTACAATATTATGCCATGCAATCCCATACTCAACACAGTAAATGTCGAATACTTCATTGTAGAACTCAAGGTTATTGTCTGTTCTTAACCTCTTAACCTTTCTGCCAGTTTAAGTTTCGACCAGAACCTTCCAACTTTTAAAATTCTCAAAAGTTTCATCCTTCGTCTTCTGGATGAATACCCATAGCTTTATGGAATAGTCATTAACGATGGATAGAAAATACCTTGCACCTGAGTATGAAGGATTCCTTGAAGGCCCCCAAATATCAACATGAATGTAATCCAGGGATCCATGTGTTCTTTGCTTGCCTTTGTTAAACTTCGCCCTACAGGATTTACCAAATACACAAGATTCACAAAACTCTAACTTTTCGACCTTGTCACCTCCTAGCAGGTTCTACTTCCCTAATTCGACCAGGCCTCTTTTGTTGACATGGCCCAATCTCATGCACCATAATTCTGTCTTCGACGCAGGTTTCATGGATGCAATATTTATCGAACCACTTACAACCTCAGCCTTAATGGTATACAAGCCTTGTTTCTTCACGTCTCTCAAGACTTCCTTCGACCCCTTCATGACTCTTAGGATACTTTTCTCTCCTTGAAATACATATCCCTTCCCGTCAAATTCACCAAGAGAAATCAAATTTCTCTTCAAATTAGGTACATACCTGACTTCAGTAAATAACCTTATTGACTCATCAAGGAGCTTGAATCTCAGAGATCCAATACTTGCAATTTTACAAGATTTATTGTTTCCCAGCAGCACCGATCCACCATCTTGATCACATAGCTACTCGAACAAGTCTCTGTTTGGAGTCATGTGCCAAATGCAACCTGAATCCATAATCTACTCTTTTCTTGAGTTGCCACTTGAAACCATAAGAACATCAGATGAGTCAAAGTCATCTTGAACAATGGCTACATTGCCATTATCCTTACCTCTATGATCTTTCAGGCGTTTAGGGCACACCTTTCTTGTGTGAACCTCCTTCTTACAGTGATAACATTGCATATCAGATGTTTCACCATTATAAGACTTCTGCTGACTTTTACCTTTCTTCTTGTCAAACTTACCATCCTTTCGCAAGAATTTTCCCTTAACGGCCAAACCTTCACCAACCGTCAAAGGTTTATGCTCCTTTCGTTCGTTTAAGTCCTCAGAGAGAACTTCTTCGAAGCTCTGGGACTCCCTTCCATACAAGAGAGTTTCTTTGAATTGAGCATGTGTTCTGGGCTAAGCACGCAACAACAACAGTGCTTGGTCTTCATCATCGATCTTCACATCAATATTTTCAAGATCAATAATTAGCTTGTTGAACATATCCACGCTCACCGCACCAATTTGTTGTGAATATAAGTCCTTGAAACAAATTATAAACGGTTTCTTTATATTCAAGAAACACACAAGGGTTAGGGTTAACAAAGAAAACAATAAAGAAGAACAAGAAGAAACAAAAAGGATTGGTTATAAACTGCTATTCTTCCCTTTATCTATCAAACAAGATTACAAGTATACAAGAATAACAAATAACCTCTCTCTCTTGAATTAGGATTTTATCTTCCTATGTTTTCTTATACAAGATTAGAGACTGGAATACTATTTATAAGAAAAATAACACACTAACCTAATGGGCTTTTTAACAATTATCCATTATAAGCTGTCGCATCTGCGACAAAGGGGAGTCGGCAATGACAGAAGAGTCGCCACCGTTCGTTATTTATCCCAAAGAGAGGGAAAGGAAATGATCAGAGAAAACCTACGGAAAAGGGAGAAGACAGGTCATCGCAACCAATTCTCAGGTTCGAGAGTCGGTTACGCAAGGGGAAGGTATTAGCACCCCTCATGTCCGTCGTACTCGACGAGATCCACGCTTGTTATCTATCTAAAAGGGTGTTAAACTATCTAAGTTGCAGGCTCATGGGGGGAAAAGAAAAGAAAAGAGACTCGATAGAGCATCACCGCTCTATGCCTACATATTCCCTCATGCAATGGGAAAGTTAGAGTCAACGTAGTTCGGGAAACTACAGGTGAAAGTGGGGGAAGATTGCTCGCCAAGACATCGCCGTCTTGTGCCTACGTATCCTCATCTGGTATGAGAAATCAGAGCAAACGTAGTTCGGGCTGGACACGACCACTGGTTGGTTCAAGTGTTTTAAACTGAGTAGGGTTAAACCTTAGTTCTAGCAGTTAGGTGTATGCAGCTCGACCATTGGAGACTTAGGTGTTACCTGTTTGCAGTAGAATCAAGAGTTAATTACACTCTCTTTATGAAAATGATTTTCCAATTAATCTCGAAGGATAAAAAATGTTTGATGTTTTGTTTGTGTTTTTTAGGAAGAAGTGAATTGAGTTATGGTTTGAAACTCATATCGCACTAAAGACTATGACCTAAGAGCGAACATGTCGCATATCGCCCAAAGGGCATATGCTAAACACTCTAGATAGTTGAGAGGAGGCCCCCCAACCATCATTTCTCAAGTACTTAAGGCTCGTAGCGTACGACACAAATTGTTCTTTATTAAGTGTTTTGAATTATTTAGGAGATGAGAAGAGAAAGACGCAGACTAAGGGGAAACTGGACCCTAATGTTGTCATGCACAATGCTCCTAAAGTTGGGATGAAAGAGAATGAAACTATCCTAATATTGTCATGCATAGGATTGAACGCCTAATGTCTCTCCTACTCCCATCCTGAACGGAGGGACTAGGAATCTTAGGGGGATCATGGCACAAGGCCAAGTAAACACTAAATAATTCACTCACAAATGAAATAAGAAAGAAAGGAAGTTGATTTAGACAAGTCAACATGCAATGCAAACAAAGGATGCAAAGAAAAGATGCAACAAACAAGGAATAAAGGGAGGAAAACATGCAATGAACAAGTGACAAGCCACAAAGTACATTAATTTGTAAGTTCAAAATAAAATGATAAACTAAAATGAAAATTAAAATAAAAAAAGGAAAAATAAATTAACACATTAAAATATTAGAAAATGATTCTTTTTGGTTTTATGATATTTAGAACTATTTTTTAAAATAAATAACAAAACTAAAATAATAATAAAAAAAAGGAACAAGTTGCTAAAAAGAATAAGAAATGCCTCACCCAAGACTTGAACCCAAGACCTTGGAGTCATAGGCTTAAAACATAGCCAACCCAACCACCATGCGCGTGTGAAATGAAAGGAAAAGGAAAGTAAAAATATTAAAACTTGAAAATAATGAAAAAACAAGCAAAAAACGCCCCCGCTGGGGGTCGAACTCAAGTCCAATGGCATGATAAAGTTCTTAAGGCAAGGCAAGCAACCACTGGGGTGGCGATACATCCATTGTATCAAGCCACCCCATGTGCATATACACTAAAAACAAGCGCATTTCTGGGCAAGTCATCCAAGGCAAAAGAAAGTAAAACTCAAAATACGATTTCGCCATAACTTCTTCAATTCTCAACCAAATCTCATGAAACAAAAGTCAAACCTGCTTGATTTTCCAAGAGGATTACAATGGTACTATTCAAATTTTGAAATGATGCTCGTACAATAAAATTTGAAGGTTCATGCAATTATGAGTTTTTGAGATGCATTTGAAGTTCTAAGACCAAAACAAATGCAAATAGGTTAAGCTTCAAGTATGCACAAGTTTCAAATATACAACTCATGATTCTGCTCAACGAGATGATCTCAAATTCTTACTGAAACATGAAGTGACTGTTACATTGCATTTTATGGAAGTGGTTTAAGATAGACTTTATGTTAAAACAAAACCAAGACAAAAGGTTACAAAAGCAACCACTTATCACACCAAAGATGCATCAGGTTAAGAATTTCACACCCACCAAATACAAAAGCCAAACAGAAACTTGAAGCATTGCCTCAATGATAGCCACAAACTCAATTTAGCAAACACAAACAACAAACCTAGCATAGAAAACCATATTCTGGTAGCAACTAATGTAAGCCAATCATGACAATGTCGATTACACAACTAAACATTATTCACATGATGCCACAGTAAATAGAACAAACATGCTTCAAAACAACATTTCAGACATGAGCAGAAGTAGGCCTGATGGATTTCAAACATTATGTCTTCAAAAAGACCTAACTCAACAATAATGCATAAATCAAACAAGGCCTATTTGCTTAACATATAAGCAAACAGTAAAACCTGATGCTACCATAGGCAACAAACATAAGCAGTCTAAAATTTTGCCTTGGAAAACATAGTGAGCTATCAATCCAGAAAATGAAACTGATAGAACCAAAGTAGCCTCATAATGATGCTGCTACTCCAAACAAGTTCTATAACAAATCAAAGCACTTTTCAATGAGAGGTATGCAATCTCAAAATAGTTTTTAAGACAACATTGTGGATCATTATCACCTTGCATGAATCATCTCAATCACCACTAAACCAAAGGACATCAACTTTAAGATAACAACACAACAGATCTCAAACAAAGAGGAAACATGCACTCTTATTTTAATCATTATGCCTCAAGCTAACTGTTAACAAAAGCTGAGACACTAAAAAAAAACCCTCTTGCAGCAGGCTGGTTGAATTAATCAAACCAACCCCTATGACAGTCATCTGAACTATCAGCCTTAATCCAAACAAAGAAACACCTCTACCGAAGAAACATGGAATAAACTACTTTACTATGAAGAACCAGACATGGCAGCCTGAGTTTGCAAACTCAGCTCTCAAGGACAAGTCAAAAACCACATGGTTGCAAACCTAAGCAAAATGTCCAATCTCTACTCAACCTGATAAACCATCCCTGGCAGCAACTGAAAATGATCGACTAACTCCCTCTCCAAGAACAGTCATAGGGGAAAACCAAAACATCATGCTTCCACAAAAGATAAATTCTACATGATAGAAGAAAACCTGATGAGGAGTCAAGTTAATTCCCCTCCCAACAACAAAGAGCAGCAGGCACAACAACAGTGCAATAAGTTCATTAATTGAAACCAATTTGTCCTAAATAGATCTAACAGTAACATCCCTCTCTCTAAGACTAAAACCTGGTTTCAAACTTACCCTAGATGAAAATCAGTAGCACAAACCCACTGCTTGGAAAATGATCCTGAACTGGTAGCAGCTAGGTATGAGCTTACCACACCAGTCCTAGAAATAGCCCTGAACACAAACTACAATGCTAACTCTCAACTCTATGCTAAACAACCTAAAGCCTATAGCCTATAGTCATAGCTTCAAAGGAAAACTGAACATAACCAAAAGTGACATTACCATGTCCAATCCTAAACCTCACCATCTATTCCAACAGTGATACTCAAACAAACTCAAAACTAATTGTCACAAAGACAAACTAGAAGCAGACTGTCATAAGTTTGAGTAAACTCAACAATGTTAAAACAAAATGACATCATCATTGTGAGCTGTAATGTCCAAAGCAAACAAACTAGTCAAAACCTATAATTATGCAGTATCCCAGCCTGACAGTAAAGTACCAAGTCAAGTTATACACATTTAAACAAAGAGTTGATAAATCAAAGTGAGTTATCATGAGTTGACAAAATCTGACTCAAAACATTCCTACAGCAGTGGAGTTTCAAACATGGTGACATTCCCATCTAACAAACTAGTCTATCACCTACTTCATACGACATTTGTTATTTCAACAAACACAAACAAGTTTTAATATGAGAGACAAGTAGAAACAACAATGAACATAAACTTAACATGACAATGCTAACATCCACTCAAACACACTTCAAATGAGAGTTACCATCCTATGACAGCAAACACAAATCAATTTTCAACACAAAATCAGTTCAAACATTTTAACATGACAATGTTAAACATCAAACCAATATAGGTTTCACATGACCAAACAAACTCATGACAGCAGGCATAAACAAGTTCAACATGCTCTAATGATATTTCAACTCATGCATATGAAAGAGGGAATTTGAAGACACCTACCTCTTGTAGACTTCCCAAGGTAAGCTAGCAGCAAGAGAAAAGTTTTGAAGTTCCTTTCTTTTGCAAGCAACAATTGGTTTTTTCTTTGAGGACAGCTTGAGAAAAGTGTTAACAACCCCTCTTTTTTCAAATAGTAGCAAAGAGGAGTTGAGGTGATAATGTTTTGATGAATGGTTCACAAATGAGAGAGTTTTAAAGGATAAATTTCAGAGGTTGTGAAAAACTCAAACTCTGATTCCTTGCAAAATGGTGGCTAGGGTTTCCTCAAGCTTTTCTTCAGCTTAAATATGAAGTGAGAAAGAGGCTTGAGGGGGTTTTACTGTGGTGAAAAATGAAGGGGCAGATTTCCATTTTTTCATGAATTTTGAATCAATGGTGGATTAGAGAGATGGTACAGCAGCTGCTGCTAGGGTTATGTAGTAGTTGGACAAAGAGTGGTTGCTTTTGTGTCTGCTAGCAACAAAATGGAGACAGGTATTGTGTTGTGACAACTTTGGCCTTTCTTGTTTTTGGTAAGAATTTAAAAAATGAACAAAAAGGTACATGCTTGTGTTGGTTCATTTTGGAAAATGTTTGGTGTGCTCCAAGGCCAATATCATGCGCATGGGATTTTGGTTCAATATGCTGCATGACAGAAATGCAAGGTTATGCCAAAATGTCTTGTAACACATGCATTGAAAATATGTTCAAACCACCAACTTTGAGCAATGATAACTTGATGTATAAAACTCTTTGCCCTAAACTTGAGCTCTAAGCAAATAGGGCATGGCAAGGAACAATTTTCATGTTGAAATTATCTTGATTTGAGGATTGGAAGACCATGAAAAATGATGTTTAAAATCATGCCATGCAAGCTGTCCATAAATAACTTAGAAAAAATTCTAAGTTATGGATTTAGGCTTATTTTTCCTCAACTTTGAACATTCATAACTTGAGCTTCACAAATCATATGGAGGACTTCTAAGACTTTTTGGAAAGCTTGGAACATGGTCTATAACTTTCATTTGGGAGAAAATTTCGTTTGACATCAAGAAAGTGCTAAAAATTGACTTGCAAAGTGGGTCCAAAAATCTGCCTGAACTTGCCAATGTTGAAATCATTGAAATCCTCAACTTCGATTGATCATAACTTGAGCTCCAAATATCATATGATGATGAGTTGGTACTCAAAAGAAAGCTTGAATTACAAGGAACAACTTTGATGTTTGATCCAAGTCCATTTGAAACATTGATCATGAAGAAAAATGGCCTTGAAGATGACTGCTTCAACCATTAAACTTTCCATAAATGGAAAGTTTCTAAAACCCTAATTCCCCAAAATGGCAACTTTCAACAACTCTTGATTTTTCATGATTACCTTGACTTTTCTTGATAAAATTTCATCCATTGGTCATATTGAACTTAAGGATCATGATCTTGACCTCAAAAAGTCAGGAGCTGACTTTTTTACTGCACAATTGACTTTTCCCCCAAATCTCTTGATTTTCAATTGACTGATCAATTGAAGCCCTTCTGATTAAAATTGTTGATCAATATCCCATCTCCAAACACCTTAGAACATATGGAAGATCATGGAAACAAGTCTTGTTCCAAAAAACAAATTTATCCTGATTAAAAATGAAACCCTAATTTCTTCCTTTCTGCCTAGGCATTGCTTAGATGAACTGAGTGACCATTCCAACTCCACTATAACCTCTGAGGTACTTAACAAAGTCCTACCTCATGCTTCTACCAATGATAAAATCTCATGGACCCTTTGACAACCCTCTGATGGCTCTTTAACAATGAACTATGCTATACCTCTCCTCTCTGGGAGCTTTGATAACTTCATGATAATAACACCCACTTGATGGCTTATACCAATGCTTTTGCTTGAGCTTAAAGCCAATAAAGGCTTTCCTCTTGGATGGCACACAAATAATCACTTGATCCCCTGTAAGAACTATGCTATGCAAATGCAAGATGCTAAAATGCAATGAAACATAAGCCAAAGATTAAGAAAAGAGGTTGGTCAAATTTTGGGGTACAACAGCTGCCCCTATTCAAACGACTTGGACCTGAAGATATGAAAAGCGAACGAATTTCAAACATTCAAGGTAAAAGGTGGTTGAGTACAACAGAAACTAGAAATTTGCCAACCGGAAAAGAAAAAGTAACCGAATAAACTTGTTTACTGGAACAAAAATCCCGAGGAAACAAAGTGGTATCTGATAGTTGCATCGGAAATAAATTAACTGATTATCAATTAGAGAACATCGACCCGCAGGTGGAAGAAACCTCTGACCTCGCCGTCTAGCATCTATTAAATAAAAGCGAGCACTGTGCCCGATGGCCTGCCCAAACCGAAGTTAAGAAAAACATCTAGCCTCGCCGTCGGGAATTCGCTAAATAAAAGCGAGCATCGAACCCGAAGGCCGGCTCAACACGAAGCTGAGAAGAAAGTCTGACCTCGCCGTCAGTTTTCAACATCGAGTAAAAGCATTTGAACTCGCTGTCAGTCATCGACATCCAGTCGGTAAAAACATCTGACCTCGCTGTCAGTCTTCAATATCAAGTAAAAACATCTGACCTCCCTGTCAGTCATCGACATCTAGTCGATAAAAACATATGACCTCGCCGCCAGTCTTCAATATCAAGTAAAAACATCTGACCTCGCCGTCAGTCATCGACATCCAGTCGGTAAAAACATTTGACCTCGCCATCAGTCATCGACATCCAGTTGGTAAAAACATCTGACCTCGCCGTCAGTCTTCAATATCAAGTAAAAACATCTGACCTCGCCGTCAGTCATCGACATCCAGTCAGTAAAAACATCTAAACTCGCCGTCAGTCTTCAATATCAAGTAAAAACATCTGACCTCGCCGTCACTCATCGACATCCAGTCGGTAAAAACATCTGACCTCACCGTCAGTCTTCAGTATCAAGTAAAAACATCTGACCTCGCCGTCAGTCATCGACATCCAGTCGGTAAAAACATCTGACCTCGGTGTCAGTCTTCAATATCAAGTAAAAACATCTGACCTCGCTGTCAGTCATCGACATCCAGTCGGTAAAAACATCTGACCTCGCTGTCAGTCTTCAATATCAAGTAAAAACAGCTGACCTCGCCGTCAGTCATCGACATCCAGCCGGTAAAAAAATCTGACCTTGCTGTCAGTCATCGATATCTAGTCGGTAAAAACATCTGACCTCGCCGTCAGTCTTCAATATCAAGTAAAAACATCTGACGTCACCGTCAGTCATCGACATCTAGTCGGTAAAAACATCTGACATCACCGTCAGGCCTCGACATCAAGTCGGTAAAAGCATCTGACATCGCCATTAGAACTCAACATCTAATCTGTAAAAACATCTGACTTCGCCGTCAGAACTCAACATCAAATCTGTAAAAACATCTGACTTCACCATCAGAACTCAACATCAAATCTGTAAAAACATATGACTTTGCCGTCAGCCCTCAAAATCATCTGACTTCGCCGTCAGCTCTTAAAATCATCTAACTTCGCTGTCAGCTCTCAAAATCATCTAACTTTGCCGTCAGCTCTCAAAATAATCTGACTTCGCCGTCAGTTCTCAAAATCATATGACTTCGTCGTCAGTCATTCGCTAAATAAAAGCGAGCATCGAACCCAAAGGTCGAATCAACTCTAAGTTGAGAAGAACATTCATCAATTCACCATCTGGGTGAAGAAATCCGTTGGGGAAATATGAACTTGAATAAATAGACTCTGTTGGAGAGAATGATAAGATGAGCACATCCGTCAAAGATCTTGCTGGAGGATGGATACCACACAGGCTGGAGAAATATACTGATAATTGCTGGAGATACACCTGAAAACAAAGAGGTAACAACCTGGCTTATGTTTCAAATGCACATGTTTGAATATGGCGTAATGCTCCATACGAAATGGAAATGCTACGCGTTAGGGAGGATGTTATGCACGATGCAAATGCAAAGGAACCACTTTAGCAAAATAAAAGCCAAAGAAGGGAAACCAAATTCTGTTGGGGGAAGACTAGACACGCTTAGTGCAAACAGGCTCATGCTGGGGAATACAAGCCTTGGATGGCCTCCGAGAAAACTTTTGGGTAAAACTGCTCTGCTAAGCACAAATCCACTCCGCTGGGGATCAAAATCAAACTCTGATGAGGAAAACGTCCCAGATGGCCTACCAGAATACAACTCTTCTAGGGAACTAACAACTCGGCTGGAGACAAATAACTCCACTCTACCGGGGAAATCAGCCCTGGATGGTCTTCAAGAATATAACATTCCGGGGAATAAACAACTTTGTTGGGGAATCAAGGCAGACTGCTGAAGGATGGCTCTATTCTATCAGAGATTCTGCTATACTGAAGATTTAATCTGCTATCTGTTAGAGATTATGAATAAGATCTACTAGGGAACCGTCCTAAGCTCTTTCTCTGCTGAGGATGAAGAATAAAAATCTCTGAGTCAGTCTCACCCTGTGGGGAAGAAAATTAACTCCGTTGACTTCGCTGGGGATTAGATAAGGAGGGAATCATCATCGACCTCTGCTTGGGGAAAATGAGAAATAAACTCAACAATAACAACTTCTGCTTGGGGAATGAGTTAATGACCTAGACTCTGAGGGGAAAGGAGCCAATCATTCAGACTCTGTGGGAAAAACGAAATTCTGAATTTGTTCCACTGCTGGGGATAATCCCACACCTACTTGTTGGAGATGATCCTACTCTACTAGAGATATCAATCTCGACCTGTTGAGGATAACCTTGATTGTGCAGGGTTCCAACCTGCTGGGTAAAGACTTATCTCGACTGTATATTATCGTTGGCAAGATACTTCTGGTCTGACATCTTCACTTTGTAGGGATAGAGACGTAGCAACTCCACTGGATGTGCCAAGTGTGATTAGGCTTTAGGTTTTCCGTGAAAGGTCAGGTACAATTGAGGTTGAGAAATGCTCTATTTGGATACAGGTTTGATGTGGGTCAGGGGATAATTTCTATGACTTCTTGACATTCGTCTTGAACTTGAAGGTTGACTGAACCTGCTTGAATAACTCTGATAAGCTCTGAAGATATGGAGAGGAACAATTCCTTTGTTTCCAATTTTGCCCCAGCCTGTGGGACTTTTGTAAAACCTTCTTCGAAAGGAAACCTGAAATTGCTGTACTCTGACGGTTTGACATGGACTGCCTTAGTACTTTGAACTTCGAAGAGGTACTTCAAGTTAATTTTCTTTCTGGATAAGGATAGCTGTTGTGCTCTTGGGGTGGCATGCCCCGACCTTGAAATGACTCTGCCCTTGATTGGCTAATTTGTGGATAAGTGACTCTGACTTTGAGAGATTTATCGAATCTCGACCTGATTGCCCCAGATTAACGGACCTTAGAAAATGGCATCTTTGACTGGCCTTCGAGAGATTTGATGAATCTCGACCTGATTGCCCCAAATTAACTGAATCTTATAATGACTGACTCTCTTATGTGATCCTTTAGTATGCCCCAGCTCGACGGAGCTCTCCGGCATTTTGCATCTTAGCTCGATCAAACTTCGCATTGTAGAAGCTCTCCTGATGTCAAGTGCTTACTCGCAAGTAAAACAATTCATTTTGCAAATGATAATATTAATGCAATGCATATGACAATTTTGAAATCCAAGTCAGTTCACTGGAAAAAAGTTGTAACATAGTGTCGCACCCCAAAATTTGCCCAACCTTTTTTTGGCCTTGGTTTATGTTTCATTTGTTCTAGCATATTGCATTGCATAGCATTTTTCATTTTTTCAGGGGATCAAGAGTGTGCAGCAAGAGGAATTTGGCAAGTTTTAAAATTTGTAAATAAAACATAAAAAAAATCCAATTGAAAAATGGAAATGCACATGGTATGTATTGAACCCACAACCATTGGGTCATAAGTATAACACTTTACCATCTCAGCCACATGTGCGTGTGTGACAAGCAAAGGAAGGAGAAAGGTATATGTTAAAACATGATAAATGCTAAAAAAATAAGGAAAAAGAGTTGATATCCACAAGGATCGAACTCTGGTCAAGGAGCATGCAAGGTGTTTGAGCGCATAGGTCACAACCACTGGGGTGGCGATACATTCGTGTATTATGCCACCCAAAAATATAAATGAACCCTCATGTTCAAACATTTCTGGGCAAGATTGACAAGCAACATGGCCACATACTTGAAGCTTCAAACTTGGGCAAAACAACATCAATTTTAGCAAACTCAAAGTCCATTTTGTGTGATTTTTAACAAGGAATCAAATGGCATTATCAGTTTTCTCAAATTGTGTATGTACATTAAAACCCGATGGAAAATGCAAGAGGAACCTTTGAGATGCATTTTGGAAATTTGAGTTAAACATGAGCATGCTATTCCTGATTTAATCTCATGTGCACCTAAAAAAACATGCTACAGCTTTGCGAAACACACGCTGCTAAGGAAGCAACGTTTCAAAAGGTGTACCACACCATAATGGTCCAAAATACTCTCTGCCTGCTTCACAACAGACCTGTCACAACAATAGGGAGAAGACTAATTTTTGATACAGCTGGAGACATCCCATTCATTGGTCTGGTTTTGGAAAGTTTGTGAAAGAAAACAAAAAGGTTCATAAAAAAGAACCTTTTCTTGATCCATTGGATCTACACTTGAAACCTCTTCTTGATACTCACTGTTTTAAAGGGAGGAACTGGGGGTTTGGTCGAAAGGGGGGTTTGATTTCTTTCATAAAAGGGACTGAGTCACAAAGTTCTGGAGAGGGGGATAGAGTTAATATTAGAACTATAAAAAACAGAAGCAAGAAATAACTCTCAATCTATCTTTCCTTACTTGTAAGTGAAAAAGCACCAAATCACAAAAAACCACCTGTGGCTTCAAAGGGAAGAACATTCAAGGCTTGCTCAAAGGAGGGGAGGATACTTTGCTCTTGCAGCTAGTTTGCTCTTGGGAGGTCTACAAGAGGTATGTAGTTCCAAACCTCCTCACTGTTGTGCATCATGTTTATGTCTTGTTGGTTTATTAAATGGTTCAAAGATTGTTATGTCTAAAATGCAACTTTGCTGTCAAATATGTGTGTATGCTGTTAAGATGCCATTAGGTTGGTGTATATGGTTATTACTTTCATGAAAATATGAGGTTGAACACTTGATGAATCTATGCCTTAAGCATTGTTATGTTGGATTGGTCACACAAACTGTTTTTGAAAAGAAAGAACTGTCAGTATAAGATTTCTAGGTTTATTGGCTTGATGTTGAACATTGTCAGGTTTGGCTGGTGAACTTTAACTTTGCTCCTAGTTAGACCTGTTTGACTTGCATAGTGTATATTGGACTGTCTGGGTTTTTCTTTGTTTAGAGGTTGTTGATTGAATGTTGATTTGGATTTATCAATCCATGGTGAGATACTTAAAGTGGTTGGATCTTTGCATAGATTCCTAGACATTGTAATGTCAGGTTCCTGTTTATGTTCAGTTTTAGGTTTAGAGTTGGGACTTTAGGCTTTAGGTTAGTTTGTTGGTTTGAGTTGGGATCTAGCAATGTAATGTGTATCCATGACTGTTTCTAACTGAGTTTGTCAACTCATAACTAGTTATTGCCAGGGGGTTTCTTATGATACACAATTGGTTTTTGCTTTGTTTTTATCTAGGGTAGGGTTGTAACCATATTTGTGATCATGAAGATTTTGGACTACTGAACCTTTGAGAGCAGTTCTTACTGCTGTGACTGTTTCGTTTGAGCTAGATGTGAGTACCAAGTAAGAACTGTCAGGAGCATTAAGGCTTAAGACTGTTTTTGTGTTGGTGTGGATTTTGTTACCTCAGTTCTGATGAAGTTTTGAGTGTTAGTCGGCCCAAATAGATTTGAGAGGTGTTATCTTTGGAGTGAGAGCTACCACTGAAGTTTGGGTTTTATCTGTGGATTTTTGCTGCTGTTGGACATAGGTGCATTGAGGTTTTTTTTTTTTGCTAGTCAGGTTCCACTACTGCATGTGACTATGTTGGAGATTTGAGTTTGTTAACTCAAATTTGGTTTTCTTTTAAGTGCTTTGACTTTTGGTTAAACATTAGAGCTGTCACAGGAACTATATGTTTTTATGTCCCTTAGTCCTATTTAGATCTTTGGAAAGAGCTTGTTATGGCTGACTGTTATTTGAGTCTAGGTTTGATTTGTGTTGAATTCCTGCTACTGCTAGCTAGTGGTGTCTTTGCTGGTATAGGCTAGTTCGAGTTTTAGAATCTAACAGTTCTCCTGGCTATTTTGATGTGGGGAGGAGAGGTTTGGTTACTCGTTACCTTGTGAGACCCCCTCTTTTGGGCTTGTGAGTCTGTTAGATGATTGGAGTATAGGATTGATGGTGCTGCTAGCCCAATCTTGTTGAAACATCAGGGTAGTGCTGTTAGGATTGTTTTTAGTTCATGGATAACTGTTGCCATTAGCCAACCTTCTCACATCAATTATCTTCTCCTGTTGTTGTTATGGTAATTAAGTTTTGGGTTTGAACCTTGCTGTCAAGATTCATCTTTTGTGAAGGTAGGATATCTTGAATTTCCCCTATGACTGTTCTTAGAGAGGGAGTTTGTCAACTCATTTTTCAATTGCTGCCGGGACGGGTCCCTCATATGTGAGTTTGTTTATGTGATGTGTATGCTTAGTCTTTACATTATTGCTTAGCACCTCCTAAATTTGCTTTGTGTTAACTTGACACTATGTTGATTGAATCTGTAACCTTTCTATTTGAATCTGTTTTTTAAGTTTGGTTTATCCAAGTATCCATTTGTCTGCATTAAGTGGCTGACTGTTTTTTTAGAATTAGGGTTACCATTTGGTTTGATGGTTATGACCAATGTGGAGATGATTCAATTGAGGTGCTGATGATCAACTTGGTTTTGGTTGTCTCTTTGCTGTCTTACACTGTTTTGGGGTTGCAACCTCTCATTTGGAAGTGTGTATCTTTTTTTTTTCCTTGGCAACTTATTAAAGCAAATGTTGAAATGTTATAGTTTCGTTAAGAACCATTGTGAGCTTTGTCAACTCATATAACTGCCAGCATTTTTGTTTTGGATTACTTCTGTTAAAATTGTTCAATGCTGTTGGAGCAGGATCAACGTATGTCTTGTTTATGATTGTTGGCTGTTAAACTTATTTTTTCATGTTACATCTTAGTTTGAGCTTATTTTAACGAATTGGTAGAAGTTCTAAAGTCTCGCATTGTGGTAACAGTGGCTGTCACTATCTTTTGATGTTGGGATCTTGTTAAGACTGTCCAACCTTTGTGAGTGCTGGCATTAAGTGTTTCTTTTTCAAAAATTTGGTTCACATTACAATGTGAATATGTTGCTACTTCTGTTAACAAAACATTCTGGTTTGATTTGCATTTTAACTTGCTACTGGAGGCTATTTGGTTGGAACTCATCAGTTTTGGCTATTAATTTTCAAATTGCATTTCGAAGCTTCCAATTGCATTTCCATTCAATTTTTATTTTGTGTGCATCTTTCGAAAATTTGGATAGCACCATTATCTTCCTCATGAAAATTCAAATGTGTTGGACTTTTATTTTGTTAAATTTGGTGGAGTTTTGAGAGAGTTGTGAATCAAAACGCATTGGGAATTCTTGCCTTGATCTTGCCTTGGCCAAAGTTCAGTCTGCGCGTGTTTTCGTGTTTATTTACAGATGGGGTGGCATTAATAAACGGATATATCGCTACCTCAGTGGTTAATTGCCTTGCCTTTCACTATCATGCCCTCTGTTCGATCCCCAACAAGGACGTTTTTATTAATTTTCATGATTTTTCCCACGTTTTATCTTTTCTTCTCCCTTGTCCTTTGTTTTTCACACGTTGATGGATGGTTGGAGTGGTTTGGTGTTCGGCCTTGAACCCTAGGGTCAAGGGTTCAACTCCTAGGGGTGCACTTTCTTGTTTTAGCATTTTGTTTAGTTTATTTTTATTTCTTCTACTTTTGTTTATTGGTTATTTAACTTTTATTTAATTTTTAAAAATAGTTCTAATGTCTTAAAATCCCAAAAAAAAAACTTTTCTTTTATTTTATGGTGTTATTTTTATTCTCCATCTTTTTATTTATTTATATTATTATCTTATTATTATTTAATTTTATTTTCCATTTTTATTCTCCATTTTTATTTTATCATTTTATTTTGAATTCATCAATTTCATTTTATTTCTTTCTCATCTCATCTGCGATTGATTCATTTAGTGTTTACTTGGCTTTGGCCATGATCCCCCTAGGATTCCTAGTCCCTCCGTTTAGGATGAGAGTAGGAGAGACATTAGGTGTTCAATCCTACACATGATAACATTAGGTTAGTTTTTCCCTTTCATCTCAATCTTAGGACCACCATTGCATGACAACTTTAGGTTTGGTTTAGTCCCCCTTTAGTGCGTCTTTTCTCTTCTCATCTTAAAACAATCATAAAATACCTAATAAAGGTTAATGAATATTGTATGTTACGAGCCTTAAGCTACTTGAGAAATGGTTGTTGAAGGGTTTCCTTTCAACGGCTTGATTGTTTAGTATAGCACCCTTTGGGTGATATGCGACGCATTCACTCCTAAGTCATAGTCTCTAGTGCGATATAAATTGCAAACCGTTCAAAAAACACTTCTTTTCTAAAAAAATATAAAAACAAACACTTCAAATCATTTTGCCCTTTGGGACCTTTAATCATGGAAAATCTTTTCAGAAAAAGAGTGTTGTTAACTCTTAGCTCTACCGCAAATGGTAACGCCTAAGTCTCCCATGCTCGAGCTGCATACACCAACTGCTAGAACTACTTGTTAACCCTACTCGGGCCTAAAAAACTGTTGAACAAACATGTGTTCCCCTTTAGCCCGAACTACATTTGCTCTGATCTTTCATACCAGATGAAAGTACGTAGGCACAAGACGCAATGTCTTGGCGAGCAACCTTCCCCCCTTTTCACCCATAGTTAGCCGAACTACGTTGACTCTGACTTCTTATTTCATATGAGATACGTAGGCACAAAGCGCCATTGCTTTGCCGAGTTACTTCTTTTTCTTTTGTCCTCAAGCATGTAGCTAGATAGTTTGTTTTTCATCCATAGAATAGACAACAAGCGTAGATCCCATCGAGTACGACGGACGTGAGGGGTGCTAATACCTTCCCCTTGCGTAACCGACTCCCGAACCCGATATTTGGTTGCGACGACCGATCTTATCCCTCTTTTTGTCAGGTTTTCTCAGAGTGTTTCCTTTCTCTCTCTTGGGATAAATAACGCATGGTGGCGACTCTTCTGTCATTGTCGCCCTCGATTTTCGCAGTAGCGGCAGCTGGCGACTCTACTGGGGATGGCTCTTGCCCCCTATGTGAGTCAATCCTAACGCTTGTTTGTTTTTCTTTTTGGGTGTTGTATATATGTGTTTTATCTTTCTTTATTTGCTTTTCGCATTTTATGTTCTCGCACTTTACTTTCCGCATTGTATCATACTCTTGTGCTGTTGTGGGAGGGATGATTCTATTAAGAGATAAGCCAGACCCAGGCTTGAGTATAGAATTAGTATTTATGGAGTACATGAATAGGATTTTCCATCCTTATTTGGATAAGTTTGTGGTGGTGTTTATCGACGACATCTTGGTTTATTCGAAGAGCGAAGGAGAGCATGCCGAGCATCTGAAGATTGTGTTAACTGTGTTGAGAGAGAAGCAGTTGTTCGCGAAGCTTTCTAAGTGTGAATTTTGGTTGAAGGAAGTTAGTTTCCTTGGTCATGTGATTTCTAGTAGTGGTGTTGCGGTTGATCCGTCGAAGGTTGAAGCGGTGTCGCAATGGGAGACTCCGAAGTCAGTTTTTGAGATCAGAAGTTTTCTTGGTTTAGCCGGTTATTATCGGAAGTTTATTGAAGGATTTGCTAAGTTATCGTTGCCGTTGACGCAATTGACTAGGAAAGGTCAAGCCTTTGTTTGGGACGCCAAGTGTGAAGCGAGTTTTCAAGAACTTAAGCGAAGGTTGACGACAGCTCCTGTTTTGATTCTGCCAAATCCGGAAGAACCATTCGTTGTGTATTGTGATGCTTCTTTGATGGGTTTAGGAGGTGTGTTGATGCAGAATAATCAAGTTGTAGCTTATGCTTCGAGGCAACTCAAAGTGCATGAGAAGAATTATCCGACGCATGACTTAGAGTTGGCCGCCGTTGTGTTCGTGTTGAAACTTTGGAGGCATTATTTATTTGGCGCAAGATTTGAAGTGTTTAGTGACCACAAGAGTTTGAGGTATCTTTTTGATCAAAAGGAATTGAATGCGAGACAAAGAAGATGGCTTGAACTTTTGAAGGATTTTGATTTTGGCTTGAATTACCATCCGGGTAAAGCGAATGTAGTAGCGGATGCATTGAGTCGGAAATCATTGCATATGTCGGCATTGATGGTGAAAGAGTTAGAATTGGTTGAGCAATTTCGAGATTTGAGTTTGGTATGTGAGAGAACTTCTTTTGGATTTAAGTTGGGTATGTTAAAGCTGACAAGTGGTATTTTGGATGAAATTCGAGAAGGACAGAAATCAGATTTGAGCTTAGTTGATCGGTTGACTTTAATCAACCAAGGCCAAGGTGGTGATTTTCGGATTGATGAGAATGGTATTATGAGATGTCGGGATCGAGTTTGTGTTCCAGATGTGGTTGAGCTTAAGAAGAGCATCCTTGAGGAAGGACATCGTAGCGGATTGAGTATTCATCCGGGTGCTACTAAGATGTATCAGGATTTGAGGAAAGTATTTTGGTGGCCTAGTATGAAGAAGGATATTGCGGAAATTGTGTATTCTTGTTTGACTTGCCAGAAGTCAAAGATTGAGCATCAGAAGCCATCGGGGTTGATGAAGCCGTTGTTTATTCCTGAGTGGAAATGGGATAGTATCTCCATGGATTTTGTATCGGGTTTGCCGAGGACGCCGAGTAATTTTGAGGCTGTTTGGGTTATCGTGGATAGGTTGACTAAATCTGCTCACTTTATTCCTATGCGTATGGATTACCCTTTGGAGAAGTTGGCTAAGTTGTATATTGAAAGGATTGTGTGCCTGCATGGTATTCCGCTGAGTATTGTTTCGGATAGAGATCCGCGGTTTACTTCGAGATTTTGGGAAAGCCTGCAGAGTGCTTTGGGTACTAAGTTGCGTTTGAGTTCAGCTTATCATCCGCAGACTGATGGTCAGACGGAGAGGACGATTCAGTCGCTTGAAGATCTTTTGAGAGCTTGTGTATTGGAAAAAGGAGGAGCTTGGGATAGCTACTTGCCTTTGATTGAGTTTACCTACAACAACAGTTTTCATTCGAGTATTGGTATGGCACCATTTGAGGCGTTGTATGGTAGGCGGTGTAGGACACCATTGTGTTGGTTCGAGTCCGGAGAAAGTTCGGTTGTTGGACCCGAGTTAGTTCAACGGACCACTGATAAGATCAAGATGATTCAAGAGAAGATGAGAGTTGCTCAGAGTCGTCAGAAGAGTTATTATGACAAGAGGAGGAAGGCACTTGAATTTCAAGAGGGAGATCATGTGTTTCTTCGAGTCACTCCAATGACAGGTGTTGGTAGGGCACTGAAGTCGCGCAAGTTGTCGCCGCGTTTCATTGGTCCTTATCAGATTTTGCAAAGGATAGGAGAAGTGGCCTATCGTGTGGCTTTACCACCGTCGCTTGCTAATCTTCATGACGTATTCCATGTATCTCAGTTGAGGAAATACATTGCGGATCCGTCTCATGTAGTCCAGATAGATGATGTGCAGGTGAGAGATAACCTGACTGTTGAGACATCACCTATGCGGATAGAGGATCGGAAATTGAAGCAGCTTCGAGGTAAAGAGATCGCTTTAGTGAAGGTCGCTTGGGGAGGACCGGCTGGTGGAAATGTTACTTGGGAGCTTGAGAGTCGGATGAAAGAGTCTTATCCAGAACTGTTTGAATCAGGTAACATTTTCGAGGACGAAAATTCCTAAGTGGGGGAGGGTTGTAACAACCCAAATTTCATTAAATAATTAATTATAGTAATTAATTGATTTAGGGGGGATTTTTATTAATGTTGGAAGTTAATTTTTATTAATTGGGATTAATAGAGAATTGAGAAGGAAGGAAAATGAAGGATATATATATAAGAGAGAAAGAAAAGAAAGAAAGTGAGAAAACATTTTGGAAAGAAAGAGGAAAGAAGAAGAAAGGAGAGAAAGAGAAGAGAAGAAGAGGAAAAGTGGAAATCATCAAGAACCAACACCAAAGCTCCGATTAATCGAGGTAAGGGTGAGAAATGTTTCTATTTGATCATTGTATGATGTTATGTATGTTGGGTTAGGGTTTTAGTGGAGTTTCCATCACTTTCCATTTAGGGCAAAATGTTGGATAATCGGTAGATTGAGGATTTAATCGGTTGAAAATGAGTAATGACGCTGTAGAATAGTCGGGTAACATGTATTGATGCTGTTTATACTGATTTGGATGTGTAAGAGAGGGTTGATGATGGATTGGTGAAGGAGAGACAGAATAGGATTCTGTTCTGCGCAGGTTCGCTGGCTCTCGCCAGGCGAGCGAAGGCGAAGCTTCGCCAGGCGAAGCCTAGCGAATATTGGCGAATAATTATATTTAAGTCCCAGTGGTCTTCGCTGGTAGGTTCGCCAGGCGAAGTTGGATAGCGAAGGTTCGCCCAGCGAAGGTGCTGGCGAATGGTGGCGAATGAAGTCAGTAGCTACTGACTTGGGCTCGCTGGGAAGTCTCGCCAGGCGAAGCCTAGCGAGTGTTCGCTGAGGGAGTTCGCCAGGCGAAGGCCAAGCGAAGGTTCGCTGCGAGGGTTCGCCAGGCGAATGTGGGCGAGTTTGACAGCATTTTTCCTTTGCTGTGTTGTTCATGTGGAGATGGTTTGGTTGCCTCTCATAGGTCAATACCTCTATGATGTGATATAGATATGATCTATCATGATAACATGGGCTGTGGGTAGCCTTCGGGCGTGAACCCTAGAGTTGTGATATGAATGATTAATTGTAATCGGTTAAAATACATGTGAACATAATAAGTGATTATGTGTGTATTATTTAATGAATTTGCGAATGCTTGAGGTGTATATAATTATGTAATGAGTATGCATGAGAACATTTTAATATGTGTGCATAACTTATAATTGTATGATTGGTATTGTAATGAGGATACCTTGATTGTTGTGACAATTAGAGATACATGGGAATACAATCAGGAATGTATGTGTATCGTCTAATGAATTGTGAGTGCATATATGTATGCGATTGTTGTGTGAATGCATGGGAACATATGTGATATGTGTGCATTATTGTTGAATATGATGATGTGCGAAATGAATACATTGATAAATGTTTGATATATGTTGTATGTGCAATCATGATGAAATTCTCGAAGGGGTGAATTATTCGAATGCATGGGATTAAGACGCGGGAACGGTCTTAAGTGCATTTATTGTGATTGGTTGATTGTACATGCATCATTCAGTCAAGAGGCAATGTCTGTTAGTTTCGTGGAAACTAGTGGCTTGTCCCAAACCTAGAAGGGTGGGTTTGAAGCCTAGGGGACGGGCTTGGTTGTTATCGGTCTAGAAGGGTGGACCCGGTTTAAAGTAAAAACCGAAAAATGATAACAAGTTATCGGTCTAGAAGGGTGGACCCGGTTAGAGTGAAAACCGAAAAAAAGATAACTAATGTCGGTACCGCATAGCATTGAGTTGCATTGGACATGTTGAGTCACATTTCATAATATTGTTGTGGTATAAATGTGCTTGTGAATGATTGTGAAATTAAGCATGAAGGGATGTGCTTGTGAATGTTCATAATGCTGATATATGTGAACGTGATATGATTATGATCATGAGAACGAAGTGTGGTGAGAAATGTGAATATGTGTTATATGATACCTATATATATACGTAATCTTATGCTTTGATTATTATGGTTATATTTCTCACCCTTCTGCTGTTTTATAATGCTCTATGAGGCATTGCAGATTAGGATGCTGGAGTCCTTTTGTGAAGAATAGTCTTCATTCTTTTGAGTCTACTGCTCTGATATGTAACACCGGGTAGTTAGACTAGTATAGTCATTCTTTTGTGATACATTGCGATGTATCAGCTTATGTGGTTCTGTAAATCTAACTGATATGATATATTAATTTAGATAGCTTATGTGTACGTGGATTAATATTTTGAAAACGATCAAATGATTTTATCTTCCGCTTAAATTGAAAATGTTACATATTTTATGGAGCAAATTGTGAAAGTGTTTTATTGGTGAAATTGTGGCATTCTTCTTTTATACCTTATTATAAAACCTTTTTACTCTGATAACTTGTATGTGCTTAATTGTTTTATATGCATTTATTTGGGGTATAGAAGGGGGTGTTACAATAGTGGTATCAGAGCAGGTCGGTCCGTCCGGCCTAGTTGTTAGAGTGTTTTCTTCCTGTGTGTTATTGATATGCGTGTGTTGCATTATCAATATTGGTTGTTCTTACGTGGTTCTGTGGTTGGAATTAGTAAGATGGTTGCAGGAAGGAACGACGAAGCGATTGCGGAGGCATTGACGAGATTGGCGGGGGCAATTGGGCAGAATCCTCCGGCCAATGTGAATGTGAGGAATCATGCTGATGATGGATTCCGTGCTTTGGGGAAATTCCAAAAGAATAACCCTCCGGTCTTCAAGGGAACTCATGAACCGGACAAGGCACAAATTTGGTTGAAAGCTGTGGAAAAGATTTTTCGTGTTATGAATTGCTCGGATGCACAGAAGGTGCAGTTTGGGACTCATATGCTCGAAGAAGAAGCTGAAGATTGGTGGGGTAATACTCGCCAAAGATTTGAGGAAGATGATATTGTGATTACGTGGGATTTGTTTAGAGAAACTTTTCTGGAGAAGTATTTTCCAGAGGATGTGCGGGGGAAGAAAGAGATCGAATTTCTTGAGTTGAAGCAAGGTAATTCGACGGTTGCTGAGTATGCGGCGAAATTTGAGGAGTTGATCAAATTTTGTCCTCACTATAATACTGGTAATGCTGAGAGGTCTAAGTGCCTCAAGTTTGTAAACGGTTTGAGACCCGAGATTAGACAAGCTATTGGATACCAGGAAATCAGGCGGTTTTCTGAGTTGGTTAACAAGAGCAGAATTTATGATGAAGACAGTAGGGCTAGGTCTAGCCACTACAAGAGCCTAAGTGATAAGAAAGGAAAAGGTCAATTCAGAGGAAAACCTTATGTGACTCCTACGGACAAAGGGAAGCAGAGAATGGGTTATGGCAAGAGGCCAAGTGGGGGAGTTTCTACTCCGGTGAGATGTTATAGGTGCGGTGAAGAGGGACATCGTGCTCCTGAATGCAAAAGTGTTAAGAAGACGTGTTTTAAGTGTGGCAAGCCAGGCCACAAGGCTCTGGAATGCAGAAGTGGTGCGGGCGTGACTTGCTACAATTGTGGTGAGCAAGGGCACATTAGTACCAAGTGCGATAAGCCGAAGAAGAATCAAGGGAGCGGGAAAGTGTTCGCTCTATCTGGATCTGAGACTGCTAGCGACGATCGATTGATCAGAGGTACGTGTTTTATTAATGGTATACCTTTGATCGCTATAATTGATACCGGAGCTACGCATTCTTTTATTTCTTTGGATTGTGTTAGAAGGTTAAATCTTGAGTTGTCTGTGATTGGTGGCGGTATGGTTATTGATACTCCTGCTATGGGTTCGGTAACTACACCGTATGTTTGCTTGAATTGCCCGTTGAGTATTTTCGGTAGAGATTTTGGGATTGATTTAGTGTGTCTTCATTTGGATCAACTGGATGTCATTCTTGGAATGAATTGGTTAAAATTCAATCGTGTGTATATTAACTGTTTTGACAAAACGGTTATTTTTCCCGATTCGGATGTTGAAAGGGATTTGTTTATGACGAGGAAACAAGTGAAGGAATCGGTACAAGATGGGGCTAAGGTATTCATGCTCATGGCAACTTTGAGGACTAGTGAAAGTGAAGAGATTGAGGCTTTGCCCATTGTTAGAGATTTTCCGGAAGTATTCCCTGATGAGATAAAGGATTTACCGCCGGAGCGAGAAGTGGAGTTTTCGATAGATTTGATTCCTGGAACTAGTCCGATATCGATGGATCCATATCGTATATCGGCCTCAAAGTTAAAAGAGTTAAAGAGTCAACTTGAGGATTTGCTTGAAAAGAGGTTTATTCGTCCAAGTGTGTCACCGTGGGGTGCCCCGGTGTTGTTGGTTAAGAAGAAAGAGGGTTCTATGAGGCTCTGTGTGGATTACAGACAGTTGAACAAGGCGACTATTAAGAATAAGTATCCACTTCCGAGGATTGATGATCTGATGGATCAGTTGATTGGTGCAAGTGTGTTCAGCAAGATTGATTTGAGATCTGGGTATCATCAGATCCGTGTGAAAGCTGAGGATATTCAGAAGACGGCGTTTCGGACGAGGTATGGGCACTATGAGTATTCTGTGATGCCATTTGGTGTGACTAATGCACCAGGTGTATTTATGGAGTACATGAATAGGATTTTCCATCCTTATTTGGATAAGTTTGTGGTGGTGTTTATCGACGACATCTTGGTTTATTCGAAGAGCGAAGGAGAGCATGCCGAGCATCTGAAGATTGTGTTAACTGTGTTGAGAGAGAAGCAGTTGTTCGCGAAGCTTTCTAAGTGTGAATTTTGGTTGAAGGAAGTTAGTTTCCTTGGTCATGTGATTTCTAGTAGTGGTGTTGCGGTTGATCCGTCGAAGGTTGAAGCGGTGTCGCAATGGGAGACTCCGAAGTCAGTTTTTGAGATCAGAAGTTTTCTTGGTTTAGCCGGTTATTATCGGAAGTTTATTGAAGGATTTGCTAAGTTATCGTTGCCGTTGACGCAGTTGACTAGGAAAGGTCAAGCCTTTGTTTGGGACGCCAAGTGTGAAGCGAGTTTTCAAGAACTTAAGCGAAGGTTGACGACAGCTCCTGTTTTGATTCTGCCAAATCCGGAAGAACCATTCGTTGTGTATTGTGATGCTTCTTTGATGGGTTTAGGAGGTGTGTTGATGCAGAATAATCAAGTTGTAGCTTATGCTTCGAGGCAACTCAAAGTGCATGAGAAGAATTATCCGACGCATGACTTAGAGTTGGCCGCCGTTGTGTTCGTGTTGAAACTTTGGAGGCATTATTTATTTGGCGCAAGATTTGAAGTGTTTAGTGACCACAAGAGTTTGAGGTATCTTTTTGATCAAAAGGAATTGAATGCGAGACAAAGAAGATGGCTTGAACTTTTGAAGGATTTTGATTTTGGCTTGAATTACCATCCGGGTAAAGCGAATGTAGTAGCGGATGCATTGAGTCGGAAATCATTGCATATGTCGGCATTGATGGTGAAAGAGTTAGAATTGGTTGAGCAATTTCGAGATTTGAGTTTGGTATGTGAGAGAACTTCTTTTGGATTTAAGTTGGGTATGTTAAAGCTGACAAGTGGTATTTTGGATGAAATTCGAGAAGGACAGAAATCAGATTTGAGCTTAGTTGATCGGTTGACTTTAATCAACCAAGGCCAAGGTGGTGATTTTCGGATTGATGAGAATGGTATTATGAGATGTCGGGATCGAGTTTGTGTTCCAGATGTGGTTGAGCTTAAGAAGAGCATCCTTGAGGAAGGACATCGTAGCGGATTGAGTATTCATCCGGGTGCTACTAAGATGTATCAGGATTTGAGGAAAGTATTTTGGTGGCCTAGTATGAAGAAGGATATTGCGGAAATTGTGTATTCTTGTTTGACTTGCCAGAAGTCAAAGATTGAGCATCAGAAGCCATCGGGGTTGATGAAGCCGTTGTTTATTCCTGAGTGGAAATGGGATAGTATCTCCATGGATTTTGTATCGGGTTTGCCGAGGACGCCGAGTAATTTTGAGGCTGTTTGGGTTATCGTGGATAGGTTGACTAAATCTGCTCACTTTATTCCTATGCGTATGGATTACCCTTTGGAGAAGTTGGCTAAGTTGTATATTGAAAGGATTGTGTGCCTGCATGGTATTCCGCTGAGTATTGTTTCGGATAGAGATCCGCGGTTTACTTCAAGATTTTGGGAAAGCCTGCAGAGTGCTTTGGGTACTAAGTTGCGTTTGAGTTCAGCTTATCATCCGCAGACTGATGGTCAGACGGAGAGGACGATTCAGTCGCTTGAAGATCTTTTGAGAGCTTGTGTATTGGAAAAAGGAGGAGCTTGGGATAACTACTTGCCTTTGATTGAGTTTACCTACAACAACAGTTTTCATTCGAGTATTGGTATGGCACCATTTGAGGCGTTGTATGGTAGGCGGTGTAGGACACCATTGTGTTGGTTCGAGTCCGGAGAAAGTTCGGTTGTTGGACCCGAGTTAGTTCAACGGACCACTGATAAGATCAAGATGATTCAAGAGAAGATGAGAGTTGCTCAGAGTCGTCAGAAGAGTTATTATGACAAGAGGAGGAAGGCACTTGAATTTCAAGAGGGAGATCATGTGTTTCTTCGAGTCACTCCAATGACAGGTGTTGGTAGGGCACTGAAGTCGCGCAAGTTGTCGCCGCGTTTCATTGGTCCTTATCAGATTTTGCAAAGGATAGGAGAAGTGGCCTATCGTGTGGCTTTACCACCGTCGCTTGCTAATCTTCATGACGTATTCCATGTATCTCAGTTGAGGAAATACATTGCGGATCCGTCTCATGTAGTCCAGATAGATGATGTGCAGGTGAGAGATAACCTGACTGTTGAGACATCACCTATGCGGATAGAGGATCGGAAATTGAAGCAGCTTCGAGGTAAAGAGATCGCTTTAGTGAAGGTCGCTTGGGGAGGACCGGCTGGTGGAAATGTTACTTGGGAGCTTGAGAGTCGGATGAAAGAGTCTTATCCAGAACTGTTTGAATCAGGTAACATTTTCGAGGACGAAAATTCCTAAGTGGGGGAGGGTTGTAACAGCCCAAATTTCATTAAATAATTAATTATAGTAATTAATTGATTTAGGGGGGATTTTTATTAATGTTGGAAGTTAATTTTTATTAATTGGGATTAATAGAGAATTGAGAAGGAAATTGGAAGGAAGGAAAATGAAGGATATATATATAAGAGAGAAAGAAAAGAAAGAAAGTGAGAAAACATTTTGGAAAGAAAGAGGAAAGAAGAAGAAAGGAGAGAAAGAGAAGAGAAGAAGAGGAAAAGTGGAAATCATCAAGAACCAACACCAAAGCTCCGATTAATCGAGGTAAGGGTGAGAAATGTTTCTATTTGATCATTGTATGATGTTATGTATGTTGGGTTAGGGTTTTAGTGGAGTTTCCATCACTTTCCATTTAGGGCAAAATGTTGGATAATCGGTAGATTGAGGATTTAATCGGTTGAAAATGAGTAATGACGCCGTAGAATAGTCGGGTAACATGTATTGATGCTGTTTATACTGATTTGGATGTGTAAGAGAGGGTTGATGATGGATTGGTGAAGGAGAGACAGAATAGGATTCTGTTCTGCGCAGGTTCGCTGGCTCTCGCCAGGCGAGCGAAGGCGAAGCTTCGCCAGGCGAAGCCTAGCGAATGTTGGCGAATAATTATATTTAAGTCCCAGTGGTCTTCGCTGGTAGGTTCGCCAGGCGAAGTTGGATAGCGAAGGTTCGCCCAGCGAAGGTGCTGGCGAATGGTGGCGAATGAAGTCAGTAGCTACTGACTTGGGCTCGCTGGGAAGTCTCGCCAGGCGAAGCCTAGCGAGTGTTCGCTGAGGGAGTTCGCCAGGCGAAGGCCAAGCGAAGGTTCGCTGCGAGGGTTCGCCAGGCGAATGTGGGCGAGTTTGACAGCATTTTTCCTTTGCTGTGTTGTTCATGTGGAGATGGTTTGGTTGCCTCTCATAGGTCAATACCTCTATGATGTGATATAGATATGATCTATCATGATAACATGGGCTGTGGGTAGCCTTCGGGCGTGAACCCTAGAGTTGTGATATGAATGATTAATTGTAATCGGTTAAAATACATGTGAACATAATAAGTGATTATGTGTGTATTATTTAATGAATTTGCGAATGCTTGAGGTGTATATAATTATGTAATGAGTATGCATGAGAACATTTTAATATGTGTGCATAACTTATAATTGTATGATTGGTATTGTAATGAGGATACCTTGATTGTTGTGACAATTAGAGATACATGGGAATACAATCAGGAATGTATGTGTATCGTCTAATGAATTGTGAGTGCATATATGTATGCGATTGTTGTGTGAATGCATGGGAACATATGTGATATGTGTGCATTATTGTTGAATATGATGATGTGCGAAATGAATACATTGATAAATGTTTGATATATGTTGTATGTGCAATCATGATGAAATTCTCGAAGGGGTGAATTATTCGAATGCATGGGATTAAGACGCGGGAACGGTCTTAAGTGCATTTATTGTGATTGGTTGATTGTACATGCATCATTCAGTCAAGAGGCAATGTCTGTTAGTTTCGTGGAAACTAGTGGCTTGTCCCAAACCTAGAAGGGTGGGTTTGAAGCCTAGGGGACGGGCTTGGTTGTTATCGGTCTAGAAGGGTGGACCCGGTTTAAAGTAAAAACCGAAAAATGATAACAAGTTATCGGTCTAGAAGGGTGGACCCGGTTAGAGTGAAAACCGAAAAAAAGATAACTAATGTCGGTACCGCATAGCATTGAGTTGCATTGGACATGTTGAGTCACATTTCATAATATTGTTGTGGTATAAATGTGCTTGTGAATGATTGTGAAATTAAGCATGAAGGGATGTGCTTGTGAATGTTCATAATGCTGATATATGTGAACGTGATATGATTATGATCATGAGAACGAAGTGTGGTGAGAAATGTGAATATGTGTTATATGATACCTATATATATACGTAATCTTATGCTTTGATTATTATGGTTATATTTCTCACCCTTCTGCTGTTTTATAATGCTCTATGAGGCATTGCAGATTAGGATCCTGGAGTCCTTTTGTGAAGAATAGTCTTCATTCTTTTGAGTCTACTGCTCTGATATGTAACACCGGGTAGTTAGACTAGTATAGTCATTCTTTTGTGATACATTGCGATGTATCAGCTTATGTGGTTCTGTAAATCTAACTGATATGATATATTAATTTAGATAGCTTATGTGTACGTGGATTAATATTTTGAAAACGATCAAATGATTTTATCTTCCGCTTAAATTGAAAATGTTACATATTTTATGGAGCAAATTGTGAAAGTGTTTTATTGGTGAAATTGTGGCATTCTTCTTTTATACCTTATTATAAAACCTTTTTACTCTGATAACTTGTATGTGCTTAATTGTTTTATATGCATTTATTTGGGGTATAGAAGGGGGTGTTACAGTATGTACAGAGATGGAAAGAATTTGCTGCTCGTGTTCAACCACCGCTTCAGGATAGAGAACTGGTTGACATCTTCTTGGGTACTTCGAAAGGCCGTTACTATGATATATTGATTGGTGGAGGAACATTAAACTTTGCTGACTTAATGATGGCAGGGGAACGTGTTGAGAGTGGATTCAAGAGTGGAAAGATTAGAGACCTTCCCTTTATCTCAGTTGAGGAAAATGGATCAGTTGTCAGTCCGCAAGAAGAATGGGAGAAAAGAAGTGATCTTATCTCAGAATCTTCAGTATCTCAGGTTCAGTTTTCAGATGTTTCAAGTGTTCAAAGCCAACAGTCATACCGTCATCAGCCGCGTCAGTACACTCGACGAAGACCAAGGAAACCTAAAAGGCAGTTTACTCAGCTACCAGTGTCGTACAGTCAGTTGTTGCCGGATTTGGTCAAAGGAGGGCTGATAGTGCCAAAAGAGACTAATTCAATGATTCTGCCGTACCATCCAGGTTTCGATGTCAACGCTCGCTGTGAGTACCATGTCAGGGCACAGGGGCATTCAACAAACGATTGTAAGGTGCTTAGGAGCCAAGTTCATACTCTGTTAGACTCTAACAGGTTCTCCATCACACCTCAGGGTATTATCCAGATTAATGATTTTCCTTCATCCAGCCATGCGGGCACGACAGTTCTTGTTATGGAAGGATCCACCGGAAGTGTGTGTTTGGAAGAATATCAAACTGAGGGCTCAGTTGAATATGAAGGAAGTTGCTAAAGGTTTCTGTTCCGGTTTTCACATCTGCTTTCTCTGCTTACGTGTTTTTTGCTGTTTGCTGACCATCACCAGACTTGTTGGCTGGGGTCATTGTATTTTATACTCGGTTATGCTTGTTTGCTTCTTTTGTTGGTGTTTATCTCCGTGTTTATAGCTTGGGTTTTCTTTGTCTTGTTGATTTGTGTTTTCTTTCTGCATTACATTCTCGCATAACAGGTACCTCAGAACCGTGGGTCTTATATCCTGTATTAAGAGAGAGTTTGTTGCAGGAATCCCCGCAGAGTTATGGAGCAGGTTCAAGCTGAATTGATTAAAGTCCGAGGCCAGCTAGGGAAGATTATGATGGACATGCAAGAGTTGCGTCTGGATCAGAAGACACTCAGAGAAGAAAACCATCAGCTTAAGACCCAGGTGGGCTTGATCATGGAGGTGATGAAGAATATGCTCAGAAAAGAAGGTGATCAGCTACCTGAGACCGTAGCAAAAATGCTTGTTCCGCTTGTGCCTGTGGAACCTGTGCCAAGGTGTGATACGCCACAAATATCTCATGCACGACAGAGAGCTCTAGAATTTTCTCATTAATACCTTGCTTCTCAGGTTAATCATATGCCTAGGAGGTATCAGAAGACAAGGCTATGCAACAGAGTTTTCGATCAGATTCCTACGACGTATGCTCAGCTGTTGCAACCTTTGCTTCAACACTAGGTGATTAAGCTTCGGACCATGAATCCTTTGACTGGTGAGCCTCCATCAGGTTTTAATGTGAATGCCCATTGCAATTTCCACTCCGGGGCACTGGGGCATAGCATTGAGGACTGTAAAGCTTTTAAGCATAAAATCCAGGACCTGATTGACTCAAAGGCCATCGAATTCACGTCAGGCCGAAGGCTAGTCATACACGTCAATCGCTTATCTGCTTGAGTTTGAAGACTTCAAGGGGCGCATCCTCCAGCACCAAATCAGTTTGAAAGCCCAGTTCCCAGGAGCTGGCGATTTTCGTTTTATCTTGTCACTTCTTTATATTTGCAGTTTTCTTTCCTGTTTAAACTGCAATCTTGTGTGTAAAACTTGTTTGTTTTCATGTGATAATGATGATGAAATGAATATGCATGTTTTCTTTAAATCGATTCGTGTTCACTAATTGTTTTTACAAATATCCTATGCTTGGTTAAGCAGAATTCGGGGAGGATGACGAAATTGAAAGACGCGTAAGCTTCTGATTGTATGCTTTTGAAACCGAATCCTGCTGATGATGTACAAGCATTGTTTCAAATTCCTAAACACCGGAGATATAAGGATGATAATCCCTTGTCAACCCCTTTGAGCCTAGTTGTAGGAGTTTCTTTTTGAAAACAAAAAACCCTCAATCTTAACCTGGGGCAGGTTAGGTGTTAGCTAATTTGACCGAGCATCCAAATTACAACAGAATCGTTACCGTTCGAGGAACAATCACACCCTTAGAGGTCGTACCTAAAAAACCACAATGGTTAAGCTTCAGGAGTGAGACGGTCATGTTATTCCCCAAAGAGTCAGACAACCAGTGTCACACGACTTGTGCAAAAAAGAGAAGAGAATAAAAAAGAAAAAAAAAGAGAATCAAAAGCCCGCTAAGTCGAACTTGAAAACAAGTGGCTTAGGCAAAACAAAATGGGGCATCCCGCTGGACTTCAAAATCAAAAGAAGCTCAAAAGATTCAGTCCAGGCAAAAGTTAGGGAAATCAAAAATGATGATGAAAAACAAGTCGTGTGATTCAGGCATCAAAGACGAAAAGTGAGTGACTATCACTCCGAAAACTTGTGGTTTCCAGAACCGTCACTCCTATCATACAACCTCTAAGAATTTGAGCGCTAGTGTTGAATTAGCTGAATATAGGATCAGAGAACATCAAGGAGAATGGGTGGGTTAAAATAAATTTTGAGCCTTTATCCTTTCCTTCAGAACCTTGAACCTGACCATGTTACAACCTGAAAAAGTCCTAATTGAAGAAGTTTTGTTTCGAAAACATACTTCGGTAAAGATCGCGTCGAAACTGACTCCTAAAAGGATTCTTCTTACCATGTTGGTGTTGATGTTGATATTCTGCTAAATGATTTATTCATTATGTGCCGTAAATTTTTTATCCCTTTCCAGTGAACAAATTGGATTTCAAAACTGTCATATGCGTTGCATTTAATATATCTTTTATTTTGAACAACTTGTTTTACTTGCGAGTAAGCGCTTGACAGCAGGAAAGTTTCCTACAGTGGAAAGTCTGATCAGGATAGAATGCAGAACGCCCGAATACTCCGTGAGCCGGGGCAAGCTATATCAAATGATCCCTAGTGAAGACAACCATCCAAAGTCAGTTATTCTGAGGCAATCAAATCGATTCGGTAAATCTCTCGAAGCCAGAAATTCTACCCCACTAATCAGCCAATCAGGGACAAAGTCATTGCAAGACTGGGGCAGGCCATTCCGAGGAGTTATTCCTGACTCAGAGGGCATTTAATCTGAAGCACCTCCCTGAGGTTCAAGTGCTGGGGCAGTTTATCTTGATCCTGTTAGAACACAGATTGGTTCTTAGTTATATCTCTATGTTTTGATGATAACACTTACGAAATTTTGTATTAAGAAATTATATACTCTAAATTTGTTCAAGTATTTTTGCTGCAGATATTAAAGTTAATATTCTTCTGAAAGCAAAAATGGATCTGAACGTTGAACTATGCAAGGCTTTGAAGCGTCAGAAGCATCTCTTAGAAGAATCTGAGCGCTGCCTACAGAAGACTCTGAGCGATGCCTACAGAAGGATCTGAAGTAGAAGCTACAGAAGCATCTAAAGCATAGACTGAAGACTTTGTATGAAGAGCTTCAAGCACTGTTTTTCAGAAGACTCTGATAGTACTGTACGCTGCAAGTACTGAGGATATGATCTCTAAACTCTGCTCTGATTAGTTACACGCTAAAGCACACTTGCTGCAATGCTTTGATACAACAAACTCTGATGAACATCAAAGACTCTGATCAAACAAGACTCTGATGTAGATTGCTGTGAATTAGAAACTTGTTGAAGAAGAATTCAAAGTTATATCCGTTGGTTATGCCAAATGACTCTTTCCTCATTTATGCTAGACACAAGAACTCAGGAAAAAAGAATTTCTCTGAATGTTCTACTTCTAGGAAAGGTCAAGTGATGTGAAGACAAAAAGGTTACAGCTACTTTGCAGACACGGTCTTCAAAGCATGCAACATCTTGGATTTCTAAGCCTATAAAAGCATGTCTCCAACATTCTTCTTTCGTTGACGAATTAATTGAAAGAAATTCATTGAAAAGCTCTCATACAAATTATTCTCTTTGCTGAATTTATTTCACACGTTCTTAAACTTAAGTGTAAATCACAATTGTGATATAGCTTTCTTAGAAGCATTCAAACACTTGTTTAGTTTTACATTTGATTGTAAAAGTTCCTTGAGAAGACCTAGTTGTGGTCAGTAGTTCTTGAGAAGACTAAGAACAGTTGCTCTTAGTGGTTGCTATTGTAATCAGTTTGATTAATAGTGGATCAAGTCCTTGTGGAGAAAGGCAAATCACTCTTGATATGGTGGACTGGAGTAATTGTGTTCAACGAACCAGGATAAAAACCTTTGTGTTTTTATTGCAATAATATTTTAAAAATCCTTATTCAACCCCCCTTCTAAGTATTTTCTCACCTTCAGTTGGCATCAGAGCTTCGGTTCTGTGTGTGCTATCACTTCACCGTGACAGAAAAGATCAAGTGAGAAAAATACTCTTGATATTCTTTGGTTGTTATTATGGCTGAAGCTTCAACATCTAACATTAACAACAGATATGAAGAAAGGGATAGAATCAGCACAAAACCCCTTATGTTTGATGGGGAGAAGTTTGAATATTGGAAGGACAAAATAGAGAGTTTCTTCCTTGGTTATGATGTTGATATATGGGACTTAGTCATTGATAGTTATGTCCACCCCACTGACGGGGATGGCAAAAAAATTGATAGAAAATCTATGACTGAAGCCCAAAAGAAGGAGTTCAGAAATCATCACAAAGCTAGAACAATCTTATTAAATGCAATATCTCATAATGAGTATGAGAAGATCACCAATAGAGAAAATGCATTTGATCTGTTTGAGTCTTTGAAGATGACAAATGAAGGGAACTCACAAGTTAAAGAGACCAAGGCTCTGGCACTGATCCAGAAGTATGAAGCGTTTAAAATGGAAGAATCTGAATCTATAGAAACTATGTTCTCTAGATTCTAGATCCTCACAGCTGGATTAAAAGTGCTGGACAAAGGCTATTCAACTGCTGATCATGTGAAGAAGATCATCAGAAGCTTGCCTATCAGATGGAGACCCATGGTCACTGCTCTGAAGCTAGCTAAGGATCTGAACAAGATCACATTGGAGGAACTAATCAGCTCGCTGAGGAGCCATGAAGTTGAACTTGAGGAAGACGAGCCTCAAAAGAAAGGTAAGTCAATTGCCTTAAAATTTAACAAATCTGTTAAAGCATTGTAGGTGTTAGAAGAGAGTTCTGAAGAGTCTTCTTCTTCTGAAGAAGATGAACTGTCCTTGTTGTCCAGAAGAATCAACAGACTCTGGAAGCACAAACAGAGGAAGTTCAAGAACTTCAAGAAGCCAGATCAACGCAAAGAGTCCTCTGGATAGAAAAGATCTGGAAAGAAGGAGGTTGTTTGCTTTGAATGCAAAGAACCTGGCCATTACAAGAATGAATGTCCAAAGCTTCTAAAGGAAAAGCCAAAGAGGAAGTTTGAAAAAAAGAAGAAGGTTCTAATGGCAACCTGGGATGATTCAGATAATTCTGAATCTTCATCAGATTCTGAAGAAGAATGCACTAACATGGCTCTGATGGCAGGCGTGGAATATCAGGATGAAGGATCATCTGGATCTGAATCAGATTCTGAATCTGACTCAGAAGAGGTACTTTATGATCTCTCTAGGGAAGAACTTATTAAAGTTTTATCAGAAGTCCTGAAAAACTATAACCAGATTAAGCTCAAATGCAAGAAGCTTAAATGCAATCTTGAATCTGAGAATAATATGTTAAAGTCAGAAGTTGCTGAGCTCAAAGAAAACAATTTGAAAATGAAAAACAATTTTGAAAAAGCTCAACAAGACTCTAAATTTGAAAGTAAGTCAAAATGCAAAAATATTTTAGAAGAATATGACTTCAGCTTTCAGAAGTTTCTGGCTAAAAGCATAGATATAAGCAAGATGACTTCAATGATCTATGGAGTTAGCAGAAACAATAGGAAAGGAATTGGATATGAATCTTCCTCTGGAAAGGATTTAAATCCAATGCCTGTTGATAAACTTATCATTAAGAAGACTCCCTTATATTCTCATTTTAAGTTTGGTCATCTGAATGATATTAAACACACACGTTCTGATCAGAATGTTCCTGTGTTTAAACCAAAAGTGAGTTAGAACAAAACTGTTGTAAAAAGACAGAAGTTCAGACAAACTTTTAAGGCAACTAACCCAAAAGGACCCAAAAAGATCTGGGTACCTAAGGATAAGATAATCCTTGTTGCAGATGTATTTAGAAGCAAAGTCAAGACGCTAGTCATGGTACCTGGACTCTGGCTGCTCACGTCACATGATGGGAGAAAGGTTTATGTTCCAAAGCCTGGAGCTTAAATCTGGAGGAGACGTCAAGTTTGGAGGGAATCAGAAGGGCAAAATTATTGGCTCTGGTACTATTGGCAATGGTAACCTTCCCTCTATATCTAATGTTTTACTTGTAGAAGGATTAAAGCATAATCTATTGTCCATAAGTCAATTAAGTGACAATGGTTATGACATAATCTTTAATCAAAAATGTTGCAAGGCTGTTAGTCAGAAGGATGGCTCAATCCTGTTTAATGGAAAGAGGAAGAACAACATTTACAAAATAAATCTTTCAGAACTTAAGGTTCAAAATGTAAAATGCCTTATGTCTGTTAATGATGAGCAATGGGTCTGGCACAGAAGATTGGGGCATATTAATATGAGACGTATATCTCAGATTAATAAACTCAATCTGGTCAGAGGACTTCCTAAGTTGAAGTTCAACTCAGATGCTCTTTGTGAAGCATGTCAAAAAGGAAAATTTTCAAAATATTCTTTTAAAACTAAGAATGTTGTTTCAACTTCAAGACCATTAGAGTTACTTCACATTGATCTGTTTGGACCAGTGAAAACTGCATCCATCAGAGGCAAGAAGTATGGATTAGTCATTTTTTATGACTATAGCAGATGGGCATGGGTGAAATTCCTAAAACATAAGGATGAGTCACATTCTGTGTTCTTTGACTTCTGTAAACAAGTCCAGAATGAAAAAGAGTTTAAAATCATTAAAGTCAGAAGTGATCATGGTGGCGAATTTGAAAACAAATATTTTAATGAAAATGGCATTGCTCATGATTTCTCCTGCCCTAGAACTCCACAACAGAATGGAGTTGTAGAGAGGAAAAATAGAACTCTACAAGAAATGGCCAGAACCATGATCAACGAGACTAATCTGGCAAAGCACTTTTGGGCAGAAGCAATAAACACAACTTGTTATATTCAGAACAGAGTGTCTGTAAGACCTCTTCTAGAAAAGACTCCCTATAAATTATGGAGGAACAAGAAACCCAACATTTCTTATTTTCATCCTTTTGGATGTATATGTTATATGTTGAACACTAAAGAGAATCTAAACAAGTTTGATTCTAAAGCACATAAGTGTTTCATGCTTGGTTATTCTGAACGCTCTAAAGGCTACAGAGTATACAATACTGAAACACAGATTGTGGAGGAATCTATACATGTTAGATTTGATGATAAGCTTGGCATTCAAAAGCCAAAGCAGTTTGAAAGTTCTGCAAATAGAGAAGTAATTCTCACAGACTCTGAAGGCTCAGAGGCAGAAAAAGTTCAAGTGAAGGAACCAGAAGCAACGCCAGATGCAATTCCTTTAGCTTCTCAAATGAACAACTTGAATATTTTTGAAGAATCAAATGTCAGAGGATCATCTTCCAGAATCAAGGCCTCTCACCCAGAGGATGTGATCATTGGAAAGAAAGATGACCCCATAAGAACAAGATCCTTCCTCAGATCATCTGAAGCATCATTATTTGGGTTGGTGTCAGTTATTGAACCAACTTCTGTGGATGCAGCTCTGCAAGACAATGACTGGGTAATTGCCATGCAAGAAGAGCTCAATCAGTTCACAAGAAATGATGTTTGGGATTTGGTTCCAAGACCAAAAGGATTCAACATAATTGGAACTAAATGGGTCTTCAGAAATAAGTTGAATGAAAAAGGAGAAGTTGAAAGGAACAAAGCAAGGCTTGTTGCTCAAGGTTATAGCCAGCAAGAAGGAATTGATTATACAGAGACTTATGCTCCTGTAGCCAGGTTAGAGTCTATTCGTTTACTCATTTCTTTTGCTGCACAAATAACATCACTCTATATCAGATGGATGTTAAGAGTGCCTTCTTAAATGGAATTATAGAAGAAGAAATTTATGTTCACCAACCTCCTGGTTTTGAAAGTGAAAAATTTCCATAACATGTTTTTAAATTAAAAAAATCTCTTTATGGTTTAAAACAAGCTCCCAGAGCTTGGTATCAGAGATTAAGCAATTTTCTTCTGGAGAAAATTTTTATCAGAGGCAAAGTGGACACAACACTCTTCTGTAAAACATTTAAGAAAGATCTGTTAATTTGTCAAATATATGTGGATGATATTATATTTGGATCTACAAATGCTATGCTGGGAAAGTAGTTTGCTCAATGTATGCAGGCTGAATTTGAGATGAGCATGATGGGAGAATTGAGATTCTTTCTGGGAATCTATGTCAACCAGACTCCAGATTGCACTTACATTCATCAGACAAAATATGTAAAAGAGCTTCTGAAGAAGTTCAACATGACTGATAGTAAGATGGCAAAGACTCCTATGCATCCAACAAGCACTCTTGGTAAGAAAGAGGTAAGTAAGAAAGTAGACCAGAAACTCTACAGAGGTATGATAGGATCTCTTCTCTACTTAACTGCTTCTAGACCTGACATTTTATTCAGTGTATGCTTGTGTGAAAGATTCCAATCAGATCCTAGAGAATCACACTTAACAGCTGTTAAGAGGATTCTAAGGTATCTGAAAGGTACTTCTAATGTGGGTTTATGTTACAGAAAATTTGATGATTTTAAATTAGTTGGATTTTGTGATGCTGATTACGCTGGAGATAGAGTTGAAAGAAAAAGTTCTTCTGGAAGTTGTCAATTTCTGGGAAGAAATTTAATCTCCTGGTACAACAAGAAACAACCTACAATTGCTCTATCAACTACAGAGGCAAAATATATTTCTGCTGCTGGATGTAGCACGCAAATGCTCTGGATGAAAAGTCAGCTAGAAGACTATTAGATTTTTGAGAGTATATGTTTGTATAAAAACCCCATTTTACACTCTAAGGCAAAACATATAGAAATTAAACATCACTTCATCAGAGACTATGTTCAGAAGAGTATTATAAAATTAGACTTTGTTGATACAGATCATCAATGGGCTGATATTTTCACAAAACCCCTTGCTGAAGATAGGTTCAAGTTTATTCTGAAAAATATTGGTATGGAGTTTTGTCCAGAATAATATTTATCAGAAGAAAAATTCTCAGATGCAAAATGTTTAAAACTCTGAAGTATTTCATCTGTCAATTCATTTAATTTCTTGAAATATTATTTCTGTGTGTATCTAAACTAACCAATCTCAGAGGATCTGAACATTGGCTAACATTTCATTTCTCAAAGAGAATTCAGAAGCACATGCAAGTAAACACGTGTCACTCTGAATCTGAAAAGATGGCGTGCACAATACTGAAGAGACGTTTGAGGTAACGTTTGAATAGTTGAAATTCTTGATTTCCCCCCAAATTGTCAGAATCAATTAATGCTTTGAAATGATTATTATTCTTTTCATTAAATGCCATTAATTGCTAATTGAGAACGTGCTGAATGTGTGTCTGTTTGTGTGCCTTAATTTCTCTCTATATATACCACAAAATCTCACCATTTCATACTTTTCACTCTCACAAACACGTATATGCATTTCTGTTTACTCTTTAGCCTCCATCTAAACCCTAAACCTTCATCATCTACAACAATGGCTACCTCATCTTCAACCTCAGCTCAGTTTCAGTCTTCAATGGCTGCTGTTTCTTCATCAAATGTGGGTGCTACTCCTTTTAAGGAACCTGAGAGAACTCTGTTAACACCAGTTGATAAGCCTGAAGTGTTATGTGAATCAATTGTGGAATTTGACTCCTTGGCTGAAAATGGTTTTAATTTACGCCCTATCATTGATGCTCAAGGCTGGGTAAAGTACTTTGATAGATTATTTGGACCAGTTTATCCTCACTTAGTGAAGGAATTTTGGATTCACGCATCTGTCTACCCAAAGTTCATAATCTCTTCTGTTCTGGGAAAAGAGATTATAATCACTAAAGATCTAATCAAAAAACTCATTGGGTATGAGGAAACTGATGGAGTTTCTCATCTGCCAGCTGGGCGTGTTGAAATGGAAGAAGTGTATGCTGAAGTTATTTCATCTGGACAAGCCTCCAACAAGTTCAAGTATCTGAAACCTGATTACAAGATCTGGGCCAAGATTTTTCTGGGCTGCATCAACCACAGAAAATCCACAAACTCTCTAGATTATGTGAACAATGAACAAATTTACTTCATGTACTGCTTAAGTCAGAGTACTAAAGTGGATCTGCCACACATTCTCTTCATGCATCTGTGGAATCACATTAATGCATCCAGAGAATCTGTCAAGACTAAAGGTCAAAAGATCAGAACGTGGATACCTTTTGGAAGATTAATCTCAGACATTCTGACGGAGAATGGTCTGGTAGCTGCTCTACATGAAGCTGGAGTGAAAGAAGAACTTGATTCAATAGTTGGAAAACCTTTGAATGGAAAGAGTCTCCAAAGGCTAAGAGTTGTGGATGAACTCACAACTGCTCCTAAAAAGCTGAATATTGCTGAAGTCAGTCAGAGGAGGATTCATCGGAATCTGATGTTCATCCAGATGTAAGCTCACCCCCTCTCTCAGAAGATATGAATCAAACCAACCAGATACATCTATTTCATCTGATGCTATCATTTCTGAATCAACGCCAACACCTAAACCAAATCCATCAGCTTTTGTTCCTTATTTTGATAATCCAAGAGCTGTCATCCCATCCATTCAGAGAATCAAACCTTTCTTTCGCATCATGCCTGCTCAAAAGGAACCAGCCTATCCTCGCCCTCTGTTCATCATTCCAAAATTTACCATACCACCTTCACCAAAACAATCCAAGCCTTTCACTCTAGAAACCCTTCTTAAACCAAAACCTAGGCTAAATGTTGATATTTTATTTGCAAGTTTTATGAAAGAAGTAAAGATGAATTTAGGCTCTGTGAAGAAAAGATGCTTGTCAACCATGAACTCAGAAAAATTTGATGCTATTTGGAATAACTTCATCTCCAGATTCAATACTGTTGCTTCAAATCTGAAGAGTGTCTGCTCTGATGATGCGAAGATCGGATTTGCTGAGACTGCCAGAACCATGCTATGGAATATGAAAAGATCTGCACCTTTGCTTCTTGAGGATGTACCTTCATCTTCTGGAGTATCTGCTACAGAGACTATTGCAGGATCTGCTTCTGATGAAAATCCTTTGGCTCTGATAACTGTGGATAAACCCTCTGTATCTGTGGCTCCAGACTCTGTAACTCCAATGGTTATTGACTCTGCTCCTACACCATAATCTGCTCCATCTACTTCTTCTGAGATCAAGAAAGAGAACCCAAAATTAGAAGATAAGATTGTTGTGCTAGAAGCTGGTCAATTTGAGATCAAGTCCTGGATGGCAAGACAAGATCAGAAGACTGAGAACATTGAAAAGTGGATGTCAAAGCAAGAAGAATCTTCATCTGAGATCACCCAACTTCTTAAGATGATTCTTTCCAAACAAACCTAGATTTATGTTTTCTATATCTGATGTTTGTGCACTTGTACTTGAATTTCTTATCTGATGTTTTGTCAGCTCCGTCTTAGTACTTATTTGAATGAATGAATGACTCTGATGTTTTCTCTACATGAATGTATCTTTTCTCTCTGTTTCCTTTTATTTATCTTTAAAAGTTTTTCTTTTTGATTATGAAAAAAAGGGGGAGAAAATGAAATTCTGACTGTTCAAATAAACGTTATCTGAATGGAATTCAGACATATCAAATTATATCTAACGTGAATTTCTAGTATTTCAGAACTAATGATAAATCTGAACAAATTCTTTAAAGTAACTCTGAGATCCCCAGATCAAGTTTTAACCAATCAGGCTCTGATTTTGAAATGTTCATCCAAGTCAAGCTCTATTTTTTTGGAACAATCAGGCTCTGATTCTGAAAAGAATTCTCATGCAAAAAGGGAAGTTTCTATTCTTTCTAAGTATTCAATTCAGGGGGAGATTAATAATCTTAGGGGGAGTTATAATTATCTTTTTATTGAATAAATTTCTTATGTTTTTATCATCATCAAAAAGGGGGAGATTGTTAGAACACAGATTGGTTCTTAGTTATATCTCTATGTTTTGATGATAACACTTACGAAATTTTGTATTAAGAAATTATATACTCTAAATTTGTTCAAGTATTTTTACTGCAGATATTAAAGTTAATATTCTTCTGAAAGCAAAAATGGATCTGAACGTTGAACTATGCAAGGCTCTGAAGCGTCAGAAGCATCTCTTAGAAGAATCTGAGCGCTGCCTACAGAAGACTCTGAGCGCTACCTACAGAAGGATCTGAAGCAGAAGCTACAGAAGCATCTGAAGCATAGACTGAATACTTTGTATGAAGAACTTCAAGCACTGTTTTTCAGAAGACTCTGATAGTACTGTACGCTGCAAGTACTGAGGATCTGATCTCTAAACTCTGCTCTGATTAGTTACACGCTAAAGCACACTTGCTGCAATGCTCTGATACAACAAACCCTGATGAACATCAAAGAATCTGATCAAACAAGACTCTGATGTAGATTGCTGTGAATTAGAAACTTGTTGAAGAAGAATTCAAAGTTATATCCGTTGGTTATGCCAAATGACTCTTTCCTCATTTATGCTAGACACAAGAACTCAGGAAAAAAGGATTTCTCTGAATGTTCTACTTCTAGGAAAGGTCAAGTGATGTGAAGACAAAAAGGTTACAGCTACTTTGCAGACACGGTCTTCAAAGCATGCAACATCTTGGATTTCTAAGCCTATAAAAGCATGTCTCCAACATTCTTCTTTCGTTGACGAATTAATTGAAAGAAATTCATTGAAAAGCTCTCATACAAATTATTCTCTTTGCTGAATTTATTTCATACGTTCTTAAACTTAAGTGTAAATCACAGTTGTGATATAGCTTTCTTAGAAGCATTCAAACACTTGTTTAGTTTTACATTTGATTGTAAGAGTTCCTTGAGAAGACCTAGTTGTGGTCAGTAGTTCTTAAGAAGACTAAGAACAGTTGCTCTTAGTGGTTGCTATTGTAATCAGTTTGATTAATAGTGGATTAAGTCCTTGTGGAGAAAGACAAATCACTCTTGATAGGGTGGACTGGTGTAGTTGTGTTCAACGAACCAGGATAAAAATCTTTGTGTTTTTATTGCAATAATATTTTCAAAATCCTTATTCAACCCCCCTTCTAAGTATTTTCTCACCTTCAGATCCGTCAGGATATGAGAATTTTCAAATTTCCTTTCGAGGAACATCCCCACAGAGATCCCACAGGCTGGGGCAAATCAAAAGCGAAGAAATTATTCCTCTCCGTGTCATCAGAGCTACTCGAAGCTACTCAAGCAGGTTCAGCTAATCTTCAAGTTCAAGACGAATGTCAGGAAGTCATGTTATTATCCCTTGACCCTTCAACCGAAAAAACCTTTGAGTTCAGACAAGATATTTTTCCAGCATCAGTCGTACCTGATCCTTTGCAAATACAATTCCCTTTGGTACGCAGGAAGACTTCGTCTGTTTTCCCCAGCAAAAGTCCAATCATCATTGGCACGTGTAAGCTATCCCCAGTAGATTCCAATTATATTTGGCACATCCGATTATTCCCAGCGGAGTTGGTTTCACCTTTTCAGCATTTATTTTGCTGGAGTAGTTCTGTTGTACCCAGCTTTTCCCCGGCAGCCTGAGCCTGCATCTGCATTTTGCATATAGTTATCATATTTGCATCATATCTGCATTTCATCCTCAAATGCGTAGCATTTCCATTTCGTATGGAGCATTACACCATATTCAAACATACGCATATGCATAAAAAGCATAAGCCAGTTTTCTATCAGCCTCCCGTGGCAACATGAATCACTCTGCAGTCAGTACAGGGGCATTTATCTAGCAGCTTTGTTCAGACAACTCAACGGTTTACTCCAGTTTCAGATTATATATGTCGGTTATGCTTTGTCCATCAGTCATCTCACAACGACAGACTTTTCTTTCCGCCAGTTCCAGTCGACGACGTGTTTCCCCAGCATGGTTTTCCTCTCGTCTATCATTAGACGATGCGGGATTTGGATATTTGTTCCTCTCGTCTATCATTAGACGATGTGAGATTTGGATATATTTTCCTCTCATCTATCATTAGACGATGCGAGATTTGGATATGATGTTCCTCTCGTCTATCATTAGACGATGTGAGATTTTTGGGATGTACGTTTTCTCTGTCTATCATTAGACGATGTGAGTTTTGGATATAGTTTTCTCTCCGTCTGTCTTTAGACGATGCGAGGTTTCAAGGCAATCTTTCAGATATGGTTTTCTTTCTGTTTATTGGACGAGATGACATTTCAAGAGGGGTTTTTCATGGCTGTCGATTCTTATTGACGTCGGGGCTCTTTGAAGAATGTTAGGATTTCCTAGTTGTCGATTCTTATTGACAACATGGTTCTTTGAAGGTGGTTTTCTTCCTGTCAATTTTTATTGATGATGTGGCCCCTTTGAAGATATTTTTCTTTCCATAAGCTCCTATGGACGAAAGGATTCTGAAATTTGATGGGTGGTTTTGAAGTTCATTGACGTGGTCTATGGTGTCTTCCCGTCTATCTTTAGACGATGTGAGTATGGTTTTCTTTCTGTCTATCCTTAGACAATGTGAAGGGATCAAGTGCATGTTGATCCAGCTTTCAACGGTGACTTTCCGTCTATCCCTAGACGATGTGAGTATTTGGAGTCTTTCCGTCTATCTTTAGACAATGTGATCATGGATTATTTTTCTTCCTGTCTATCTTTAGACGATGTGAAAGGATCAAGTGCATGTTGATCCAGTTTTAGACGATGTGAAAAGATCAAGTGCATGTTGGTCTGGTTTTGGACAATGGAAAGGATCAAGTGCATGTTGATGTGGTATGTGGGTTCAATGACTGTGGAGTTACACGAATAACTGGCAGTGAAGTCATGTGTTCAATCTGTTTGTTGCTGTTGCAACCGGATTCAGCTTTCCGGATATTTTCTCCCCAAGTGATTGGCAGTTTATTTCCGCAGTTGGCAAATTTCCGGGTTCTTTTGTATTCAACCGTCTTTTACCTTGACTGTTTGAAAGTCGTTCGCTTTTCAGCCATTCAGGTCTAAGTCGCTTGAATAGGGGCAGATGTTGCACCCCAAAATTTGCCCAACCTTTTTTTGGCCTTGGTTTATGTTTCATTTGTTCTAGCATATTGCATTGCATAACATTTTGCATTTTTACAAGGGATCAAGAGTGTGCAGCAAGAGGAATTTGGCAAGTTTTAAAATTTGTAAATAAAACATAAAAAAAATCTAATTGAAAAATGGAAATGCACATGGTAAGTGTTGAACCCATAACCATTGGGTCATAATTATAACACTTTACCATCTCAGCCACATGTGCGCGTGTGACAAGCAAAGGAAGGAGAAAGGTATATGTTAAAACAGGATAAATGCTAAAAAAAATAAGGAAAAAGAGTTGATCTCCACAAGGATCGAACTCTGGTCAAGGAGCATGCAAGGTGTTTGAGCGCATAGGTCACAACCACTGGGGTGGCGATACATCCGTGTATTATGCCACCCCAAAATATAAATGAACCCTCATGTTCAAACATTTCTGGGCAAGATTGACAAGCAACATGGCCACATACGTGAAGCTTCGAACTTGGGCAAAACAACATCAATTTTAGAAAACTAAAAGTCCATTTTGTGTGATTTTTAACAAGGAATCAAATGGCATTATCAGTTTTCTCAAATTGTGTGTGTATATTAAAACCCGATGGCAAATGCAAGAGGAACCTTTGAGATGCATTTTGGAAATTTGAGTTAAACATGAGCATGCTATTCCTGATTTAATCTCATGTACACCTAAAAAAACATGCTACAACTCTGCGTAACACACGCTGCTAAGGCAGCAACGTTTCAAAAGGTGTACCACACCACAATGGTCCAAAACACTCTCTACCTGCTTCACAACAGACCTGTCACAACAATAGGGTAAAGACTGATTTTTGATACAGCTGGAGACATCCCATTCATTGGTCTGGTTTTGGAAAGTTTGTGAAAGAAAACAAAAAGGTTCATAAAAAAGAACCTCATATGGGAAAGGAAATAAAAGTGGTACATCGGGATCAGAAGAGAAGAAGATCCATTGGATCTACACTTGAAACCTCTTCTTGATACTCACTGTTTTAAAGGGAGGAACTAGGGGTTTGGTCGAAAGGGGGGTTTGATTTCTTTCATAAAAGGGACTGAGTCACAAAGTTCTGGAGAGGGGGATAGAGTTAACATCAGAGCTATCAAAAACAGAAGCAAGAAATAACTCTCAATCTATCTTTCCTTAATTGTAAGTGAAAAAGCACCAAATCACAAAAAACCACCTATGGCTTCAAAGGGAAGAACATTCAAGGCTTGCTCAAAGGAGGGGAGGATACTTTGCTCTTGCAGCGAGTTTGCTCTTGGGAGGTCTACAAGAGGTATGTAGTTCCAAACCTCCTCACTGTTGTGCATCATGTTTATGTTTTGTTGGTTTATTAAATGGTTCAAAGATTGTTATGTCTAAAATGCAACTTTGCTGTCAAATATGTGTGTATGCTGTTAAGATGCCATTAGGTTGGTGTATGTGGTTATTACTTTCATGAAAATATGAGGTTGAGCACTTGATGAATCTATACCTTAAGCATTGTTATGTTGGATTGGTCACACAAACTGTTTTTGAAAAGAAAGAACTGGCAGTATAAGATTTCTAGGTTTATTGGCTTGATGTTGAACATTGTCAGGTTTGGCTGGTGAACTTTAACTTTGCTCCTAGTTAGACCTGTTTGACTTGCATAGTGTATATTGGACTGTCTGGGTTTTTCTTTGTTTAGAGGTTGGTAACTGAATGTTGATTTGGATTTATAAATCCATGGTGAGATACTTAGAGTGGTTGGCTCTTTGCATAGATTCCTAGACATTGTAATGTTAGGTTCCTGTTTATGTTCAGTTTTAGGTTTATAGTTGGGACTTTAGGCTTTAGGTTAGTTTGTTGGTTTGAGTTGGGATCTAGCAATGTAATGTGTATCCATGAATGTTTCTAACTGAGTTTGTCAACTCATAACTAGTTATTTCCAGGGGGTTTCTTGTGATACACAGTTGGTTTTTGCTTTTTTTTTATCTAGGGTAGGGTTGTAACCATATTTGTGATCATGAAGATTTTGGACTGCTGAACTTTTGAGAGCAGTTCTTGCTGCTGTAACTGTTTCGTTTGAACTAGATGTGAGTACCAAGTAAGAACTGTCAGAAGCATTAAGGCATAAGATTGTTTTTGTGTTGGTGTGAATTTTGTTACCTCAGTTCTGATGAAGTTTTGAGTGTTAGTCGGCCCAAATAGACTTGAGAGGTGCATAGATCTATCTTTGGAGTGAGAGCTACCACTGAGGTTTGGGTTTTGTCTGTGGATTTTTGCTGCTGTTGGACATATGTGCATTGAGGTTTTTTTTGCTAGTCAGGTTCCACTACTGCATGTGACTATGTTGGAGATTTGAGTTTGTTAACTCAAATTTGGTTTTCTTTCAAGTGTTTTGAGTTTTGGTTAAATATTAGAGCTGTCACAGGAACTATATGTTTTTATGTGCCTTAGTCCTATTTAGATCTTTGGAGAGAGCTTGTTATGATTGACTGTTATTTGAGTCTAGGTTTGGTTTGTGTTGAATTCCTGCTACTGCTAGCTAGTGGTGTCTTTGCTGGTATAGGCTAGTTTGAGTTTTAGAATCTAGCAGTTCTCCTGGCTATTTTGATATGGGGAGGAGAGGTTTGGTAACTCGTTACCTTGTGAGACCCCCTCTTTTGGGCTTGTGAGTCTGTTAGATGATTGGAGTATAGGATTGATGGTGCTGCTAGCCCAATCTTGTTGAAACATCAGGGTAGTGCTGTTAGGACTATTTTTAGTTCATGGATAACTGTTGCCATTAGCCAGCCTTCTCACATCAATTATCTGCTCCTGTTGTTGTTATGGTGATTAAGTTTTGGGTTTGAACCTTGCTGTCAAGATTCATCTTTTGTAAAGGCAGGATATCTTGAATTTCCCCTATGACTGTTCTTAGAGAGGGAGTTTGTCAACTCATTTTTCAATTGCTGCCGGGACGGGTCCCTCATATGTGAGTTTGTTTATGTGATGTGTATGCTTAGTCTTTACATTATTGCTTAGCACCTCCTAAATTTGCTTTGTGTTAACTTGACACTATGTTGATTGAATCTGTAACCTTTCTATTTGAATCTATTTTTTAAGTTTGGTTTATCCAAGTATCCATTTGTCTGCATTAAGCGGTTGACTGTCTTTTTAGAATTAGGGTTACCATTTGGTTTGATGGTTATGACCAATGTGGAGATGATTCAATTGAGGTGCTGATGATCAACTTGGTTTTGGTTGTCTCTTTGCTGTCTTACACTGTTTTGGGGTTGCAACCTCTCATTTGGAAGCGTGTATCTTTTTTTTTTCCCTTGGCAACTTATTAAAGCAAATGTTGAAATGTTATAGTTTCGTTAAGAACCATTATGAGCTTTGTCAACTCATATAACTGCCAGCATTTTTGTTTTGGATTACTTCTGTTAAAATGGTTCAATGTTGTTGGAGCAGGATCAACGTGTGTCTTGTTTATGATTGTTGTCTGTTAAACTTATTTTTTCTTGTTACATCTTTGTTTGAGCTTATTTTAACGAATTGGTAGAAGTTCTAAAGTCTGGTATTGTGGTAACAGTGGCTGTCATTGTCTTTTGATGTTGGGATCTTGTTAAGACTGTCTAGCCTTTTTGAGTGCTGGCATTAAGTGTTTGTTTTGCAAAAAGTTGGTTCACATTACAATGTGAATATGTTGCTACTTCTGTTAACAAAACATTTTGGTTTGATTTGCATTTTAACTTGCTGTTGGAGGCTATTTGGTTGGAACTCATCAGTTTTGGCTATTAATTTTCAAATTGCATTTCGAAGCTTCCAATTGCATTTCCATTCGATTTTTATTTTGTGTGCATCTTTCGAAAATTTGGATAGCACCATCATCTTCCTCATGAAAATTCAAATGTGTTGGACTTTTATTTTGTTAAATTTGGTGGAGTTTTGAGAGAGTTGTGAATCAAAACGCATTGGGAATTCTTGCCTTGATCTTGCCTTGCCCAAAGTTCAGTCTGCGCACGTTTTCTTATTTATTTACAGATGGGGTGGCATTAATACACGGATATATCGCCACCCCAGTGGTTAATTGCCTTGCCTTTCACTATCATGCCCTCAGTTCGATCCCCAGCAGGGACGTTTTTATTAATTTTCATTATTTTCCCCACGTTTTATCTTTTCTTCTCCCTTGTCCTTTGTTTTTCATGCGTTGATGGATGGTTGGAGTGGTTTGGTGTTTAGCCTTGAACCCTAGGGTCAAGGGTTCAACTCCTAGGGGTGCACTTTCTTATTTTTAGCATTTTGTTTAGTTTATTTTTATTTCTTCTACTTTTGTTTATTGGTTATTTAACTTTTATTTAATTTTTAAAAATAGTTCTAATGTCTTAAAATCCCAAAAAAAAAATCTTTTCTTTTCTTTTATGGTGTTATTTTTATTCTCCGTCTTTTTTTAATATTATTATCTTATTATTATTTCATTTTATTTTCCATTTTTATTCTCCATTTTTATTTTATCATTTTATTTTGAATTCATCAATTTCATTTTATTTCTTTCTCATTTCATCTGCGATTGATTTATTTAGTGTTTACTTGGCTTTGGCCATGATCCCCCTAGGATTCCTAGTCCCTCCGTTTAGGATGGGAGTAGGAGAGACATTAGGTGTTCAATCCTACGCATGATAACATTAGGTTAGTTTTTCCCTTTCATCTCAATCTTAGGATCACCGTTGCATGACAACTTTAGGTTTGATTTATTCCCCCTTTAGTGCGTCTTTTCTCTTCTCATCTCAAAACAATCATAAAACACCTAATAAAGGTTAATGAATATTGTATGTTATGAGCCTTAAGCTACTTGGGAAATGGTTGTTGAAGGGTTTCCTTTCAACGACTTGATTGTTTAGTATAGCACCCTTTGGGTGATATGCGACGCATTCACTCCTAAGTCATAGTCTCTAGTGCGATATAAATTGCAAACCGTTCAAAAAACACTTCTTCTCTAAAAAAACATAAAAACAAACACTTCAAACCATTTTGCCTTTTGGGGCCTTTAATCATGGAAAATCTTTTCAGAAAAAGAGTGTTGTTAACTCTTAGCTCTACCGCAAACGGTAACGCCTAAGTCTCCCATGCTCGAGCTGCATACACCAACTGCTAGAACTACTTGTTAACCCTACTCGGGCCTAAAAAACTGTTGAACAAACCTGTGTTCCCCTTTAGCCTGAACTACGTTTGCTCTGATCTTTCATAACTAGATGAAAGTACGTAGGCACAAGACGCAATGTCTTGGCGAGCAACCTTCCCCCCTTTTCACCCGTAGTTAGCCGAACTACGTTGACTCTAACTTCTCATTTCATATGAGATACGTAGGCACAAAGCGCCATTGCTTTGCCGAGTTACTTCTTTTTCTTTTGTCCTCAAGCTTGTAGCTAGATAGTTTGTTTTTCACCCATAGACTAGACAACAAGCGTGGATCCCGTCGAGTACGACGGACGTGAGGGGTGCTAATACCTTCCCCTTGCGTAACCGACTCTCGAACCCGAGATTTGGTTGCGACGACCGATCTTATCCCTCTTTTCGTTAGGTTTTCTCTGAGCGTTTCCTTTCCCTCTCTTGGGATAAATAACGCACGGTGGCGACTCTTCTGTCATTGTCGGCCTCGATTTTTGCAGTAGCGACACATCATGAATGAATTACTTATCAGAATGTCAATATCGATACCCACAAGGTAAAAAGAATCCTTTTAGGAGTCAGTTTCGCTGCAATCTTTACCGAAGTATGCTTTCGAAACAAATCTGCTTCAATTAGGACTTTTGAAGGTTGTAACTTGGTCAGATTCACGGTTATAGAAAGAAAGGATATAAGGCTCTAAGTTTATTTTAACCCACCCATCCTCCTTGATGTTATTCAATCCTATGTTCAGCTAATTTGACACAAGCACTCACCTCTCAAAGGTTGAATGATAGGAGTGATGGTTTAGGAAACCACAAGTTTTTCGGAGTGACAGTCACTAGCTTTTTGTCTTTGGTGCCCGAAATCACACGACTTGTTTTTACGCCATTTTTTCGATTTCCCTATTTTTGCCTGGACTGACTCTTTGGAGTATATCTTCTCTCGAAGTCCAGCGGGATGCCCTAATTTTTGCCTAAGCCACTTGTTTTCAAGTTATCGACTTAGCGGGCTTTTTATTGTTATTTTTTCTTTTCTTTTGATTTTTTCCGGGAACAAATCGTGTGACACCAGCTTGTCTGACTCGTTGGAAGAATTATGATTGTCTCACTCCTTGGATAACCATTGTGGTTCTTTAGGTACGACCTATATAGGTGTGATTGATCCTCGAACGGGAACACTCCCTTCTGCAATTTGGATGCTCGGTCAAATTAACTGACACCTACCCTACCCCAGGTTAAGATTGAGGGTTTTTCTTTTTCAGAAAGAAGTTCCTACTACTAGGCTCAAAAGGTGTGATTGATCCTCGAACGGGAACACTCCCTTCTGCAATTTGGATGCTCGGTCAAATTAACTGACACCTACCCTACCCCAGGTTAAAATTGAGGGTTTTTCTTTTTCAGAAAGAAGTTCCTAGTACTAGGCTCAAAGGGTTGACAAGGGATTATCATCTTTATATCTCCGATGTTTAGGGATTTGAAACAATGCCTGTACATCATTAGCAGAGGTTTTATTCAAAAGCATACAATCGGAAGCTTTGCGTCTTTTCAACTTCGTCATCCTCCCTCGGATTTCGCTTAAACAAGCGTTTGAGATCAATAAAAAAAGTATTGAGTGAACACAAATGGATTTAATCAAAACAAGCATATTCAATTCATTATAAATTGAAAACAAACAAGTTCTGCATATAAGATTTGAAAATAAGTTCAAACTTAAACAGAAAAGAAACTACAAATGCAAAGAAATGTCATGATAAAAAGATTGCCAGCTTCGGGGAACTGTTTTTTTTTTAAAACTTGATTGGCTGCCGAACCAACCATCTTCAGAATTGCTCGTCGAAATCAGTCTGATGCCTTCCTGAAACCCCTGCCTTCGGTGAATCCCTCCATAACATTAGCTATTGAACTCACATGACTGGATGAAGGAGGATCGTTGATCTGGATACCCTGAGGCATGACAAAGAACATGTCAGAGTCAAGCAGAGTCTAAATCTTGCTTTTAAACACATTACAGTCTTCGGTTGAATGTCCCTGTGTCCTAGCATGATGCTCACAGCGGGTGTTGACATTAAAACCTGGAGGATACGGAGGAATCTCAGGATTAATCTTCTTTGGTACTATCGATTCACCGTTGATCAGATCTTGCAACAACTGACTGCACGACATTAGCAACCAAGTGAAATGCTTCTCTGGCTTCTTTGGTCTTCACATGGCATGCTGACTCGGCTGATGACAATATGATCGTTGACTCCGGAGGGGAACAAAAAGCTGGTACAAAGAACCAAAAGATTGTTGACTCTGAATAATTGAAACATCTGGAGACTGAGACTGAGGTATCAGGGACTTCCCTCGTTCATGTGCTTTCATCCTCAGGCGTGGCCTAGGAATAAGCAACAACTGTAGGCATGAAGATTCTAAAATCATAGATTGCAAGACACACTCCTGACCTGATGCGTCTTTAGAGGAAAGAATAGGAACATCCACTTCTTTTGCAACGAAGGGAATAAGACCACCTGGTACGCTCACGCCACCCGACGCAAATTCAACTGCCTTTGAATCAATTAAGTCCTGAAATTTATGCTTAAAAGCTTTGCATTTCTTGACATCATGCCCCGGTGCCCCAGAATGGAAATCACAATGGGAACTTACATCATAGCCTGGTGGTGGCTTACCAGTAAGTGGAGCCAGAGTCCGAAGTTCAACCAAACAAAGTTGAAGCAAGAGTTACAACAACTGAGTATAAGTCATAGGGATCTGGCCGAAGATTCTATCGGGCTGTTTCGGCCTCTGAGCTCGCCTACTAATCTTAGATTTCCATGGGAAACAAGAGGTAACTGCTGACAGAGAAATTCTGGAACCTCCGATCGTGCAGAATATCTTTGAGGCATATCACGCCTTGGGAGAGGTTCCACAGGTAAGGGTGGAATAACCATTTCTGTTGCAACTTCAGGCGCCTGATCGCCCTCCTTTCTTAGCACATTTCTTATCACTTCTGCAATCAGGCTCATCTGAGTCTTCAACTGATGAACTTCTTCCCTAAGCATCTTCTGATCCAAACACAAAGCTTGCTTGTCCACCATGAATTGTCCCATCTGGCTTTGGACTTCCCTCAACTCCGCGTGCATTTGCTCCATAGTCATCTTCTGTATTTTCTCTTGTTGATGTCAAAAATCCTAACGGATCAGGATAAAACTCAGCCTCGGACACCTGCTATGCAAATGAAATGCAAATGCCATGCCATGCAATATGAAATGCAACAAACACAGGATCACAGTTGTTGTGCTGGAGACGAAACAACGCTTTGCTTTGGCGAGAAAACCATACAACACTAGTACAAAGGATCCTACTGCAACTGTTCATACTGATAAGACAAACGAGTAGGATGAAAGTCAAGGTTTCTTGCAAAACCCTCCCACTCACAGGCATGAACTTATCTCCAATAATGTCTGGCATCCTATGCGGTCGTCAGCGTCACAGATTTTCGAGAAACAATGATATGTTCACCATTTTTGGTTTAGCATCATTGTCTCACGAAGCAGCCTCACTTAGCTGACTCCCAAATGAACGGTCTCCAGAGTCGGCATCTTTCAGATCCAACATCGCCGTCCCGACTAATGTACAGGATACAATGTCTTTAAAAGAAAACCTCGTCTGAACGCGAATTTCGTGGGGACTAATGCATGCTAAAACATACAGGTCTGTCACTACTTTCCACTCTAATGCTATGATTATCCTCAAGCCTGGGTTTTGGCTTATCTCTCAATGGAACATCCCCACCCACAATACAACAAAATGATATATATAACAATGCCGAAAGTAAAATGCAATAATAAAAATGCAAATGCAACACATATACACATATATACACATGCAAAGACATAAACAAACAAGCGCTAGGATTGACTCGCATAGGGGAACAAAAGTCCCCAACAGAGTCGCCAGCTGTCGCATCTGCGACAAAGGGGAGCCGACAATGATAGAAGAGTCGCACCGTTCGTTATTTATCCCAAAGAGAGGAAAAGGAAACAATCAGAGAAAGCCTACGGAAAAGGGAAAATACAGGTCATCGCAACCAAATCTTGGGTTCAGGAGTCGGTTACGCAAGGGGAAGGTATTAGCACCCCTCACGTCCGTCGTACTCGACGGGATCCATGCTTATTGTCTATTTAAAAGGGTGTTAAACTATCTAAGCTATAGGCTCACGGGGGGAAAGAAAATAAAAGAGACTCGATAAAGCATCGCCGCTCTATGCCTACGTATTCCCTCGTGCATTGGGAAAGTCAGAGTCAACGTAGTTCGGGAAACTACGGGTGAAAGTGGGGGAAGGTTACTTACCAAGACATCGCCGTCTTGTGCCTACGTATCCTCATCTAGTATGAGAAATCAAAGCAAACGTAGTTCGGGCTGGACACGACCACTGGTTGGTTCAAGTGTTTTAAACCGAGTAGGGTTAAACCTTAGTTCTAGCAGTTAGGTGTATGCAGCTCGACCATTGGAGACTTAGGCGTTACCTGTTTGCGGTAGAACCAAGAGTTAACGACACTCTCTTTATGAAAATGATTTTCCAATTAATCTCGAAGGATAAAAAAGGTTTGATGTTTTGTTTGTGTTTTTTAGGAAGAAGTGAATTGAGTTATGGTTTGGAACTCATATCGCACTAAAGACTATGACTTGAGAGCGAACGCGTCGCATATTGCCCAAAGGGCATATGCTAAACACTCTAGACAGTTGAGAGGAGGTCCCCTAACCATCATTTCTCAAGTACTTAAGGCTCGTAGCGTACGACACAAATTGTTCTTTATTAAGTGTTTTGAATTGTTTAGGAGATGAGAAGAGAAAGACATAGACTAAGGGGAAACTGGACCCTAATGTTGTCATGTACAACGCTCCTAAAGTTGGGATGAAAGGGAATGAAACTATCCTAATGTTGTCATGCATAGGATTGAACACCTAATGTCTCTCCTACTCTCATCCTGAACGGAGGGACTAGGAATCCTAGGGGGATCATGGCACAAGGCCAAGTAAACACTAAATAATTCACTCACAAATGAAATAAGAAAGAAAGTAAGTTGACTTGGACAAGTCAACATGCAATGCAAACAAAGGATGCAAAGAAAAGATGCAACAAACAAGGAATAGAGGGAGGAAAACATGCAATGAACAAGTGACAAGCCACAAAGTACATTAATTTTTAAGTTCAAAATAAAATGATAAATAAAAATGAAAATTAAAATAAAAAAAGGAAAAATAAAATAACACATTAAAATATTAGAAAATGATTTTTTTTAGTTTTATGATATTTAGAACTATTTTTAAAAATAAATAACAAAACTAAAATAATAATAATAAAAAGGAACAAGTTGCTAAAAAGAATAAGAAATGCCTCACCCAAGGCTTGAATCCAAGACCTTGGGGTCATAGGCTTAAAACATAGCCAACCCAACCACCATGCGCGTGTGAAATGAAAGGAAAAGGACATTAAAAATATTAAAACATGAAAATAATGAAAAAATAAGCAAAAAATGCCCTCGCTGGGGATCGAACTCAGGTCCAATGGCATGATAATGTTCTTAAGTCAAGGCAAGCAACCACTGGGGTGGCGATACATTCGTTGTATCAAGCCACCCCATGTGCATATATACTAAAAACAAGCGCATTTCTGGGCGAGCCATTCAAGGCAAAAGCAAGTGAAACTCAAAATACGATTTCGCCATAACTTCTTCAATTCTCAACCAAATCTCATGAAACAAAAGTCAAACCTGCTTGATTTTCCAAGAGGATTACAATGGTACTATTCAAATTTTGAAATGATGCTCGTACAATAAAATTCGAAGGTTCATGCAATTATGAGTTTTTGAGATGCATTTGAAGTTCTAAGACCAAAACAAATGCAAATAGGTTAAGCTTCAAGTATGCACAAGTTTCAAATATACAACTCATGATTATGCTCAATGAGATGATCTCAAATTCTTACTGAAACATGAAGTGACTGTTACATTGCATTTTATGGAAGTGGTTTAAGATAGAATTTATGTTAAAACAAAACCAAGACAAAAGGTTACAAAAGCAACCACTTATCACACCAAAGATGCAACAGGTTAAGAATTTCACACCCACCAAATACAAAAGCCAAACAGAAACTTGAAGCATTGCCTCAATGATAGCCACAAACTCAATTTAGCAAACACAAACAACAAACCTAGCATAGAAAACCAGATTCTGGCAGCAACTAATGTAAGCCAATCATGACAATGTCGATTACACAACAAAACATTATTCAGATGATGCCACAGTAAATAGAACAAACATGCTTCAAAACAACAGTTCAGACATGAGCAGAAGTAAGTCTGATGAATTTCAAACATTATGTCTTCAAAAAGACCTAACTCAATAATAATGCATAGATCAAACAAGGCATCTTTGCCTAACATAGAAGCAAACAGTAAAACCTGATGCTACCATAGGCAACAAACATAAGCAGTCTAAAATTTTTCCTTAGCAAACACAGTGAGCTATCAATCCAAAAAATGAAACTGACAGAACCAAATTAGCCTCATAACAATGCTGCTACTCCTAATAGGTTCTATAACAAATCAAAGCACTTTTCAATGAGAGGTATGCAATCTCAAAATATTTTTTAAGACAACATAAAGGTAGGCATGACTGTGGATCATTATCACCTTGCGTGAATCATCTCAATCACCATTAAACCAAAGGACAACAACTTTAAGACAACAACACAACAGATCTCAAACAAAGAGGAAACAATCACTCTTATTTTAATCATTATGCTTCAAGCTAACTGTTAACAAAAGCTGAGACACTAAAAAAAAACCCCTCTTGCAGCAGGCCGGTTGCATTAATCAAACCAACCCCTATGACAGTCATCTGAACTGTCAGCCTTAATCCAAACAAAGAAACACCTCTGCCGAAGAAACATGGAATAAACCACTTTACTATGAAGAACCAGACGTGGCAGTCTGAGTTTGCAAACTCAGTTCCCAAGGACAAGTCAAAAACCACATGGTTGCAAACCTAAGCAAAATGTCTAATCTCTACTCAACCTAATAAACCATCCCTGGCAGCAACTGGAAATGATTGATTAACTCCCTCTCCAAGAACAGTCATAGGGGAAAACCAAAACATCATGCTTTCACAAAAGATAAATTCTACATGATAGAAAAAAACCCGACGAGGAGTCAAGTTAATGCCCCTCCCAACAACAAAGGGCAGCAGGCACAACAGCAGTGCAATAAGTTCATTAATTGAAACCAATTTGTCCTAAATAGATCTAACAATAACATCCCTTTCCCCAAGACTAAAACCTGATTTTAAACTTACCCTAGATGAAAATCAGTACCACAAACCCACTACTTGGAAAATGATCCTGAACTGGTAGCAGCTAGGTATGAGCTTACCACACCAGTCCTAGAAATAGCCCTGAACACAAACTGCAATGCTAACTCTCAACTCCATGCTAAACAACCTAAAGCCTATAGCCTATAGTCATAACTTTAAAGGAAAACTGAACAAAACCAAAAGTGACATTACAATGTCCAATCCTAAACCTCACCATATATTCCAACAATGATACTCAAACAAACTCAAAACTAACTGCCACAAAGACAAACTAGAAGCAGACTGTCATGAGTTTGAGTAAACTCAATAGTGTCAAAACAACATGGCATCATCATTGTGAGCTGTAATGTCCAAAGCAAACAAACTAGTCAAAACCTATAATTATGCAGTATCCCAGCCTGACAGTAAAGTACCAAGTCAAGTTATGCACATTTAAACAAAGAGTTGATAAATCAAAGTGAGTTATCATGAGTTGACAAAATCTGACTCAAAACATTCCTACAGCAGTGGAGTTTCAAACATGGTGACATTCCCATCTAACAAACTAGTCTATCACCTACTTCATACGACATTTGTTATTTCAACAAACACAAACATGTTTTAATATGAGAGACAAGTAGAAACAACAATGAACACAAACTTAACATGATAATGCTAACATCCACTCAAACACACTTCAAATGAGAGTTACCATCCTATGACAGCAAACACAAATCAATTTTCAACACAAAATCAGTTCAAACATTTTAACATGACAATGTTAAACATCAAATCAATATAGGTTTCACATGACCAAACAAACTCATGACAGCAGGCATAAACAAGTTCAACATGCTCTAATGATATTTCAACTCATGCACATGAAAGAGGGAATTTGAAGACACCTACCTCTTGTAGACTTCCCAAGGTAAGCTAGCAGCAAGAGCAAAGTTTTGAAGTTCCTTTCTTTTGCAAGAAACAATTGGTTTTTTTCTTTGAGGATAACTTGAGAAAAGTGTTAACAACCCCTCTTTTTGCAAACAGTAGCAAGGAGGAGTTGAGGTGATGGTGTTTTGATGAATGGTTCACAAATGAGAGAGTTTCAAAGGAGAAATTTCAGAGGTTGTGAAAAACTCAAACTCTGATTTCTTGCAAAATGGTGGCTAGGGTTTCCTCAAGCTTCTCTTCAGCTTAAATATGAAGTGAGAAAGAGGTTTGAGGGGGTTTTACTGTGGTGAAAAATGAAGGGGGAAAATTTGCATTTTTTTCATGAATTTTGAATCAATGGTGGATTAGAGAGATGGTACAGCAGCTGCTGCTAGGGTTATTGTTTCCCTTGAAAATCGGAAAACAACCGCTGATCTTCCAAATTTGACTTTGGTGACTCACAGGATCGATCAGATTGATCCTAGGACATGTGCTAAAGTATTCTTCGTTTAGAATTAAATTTAAAGTACTTGTAATAACGAATTGGTAAATGTGCTTGTAATGAAAAAGACTTCAACTGGGTATTTTAAAGTGCGTAAACTTAAAGAAACGCTGTAAAAGATTTGTAAAAGGCTGATCGAAGAAGGTAAAAAGTTTAAAGGAAAAGAGGAATTGGAGTAAAGGATGCAGGAAAGGTAAAGGCAAAAAGGTAACACTTGCAAAAGTGGTTCGACAGAGGAAATGTAAATATTGCTGAAATTGTAAAAGACTTTATTGAAAAGTTGGTGATTTTACATAACATACATTCTCCGTGAAAATACTCTTTTCTCACACTCGGGTACTTTGAGTAAATTTGATTGGAGTTACTTTGTACAAATGGTAAAACACCCAGAAATCTGTCTAACAAATCCCTATTTATAATGCTAATAATTAACTGCTAATAACTTCCTAGTATCTCCTCGATCTAACAAGTGTCAATTGCATGTAACTTCCTGCTCTAGAACTTGCCACGTGTCTTATGAACAGAACCACTCCCTCCAAATTTTGAATTTCAAAACGACGTAGCAATCCTCCTGCAGAATTTCGGTCGAACTACCACTGACACGGTCGAAATGCTCATAACTTTAGGTTTCTTAATTTTTCTATGTTATTTCAACCGTTTAGCTTAGAAGATTCCTTAGAGGCTGTCGAAACCTCTTTGCTTCATTTTACTTAGACATTAATTATGTCTTAATGTTTAGCAACCCAAGGCAGTGTCGAATTTGGGAGCTAACAAATTGCCCCCAAAGAATGTTCTTTTCGACCTTATTGTAGGAAAAGGACATTTTTTGATAGTATCCCATTCGACACCATCTTTTCGATACTATCATACCCTTTGGTTTGCCTCTTATCCTTTGGAAGATAAAACAGAAGAAAGAAAAATGTTTATATTAAAAACCACGCCACTTTGCACGCTTCTGACGTCATCATCATCATGGCAGGTTTCTTGGAACTCACAAAAATTCAGAAAACATCATCACCCTTTTAGCGCCTAGGGGTATAGGTTACAACCGCCCCTTACTTCTTCCACTAAGTTGCACACGTGGCCCACTAATTTCAACCACGTAAGAATTCTTAATTTTCTGAATCCTTATAAAATCACCAAGAGTTTTTTCATAAAGACTTTCTACTCTTTACCAACCTTTACTCTTCTCCTCTTTGCTGAAGAAACCCGTTTTTTCCAACACAAGAAAAATCTCCTTTTTCTCTGAAAACCTTCAATCATGGCTGAACAACAGAAGAAAACTCAAACTAGGAGACCATCTTCTTTGTCTGCATTGCCACCTTTCGCTACCTTGAGCGGACCAAAAATCACGAAGAACCAACAGCTCATCAGGGAGCCGTTAGCAGAAGAAAAACGACACATCTACGAATCTCAGGTAATCATCCCCGTTGATGTGGCTGGAAAACCCTTAGCCATGTCTGGCCCATTGTCACCCCCAGACCTTGATTATTCCACCTTGAGTGACTTTTTCCCTTCTTATCGGAAAACCAAACCCTTAGGGCAAAAAGATGCTAGCAAAATCCCTTTTGATAACCCAGATGACCTTTCTCTCTTTAATGTGGACCTCAAATATTTGCATGATGGAGCAAGACTCTTTAGAGCTACGCCGTACTTCAAAGATTCTGAACTTTACCTTAACTGGTTGGCAAAAATAGAGAAAGCAAAGGCACAACATTGGAAAGAAATAGGTATTTATGACCTAATCATGTTGTCGAAGGTTGGGCCACATTACTGTCCGTTAATGCTGGCCTCCTCTTTGTATTTCTGGGACAGCACTCACCATACCTTCCATCTTCCCTGCGGAATGGTGGTCCCACGCTCTTCGACATGGCAGCTATTGTCGGATTAAGACCATGTGGATTGGCTTACAATCCTGAAATTGATGCACGGGACACCATAGGTTTTGGTAGTACGAAACATACTTACACACCCTTCATAAATCGTTATCATAAGAAAGACACTGACGTAGTCGAAGACGAGGAGCACATAGCCTTTCTGGCCATGTGGTTGTCTCGTTGTATTTTTTGCACAAAGTCTTTACAGGTGGCGAGGAAGTACCTTACCCTGGAGAATCAGTTACACCTTAAAAGGGACGTATGTCTCAGTGAAATGATACTAGCCAGCCTGTATGAGGCTTTGGGAGAAGGCTCTGATAAACTAAGGGATCCAAAAACCCATGGCACTCTTATAATGGCGGGGCCATTTTGGTTGCTTCAATTATGGTTGAACGCTACCTACGAGCACAACCTTCCCTTCAAAGGAGAGGTAGACGAAGCCCAGGTATCTGAACGCGGGTCGAATGGCCACGCTTGGTTCAGTTGACACCAAGTGAAGAGGGTCAAAGCCTTCGTGCCAACCTTACCAGCTTCATCCACTTGTTTGCAAAAAGGCATGAATTCACTCCCAGGATGGCCCCTTTTGCTCATAGGCTGTATGGCCCTGAATGGTTCACCAGGTCATTTCCTTCAGTTTCGCAAAAACAAGAAGCATAATCAAACCTGATATGGGAGAGATTCTTGACGCCACGCTTGATTGTTCATAAGCTTAATCTTGTCAGAGGACAAGCAATATTAGTCGTTTATCAACCTAACTTAGTGTCGAGGCAATTTGGGTTAATTCAATCATTGCCTAGGTGCTTGTATGATAAGAAGTCTCATGTTATCCTTCTCTCCACTATCTTCAACCCACTTGAGTGTTCGACTCAAACGGCCTGTTATGCCCATAAGTCCCATTTTACTCCAATCTATTTTGAACCCTCTCACCTTTGTACCCCAGATTTTTATAACCGGTGGACCAACCATTACTCCAACAGTTTTCTTGATGTTTCAAGTTTTTCACGCTTGATTGACCAGGCTTTTATTGATGTGCAGGAAAAGGTCAAGAAAGGTACGTCTACTCATATCAAAGAGATACAAGCTTTCCAGAAGTACTTCGAAACTGCTGTCGCTTCCGCGAAAATAAGGTGCCGGCAAAACAGAAGAGTCGCCACCTTTCGTTATTTATCCATCAGAGCGGGAAAGGAAACGATCGGAAAAACCTGACGAAAAGGGTATAAGACAAGGTCATTGCAACCATTGTCTGGGTTCGGGAGTCGGTTACGCAAGGGGAAGGTATTAGCACCTCTCACGTCCATCGTACTCGATGGGATCCACGCTTGTTGTGTTTACTGGACAAGTTGGTTTATCTATATACCTATCAAGGCTGGCTTAAACAGAAAAGAAAATGACTCGGCAAAGCATCGCGCTTTATGCCTACGTATTCTCATCAGAGAATGAGAAATCAGAGTCGACGTAGTTCGCCTAACTACGGGTTACGGGGAAGGTGGCTCGCCAATACATCAGTATTGTGCCTACGTACTCTCAACAGGTATGAGAGATTAGAGCTTACGTAGTTCAGGATAATACGGATTACGGGAATTCAGATTCATCTGTTTTATCGAGTAGGGTTAAACAGCAGTTCCAGCAGTTAGGGGCAAAGCCTGTTTGCGTTGGCGTTGAAGTTTAACGACACTCTTTTCTTCAGAAAAGCTTCCTTTGAATTATGGGCCCACGGGGCAAAAAGGTTTGAAGTTTGTTTTATGTCTTTTACGGAAGAAGTGTTTTTTATTGTGTTTGCAATTTCAATCGCACTAAAGACTATGACCTGAGAGTGAATGCGTCGCATGTCACCCAAAGGGTGCCATACTAAACATCCGGACTGTTGAAAAAAAGCTCTCCAACAACCCTTTCTCAGATAGCTTAAGGCTCGTAGCATACGAAAGAAATCATTCATGATTACTGTATTTTAAGCTATTTTGAGATGAGAAGAGAACAGGCTCAACTAGGGGGAGACTATCAAGTCCTACTGTTGTCATGCCAAGGATTGATCCTATGGTTGAGGTTTGAAACAGGGAACTCCTAGAAGTTATCATGCATAGGTTTCAACCTAAAGTTCTATCATCACTTCCTTATCAAAGGAAGTGAGAGTCCTAAGGGATCATATCAATGATACAGAAACAGATAAAGCATCAGCTTAAACAGTAAACAGATAAACGACTGTAAAATGCATGCAATGCAAGTGAGGGAGGAAATGTGTGTGGGGCATCAGCCTCCACAAGCTCATCTCAACCTCAAGCCAGATATGAATAACAGTAATCATACAGAAGAAATAAAATAAAATGCTGTCAAGCAAAATACAGTAAACTGCAATCATACAGTAAAAATAACATGCTATCAAGCAAACACAAACCACATGGGCAAGGGAGCTGGGCTCTACCGAATACCCGCAAGCAAAGCCATACAGTAACAATACAAGCAGAGGGAGCAACTCAACCTCTAGTGCAATCATGCTCCTAGATTAAAGTCAGTCTAAATATGAACTTATTCTAATGCATCAAGGAAGTCAAACAAGGCACATCAGCAATACAGAAAAGAAAACAAATAAGAAAGCAGATCAACAACTTCCTACTCTTCCCCAAGCTTCAGCTCTTCTGACAGCAACCCGGTCTTCAGACTTCAACCACCCTTCAAGGCTATCAGCTTCCATGACAAGTATCAACTTGTTTCTCCAGGTTTCAATCCATCAAACATAAGTTTCAACTTATCCTTCTTCTCCAAGCTTCAGCTCTTCAGTCAATTCCACCCTCAGGCTTTGCTTCTAACTACAAGTATCAACTTGATTCCTTCAGGCTTTCAATGTATCAATGTAAGTATCAACTTATCCTTTATTCCTCAAGCCTCAGCTGTATACTCAATCTCAATTGAATCCTCTTCATAAGTATCAACTCAGTCTTCAAGCTTCTACAAGCTTCAGCTTCTCAGATTAATCTTCAAACACAAAGAAGTATCAACTCCATCCTTCAATTCTTTCTCAAGCCTCAGCTCTTCATTCAATCTCCATTGGGTCTTCAAGTATCAACTTGATCTTCTTGCTCTTCAAGCTTCAGCTGCAATGGCAATGCTCAAGGAATCATCCTCTTCCACACTCTTCAATGAAGTCCTCATCTTCAAACTCAAGTCCAACATCTTTCAAGATACTAAGCCCAGAAGACAATTGATTTAACAGAATGATTCGAAATGATGAACAACTTACTGACAACCAAAGGAAGCCTGTAAGGGTTCATCATTAGGAGAGACTGGTTCCCTAAAAGTTCTACTCCACAGATAAAGCCACTCATCCCTCCAAGGGAGGGATGTGAATATCTGAGAAGGACTTTTGATCATTGGGAGGAATGGAAGCATAAGATGCTTTCCACATTTGTGAAAGAAATCATTCTAACTATAAGGCTCTCCCTATGTTTCCTATCTCCTAAATCTTCATCAGACACCTTCAGGCACAAACAAATCCAAAGCTCCAAGCAACTTCAAGCATCTTCCTCTTGTCTTCAACTTGTCTTCAATCTCAACCAAAGGCAAACCAAGCAAAAACCCTAATCTAAGGGAACTAAAGAAGTTAAACTAGTTGAATTAGTAGGTTAGGATCACCTAAAACCTAGTACTAAAGTTAGTCCTAACTAAAATACTAAAACCAATTGTAAAATCCTACAAAAATATCTATGGGAACCTAGGTCAATCATGACTCTATCATGTTAATTTCAGAGATCAAATCATCAAATTAGACCTAGAACTAAATTCTACATTACAAGGTATCAAACCTAAACCCTAAAAGGAAGCACCTAAATATAAATCTAGAAAGCACACCTATTTTAATCACAAAAATGTGAGAAAAATAATATGGGATCAGCTCTGGTCACCTTCCCCAACCCTAGTTCTCTCTACAGACCTCCATTGCAAATGGTCACAACATGAATCTTGTCCCAAATCTTGCCACGAGTTCAACCATACCCTTAGTTTCTTCTGAAACCTCAAGATTCATCATATCCCAATCTCAACCGAAAATGGCAATTCACCTAATTTGTCTCTAATTCTCCAATTAACTATCTGAAATCCATCCTACACCATTCTACAATAAATCTAGCACCTTAATTCAACCTAATTCTACCTAAATCATGCTAGGGGAAGAAAGTTACCAACCTGAAAATTCTTGAGTAACAGATGCACTAATCCTCCAATTCAAGCTCTACAATCTTGCAGACACGATCAATGAACCTCCTCCTTGCTTCTGTATGCAAAAGAACCAGTTGAAAGTGCTTGAATCTTGAAACCCGATGGTGAGTTGCAGGTGGAGAAGTTCGCTTGCTCATACACTATTCAGCCACGAATTCTTCTTGAAAATGATCTGGAATCACTCCTTGACATCCATGGAAGAAGTATCAATCAAGAAAATGGAAGGAAAATGGAGAATTTGGTGAAACCGATTGCACTTGCAAGCTATGAAATTTCAATCTCAAACTATGCTCTCTCCTTCAATGATCACCAACCTCTGCAATGGATCAACCCTATTCCTTATATAGATGATGTTTGGATGATCTAGAACCCTCTAGATCCTTCCAATGAGATTTTCCACTTCTCATGTCATGAGATTTTCAATCATGTCCCTTGCTATGCATAATTCTGTTTCCCTTGGTGCAACAACTTGTTCTCATCCCAAAATCTCCCCAAGTGAGATATTAGAGGTGTTTAGCTTGCAAAAAGCCTTGCTCATGCCTTGATTTTGAGTTTTGCAAATGTTGCTTAATATGCAAGTAAGTGCTTTTCAAAGCAAGTCCACAATTTAGACCTCAAATCAAAAATATGGATAAACCAATGTTCTTAAAATGTTTTCTAGAGTCAAAATGATATATTACATGCCATGGTTTGGATGTGTAGGTTGAAAATATCAATTTCCAACTTTGGTTTATTTAACTTATGCCCTTATTTTAGGTCATTTTTGCAACTTTGAGCTACAAGCCTTTCCAACATCTCATGACCTCCTTAATAGCCTTAAAACATCATTTTGAACAAGTTTGATGTTGAAGATATTTCCATTTGAAGCTTGGAAATAGGAGTTATGGCCTTAGGGTTGAAATGACCTGTAATCTCCAAATGACCAAAATGCCCTTGACTTGTCAAAGCCATAACTTGAGTTCTACAAATCCTATCAAGGACTTCTAGTACTCTATAGAAAGCTAAGAGGATAAGGAACAACATTCATGTTGACCAAAAGTTTATAGGAATCGTCCTTCTTGGGCAAAGGTTTGATGCAAGTTGGGTAACTTTCAAGGCCCCAGATTCACATACCTCAGATGACCTGTAACTTGTCAAAGTCATAACTTGAGCTCTACAAATCCTATCAAGGACTTCTATCACTCAAATTAAAGCTAAGAACAAGCTCTACAACATTAATGTTGGGGGTAAGATGAGATGACAATCACATCTTGAGCTAAACTGCCTTGAAGATAGGGGTCAAACTAGGGGATTTTACATTGTCAAGCCTTAGAAACCCTAGCTTGAAACTTTTCAAACTCTTCAATCATGATGAGTTGACCTTGGAATCCTCCTTATAGCATCTCAATGCATCAATCCATGATCACATGGCCTTTGAATTAGGCCTTAACCTTCCTCAAATCATCAGTTGACCTAGAGTTGACCCAGTCAAACCCTAACTGCACCACTCATGGCTGAGTCTTCTTAATCTTGCACAATGACCTGTCTAGGCTTCATGATGGCTTTCAAGACATCTCATAAGCTTTCTCAAGGCTTCAAGTCCACATTCTTGGCTTCAGAATCATCTGAGAAGCTCCAACAACTCTCAAGTTAGGAGGCACACAACCTTGGTTTCAACCATTCTCTCTGAGGATCTTCTAATTTCTCTGACAAAGATATCAACCTTTGACCACTTGAATAATATTCTTGGCTAGCTTCATACTCTTGTATAGCTCTTGGTTGGTAATCATACCTCTTGATCTCCTGCATACATGTCAATGAAATGCAAATGATAATGCTAATGTGAATGAAATGAAACATAAGCTAGGTAAAGAAATGTTGGTCAAATTTTGGGGTGCAACAGCTGCCCCTATTCAAGCGGCTTGGACCTGACTGGGTGAGAAGCGAGCGACTCTCAACCAATCAAGGTGCGAGACGGTTGAATACCGACAGACCCGGAAATTTTCCAACTGCACAAGTACGCGGTACTCTGAGGGGAGCAAATCTTCGAAAATTGAAATACTAGCTGCACGACAACTAGCTGGGGAATTGGTCACACGGTAACCAGTGATACATGGTCGATCATGCCGTCAGGCGTCAGGATTCCTCAGGACTCATCAGGTCAACGATCAAGTTAATCATGCCATCGGGCGTTCAAATAAATTTTTGGGCATCAGCCAGACTTCATCAGTAAGTCGGGAATAGAATTCTCGGTCAATCATGAACCAATTAGGGATATCCAAACTTCTACCATCAGGCACTCTGCATCAGCTGGGAGAACTGCTTCGTTAATACGGTTGGACTTCAATCATCAAGTCTTCAGGGGAAGTTTCAACTTCGCTGTTCGGCAACCTGCTGGGGATGACGCATCTCCGCTGGGGATTCTGGAGAACTATCAAGTAACTCTGCTTCGGGGATCCAGAAACCATTCTGGGTGAATCATCTCTGCTGAGGACATCAAAAATCATCTTGGACAAATAACTTCGTCGGGGACTTCAAGAATCGTCCTGAACCCATAACTCTGCTAGAGATTTCAGGAATCATCCTGAGCAAACGACTCCGCCGGGGACTCTAAGCATCAACTTTGAGCAACCAACTCTGGCGACTGTACTGGGGATTTTAAGAATCATCTTAAGCAAACGACCTTGCTGGGGAGAATTCAAGAATCATCTTGAGCAAGCGACCCTGCTGAGGAACACCTGCAACACAAGAACGGTAACGACCTAGCTCATGTTTAATATGCATATGCCGCAATGCTCCACACGGTGGAAATGCTACGCGTTTATGATGAATGCTATGCAATCATGCAAAATGCTACGGCCCCGTCAGCAAAATAAATGCTGAAGGGAGAATCCTCCTGTCAAGGAGAAAGAACCACTCTGGTGGAGGAAGGACTCATCCTGCCAAGGAGAAGAAGTCACACCAATCTCAATCGGACTCCGCCTGGGGCAATGAACTTCAGTCGACTGCTGCAGGGGAACAAAGCTCTACGAGAACCTGGACCTGCTGAGGAAAGCGATGTCAATCGCGGAAACAAACTGCACGACCTTCACGGCTAACCTCCCTAGAGATAACGACTCCGACGGGGAAATACAGCATCAGCTATTCAACACTCTACTGGGGAAAACCAATCATGGCCTGAGCGGTCTCCAAGAACTCGGCTTTCTTGGGGATTTGCCTACTCGGCTGGGGGAAGAAGAAATCATCCTGCTTAGTGGGGAGAATACGACTCTGTGGGGGATTTCAATTCCGCTGGGGACTTCAGTCTGGAACTATCAATTGCCGCATACTTCATCGTATGACTCAGCTGGGGAGACGACATTCCTTCAGGATGTACTTGGCTGGGGAGAGAATCTTCTCTGCTTGGGGAGACATATCAATGCTTACGATCTCATGTTCAGATTCTGCGGGGAGAGGCTGCTGAACTTTGCTGGAGAAGGAGGAATCATCCTACTTGGGACGCGTACGGCGTACTGTCGGGTACACGCTACACCTGCACCAACACAAACAAATAGACAAGATGCCCTTCTCAAAGGGACCTATCAAGGTTATGATCTTGTGACAATACTCAAGTAATTCATTGTTTCAACAATTAGTGGCCTAGGCCAGTAAGTTTATGTATGCGCATTTTGTCAAAAACATCGGCGTTCTTCTTCGCAAACAAAACAGATAAATGCTAAACAAACAAACAGAATTGCTGAATAGTATACATTTTATTGATAACGAACCCCTGAATGGGTAAAAATGTTTTACAACAGATGCAAGCTCCTGGAATGAGGAAGCTGCGCAAAAAATAAAACATAAATATACATCAGTATATACAAATGTCGGCAACGAGGCGTAGACGAACACCATGAGTTGATCCCTCTATGACCCACTCGACTTCGATACTTCTCCGACGCTTCAGCTTCAGAAGAGATTGATTCAGATAAACGGCCCTCAGGTCTTCCAAACCACTAAACAAATACAGTCCACACGCGGAACGCAGTCATTTGCTTTTTCAAATCCCTAACTTTTGCCTGAATCGCCCTTCCGGGTTTTCGATTCACCGGGATACCCTTTTTTGCCAAAGTCGCCCATCTGGGTTTTCGACCTTGCGGGTGTACATTTTTTCAATTTATATCCCTAATTTTTGTCCGAACCTTTTTCCTTTTTTATGGTTCGCCGGGATGCCCCTTTTTGCCTGGATCTTCTTTTTCTTTCCAGCGGGTCATTTTTAAGCAAAGTATTTTTTAACCGCGTCCGCGTTCACCGGGGATGCAAAATCTTCATCATCCATCGTGGATAACAACAAAGCTCCTCCCGAGAAGACCTTGCTGACGACGTACGGACCTTCGTAATTGGGAGTCCACTTGGCCCGGTGATCGGAGTGTGGAGGAAGAATCTTCTTCAGGACGAGATCACCCGTCTGAAAGCTTCTAGGACGCACCTTCTTATCATAAGCTTTCGTCATTCGGCTTTGGTACAGACGACCATATGCAATCGATGCCAACCTCTTCTCGTCCATCAGGCTGAGTTGGTTTAGTCGGTTCTTAATCTATTCTGCCTCGTCGAGTTTCACATCAACCAAAACTCGTAAAGAAGGGATCTCCACTTCTAACGGTAGGACTGCTTCCATACCGTACACTAAGGAGAAACGAGTTGCCCCAGTTGATGTATGTACTGTCGTACGATAACTGTGCAATGCAAATGGCAGCATCTTGTGCCAATCTTTTTAGGTCACAACCATCTTCTGAACAATCTTCTTGATGTTCTTATTGGCCGCTTCAACGGTGCCATTCATCTTCGGCCGGTAAGGAGATGAGTTGTGGTGTTCAATCTTGAAACTCTGGCACAGCTCCTTCATCATCTTATTATTCAAATTCGAACCATTATCAGTAATGATCCGCTCGGGAACTCCGTAACGACAGATGATGTCCCTCTTTATGAACCTAGCCACCACCTGCTTGGTCACATTAGCGTACGAGGCTGCCTCCACCCACTTGGTGAAGTAGTCGATGGCTACTAGAATGAAGCGATGACCGTTAGATGCAGTGGGCTCGATCTTGCCTATCATGTCGATGCCCCATATGGAGAACGACCACGGGGAGGACATGACATTCAACGGGCACGGCGGCACATGAACTTTATCAGCATAAATCTGGCATTTATGACACCTCTTCGCGAATTTAAAGCAATCTGATTCCATCGTCAGCCAGTAATACCCTGCTCTCAGGATCTTTCTTGTCATAGCATGCCCGCCGGCGTGCGTACCAAATGTGCCTTCATGGACTTCTTCCATGAGCATACTCGCCTCTTTCTCATCTACACATCTGAGTAGCACGAGATCATGGTTTCTTTTATACAAAACTCCATCAGGATTGAGGTAAAAATTTCCAGACAGCCTCCTCAGAGTCTTCTTATCCTGGGTTGACGCTCCCGCAGGATACTTCTTAGTCATAAGGAAAGTCTGGATATCATGGAACCATGGCTTGCCGTCGGCGGCTTCCTCGATCGCAAAGATGAATGCAGGTCTATCAAGACGAGAAAGGAAAATTCTTGGAGCTTCATTCCAAAAATTGACTTTATACATCGAAGCCAACGTGGCTAAGGCATCAGCCATCTGGTTTTCCGCCCTGGGCACATGATGGAGTTCCACTCGATCAAAGAACGGAAGTAGCCTCCTGGCATAGTTCACGTACGACACCAAATTCGATTGAAGAGTCTCCCACTCCCCTTTAATATGGTTGATCACAAGCGCTGAGTCACCATATACGTCTAGGTTATTGATTCTCAAATCAATTGCCTCTTCTAGACCCATGATGCATGCTTCGTACTTCGCTTCATTATTGGTGACCGGAAACGTCAGTCTCGCAGTGAACGGGATATGGGATCCGTGGGGAGTCGTGATGATTACCCCAATGCCACTTCCATAAGAATTAACCGCCCCGTCAAATATCAATTTCCACTGGGATTTCCTATCTGGCCCCTCGTCGGGCAATGGTTCATCGCAATCTTTCGCTTTAAGAAACATGATGTCCTCATCAGGGAATTCAAATTTCATCGGCTGGTAATCTTCGATCGGATGTTCGGCCAGGTAATCAGACAATACGCTTCCCTTGATGGCCTTCTGGGACACGTACTGAATGTCATATTCCGTCAACACCATTTGCCATCTGGCAATCCTGCCCGAAAGCGCTTGCTTCTCGAAGACGTACTTGATCGGATCCATCTTCGAAATTAGCATGGTGGTGCAATTGAGCATGTACTGTCGTAAACGTTTGGCAGCCCAGGCTAGTGCACAACACGTCTTCTCCAGCATTGAGTAACGAGATTCACAATCTGTGAACTTTTTACTCAAGTAGTAAATGGCATGCTCTTTTCTGCCCGTCTCGTCGTGCTGACCGAGAACACACCCCATACTATTCTCAAGAACTGTCAAGTACATGATTAATGGCCGTCCAGCCACTGGGGGTATCAAGATTGGAGGTTCCTGCAGATACTGTTTTATCTTATCGAATGCCTTCTGGCAATCCTCGTTCCAGATAATCGCCTGATCTTTCTTTAACAGTTTGAACATCGGTTCACACGTGGCTGTGAGCTGAGAAATAAACCTTGCAATGTAGTTTATTCTGCCCAGGAAACCACGAACTTCTTTTTCGGTTTTTGGCACTAGCATTTCTTGTATCGCTTTAATCTTCGCAGGATCAACCTCGATGCCTCTTTCGCTCACGATAAACCCCAGTAACTTTCCGGACCATACTCCGAAAGTACACTAGTTAGGATTCAGCCTCAACCTGAACTTCCTAAGCCTCTCAAAAAGCTTCAGCAAATTGACCAGATGTCCCTCCTCCGTTTGGGACATCGTAATCATGTCATCAACATAGACTTCAATCTCCTGATGAATCATATCATGAAACAAAGTTACCATTGCTCGTTGGTAAGTGGCCCCTGCGTTCTTCAGACCGAAAGGCATTACCTTGTAGCAAAATGTTCCCCAGGGAGTGATAAACATCGTTTTCTCCATGTCCTCTGGCGCCATCTTGATCTGATTGTAACCGGAGAAGCCATCCATGAACGAAAACACGGAGAACTGGGCTGTATTGTCGACCAACATATTAATATGAGGCAGCGGGAAATCATCTTTAGGGCTCGCCCTATTCAAATCCCGATAATCGACGCACATTCGTACCTTACCGTCCTTCTTCGGTACAGGCACTATGTTGGCGACCCACGGAGGGTAAGTAGTGACCGCTAAGAAGCCAGCATCAAGTTGCTTCTGCACTTCTTCTTTAATCTTAACGGCTATATCTGGTCTCGTCCTCCTAAGCTTCTGCTTAACGGGAGGACAATCTTCTCGCAACGGCAAGTGGTGGACCACGATGTCAGTGTCAAGTCCGGGCATATCTTCGTATGACCAAGCAAAGACGTAACTATACTCTCTCAACATCTCGACCAATCTCTGCTTGACATCACTCTGCAATGCAGCCCCTATCCTGACGTTCCTGACAAGTTCTTCAGAACCCAGATTCACGATCTCGATCTCCTCTTCATGAGGCAGAATAACTTTCTCTTCTTGTTTCAAGAAGCGGGCCAACTCTTCAGGAAGGTCTTCGTCTTCATCAATCTCTTCTTCGGCTTGATAGATCGGGCAATCGAAGTCGAAGTGAGCCGTAGAAGGTCTAGAGTCGATGTCATCTATTATGTGGATCCTGCAATAACAAGGGTTAAGCTTAAAACAAGGATATGCAGGTTAGCACAAACCCCATTGCCATTTTATTGTTTTTCAAAACAAATATAAAACAGGAATAACAGAGATCGCAATATTTGAATACGAAGAAAAACGCCTTTTGATTTATTGATAAAATGCATGTACATAATCCAACAAGGCCCTGACAATAAAACCACTATGCCCCGGGTAGGACATAGGGTTGTACAATGATTGGAAAAAGTAAATCATTACTCTTCGCTTGTCATCTGGATGATATCCTTGACGGACCAATTGTTGAGGCTCTCGCCTGGCTTGCTTGGCTGGATCCAAGAGTCGAGGTCACAGTCGCTATCTCCGCTGTCTTCAGACACCATGTTGACGCTTTCAAATATCACCCCGCCACTGGTAAACTGGATCGGCCCTTTACCTCGAGACGCACTGCTAGAAGAAGAAGCTTCAGCTCCAGGAGAATATCCCAACCCAAACTTGTCTTGCTTGTTAGGTATCTCCAAAATTCGCCCCCAACCTGGGGTAGATCCGGCTTGGACAACGGCCCAAGCTTCCTTGAAGGAAGAGAGAGTCATCTCTGGCTTTTCAGTGACTACAGGAGCTACATCATTGACTTTAACAGCTTCGAACGCTTGGCATAGGGTTTCGTGGATTTCCCCATCCATCTCGACATACTTGAAGGATGACAAATGGCTCACCATTATGTCTTCCTCGCCACATATGGTCACGATGCTACCTCCGACAGCATACTTGAGTTTCTGGTGCAACGTGGAGGTCACGACTCCAGCAACATGGATCCATGGTCGGCCCAAGAGACAGCTGTAGGCAGGCATGATGTCCATAATGTAAAAGATTGCGTCGAACGTTTCCGGCCCGACTTGGATTGGCAGGGTCACCTTCCCGAAAACATGGCGTTTGGTTCCATCGAACGCCTTCACCACCAGATCACTAGGTGTGCAAATCACTCCACGAGTATCTAACTTCATTAATGCCTTCTTCGGAAGAACATTGAGTGACGAACCCGTGTCCACCAACACGTGCGACATAATCGTTCCCCTACACTCTATCGAGATGTGCAGGGCGCTATTGTGGTTCCTCCCTTTCGGCGTTAGCTCTAGGTCAGTGAAACCTAACCCATTTCCCGCATTCACGTGGGCTACGACCTCTTCTAGCTGGTTTACCGATATTTCCTGCGGTACATATGCGGCGTTCAACACCTTCAGCAGTGCGTTGTGGTGTGCTTCAGAACACAACAACAGATTCAGGATGGAAATCTTCGAGGGGGTTTGATGGAGATGATCCACAATCTTGTAGTCACTCTTTTTAATCAACCTCATAAATTCCTCGGCGTCTTTAACAAGTAAGTCTTTTTCTGCCCCACGCGCGATCTCTTCAACGACTTTACTTTTACTCTTATCAGTTGCATCAGCTTTGCCTGCCACGACCTCAGATGGTGCAAAGACTCTTTCGTTGCGAGTAATACCACTGATTCCCGCAAGGTTCTCCACAGACGACCCAAACGGTTCTAACTCCAACTTCTGTCCGTTGCAGTAGACTTCAGCCCCATAATGCCATGGGACATCATTGGTGCTTTCGAACGGTATCGGCCTAGCTTTGGTGATGGTAATCGTGGGCGGTCTGGGTGCAGAAATAGTTATCGTCTGGCGAGGGATGGTGATGGTGGCAACCTCATCATCTTGCTTCAGCATTACCTCTCCCGATCCACTTTCGGCCCTCCGGCTGAACTGTAAAATCCCTTCAGTCATCAGACTTTGAATTCCCTCTATCAACTACTCACATCCATCAGGACTAGTAGCACAACCCATACACAGCTCTCCGCAACCTGGAAAAAAACCTCTTTTCATAAGCTTAGCTTTAACGAAGCTAAGCGACGTCTTCAGATCTTTGACGCCAGTCAACAAATCCAAACTCTCGTCTTCAATAATGGCGTTCACTCCACCTCCCCTATGATTCGGCATAGGGTTCTTCGTGACATTTGGCACATTATCCGAGAAGTTGATGATCTTGGCATCCACCATGTCCTGCACCTTGTGCTTGAAAGCTTTGCAGTTCTCTATTGTGTGGCCTGGTGCCCCTGAGTGAAACTCACAAGTTGCATTCGCGTCATAACCTGGCGGAGGTGCCCCTGTCAAGGGAGCCAAGGTTCTCTTCTGGATCAACTGTAGCTGAAGCAAATTCTACAATAGTTGCGCGTACGACATGGGCGGTGTCTCGAGGTGACGACTCGACAGAGGTGCCCGGTTCTGGTACTTTCTGTACCCTTGTTGATTTGGTTGCTGCTGCTGCTGCTTTGGCTGTTGAACTGCCGGGATAGTTATGCTGGCCACCTGTTGGTGAAGGCCTTTACCCTTCCTTCGAGCGTTGGTCACGGCGCTCGTTTCTCCTTCCCGTCGTTTGCCGCTATAGGGTTTCTTTCCGCCTCCTCCAGCTGAGAATGACTCACCTTGAATTTTCCCGAGTTTGATCCCATTTTCGATGTGCTCACCCGTGATAATGAGATCTGAGAAGGTTCCAGACATACCGCTGACCAATTTCTCATAGTAAACCCCTGGGAGGGTGGCTACGAACATCTGCACAAGCTCACGTTCAACTATCGGCGGCTGAACCCTGGCTGCCAATTCACGCCACCGCTGGGCGTATTCCTTGAACCCTTCGTTGTTCCTTTGCGACAGATTCTGCAGTTGGACTCGGTTCGGGGCCAAGTCGCTATTGTATTGGTAGTGGTGCACAAATGCTTCAGCAAGATCCTTCCACGTGCGCACACTGGTAGGTTCCAGACTCATGTACCATTCGAGGGATGGTCCAGACAGACTGTCCTGAAAGAAGTGCATCAGCAACTTCTCTTCATCAGAATGAGCTGACATTATCCTGTAGTACGATCTCAGGTGGACGCGAGGGCAAGTGGTGCCCTTGTACTTTTCAAAGTCAAGTACCTTGAATTTGGGAGGCACCTTGAAATCAGCAATCAGTCCCAACTTGGACATATCAACACCCAGGGTGTTCTGGTTCTCGATGTTTCTCATCTTATCCTCGAGTGCCTTGAACCTTAGACGTGCTTCAGCGGTCAGTTCCCCTTCAGCACCTCTCTGAGAGAACACATCGTCTTGACGGTCTTCTAACCACGGCTGAGGCCCAAACAGATTTCCAACACCCGCATTGCCGTTGCCCAGCCCAACGTTGACATTAGCTTCAAGACTCCCATTACCGACGCCCATCGTATTGCCATTGAGTCCCATGTTAGCTATCACATTGCCGTTGTCACTGCCATTCCCCCCGGTCACGGGGACGCCATTTTGAGGAGTTTCAACTGGTGGAGGGGTTGGCACAGTCCCACCATGGAGTACGCCATTGCTATCAACCCTTGAAATCAGAGGCAGAACCAAGGTTCTGAGCTGATCCTGGCCATTGGCGACCGCTTGCATGAGCTCCATGAAGCGATCCATTCTTTTGCGGAGTTCCTGAACATCAGTTTGCACTTGCTCCATAATTCTGGTTTGATTTGCTCTAGTCGGATAGCGGTGGATAGGTCTCTGATCAATCCTGGAACAACCTGAAACAACTTGTAAACACAAAAGGGTTAGGAAAAAACGACAAAGTGCTCGTTATGCAAATGCTTCATGCAAATGCAAACGTGTGTCTATGCGTTAGGGAGATCTCCCCCGATCCTAGTGCCTGAGTGCCAGTGTTGATAATAAGAAGTCCGAGTCCAATCATGGAAATAACAATCTCATATATATGAAGAAAGCCCATCAAGGCAGTACACAACGTCAGTGAGTACAAGATGAATCAATAGCGTGACCTCAACCAACAAGCCTGGTGATGGTCAGCCTACAACAACGATCAAAACAAAAGGAATACAAATAGTCAAGCACGGCCACGGGCGTGGAACTCTTCTAGCAACCCCTTCGTTTCTGGATGATCAGGCCGAGTGAGCAACCCTTCGACGAGTAACTCCCTCTGCATAATGGTGTATTGAAGACCTTCGACCGAATCTTCCCATGCTCCTTCGCCGAAAAAATCTTCTAGCTTCCGCTTCTTGGACTCAAACGTCAGTTTGCGCTCCTTCAGGTTAGCGAGAGCTCTGTTGAGCTGGCCTTCAGCGGCATATCTGCGAGTGGTTTCTTCATCAAACCTCTTCTCACTGGCCTTCACCTGGGCTTTCAGCTTGGAGATCTGTTACATCAGCTTATCCTCCCTCTCTTTCCTGTTGGCTAGGGAGGCCTTCCAGTGCTGGTTGAACTTGGATATCCTCCGATACGCTTCGTCCAAGTGCTGCTTCTTCGTGGCCAGTACATCGTTGACAACTTTGAAGTCTCGACCCATGCGCTCGCGCTCAGCTATCTGCTTAGTCAAATCTGTCCCCAGCTGGTTCACCAGCTCTATTTGCCTTTTGAAGGAATGAACGACTTCGTTTCTATCGCTTCAGAGCTGAGTCAATTCTTTCTCCAGTTCTTCATTTGCCCTCTTCAATTCATCTTTCTCAGCTAACACCTGATTATGTTGCTGAATAGGCACGGTAGTAGGCTCTCCAATCATTGGAGGGCTTTCTGGCTCGGCCGGAAGAAACGGCATCCCTATAGCATTGGCTCTGGCTCTGATCCACGCCACATATGGAGGGTAGGCTTGATTATTACTTCTCCCCAGCAATGGTTTTCCCCTCTTACTGATGCCATTCCAAGCGGCCTGAAGCTTAGATAACAGATCCCCCTCTAGAAGACCAGTGAGGTACAGAGGTTCCTGCACCTCTTCATCCTTCGGCGGGGCTCTCAAAGCGTAAGCAAACTGTCGGACCAGCAAAGACGGATTATAGTTTATACAGCCCTTCCTGCCTATCAAAGGCACGTTCGGAAACCCGCTGCAACTGAAGATAATCTCGGTGCCCAACCTATCTCTGTCAAACCAGGCAATATCCTCTGCAGATAGACTCATCAAACGCTCAGACCACTCAGCTGTGGCTGCAGACGAAGCAGAGGGACCCCTCTTGGGTAGATGACTATCAAGCCATTTATAGAGCAGGGGCACACAACACGAGACATTCTTGCCCCTTCTGTTCTTGTTTTTGTAGTGGATAGAATGGTAGACATGTCCTATCAAGGTAGGGACTGGATTCCCTGAAGCAAAGATGCGGAATGCGTCGAAGTCTACAAAGTCGGGAATATTGGAGAACAGAATGATGCCATATATGCACAGAGCGAGAATGGCGTTGAATACGACCCAACATCCGTCTTTGGCGCACTGCTGAGATTTTCCCACTAAGAACTGCAAGGAGAAACCGGGAACCTTGTTCCAACTAGACAATACCAACTCGGTGGCATCCAGATGAAGTGACGGAGCTAGACCAGCCAGATTAGGCTCAGCATCCATATGAACGAAGGGCATCTGCCTCTTGATAGGCACACCTAACAAATCAGCATATTCCTCTAGCGTGGGTGCGAGAACAAAATCCTGGAAAGTAAAGCATCTCAACGGAGGATCGTAGAATTGCAGCAGAGCGTGCAACCCATTCAACTCGAACGCAGAAGGTTTATGAACCAAACTGAGCAATTTGCCATAAGACTTTCTGAAATCATCTCTCACAGAATCATCTGCTAAAGCAATCAAACCAGTCAGCTGAACCACTTCAGGGGCAGGGAGCTTGTAAGCCACAGTCTTCCTCAGAGAACCCATAACAATACAATAGGAGGCAAGAAATCCTGGATCGGGGAAAACGGTACCTGCAACACAGACACACGTTAATGAAATGCAAATGAGTATGCAAAGCAATGTAAAATGCAATCATGCAGCAGGAGATCAAGGCAACTGTGCTGTGGAGATTCTGCATCAACAAAACCATAATCCTGCTCTATCAAGAACAACCACTTTCTCTGATAAGAAGAAAACCCTGGTATCGGACCACAAATCTGCTCTGTCACAAACACACACACATAGGACCATAAATCTGCTCTGTCAAGAACAAACATATGATAAAGGACCTCTGATACAGGACCAGAGCTCTGCTCTGTCAAGAACAAATCTCTGATAATAAGGACCTCTGATACAGGACCAAAAACTCTGCTCTGTCAAGAACAAACATACATCTGCTGATGAGATCCTCAGACCCCAATCATAAATCTGCTCTGTCAAGAACACACATATATATCTCTGAATATAAGGTCCTCTGATGCAGGACCAAAGCTCTGCTCTGTCAAGAACAAACATTTGATAATAAGACCCTCTGATCAAAACCTGCTCTATCAAGAACAAATACACATCTCTGAATACAAGGTCCTCTGATACAGGGCCAAAGCTCTGCTCTGTCAAGAACAATCATATATCTGGTGATGAGAACCTCCGGTACCAACAAAACCGATTCACTATCAAGAAAACCAGGTAGTCTGAAGGTCAAAGTTTCCTGCAATAAACCCAACCCTGCTCACAGGTATGGACCTAAACTGACTCAAGTTCGGCATCCTATGCGTTCATCAGCGTCACAGACATTCAAGAGGGGTGATACGATACCCAGAAGGTGTGGCATCACCAGCTCATGAAGCGGCCTCACTCGGCTGAATCACAAATGATCGGTCCCCAGAGTCGACAATCCTCCAAACCAACAACCCCCTCAACCCAAAGGGTTGAAAAAGAAGTCAACCGAGAGAACCTCGTCTGAGCGTGGATTTCATGAGACACTAGTGCCTGCCAAGCAAACACACACCCACTAATTTCCACAACTAATGCTATGTTAACTCAAGCCTGGGTCTGGCTTCTCACTCATCAGAATGCCCCTCCCACAACAGCACAGATAATCATATCATACTGAAAAATAAAGTGCGGGAAATAAAATGCGATAAATAAACACAACCCAACAAGTAATCATACAAGTTCTAGGATTGACTCTCGCAGGGGACGTCGGATCCCCAAACTGACTCGCATTCGGGACGTTGGGTCCCAGGAATCTATCAAGTCCCCAGCAGAGTCGCCAGCTGTCGCTTCCGCGAAAATAAGGTGCCGAAAAAACAGAAGAGTCGCCACCTTTCGTTATTTATCCCTCAGGGCGAGAAAGGAAACGATCAGAAAAACCTGATGAAAAGGGTATAAGACAAGGTCATCGCAACCATTGTCTGGGTTCGGGAGTCGGTTACGCAAGGGGAAGGTATTAACACCCATCACGTCCATCGTACTCGATGGGATCCACGCTTGTTGTGTTTACTGGACGAGTTGGTTTATCTATCTACCTATCAAGGCTGGCTTAAACAGAAAAGAAAATGACTCGGCAAAGCATCGCGCTTTATGCCTACGTATTCTCATCAGAGAATGAGAAATCAGAGTCGACGTAGTTCGCCTAACTACGGGTTACGGGGAAGGTGGCTCGCCAATACATCAGTATTGTGCCTACGTACTCTCAACAGGTATGAGAGATCAGAGCTTACGTAGTTCGGGATAATACGGATTACGGGAATTCAGATTCATCTGTTTTATCGAGTAGGGTTAAACAGCAGTTCCAGCAGTTAGGGGCAAAGCCTGTTTGCGTTGGCGCTGAAGTTTAACGACACTCTTTTCTTCAGAAAAGCTTCCTTTGAATTATGGGCCCACGGGGCAAAAAGGTTTGAAGTTTGTTTTCTGTCTTTTACGGAAGAAGTGTTTTTTATTGTGTTTGCAATTTCAATCGCACTAAAGACTATGACCTGAGAGTGAATGCGTCGCATGTCACCCAAAGGGTGCCATACTAAACATCCGGACTGTTGAAAAGAAGCTCTCCAACAACCCTTTCTCAGATAGCTTAAGGCTTGTAGCGTACGAAAGAAATCATTCATGATTACTGTATTTTAAGCTGTTTTGAGATGAGAAGAGAACAGGCTCAACTAGGGGGAGACTATCAAGTCCTATTGTTGTCATGCCAAGGATTCATCCTATGGTTGAGGTTTGAAACAGGGAACTCCTAGAAGTTATCATGCATAGGTTTCAACCTAAAGTTCTATCATCACTTCCTTATCAAAGGAAGTGAGAGTCCTAAGGGATCATATCAATGATACAGAAACAGATAAAGCATCAGCTTAAACAATAAACAGATAAACGACTGTAAAATGCATGCAATGCAAGTGAGGGAGGAAATGTATGTGGGGCATCAGCCTCCACAAGCTCATCTCAACCTCAAGCCAGATATGAATAACAGTAATCATACAGAAGAAATAAAATAAAATGCTGTCAAGCAAAATACAGTAAACTGCAATCATACAGTAAAAATAACATGCTATCAAGCAAACACAAACCACATGGGCAAGGGAGCTAGGCTCTATCGAATACCCGCAAGCAAAGCCATACAGTAACAATACAAGCAGAGGGAGCAACTCAACCTCTAGTGCAATCATGCTCCTAGATTAAAGTCAGTCTAAATATGAACTTATTCTAATGCATCAAGCAAGTCAAACTAGGAGACCATCTTCTTTGTCTGCATTGCCACCTTTCGCTACCTTGAGCGGACCAAAAATCACGAAGAACCAACAACTCATCAGGGAGCCGTTAGCAGAAGAAAAACGACACATCTACGAATCTCAGGTAATCATCCCCGTTGATGTGGCTGGAAAACCCTTAGCCATGTCTGGCCCATTGTCACCCCGAGACCTTGATTATTCCACCTTGAGTGACTTTTTCCCTTCTTATCGGAAAACCAAACCCTTAGGGCAAAAAGATGCTAGCAAAATCCCTTTTGATAACCCAGATGACCTTTCTCTCTTTAATGTGGACATCAAATATTTGCATGATGGAGCAAGACTCTTTAGAGCTACGCCGTACTTCAAAGATTCTGAACTTTACCCTAACTGGTTGGCAAAAATAGAGAAAGCAAAGGCACAACATTGGAAAGAAATAGGTATTTATGACCTAATCATGCTGTCGAAGGTTGGGCCACATTACTGTCCGTTAATGCTGGCCTCCTCTTTGTATTTCTGGGACAGCACTCACCATACCTTCCATCTTCCCTGCGGAATGGTGGCTCCCACGCTCTTCGACATGGCGGCTATTGTCGGATTAAGACCATGTGGATTGGCTTACAATCCTGAAATTGATGCACGGGACACCATAGGTTTTGGTAGTACGAAACATACTTACACACCCTTCATAAATCGTTATCATAAGAAAGACACCGACGTAGTCGAAGACGAGGAGCACATAGCCTTTCTGGCCATGTGGTTGTCTCGTTGTATTTTTTGCACAAAGTCTTTGCAGGTGGAGAGGAAGTACCTTACCCTGGAGAATCAGTTACACCTTAAAAGGGACGTATGTCTTAGTGAAATGATACTAGCCAGCTTGTATGAGGCTTTGGGAGAAGGCTCTGATAAACTAAGGGATCCAAAAACCCATGGCACTCTTATAATGGCGGGGCCATTTTGGTTGCTTCAATTATGGTTGAACGCTACCTTCGAGCACAACCTTCCCTTCAAAGGAGAGGTAGACGAAGCCCAGGTATATGAACACCGGGTCGAATGGCCACGCTTGGTTCAGTTGACACCAAGTGAAGAGGGTCGAAGCCTTCGTGCCAACCTTACCAGCTTCATCCACTTGTTTGCAAAAAGGCATGAATTCACTCCCAGGATGGCCCCTTTTGCTCATAGGTTGTATGGCCCTGAATGGTTCACCAGGTCATTTCCTCCAGTTTCGCAAAAACAAGAAGCAGAATCAAACCTGATATGGGAGAGATTCTTGACGCCACGCTTGATTGTTCATAAGCTTAATCTTGTTAGAGGACAAGCAATATTAGTCGCTTATCAACCTAACTTAGTGTCGAGGCAATTTGGGTTAATTCAATCATTGCCTAGGTGCTTGTATGATAAGAAGTCTCATGTTATCCTTCTCTCCACTATCTTCAACCCACTTGAGTGTTCGACTCAAACGGCCCGTTATGCCCATAAGTCCCATTTTACTCCAATCTATTTTGAACCCTCTCACCTTTGTACCCCAGATTTTTATAACCGGTGGAACAACCATTACTCCAACAATTTTCTTGATGTTTCAAGTTTTTCACGCTTGATTGACCAGGCTTTTATTGATGTGCAGGAAAAGGTCAAGAAAGGTACGTCTACTCATATCAAAGAGATACAAGCTTTCCAGAAGTACTTCGAAACTGCTGTCGCTTCCACGAAAATAAGGTGCCGGCAAAACAGAAGAGTCGCCACCTTTCGTTATTTATCCCTCAGAGCGGGAAAGGAAACGATCGGAAAAACCTGACGAAAAGGGTATAAGACAAGGTCATCCCAACCATTGTCTGGGTTCGGGAGTCGGTTACGCAAGGGGAAGGTATTAGCACCCCTCACGTCCATCGTACTTGATGGGATCCACGCTTGTTGTGTTTACTGGACGAGTTGGTTTATCTATCTACCTATCAAGGCTGGCTTAAACAGAAAAGAAAATGACCCGGCAAAGCATCGCGCTTTATGCCTTCGTATTCTCATCAGAGAATGAGAAATCAGAGTCGACGTAGTTCGCCTAACTACGGGTTACGGGGAAGGTGACTCGCCAATACATCAGTATTGTGCCTACGTACTCTCAACAGGTATGAGAGATCAGAGCTTACGTAGTTCGGGATAATACGGATTACGGGAATTCAGATTCATCTGTTTTATCGAGTTGGGTTAAACAGCAGTTCCAGCAGTTAGGGGCAAAGCCTGTTTGCGTTGGCGCTGAAGTTTAACGACACTATTTTCTTCATAAAAGCTTCCTTTGAATTATGGGCCCACGAGGCAAAAAGGTTTGAAGTTTGTTTTCTGTCTTTTACGGAAGAAGTGTTTTTTATTGTGTTTGCAATTTCAATCGCACTAAAGACTATGACCTGAGAGTGAATGCGTCGCATGTCACCCAAAGGGTGCCATACTAAACATCCGGACTGTTGAAAAGAATCTCTCCAACAACCCTTTCTCAGATAGCTTAAGTCTCGTAGCGTACGAAAGAAATCATTCATGATTACTGTATTTTAAGCTGTTTTGAGATGAGAAGAGAACAGGCTCAACTAGGGGGAGACTATCAAGTCCTACTGTTGTCATGCCAAGGATTCATCCTATGGTTGAGGTTTGAAACAGGGAACTCCTAGAAGTTATCATGCATAGGTTTCAACCTAAAGTTCTATCATCACTTCCTTATCAAAGGAAGTGAGAGTCCTAAGGGATCATATCAATGATACAGAAACAGATAAAGCATCAGCTTAAACAGTAAACAGATAAACGACTGTAAAATGCATGCAATGCAAGTGAGGGAGGAAATGTGTGTGGGGGCATCAGCCTCCACAAGCTCATCTCAACCTCAAGCCAGATGTGAATAACAGTAATCATACAGAAGAAATAAAATAAAATGTTGCCAAGCAAAATACAATAAACTGCAATCATACAGTAAAAATAACATGCTATCAAGCAAACACAAACCACATGGGCAAGGGAGCTGGCCTCCATCGAATACCCGCAAGCAAAGCCATACAGTAACAATACAAGCAGAGGGAGCAACTCAACCTCTAGTGCAATCATGCTCCTAGATTAAAGTCAGTCTAAATATGAACTTATTCTAATGCATCAAGCAAGTCAAACAAGGCACATCAACAATACAAAAAAGAAAACAAATAAGAAAGCAGATCAACAACTTCCTACTCTTCCCCAAGCTTCAGCTCTTCTGACAGCAACCCGGTCTTCAGACTTCAACCACCCTTCAAGGCTATCAGCTTCCATGACAAGTATCAACTTGTTTCTCCAGGTTTCAATCCATCAAACATAAGTTTCAACTTATCCTTCTTCTCCAAGCTTCAGCTCTTCAGTCAATTCCACCCTCAGGCTTTGCTTATAACTACAAGTATCAACTTGATTCCTTCAGGCTTTCAATGTATCAATGTAAGTATCAACTTATCCTTTATTCCTCAAGCCTCAACTGTATACTCAATCTCAATTGAATCCTCTTCATAAGTATCAACTCAGTCTTCAAGCTTCTACAAGCTTCAGCTTCTCAGATTAATCTTCAAACACAAAGAAGTATCAACTCCATCCTTCAATTCTTTCTCAAGCCTCAGCTCTTCATTCAATCTCCATTGGGTCTTCAAGTATCAACTTGATCTTCTTGCTCTTCAAGCTTCAGCTGCAATGGCAATGCTCAAGGAATCATCCTCTTCCACACTCTTCAATGAAGTCCTCATCTTCAAACTCAAGTCCAACATCTTTCAAGATACTCAGCCTAGAAGACAATTGATTTAACAGAATGATTGGAAATGATGAACAACTTACTGACAACCAAAGGAAGCCTGTAAGGGTTCATCATTAGGAGAGACTGGTTCCCTCAAAGTTCTACTCCCCAGATAAAGCCACTCATCCCTCCAAGGGAGGGATGTGAATATCTGAGAAGGACTTTTGGTCATTGGGAGGAATGGAAGCACAAGATGCTTTCCAAATTTGTGAAAGAAATCATTCTAACTATAAGGCTCTCCCTATGTTTCCTATCTCCTAAATCTTCATCAGACACCTTCAGGCACAAACAAATCCAAAGCTCCAAGCAACTTCAAGAATCTTCCTCTTGTCTTCAACTTGTCTTCAATCTCAACCAAAGGCAAACCAAGCACAAACCCTAATCTAAGGGAACTAAAGAAGTTAAACTAGTTGAATTAGTAGGTTAGGATCACCTAAAACCTAGTACTAAAGTTAGTCCTAACTAAAATACTAAAACCAATTGTAAAATCCTACAAAAATATCTATGGGAACCTAGGTCAATCATGACTCTATCATGTTAATTTCAGAGATCAAATCATCAAATTAGACCTAGAACTAAATTCTACATTACAAGGTATCAAACCTAAACCCTAAAAGGAAGCACCTAAATATCAATCTAGAAAGCACATCTATTTTAATCACAAAAATGTGAGAAAAATACTATGGGATCATACATGTCTAACCTAATCACACACAAAAAATTAGGATCAAAATCATCACCAAGTGATCACACTAAATTCCACAAAAATATGCATCAAACATAATCATTTTAATGTCAATTAAAATGTAAAATTCCCATTAAATCAGAAAATACATGAAATGAAAATATTTTTTCTCTAAAAAATAATAGACTCAATCATGAGTAAAATGCAAAAAGGATGGGTTTAATTGGATTAATTTTAAATTTGTTATGATTTTCTAAAGAACCATGAATAAAATAGAAAAAATAAAGAAAATCCACATAAAAGAATAAAGGCACGGTGCAAATAGAAACCATTCTCAGTACAAATGATGGATTGGGCTCGCTGGGGGGTGTGGATATCACTTAGCTCACTAAGCCCAAAACGCCTGAATAAATGAAACGGTGCGTTTCATGCCTTCAGATTCTTCACAAACTAAGCTTAAAACGTGGCCGTTGGATCATGCTCCCAGTCCAGGTCAAACCCTCATCCAATGGTGCTAACATCGTCTTCAACCTTTCAAACCTCTGAGCTTCGCGCCCAGCTCCGGCCACCACCGGTGGAGCTCCAGTCACCTTCCCCAACCCTAGTTCTCTCTACAGACCTCCATTGCAAATGGTCACAACATGAATCTTGTCCCAAATCTTGCCACGAGTTCAACCATACCCTTAGTTTCTTCTGAAACCTCAAGATTCATCATATCCCAATCTCAACCAAAAATGGCAATTCACCTAATTTGTCTCTAATTCTCCAATTAACTATCTGAAATCCATCCTACACCATTCTACAATAAATCTAGCACCTTAATTCAACCTAATTCTACCTAAATCATGCTAGGGGAAGAAAGTTACCAACCTGAAAATTCTTGAGTAACAGATGCACTAATCCTCCAATTCAAGCTCTACAATCTTGCAGACACGATCAATGAACCTCCTCCTGGCTTCTGTATGCAAAAGAACCAGTTGAAAGTGCTTGAATCTTGAAACCCGATGGTGAGTTGCAGGTGGAGAAGTTCACTTGCTCATACACTATTCAGCCACGAATTCTTCTTGAAAATGATCTGGAATCACTCCTTGATATCCATGGAAGAAGTATCAATCAAGAAAATGGAAGAAAAATGGAGAATTTGGTGAAACCGATTGCACTTGCAAGCTATGAAATTTCAATCTCAAACTATGCTCTCTCCTTCAATGATCACCAACCTCTGCAATGGATCAACCCTATTCCTTATATAGACGATGTTTGGATGATCTAGAACCCTCTAGATCCTTCCAATGAGATTTTCCACTTCTCATGTCATGAGATTTTCAATCATGTCCCATGCTATGCATAATTCTGTTTCCCTTGGTGCAACAACTTGTTCTCATCCCAAAATCTCCCCAAGTGAGATATTAGAGGTGTTTAGCTTGCAAAAAGCCTTGCTCATGCCTTGATTTTGAGTTTTGCAAATGTTGCTTAATATGCAAGTAAGTGCTTTTCAAAGCAAGTCCACAATTTAGACCTCAAATAAAAAATGTGGCTAAACCAATGTTCTTAAAATGTTTTCTAGAGTCAAAATGATATATTACATGCCATGGTTTGGATGTGTAGGTTGAAAATATCAATTTCCAACTTTGGTTTATTTAACTTATGCCCTTATTTTAGGTCATTTTTGCAACTTTGAGCTACAAGCCTTTCCAACATCTCATGACCTCCTTACTAGCCTTAAAACATCATTTTGAACAAGTTTTATGTTGAAGATTTTTCCATTTGAAGCTTGGAAATAGGAGTTATGGCCTTAGGGTTGAAATGACCTGTAATCTCCAAATGACCAAAATGCCCTTGACTTGTCAAAGCCATAACTTGAGTTCTACAAATCCTATCAAGGACTTCTAGTACTCTCTAGAAATCTAAGAGGATAAGGAACAACATTCATGTTGACCAAAAGTTCATAGGAATCGTCCTTCTTGGGCAAATGTTTGATGCAAGTTGGGTAACTTTCAAGGCCCCAGATTCACATACCTCAGATGACCTGTAACTTGTCAAAGTCATAACTTGAGCTCTACAAATCCTATCAAGGACTTCTAGCACTCAAATTAAAGCTAAGAACAAGCTCTACAACATTAATGTTTGGGGTAAGATGAGATGACAATCACATATTGAGCTAAACTTCCTTGAAGATAGGGGTCAAACTAGGGGATTTTACACTGTCAAGCCTTAGAAACCCTAGCTTGGAACTTCTCAAACTCTTCAATCATGATGAGTTGACCTTGGAATCCTCCTTATAGCATCTCAATGCATCAATACATGATCACATTGCCTTTGAATTAGGTCTTAACCTTCCTCAAATCATCAGTTGACCTAGAGTTGACCCAGTCAAACCCTAACTGCACCACTCATGGCTGAGTCTTCTTAATCTTGCACAATGACATGTCTAGGCTTCATGATGGATTTCAAGACATCTCATAAGCTCTCTTAAGGCTTCAAGTCCACATTCTTGGCTTCAGAATCATCTGAGGAGCTCCCACAACTCTCAAGTTAGGAGGCACACAACCTTGATTTCAACCATTCTCTCTGAGAATCTTCTAATTTCTCAGAAAAAGATATCAACCTTTGACCACTTGAATAATCTTCTTGGCTAGCTTCATACTCTTGTATAGCTCTTGGTTGGTAATCATACCTCTTGATCTCCTGCATACATGTCAATGAAATGCAAATGATAATGCTAATGTGAATGAAATGAAACATAAGCTAGGTAAAGAAATATTGGTCAAATTTTGGGGTGCAACAACTGCCTATCGACCAAATGATGTTAGTCGAACCATCCGCGAGGCTGCTGTCACTTTAAAAGAAAATTTTTCTAAACGAATGGAGAATTTGGAAATCCCCTCATCTATCCCTTACGATAGACGATATGAGGTTGCTTTTAAACTCTTTCCCCCAAAGACCCCTTGATTACCAACCGCTGATTTTGGCGTGGCTCTTGCCCCTCCATTTCCAGACTGGTTTATCTGTGAGGATAGTATAAAATTACTTCGACAGCAGTCGAAGCCTAAGGCACAGCGGGTGGTTCCGACTAAACATACACTTGATACCTTTAGAGGGCACCTTCATGTCAGTATCGAAGATGTTCACATCGAGACCGAAATCCTTAAAGGTCATCTCCCTTCGATTTGGCTTCCTCTCACGGAGCTTCAACGTTACTAACCTATATCTTCTATATTTATTTATTTGTAGCTGCTCCCAAAAGAAACGCTCCGACCAATAAAACAGAAGGGAAGATCGAAAGTTCAAAGGTAAATTCTTACATGCTCTTATTCACCTGAAGCTTTTCTGTCCTTTGCTGATTACTTCGATCTTCCTAGGTTAGCCGCAAACCTCTAACCCCTCAAAAAAGAAGAAAAGTTGCAGCCCAAGTCATCATAGACTCTGACGATGATGAATCCCCTCATGAAGATACTTCCCTAAAAAGAAAACGAAGGGTAACTCATGGGCTAGAGAGCGTCGAATCTCCTCCATCTCCCGCAAAAATACAAAAACAAAACACGCCTCCTGAATCTCCTGCCAAAGCTCGCATAAAAAATGATCCAAATCCTTCTGCCGTTCCCATAGAGAGTGATAACTCTAGTCCGGCTGAGGAAGCCACGAAGGTATTATGAAAGAATCTCTGACCTTTCTATATCAAGCTCTTGTCTCTTTCGTCTCGCGTCTCATGAGGTTTATTTTCCCAACTGCAGACTACTACCGAGGCCTCCAAGCCTTCGATGCAACCGCCTCCCTTGCCTATTTATCCATTGAACAGCCAAGGTGAACCCACTTAGATCCCTACATCTGATTTGGGTTCTGGTGTGAGTTCTCTTGGTGAAATTAACAAACCTGAATTTTATGCAGCCGCTTCGCCCCTAAAAACTACTACCCAACAATCACAAACTGATGGGTCTGACCACGAGGAAGAGAAAGCTCCTGAGACAATAGTAGTGGCAGATAAAGACGAAAACCCCAAACCTGAGGACAACAACCCTGCCACCACGACAAGTTCCCCTCTTGATCAAACAAAAACCGCTAATGACGACGTTGATGCGAACGAAGCCAACACATGTGAGGAAGAAGCTATGCACCAGTCTGAGCTAGGTGAGTCAGATGGTGAGGAAAAAGAAGCTACCTTGGCTCAAGACTCCACAAAAACTGCCCCTGTAGAAGGGGAAATAATTACAAAAGGAAAATCTGATGATCCTGCTTGTATTGATGCCACCAAAGTTACTCCCATCGAGGTGCCACAGGAAATGCCTCTTCAAAGCGAAACGGTCCTCTCTAAGGAAGAAATGGCTGCGCTAAAAGAAAGCGATCCTCGTCGATACGTTCAATTACTGCTGCGCAGTCGAGGCAGTTCTTCTGGCAAAACTCGGAGTGCTTCAACTTCTGAGGGCCAGGTCTCTAGCAAACCTTCAGATGACATTTTGGCGAAGATCAAAACCAAAATCTTTAAAGGAGACCTTTTCATGTTGCTGCAGATGGATTCCGTCACCCATCTATCTTTGAAAACGCTTCTTCAACAAGTGAGACTTGATTCTATATCCCCTGAAGCTGCTAACGTCATTCGAGAGGTGGGAATTTTGATAGATCAAGTCTACAAAGACCTTACGTTGCTGCCCTGCCTCGAAGGTGACATTTCGACAAAATCTGGTTGTGAAGCAGCTGCCTGGACAAGTGCAGCAGAATCGGAACAAAGGATCGAAGAGCTAGAGGAAGAGAAAAAGAGAGACCAACTAGAGATTGCTTCCAGTAAGGAAAACATCGTCTGTTGGAAACGCAAGATTAAGAAACTTCAAAGCAAGATCAAGAAAGAAGAAAAGAAGATTTCTGAACTGTCTTCCAAAGACGATTCGACCCTTGCTGCCGAACTCGAACATGCTATCACTTTTGCAGAAGAGGCTCGAAGCTTAGAAGAAGAAGTTGCCAGATTAATTGACGAAAGGGCCTCGTGCCAACAACGTATTGAATCTCAGAAGGCGAACTACCTTAAAATGAAGGCCAATCTTCCTTTCTAATTTACTGACATATTGTAACTGACTATATTTTGCTGGCCTTTGAAGCCATCTTTGTTATTGTAACTTATCGCGCCATTTTGGCAAATATTAATACCATTTGTGGCTTTGCTTTATACTTTCTGTTACTCTGTTGTTATCTTAACTTCTTGCAGCATAGGCCTGTACTTTTTCAAGTACTTACCATTTACTTTTAATATCCTCTTATCTTCGCCCAATTCTTCTACTTCATAGGCTCCATTAAAGAAAATCCTCGACACTTGGAAGGGTCCCTCCCACTCTGAGGACCATTTACCCAGCGTCTTGGCCTTTTGTTCCATAGGCAGAATGACTCTCCAAACTAAGTCTCCAACTAAAAAGGTTCTTGCTTTAACCTTCTTATTGTATGACTTTTCCACTCTCTTTTTCTGCCTTCTCAGCAATTCTAGAGCTTTCAATCTTTCTTCGTCTAAGTCTATGACCTCATCGAGCATCATATCCCAATAGACTTCTCTAGGAATTTCGTGTTGCCTTTGAACCCTAATCGACTGTATGTAGATTTCGACTGGCAACACTGCATCGTGACGAAAGGTCAAACGATATGGGGTGGTGTTGGTTGCCTCTTTGGGTGACGTTCGGCATGCCCATAGAACCTGATCCAACACTTTGTGCCAATTCTTTGGCTTGGTTCCTACTTGCTTCTTTATCATGCCAATGACCACTTTATTTGCTGCCTCGACTTGCCCGTTAGCTTGCGCGTAATAAGGGGTCGAAGTTAAGAGTTTGAACCCCATCTCTCTGGCGAAATCCTGCATCTTTTACCCATGAAGATCGACCCTTGATCCGTTGTTATTGTCTCTGGCAGTCCAAACCTAAAGATGATATTTTTCTGAATGAATTCAATCACATCTTCCTGATCCGCTTTAGGTAAAGGCACTGCTTCGACCCACTTGGTAAAGTAATCTATCCCCACTAAGATATACTTTTGGTTTTTTGAGGATGCTGGTCGAATTTCTCCAATCAGGTCCAAAGCCCAACCTCTAAACGGTCATGGTTTAATTATGGAATGTAATTCGCTTGCTGGGACATGTTGTATGCCCGCATGAACTTGACACTCCTGGCACCCCTTGGCGAACTCGATGCAATCCTTTAGCATCGTAGGCCAGTACAAACCTTGTCGAAATAACAACCATTTCATTTTATGGCCAACTTGGTGTGCACCACATGCCCCACTGTGGACTGTTGACAAAGCCAAGTATGCCTCTGATTCACTCAGGCATTTCAGCAAAACTCCTTCAGGGGTCTTTTTGAACAATTCGTTGCCCATTAAGACGTAGCTCAGTGCTTGATATTTTATCTTTCGATCTGAGGCTATTGACGGATTCTGGAGATATTCGACTAAAGGCTTTCTCCAGTCATTGTCCAACAATTCTCCGATGGTAAAGACTTCGAAAGTCTCTTCATCCATATATCCAAACTTTGTAGCCTCTAAGTCTGATTGCTTCAACCCAACCGACACTACCTTGCCTTTAGCTTCGATTACTTCCTGCAAGTCTTCCTTCGAGACCCTATATCCCGAGGCAATCTGTGCTAGATCGTTGGCCACTTGGTTTTGTATTCTCGGTATATGTCGAATAGTTGACGCTTTGAATTTTTTAAGCAGCCTATTGGCCACTACGAAGTACGTGATGAGATTTTCTTTAACACATTTGTACTCTTTTGTCAACTGTTTTATCACTAATTCCGAATCGCCCATTATTTCGACATGGGTTGCCCCCAATTCTAACAAAATTTCAAGTCCAGCTATTAAAGCTTCATATTCAGCCTCGTTGTTGGAACACAACCCTTCGACTTTATACTTGAATTTTGTTGGAATTTTATCTGGTGAAATAATCAACAGACCAATACCCGTGCCATGTTTGTGGCTAGAGCCATCGAAGTATAATTTCCATGGTTCCACTTCAACTATATTCAGGGCATTCTCGTTTATAGAGTGGTCGACGATAAAGTCTGCCACTATTTTCCCTTTGACTGCTTTTAGCGGTCTATAAGTCAAAGAATATTCTGTCAATGCCAGTGCCTATTTTCCAATTCGACTGTGCAAAATAGGTTTTGATAACATGTGTTTAATAACATCAAAGTGCGAAGAAACACAAACATCTACTGGTTTAATATATTGCTTTAACTTTGTACATGAGAAATATAAACATAGACATAGATTTTCGATTTCACTATATCTAGTTTCTGCGTCATTTAAAACTCTACTGAGGTAGTAAATAGCCCTTTCGACGCCATTCTCATCCTCCTGAGCCAACATGCTCCCTAAAGTTCTATCTGACGCTGCTATGTACAATCGCATACTACTGCTTCGACACGGAGGCGAAAGGACTGAGGGGTGAGCCAAGTAGTCTTTGATTTTGTCGATGGCTTCCTGCTGCTCTTTGCCCCACTCAAATTTGTCCCTGGTAATTCGAAACAAAGGTGAGAAGGCTTGCGTCTTGCCGCTTAAGTTGGAGATGAACCTCCTTAGAAAGTTAATTTTCCCCAGCAGCGATTGCAACTCTTTTTTGTTTGATGGCGCTTTTGTTTCTAAGATAGCCTTCGTCTTATTCTGGTTGATTTCGATTTCTTTCTTATGGACAATGAAACCCAAGAAGTCTCCCGCCTGTACACAAAACGCGCACTTCAACGGATTCATTTTGAGGCCGAACCTCCTCATTCTGGCGAACGATTGTCGCAGATGATCCAGATGGCTTTTTCCTGAAACAGATTTCACCACAATATCGTCAATGTATATTTGCATAAAAGATTCAATGAAATCATGGAATATAGAATTCATCGCTTGCTGATACGTTGCCCCAGCGTTCTTTAGTCCAAATGGCATTACTACCCATTCGTAAGTGCCTAAGGCCCCTGGACAACGAAACGCTGTTTTGGGAACGTCATCTTCCGCGATAAAAATCTGGTTATATCCAGAATAACCATCCAACATACTAAGTTACTCATGGCCAGCGGCTGAATTAACTAACATTTCCGCCACTGGCATCGAATATTCGTCCTTGGGAGTGGCTGAATTCAAATCTCTGAAATCAATGCACACTCTTAGGGACCCGTTCTTCTTGATGACTGGGACAATGTTGGCCAGCCATTCGACATACCTTGCTGTGCGAATGAATCTGCAACGAAGGAGCCTTTTGATTTCCTCCTTGATCTTCAACATGATCTCTGGAGCAAAACGCCTTGGGCCCTGTTTGACTGGCTTCTTTCCAGGTTTTATTGTAGTTTATGTTCCACCAAATCCCTTTGCAACCCAGGCATTTCGTCATAGTCCCAGGCGAAACAATCCTTATACTCCCGGAGCAACTGGATGACTTTGATCTTCAGTTGAGGGTCGAGGTTAGCACTAATGTACGTTGGCCTCCTGGTTGGACCCTCTCCTAAATCAATTTCCTCCAATGGATCCTGTGCGAGCATTTTGATGTCGTTCTCCAAAGGATCGCTTTCGAACCCCAGAGGTTCGTCATCATAGATGGCGTCGAGCCTCTGGCTCTCCCACTACATTTTGGTGGCTTCTTCAGCCATTTTGTCATGGGCGGCCATTACGGCCGTTTGTAATTTGGTTTCAGCCACATAGGCCGAAATTCTTTACAGCACCGCTGCTTCAGTCATCAAACTCACTGCCCCACCCAGTGGGGTCAACTGGGGCTGCCCCCAGGTATGAGAGTCTCTCCCCAGGTATTTCCCTATCCCAACGAAATCCGTCGACAGGGTGGAGGTATAATGAGTAGTACACCTCGTCATTTGGTGCGAACTCAAAGTCCGCTGGAGCACAAGGGCCTATGCTGACCAAGTGCTTGTCGAATTGGAACTGATCTACTTGCCTTCTTGGCACCCTGAAGTATCCTTGATCAGCTTCAATATTTTCAACTATGCCATCTGGCCTCCAGATAGCAATCCTTTGATGCATCGATGATGACACTGCTCCAATGCCATGTATCCATTCTCGGCCAAGCAATAAATTGTAGTTGGCTGTGGTTTCGACCACCATGAATACCGTTGGTCTTGTAATTGTTCCGACGGTTATGTCCACCTGAATCACACCCCTGGTGGTTCCTACTTTTCCTTCATAATTCGACAAAACCATATTGTGTGGCTTTGTATCAGTGTCATGCTTTCCTATTTTGGTTAGCAAAGAATGTGGCATTAGGTTTACCGTAGCGCCACAATCCACCAGTATTTTGTTGATGAGGATGTTCTCCACTTTTGCTGTAATATACAACGGTTTCAGGTGGGTCCTCATTTCTTCAGTGGGCCGTTTGAAGAAAGCGTTTTGCTCTTCGACACAGCCATTGTTCATCACGTAATAGCATACAGGTTTATGTGCTGCCATTTCCCATTCAGCGTCTGCGCCTGGTTCTTCGACCTCTGAAACCCTATCGAACTCCCGGGGCATCACCGACACCACGTTGACCACCAGGTTCAAAGAGTCATTGGAGTCGGAGTCAAAGTTATCTGTCATGTCTTCGTCCCCTTCCGTTGGTCTGTCTTGTTTAGGCGAAAACAGCCTTCGCCCAACTGGTAACTTTTCAGCTATCTTCGACTGCTGTCCTTCTTTTCCAAGGGGGTTTGAACTATTCTTTGACTGATTTTTCTCCATCTCTTCTCTGAGAGCCTTTCTTCTTCTTTACTCTATCCTCCATTGAGATCTAGTCATAGGATTCTTACCTTTATAGTTTTCAGATATGTGCGCTGTTTTTGAGGATTGATACTCCTTGCTGTAGGAGACCGAAGATTCTCGATTCACTTCGAAGTTCTTCCACCTTTGCTGCCCTTGCGCCCTCTCTTCATTAGGCTTCCTCCACTTTCCATCAGCAAAATTGACAACAGGTTTGAAACTGGCAGGCTTAACACTTGATGGCCTGATTCAAGGTTCAGACCGTTTGTCTTCTGTCCTCTTGTGGTAGCTCTTTCGTTGATCAAAACCATAGCCACCTCTGTTCAGTCGACGTCGACGTTCTCCCTCTAACTTCTCTGCTGCTTTTCTATTGAAAATGGTGCTGCACCTGGGGCACAGCATCACGCTCGATCCATTGTCTTTGCACCGATGTAAAAAACCAACGATTGACTCTTCTATCTCTGGGTATGCTAACCTGCTACATCCCTCATGGTGTTTTGATTCTTTCTCTTCCATGGTCTCCGATGGGTTAATGTCGACCATATTAACTTCGACCGTCCCAGCCAGCTCCATTCTTTTCAAGCCCTCAGTGGCCTGGTCCATTCTGACGAAATGGTCAGCTGTTTCCTTGGTTACCATGGCGTAACTTGGATGACTTTGAATCCCTAGACTTGAATCGTTATTGTTTCGACCAGAATTCTCCTTGATTGTGACTTCCGCATCGTCCAAACCGAAACCCATGACGAATTTCTCCATCACTGGTGCTGAAATGAGGTCCTCAGTGACCTCCATCATGTTAACAGAAAACTTGATGCCCTCAGTAGCATCTATCATGTTTGCTTCCATAGGTTCAGCATAAAGAGCATCAGCCAATTGCAGCGGATCAGCATCCACCTTCAGCTGGCCCTTCGCCTTATCTCCAAACTTCAAGCGTCCCTCCTGTATCACATTCTAGACGAGATCCCTGAAAAGAAAACATTGAGATGTTTTATGACCCAGAAAATTATGGTACTTACAAAAACCTCTCTTTTTCCGCTGCTCTAAGGGCGGTGTTTTAGCACCAGGCGGCACTATCATCTGCCCATCTTTTACTAGCAAATCGAAGATTTCATCATATTTCGTGATGTCAAAGGTGTAAGTTTTCTTAGGGAACCTGTCGTTCTTTTCTGATTCGACAAATCCCTTTCCTTGAGGAGGGGCCAGTACTCGACAAGAATATGGGGGACCCTGTTTTAATTCAGCAAGATCGACTTCGTTCTCCTCGAAGTAGGGGGACTCTTCGCAACCCCCTTCGCTATTTTCGTTGAGTTCGACAAAAGCTACTTTCTTGCCTTTGTTAAATCTCGCCTTTTCGTCTTTCAGCCTTTCTAGCTGTCGGACTCTGTCGGCCAATTGGGCCATATCTCTCAGATACTGCGTATCTAATTTCTTCCTAATAGAGTAATCCAAACCTCCTGCTGCCATTTCGACCAACTCATGTTCAGGCACCTGTGTAAAACACCTTGACTTAAGTAGTCGAAACCTATTGAGGTATTCTTCGATTGGCTCTGAAAACTTACGCTTTACACTGGCCAACTCTTTCAAACTAATCTTCGTTTGGCCCATGTAAAACTGTTCATGGAAGAGTCGTTCTAACTGCGTCCAGTTACATATTGTACTTGGTGGTAAAGTGGTAAACCACGTGAAGGCGTTCTTTGTAAGAGAACTTGGGAAGTATTTTATCCTAAGGCTTTCGTCATTGGCTATCTCCCCAGCCTCAATTATGTAGCGTGCTACGTGTTCGACGGTGGACTCCATCGTGTCCCCTGAAAACTTAGTGAACTTAGGCACCTTGGTCCTAGGGGGTAATTCCGCTCGAAGGATGTAGTCGACTATTGGTGAAGTATAATTTGGCCTAGTAAACCCAGTGTTTAGGCCATTTCGAGTCATGATTCTTTCTACCATCATAGCCAAGTTGTTTTCGACCGCGAGGTTGTTGCGTCGTACTTGCTGGACCACATTGTCTACATCCTGGTTTCGATTCACCATAACTATTTCTGGGTTTCCCTCGACCTGGACTCTGGGAGTTTCGACAACATAAGGGTCTCTTCATCCTTGGTTAACTAAATTGGCTTCTGGCGCCACTCTTGGAATTTGTTGTGGAGTATTCTCCACAGGGGCTTGGTTCCTTTCTAACGGAGGTACCCCTATAAATTCAGTCAAGCGTGTTAACTGTGTCGCCAATTGTTGGTTACCGTGAGTTGTGTCTCGAATTAATGGCTGAAAGATCTCACCCATAGTATGGGAGAGGGTTTGAACCATCTGTAAGTTACTCTCATCCATCTGCTGCCTCAAACAGGCAACAGACATATTGGTTAGATTGGGACCTTGAGTCGAATATCCTAGACTTAAACTCTGAGGGTTTCGACCAATGTTTGAACCAGGTCCTGATCCTTGCAAAGGTGACGCCATTGTGTTTTCAGAAAATATTGGGGGCGCATTTTGCAGCCCCTGCATTACAGTCGTTGACATCCCATACGGGGGATTCCTTGGCAATTGCAAAAGACCTAAAGGGGCAAACTGCCTTGACACTGATGGTCCTGCTATTGGAGTTTGGGGATTCGACACTGGTGGCCCAATATACTCCAATACGGGTTGTGTGTAAGGCCTAAATATCGTTGTCCCAGATCCTACTGGGGCGAAGGTTTGTTCTGACCTTATGGGAGGCGCTACTTGCTCTCATGTCGATGGTATAGGCGGTGGGACCATGTTGTTACTGGTTCCTTCGCCAGAACCTTCGACTTGTGGGTTAGGATTGTTTGGCTGGTTCGTTTCCGTCGCCATATTCCTAAGGATTGTTCGTCTTTCTTCGTTAGCAGCGGTAATTCTACCACTTCTTAGTAACATATAATGTACTTTCTACGAAGATTATTAAGACTTATAAATGAGAATCTTTTAATTCTAAATCGCGGGGATATTTAGCACTGGTCCCACTGGGCGTGCCATTTTGTTTCCCTTGAAAATCGGAAAACAACCGCTGATCTTCCATATTTGACTTTGGTGACTCACAGGATCGATCAGATTGATCCTAGGACATGTGCTAAAGTATTCTTCGTTTAGAATTAAATTTAAAGTACTTGTAATAACGAATTGGTAAATGTGCTTGTAATGAAAAAGACTTCGACTGGGTATTTTAAAGTGCATAAACTTAAAGAAACGCTGTAAAAGATTTGTAAAAGGCTGACCGAAGAAGGTAAAAAGTTTAAAGGAAAAGAGGAATTGGAGTAAAGGATGCAGGAAAGGTAAAGGCAAAAAGGTAACACTTGCACAAGTGGTTCGACAGAGGAAATGTAAATGTTGCTGAAATTGTAAAAGATTTTATTGAAAAGTTGGTGATTTTACATAACGTACATTCTCCGTGAAAATACTCTTTTCTCACACTCGGGTACTTTGAGTAAATTTGATTGGAGTTACTTTGTACAAATGGTAAAACACCCAGAAATCTGTCTAACAAATCCCTATTTATAATGCTAATAATTAACTGCTAATAACTTCCTAGTATCTCCTCGATCTAACAAGTGTCAATTACATGTAACTTCCTGCTCTAGAACTCGCCACGTGTCTTATGAACAGAACCACTCCCTCCAAATTTTGAATTTCAAAACGACGCAGCAATCCTCCTACAGAATTTCGGTTGAACTACCTCTGACACGGTCAAAATGCTCATAACTTTAGGTTTCTTAATTTTTCTAAGTTATTTCAACCGTTTATCTTAGAAGATTCCTTAGAGGCTGTCGAAACCTCTTTGCTTCATTTTACTTAGACATTAATTATGTCTTAATGTTTAGAAACCCAAGGCAGTATCGAATATGGGAGCTAACAGTTATGCAGTAGTTGGACAAAGAGTGGTTGCTTTTGTGTCTGCTAGCAACAGAATGGAGAGAGGTATTGTGTTGTGACAACTTTGGCCTTTCTTGTTTTTGGTAAGAATTTCAAAAATGAACAAAAAGGTACATGCTTGTGTTGGTTCATTTTGGGAAATGTTTGGTGTGCTCCAAGGCCAATATCATGCGCATGAGATTTTGGTTCAATATGCTGCATGACAGAAATGCAAGGTTATGCCAAAATGTCTTGTAACACATGCATTGAAAATATGTTCAAACCACCAACTTTGAGCAATGATAACTTGATGTATAAAACACATTTTGCTCTAAACTTGAGCTCTAAGCAAATAGGGCATGGCAAGGAACAATTTTCATGTTGAAATCATCTTGATTTGAGGATTGGAAGACCATGAAAAATGATGTTAAAAATCATGCCATGCAAGCTATCCATAAATAACATAGAAAAAATAGTTATGAATTTAGACTTATTTTTCCTCAACTTTGTACATCCATAACTTGAACTTCACAAATCATATGGAGGACTTCTAGGACTTTTTGGAAAGCTTGGAACATGGTCTATAACTTTCATTTGGGACAAAGTTTCATTTGACATCAAGAAAATGCTAAAAATTGACTTACAAAGTGGGTCCAAAAATCTGCCTGAACTTGCCAATGTTGAAATCATTGAAATCCTCAACTTCGATTGATCATAACTTGAGCTCCAAATATCATATGATGATGAGTTGGTACTCAAAAGAAAGCTTGAAATACAAGGAACAAATTTGATGTTTGATCCAAGTCCATTTGAAACATTGATCATGAAGAAAAATGGCCTTGAAGATGACTGCTTCAACCATGAAACTTTCCATAAATGGAAAGTTTCTAAAACCCTAATTCCCCAAAATGGCAACTTTCAACAACTCTTGATTTTTCATGATTCCCTTGACTTTTCTTGATAAAATTCCATCTATTGGTCATATTGAACTTAAGGATCATGATCTTGACCTCAAAAAGTCAGGAGTTGATTTTTTCACTGCACAATTGACTTTTTCCTCAATTCTCTTGATTTTCAATTGACTGATCAATTGAAGCCCTTCTGATTAAAATTGATGATCAATATCCTATCTTCAAACACCTTAGGACATATGGAAGATCATGGAAACAAGTCTTGTTCCAAAAAACAAATTTATCCTGATTAAAAATGAAACCCTAATTTCTTCCTTTCTGCCTAGGTATTGCTTAGATGAACTGAGTGACCATTCCAACTCCACTATAACCTCTGAGGTACTCAACCAACTCCTACCTCATGCTTCTACCAATGATAAAACCTCATGGACCCTTTGACAACCCTCTGATGGTTCTTTGACAATGAACTATGCTATACCTCTCCTCTCTGGGAGCTTTGATAACTTCATGATAATAACACCCACTTGATGGCTTATACCAATGCTTTTGCTTGAGCTTAAAGCCAATAAAAGCTCTCCTCTTGGATGGCACACAAACAATCACTTGATCCCCTGTAAGAACTATGCTATACAAATGCAAGATGCTAAAATGCAATGAAACATAAGGAAAAGATTAAGAAAAGAGGTTGGTCAAATTTTGGAGTACAACACAAGCTAACTTAAACGATTGGGCTTACAAGAAAGGCCCAATTTAACATGCTAAAAAACCTAGCAATATTGACTAATGCATGTTAGAACAAACTTCAACTACAACATGCATTACTCCAACAACATACTAGAGTTCAATCCAATATCTCACAAAATCAATAGAAGTCTCTCTCTCAAGGTAGCCTCATCAATTTGGATAACACCAATACCACCCTTTTCAAGGTCTTCTACTTCATCCTTGATAACCAAAGCATTTTGATAGCAGGTCTTAGATCTAAAAATAGAATCAAATACACAGTTGTAATCAACAATTTCAAAGAATATTATTCTAATTTATAAGAAAATAAATAATCATAAATGATATGAGGATTATTTCAATCATACAAATTTTTATCATACATGATATTTAACATGTATTTCTAATTTATAAGGAAACAAGTAATTATACATTATTTCCAATTTCAAAAAACAATATCAGTTATAATCATTATTTACCATTGATCATTTGAACACATGTTAGTTAAAATAAACACAGATATCATGAGTATTAAACCAATTTTTTACTACTGCTACAAGTATTGACATAAGAAGCTAAAAATAATTTGTTATGGAAATGGAATTTCAGTGAGACAATTGGGCATACACTAAAAGCATCATATCTCATGTGTGTTGTTCCACCAGGAATCAGTACATCAGGGACATGGAAATTTAATGGTAATAACAGCTGTAAATATAAAAAATGAAGTACTAAAATCCAAATAGTGTAGTAATCGTCTAAAAAAACCCTTGACAATCACAAAAATAATCTATATCGATTATTATAATCTCTTTGTACAGTTTTCACATATATTAAGAATGAGCATGAACTAATTAAGCAACAAACCTAAAGACATCAGTGACAAATCAAGCAACGAATTAATGAGCAAACAACAAAATATTTTTAACCTTTATATTTGTGAAGAAATCTATCTATCCAATGACCTTGAGATGATAATCAATAATTCAAAGAGAATCAGTTCTAATGACCTTGAGATGAGAATCAACAATTTCAATTTCAACACTAAAAACAGAACCATCTAGGTGAAACACTTGTGACAGTTATGTAAAGAGGATAAGCAGGTGGATAAATGAAATTTTTTTTTTTGTGGTGTGGAAAAAGAAACAACATTAGAATAGGAACTTGTTTTTGTTGTTGCAGAAAGAAGGAGAAGAGAAAAAGAGAGGAAGGGAGGGAGACGAGATAGATGTGACAGCTAGGGTTTGAAGATGAGAGAAGAAAAGAACTTCATATATAAAATAATTCTTAATAAATTCTAAATAACAAAAGATTTTAAATCAATTAAAATAATTCTATGTCAACCAAATAAATACATCTGGAGCGACACATATGCAAAAGTTAACAATTTTTGCAAAAATTTAACGAAAAGAACTAATGTGAGTAATAGAACGTGATTTGAGGGACTTAAAAGAAAAATTTATTAAATAAGGGACTAAGTGAAATCTAAAATTAACTTACAGGACCAAAGGATACATTAAGTCTTTACATTTGAATTACATCGAACAAACTAGTATCAATATTAAATGATTTATATTTTTAGTCGATAAAAATATCACATTTGTAAAATAATATTAATAAAAAAATTATTATTTTTTTATTTTCAATATAGTTTTAATTGTAAAATTATGTAACATTTAGATAAATCATTTATATGCAAGCTTAAATAAACTATTTTTATAATAATTTTTTTCGTATGATATAAATTGTTTTCATAAAGAAAAAGTGATGGAGTGGTATTAGATGCATCCACAAGATTTTTACTTAGTTTTCATTAATTTAGAAATAGTGTATGATAGAGTCTTTATAGATATTTTTTGAAAATATTTAGAAAAATAAGTGGTTAAAATTATTTATATTCGAGTTATCTAAGATATGTATTAAGGAGTTTCAATTAGTTTCAAGATGCAGGATGGAGAGATGTACGATTTTCCATGACAATGACTCTAAATCATTACCTTTCACTTTAGTTTTAGTTACATGCATAACACATCCAAGACCTAACACCGAGTTGTATGCTTTTTACAGATGATAAAATTCTACTTGAAAAGTTGTTTGAAGAATTAAACGAGAGGTTGGAGATGAGACTTCGAAGCGTATGGCTTCTGCATGAGCATAAGTAAGACAAAGTATATATAATGTAAGTTTATAAAAAGGAGAAAAATTCTAACTTAGAGGTAAAAGTTGAAGATCATATCATACCAAAAAGTTATGTGTTTTAGATATGTTAGATTCATAGTACAAAATGAATAGGAAATAAAAGTGATGATAGTTCGTCACACTATGTTTTTAGTAGTCAAATTCGTTATTTATAAGCATTTTTACTATTAATGAATTTCAGTTTTGTAGATTTTTAATAATGATTTAGAAGATTTAAGGGAAACACCAAATTAAGTCGAAATCATTCTAACCAAACATATTAATAGTATTTTAGTGTGAAATTAAGATGACGAAGCAAGGAGGGGATTAGCAAACGAAGAACAAAAGAAAAGTAAAGAAATATTGCAAAAGACAATATTTCAAACTTCTCATCTTTTTATTTAAACTTCTTAAAACTAATCTAGGCAAGTACTTAATTAATTAAGACGGTTTCTAATATATTAGGAAAATAAAACTCAACAACCTAATCGATCAGACCTTCAATCTAAATGATTAAAGTGAGAGTAATGTCTTCTAATTTATTATATATGCTTGTTAATTGATTCAGTGATGACACTGATTAGGTTTTTCTTTTATGGGCTAACCTAATCGATTAGGTAGGAATTATAATCGATTAGGAAACACCAAAGCTCGTGAATTATTGCCTTTCAGAGTTATATTTGTTCCTATTTAAATAAGGCCTTTTATGACTTCTCAACATACTAATTTTACGAATAATCATATATTGTATCTATCATATTCTCCTTATTTCATAAGTTGTACTCACTAGTCATTGCCTTAACGTTGAGAGAGTGAAAAGCTTCATTTGAAAGTTATGGTGTCTTTCTGTTGTACTGAAATTGTTTATTCAAGAGCATATATTCTTTTATGATTTGCAATATATTTGAAGATTGCAAACTAAATTTGTAAAAAGTTTGGTTTAAGGTTGTTGGGATGAACCCGTGTAAAAGCTCAAGGTGATTGTGCAAGTTTGTTAGGTTGATCTTGTGCAAAAATTCAAGTTGTTTGAGGCTGTCGGGTTGACCCTGCATAAAGCTCATGTTGGTTTTAGTGGAAATCTCAAGAGGAAACTCTTGGGGACTGGCGTAGGCCGCATGGTTTTAGTCCAAACCAGGATAATCTCTAATGTGATCTTTCTTACCCTATTTCTTTATATTCATGTTTTTTTTATCTTTTTTGCTACTCATTCTCCATTTATATCTATTTCTAATTGATTAGATTCTAGTTGAAATCGATTAGAGGGTGCCATATTTAAAATTTTAAACAGTCGTAATCAATTAGCTATGAGGTCTAACCGATTCATAGGCAAGATTTTCAACTTCCTTGTTCACGTTTGGGCTAACATGAGTTTTGGGTCTAGATTGCTTTTGAGATCCCCCCTCTTTGGTTCCTGGCCTCCCATTTCTTACAAAATATATATATTGGACCACACATTTAGTGAAAAAAATAAAGAAATGGGATAACTTTGCGCATGTTAAAGAAATAACCAGAGTTAAGATTGGAACCATATCTCCTTATAGACCCAAATTATTTGAAATATACTTTATACAACCTTTTCTGATTTTACCATTAGCCTTTAGTACTTCAAAACATTCTTGCCAAATAGAATTAAGCATTCACTTTCGGTACCAAAACATTTTTTGGTTTTTATGTTAGTAGATTGTATTTTGCCTCTAGGTTCCAATTGGAATTATAATCACTGATATAAGATGAAGGAAACATATTTCTAATTTTTCTTTCATGTTATTCTTTATATAAAAGAGATGGAGTAAGAGCATTATTATTTTCATAGTTTTTTTTACAACAAACTAGACTAAAAATACCTGGCCATTTTTATTACAATAATTGTTGAACAAGTGATCCAGACATAAGATTTTCAAATTCATCATCACTTATCGATTATAAGCTCTCTTAAACAGTTCTGAGGAATTACAAAAGAGATTATTGATTAACCCTAGTGTGTTAACCGATTATCTAGTGTAAATAACACTTTTAAAGGTTTAACCAAGCTAGTAACCAACTAGGTACGAGCATAAAACATTTTTAGGTGATTTTACAAAAGGAGAGAGACTTCAAATCATTTTATTTTTTGTGCGAGTTACTTTAGAAGCTTAGGAGTTACTATTATAACATTACCATACACTAATTTCTCATACACATGGCTGGAATAAACTCAGATGTTGGAATATAAGCTGGAACATGTTGTTCCACATGTTACCCGAAATACATCTTGTATATATGTTTTTTTACCTAATGCACCCAACCAAATAAATCTACATAATTGTCTCAGAGAAGGAGATATGAACTAAAGCTTTTTTCATTCCTCCATGAAAACTAGATTTCAAATAAACATGTTTGTGTGGCTCTTCAAAAGAATGGTGGTTTGATTAAAGATGTTGATGAGATAAAGAGTGAGGTGTCCAACCATTCCAAAGATCATTTTCAAGAAATATCTTATGGAAGACTCAGACTCGAAGGGGTTTCCTTTAAGTTCCTTTCATTAATTGATAGTTTGATGTTAGAGGAGAATGTATCGACTAAGCTATCGCACCTTGAAAAATCGGAAATACGACCCTCACGCAAAAGGCGCAGAATGCGATTCGACAAAGTTGCCACCGAACTTTATTTATCCCAAAAAGAGAAAAAGGATAATATCAAGAAAACCTTTAAAGGGAGATAAGAACATGGTCGTCGCAACCGCATTCTGGGTTCGGGAGTCGATTACGCGAGGGGAAGGTGTTATCACCCCTCACGTCCGTTATACTCAATGAGAACCTCTTAATTCGAATTGTGATTAATGTTAGCTAAGTTTATTTATTTTCTTCTCAACGATAAATGAAAAATGGTACGATAAAAGAATAACGATGCTAGGGGAGAATGGGTAGTTTTAGGAGTAGGTTGCTCGACAAGGATTAGAATGTAAGATATGTAGGCATAAAATTACGATGATTTTGGAGAGCACGATTCTATCCATCTTCCTTTTTCCCCCCTATTCTTTTCCATAGTCGAACTACGAAAGCTCTGATTCCTCATTCTCGTCCGAATGAGCATAGTAGGCACAAAGGCCCCAATCCTTGTCGAGCACCCTACTCCTAAAAGTACCCATTCTCCCCTAGCATCATTATTATTTTATCATATCGTTTCAACCTCGTGTAATCGACTCCAAAACCCAGAATGTGGTTGTGACGACCATGTTCTTATCTCTCTTTAAAAGGTTTTCTCGATATTTTCCTTTTCCTCTTTTAGGATAAATAAAGTTCGGTGGCGACTCTGTCGAACTACATTTCTGTGCCTTTTGCATGAGGGTCGTGTTTCGATGTATTTTTTCAAGGTAAACCAAGATTTGAGCCTAATATATTTGGAATTCAGATGGTGATAAAAGCCCCAGTTTGGATGGATTAAATATGATATTTTTCAAGGTTTGTTGGGTAGTAATTAATGTTGATTTGGGTGATGTTGTGAATAAGTTTTTTTTCTATCACGAAGATTCTAAACGCCACTTATGCGTCCTTTTTGCTTTAATCGCGAAAAACCCTAACCCTCAACCTCTAAGTGACTTCATACCCATTTATCTCATTGGTAGCATTACCAATAGAAATATTTTAGACAATGTTTTTGTCCTCAATGATTTGATCGATTATGCTAGAAGATTAAAAAAGGAATGTCTCTTATTTAAAGTTGACTTCACTAAAGCTTACAATTGCGTTTCCTAGGAATATTTCCACTATATTTTGGTGAGAATGAGATTTGGATCAAAGTGGTTGAAGTGGATAAGTGCGTGTGTTTTTCAAGACCTTTCTTCATTCTTGTTAACGGGAGCCCTACAAAAGGATTTCAGGTTTAACGGGGTCTCCTTCAAGAGGACCCCCTATCTCATTTCTTATTTTAATTGTAGCAGAGGGCCTATCCAATTTGATGGTAAATGCAATTAAATGCCTTTTTTAACCCTTAAAAGTTTTAGATGAAATTCAGTTCGATCTTCTGTAATTCACATATGATACAATGATTTTAGGGGAAGGAACGTGGGGTAATTTATAGGCCACCAAGTCTTTGCTCAGAGGTTTTGAATTATCTTTAGGTTTGCGAGTTAATTTCATTAAAAGAAAAATTATAATGCTAAATCTGAAGTGAGATTTTTTGGGAGGTGCCTTTGATTTTCTTTCTCGTCGTATCGATTTTATCCATTTCTATTTCCTAGGAATACCTATTGGTTCTAATCCAAAAAGATGGAACACTTAGAGTCCAACTTTAGAGAAGGTTTGTAGGCATCTATCGACTTGGAAAAACAAACAGGTCTCTTTTTGTGGTAGGGTGTTTCTTTTAAATTATGTTTTGAGTACAATTCTGATATATTTGTTCTCTTTCTTTAGGTCTCCAAAGAGGGTTCTTAATAAATTAATTAAAATTCAAAGAGAATTTTTGTGGGGAGGGTCAAAAAATTCAAAAAGAATCAATTGGTTTAGTTGGTATTCAACTTGTATATATAAGGATATATGCGGTTTAGGGGTGAAAACCATGACATGTTTAATATAGCTTTGGGTAGTAAATGGTTGTCATGGATTTCGTAAGAACTCTCAAATGTTTGGCTCAAAGTCTTGGAATTTAGGTATAGTGATTTAAAGGATAAGGTTTTAGATTTGACTTGAGCTTCCAATCATAAAAATGACTCAATTTGGTGGAGAGATTTGAGGATGTTACGAGGGAATTATGTGGTAGAAGGAAATTGGTTTGGAAACATTATTGCATGTAAACTTGAAAATGGTCTTTGGATAGATTATTGGTGTGACAAATGGTTAGGATCAACCAATTTATGCTTGTTATTTCATATGTTATTTTTCTACAAGACTACTGATAGACCAAATATAGTGTAGTTAAGCTGTTGGATGGAAGGTAATTGGTCTTGGAATAGCGGTTTCGAGGAATCATCTTTACCACTCGATGCTCAACATGAGAAGCTCGATATCATGGTTTTGTTAATTGATGTCTTCCCTAATTTCGGTGCGGAAGATGTCTTTGTTTGGTGGAAAGCAAGGAATTTCATGGTGCAATCGAGTTTCAATTTGTTAGAGGATCTCCATAACTCGATTGATTCTTTGGATGAAAGCTTGACTTTGTATTTTAAGCGTATATGGAAAATTAAAATACCTAGTAAGCATAAGGGGTGTCAATAGGATGAAAACAAGTATATCAATTTCGCTGAGGATGTCTAATGTATACTTACACCTCTTTCTTGCAATGGTTATCATTCATAACGAATGTGGAAGACTAAAATTCATTTTCAAAAATTTTCAGATAAAAGACTTGGGTCCACTCATATACTTCTTAGGCATTGAAGTTGCATAATCCTCATCAAGCATTGCAATTAACCAATGCAAGTATAAATTAGACATCTTTAGTGAAACCTGTATGCTTGATTGTCGTCCTATTGATATTCCTATGGATCCCAACGTCAAGCTTCTTCCATGTTAGGGGAGGAATTGAAAGACCCAAGAAGATATCAAGAAATTATAGGTAGACTAAACCATCTTACAATTACCAGATCAAATATTACATTTATGGTAAGCATTATGAGAAAGTTTCTAAATGCTCCTTGTGATAGTCATTGGGCTGCAGCCACTCAAGTTCTTAGATATATAAAGAATGCACCAGAAAGAGGACTATTATATGAAGATAAGGGTGATGCTAAAACATTTTTTATTTAGATGCAGACTAGGCCGAATCACCATTGAATAAGAGATTAATATATGGATATTATGTTCTTATTAGAGATAATATGATCTCATGGAGAAGCAAGAAACAGAATACAATGTTTCTATCTAGTGCTGAAGTTGAATATCGTGCTATGGCAAAAACCTCAAAGGAGCTTGCATGGCTTAAAAGTTTACTCTCAGAGCTTAGGTTGGGAGATCTCAAAGCCACATAACTCATATGTGACAATAAGGTGGCACTCCACATTGAATCTAATATGGTTTTCCATGAACGGACCAAGCATATAGAAACAAATCATCATTATGTAAAGGACAAGGTGTTGGGTTTGGGCTCCCTTCTTATATGGAGAAAGACCCAAATATGACAAGCCCATTTGTCTCACTTATTTAAGTGGAGAGGATCAATTTAGGGTTAAGAGAGATATATAAAAAATAAATATTCAAAAGAGAGAAAAGAGGAGAGAAACTCATTCTCATTTTTCTGCAACTAGTCTCATTAAATCAATAATCCCCCATTCGTTAACCGTCGGATCAAGCTCAAATTTGGAGGTCAGGTTCATAACACATGTATCTAACTTTTGACCATTCATGATTTTAAAACAACAATTGAGGTGAGAGTTTTCTGCTTCACACTAAAGCTACATCTTTGAGAAATTTTTTCAGCTTTTTGATTCTTATTTCTAAGCTAGTTTTCTTTGTGATTTGTGGTTGTTAGCACTAGTTTCTGAATTGCTTTAAGACTCACCTGTACCCTTAATTGATTATAGTGAAGTTATTTATCTGGTCTAGAAGACTTATGGTTTTCACTCTCATATCGAGGAGTTTTCCACGTTAAAAATATCAGTGTTCTTTTGTGTCTTTATTTTTTCAATTTGTCGTCTTATATTTGTTGTTGATCCTCAAAATTCTTACAAGTCTGGGGAGTTTTATATCTGTTGCGTATTATTTTGTTATTGCGTCTTAATTTCCTATTAGAGTAGCATCAAGGCTCTTGATTAAGGGTTATTTTACTTGTTTGAATAATGAATTCAAATACAAAGATGAATATGGTATTGTTGAATGGTTTTAATTACCATTTATGGAAGGGAAAGATGAAATACTTACTATTTGTGAAGAAATTGAATTTATCGATTTTTAGTTCCGCAAAGCCGAATTCTATGTCTGATGAAGAATGAGAGTTTAAACATCTACAGGTATGTCATTTTATTCGATAGTATGTAGAAGATAATGTTTATAATCATATTTCTAATGAGACACATGCAAAAAATTTGTGGGAGAAGATAGAGTCCTTGTATACCTCTAAATCAGGGAATAATAAATTGTTCTTGTTGAATAACTTCATAAGTTTGAAGTATAAGGAAGGGACTTCTATTTCAGATCACTTTAGTGAATTTCAAGGGCTCATTGATCAGATGTCAAGAATGAGTATTAAATTTGATGATAAACTTTTGGGACTATTTATATTACTATATTTACCAGAGTCTTCAAAGACGTTTCGAGTTTCTATTACAAGTTATGCTCCTAGAGGTGTTGGTTCTTTGGAAATTGTTAAGGGTGGTATTCTTAATGAATAGATGAGAAGGACTTATGTGCTAATAGACGTTTCGGGTTTCTATTACAAGTTATGCTCTTAGAGGTGTTGTTTTTTTTGAAATTGCTAAGGGTGGTATGCTTAATGAAGAGACGAAAAGGAAGGCATAAGGTTTGTCATCTCAATCCGAGGTACTTGTCATTGAAAATATAGGAGAAGTCATAAAAAGGAGCCTAAAGGTGGTAGAGAGGATAGTAGAAGCAAGTCCAAGTTATGATACAAGAATATGGAGTGTCATAATTATCATAAAATAGGACACGTACAGAAGTATTGCTATCAGTGGAAAAGAGATAACAAAGGCGAGAAGGGTAAGTCTTAAAAAAGAGGCCATGAAGATCATGATGATGATCGTGTTGCTACTTCTACTAGTGATGATCTTATTATTCTCCATGATCATGAGTTTTTTAATCTTGTATCAGATGAAATCATGTGGATAGTTTACAGTTGTGCTACATTGCATATTACACCAAGGAAGGATTTCTTCACATCTTATATTTATATTGATTTTGGAGTGTTGAAGATGGTTAATGGTGGTGTATCTAAGGTAATTGGCATTGGTGATGTTTGCTTTCAAACCAACATGGTAATACAATTGTTGCTTAGTGGTGTTAAACATGCTCCAAATTTACGCTTTAATTTGATCTCTATGCATATGCTAGATGATTGTAGTTATGATAATCACTTTGGTTTTGGAAAGTGGAAACTTAACAAAGGTAACTTAGTTGTGTATAGATGGGAAAAGTTTTATAAACTATATTGGACAAAAGCTTTGGTTTCTAGGGACATCGTGAATGCTATCGACATGGAAGTGTCTTTGTGGCACTAAATACTTAGTCATATTAGTGAAAATGGGATGAATGCTTTGGCCAAAAAAAATGTTTTTCCTGTACTAAAGAATGTATATTTGGAGAAGTATTCTCATTTCATGGTTGGTAAATAGACTAGAGTATCTTTCAAGAGAAATCCTCCCTCAAGGAAGTCAAAATTTCTTCAATTGGTACATTATACTGGTGTACTTTATTTTGTTACCTTTATTGATGATTGCTCCAAGAAACTATATGTTTATGCCTTGAAGACAAAAGACCAAGTGTTGTAAAATTTCAAAGAATTTCATGCTTTGGTTGAGAGGCAGACATGCGAGAAGTTGAAATGTGTTCGTTCAGACAATGGTGGAGAGTATTGTGGACCATTTGATTCCTATTGCAAGCAGCATAGTATTGCATATGAAAAAACCCATCCTAAAACTCCTTAATTGGATGGTTTAGCAGAGAGGATGCATTGAACATTAATTATAAGAGTAAGGTGTATGCTCTATGAAGCTAAGTTGCTTAATCATTATTGGGGTGAGGCACTTTACACAGCAGTGCATGTTCTTAATCTCTCTCACTCATACTGTTGCTTTGAACAATGAAGTTAAAGAAAAAAAATTGGTTTGGAAAGAATGTCGAGTATGATCATTTGAGAGTTCTTGGTTGTAAGGCTTTTGTGCATATTACAAAGTATGAAAGATCTAAGTTTGATGCAAAGTCAAAATAATGTATCTTCATCGGCTATGGACAAGATGAGTTTGGTTACAGGTTGTATGATCCTGTAGGAAAAAAGATTATTCGAAGCCGCAATGTGGTGTTCATGTAAGACCAAACTATTGAATACATAAGGTAGAGAATGTTATAGCCAAGAAAGATATCAGTTTGTCTAATGTTGATTCAGTTTGGTTATCTAGTCAAAATCTGGATGCTATTGGTGGTGATGATCACAATAGTGAGCCATATGATTATGTTGATGATCAACAACTTTGAGATGAGGTAAATATTCCAACTAATGATGGTGAAAGAGGGAGAGATATGTCACAGGATGATAATTTTGGTGAAGCTCCATAGTCATCTCAAGTTCAACTTAGGAGGTCTAACAGGCAGAGACAACCTTCTATAAGGTATGATTCTGAAAAGTAAGTGACCTTGACCGATGAGGGTGAACCCGATTTTTTTCAAGAAGCCATGGAAAGTGATGAAAATAAAAAGTGGAAGGATGCAATGTATGATGATATGAAATCATTGGATGATAATCACATTTATGATTTAATGAAGTTTCCTAAGGATAAAAGGGCTTCGGAAGATTGATGGATTTATATAGTTAAACATGAGAGCAAATCTAAGTCTCCAAGATATAAAGGCAAATTAGTGGTGAAAGGTTTATGTTAAAGAAACTGTGTTGAATTTAATGATACTTTCTCACCTGTTGTAAAGATGTCATCAATTAGAACCATGTTGATTTTGGATGCTACTCTTGATTTAAAGGTTGAGCAAATGGATGTGAAAACAACTTTCTTTCATGGTGATTTGAAGGAAGAGATCTACATGAAACAACGCAATGGTTTTCAAGTTAAAGGTAAAGAAGGTCATGTGTGTAGATGGAGAAAAAGTTTATAGGGTTGAAGCAAGCTCCAAGGTAGTGATACAAGAAGTTTGAGTCAGTTATGTGTGATTAAGGATATCAGAAGACTACTTCAGATCATTGTGTCTTTGTTAGAAAGTTTTTTAACAATGATTTCATTATCCTGTTGTTATATATTGTTGATATGCTTATTGTAGGGAACCCTATTTCTAACATTAACAGGTTGAAGAAGCAACTGGGAGAGTCATTTTCCATGAAAGACATGGGAGCAACTAAACAGAGTCTTGACATTAGAATCATGCGTGGTAGAAAAGAGAATAAACTTTGGATGTCACAATAATATTATATCGAAAGAGTGCCGTAAAGATTCAAAATGGAAAGTTCTAAGGCGGTAAGCACTCCTCTCGTTAGTCATTTCAAGTTAAGTTCTAATCAAAGTCCTTCAAGTGAAGATGAAGTGTTTGATATGAAATGTGTTGCTTATGCGTCTGTTATGGGTCGTTTGATGTATGCAATGGTGTGTACAAGACCAAATATAACACATATTATTGGTACAATTAGTAAATTTTTGTCAAATTCAGGTAGAGAGCATTGGAATGTTGTAAAATGGATTTGAAGGTATCTTCACGGTACTACTTTTGCGAGGCTTTGTTTTGGAGGAGATAAGCCTACTCTAGTGGGGTACTCTGACTTTGATATGGGTGGAGACATTTATTCAAAAAAGTTCACTTTGAGTACATGGTTAAATTTGCATGGGGAGCTGTGGCTTGGCAGTCCAGATTGCAAAAGTGTGTATCACTCTACTACAAAGATTGAGTTCATTGTAATTACCGAAGCATACATCGAGTTACCATAGTTTAAGAAATTTTTCCAGGAGCTTGGTTTTGTTCAAAACAAATATATGTTATTCGTTGATAGTTAAAGCGCTATTCATCTTGATAAGAATCCGACTTTTCATAATAGGTCCAAACACATTGATGTGGGATATCATTGGATACATGATATTTTGGATGCTAAGTTGTTAGAGTTAGCTAAAGTTCATACAAATAATAATGGTTCTGATATGATGACTTAAGTATTACCAAGAGGAAAATTTGAAGCTTGTAGTGATATCGTCGATTTGGTGATCTCCTCCACATAATTGTGAGAGGGAGATTTGTTGGGTTTGGCCTCCCTTCCTATGTGGAGAAATGTCCAAATATGATTAGTCCATTTGTCTCAATTGTTTAACTATAGAAGATCAATTTAGGATTGAAAGAGATAGAGAAAAAATAAGGATTCAAAAGAGAGAAAAGAGGAGAGAAACTCATTCCCGTTTTTCTGCAATCAGTCTCACTAAATCGACGATCCCCGATTTGTTAACCATTGAATCAAACTCAAATTTGGAAGGCAGGTTCGTAACACATGTATCTAACTTTTGAGCGTTCAGAATTTCAAAACAATGTCTAAGGGGAGAATTATCTGCTTCGCACTGAAGCTGTAGATTTGAGAAATTTTTTCAGTTTTTTATTCTTATTTATAAGCTAGTTTGCTTTGTGATTTGCGATTTTTAGCGCTAGTTTTTGAATAACTTTAAGACTCATTTGTAACCTTAATTGATTATAGTGGAGTTATTTTTTTGGTCTAAACGACTCGTGGTTTTTACTTTCACATTGTGGGGTTTTCTACGTTAAAAATTTTGTGCATTTATTTGTTCGATTTGCCGTGTTATATTTGTTGTTGATCCTCAAGGTTCCTACAAGTCAAGACAATTTTATATCCGCTGTGTATTGGTATGTTATTGTGTCTTAATTTCCCATCACAAGATACTTTCAGGAGAAATCTACACAGATTTCGTCAAATCTAAAGACCAATTAGTTGATATGTTCATTAAGTCTCTTAGAAGTTATGAATGACTTAAATTTGTAACAAACTCGATTCATATAACATATATGATCTAACTTCACGGAATATTACAAAATAATATTAATATATAAAATATTCCATAGAATATTCTTTATCCTATTATAAATAGAATACAATATTGGAGCATATTCTTCATGTAATTAATATAATAAATTGTAAATTTACTATATAATATAATTTCTCCGCAATGTTATTCAAATACAGTTATAGTCAAATCTCTTTCTTATTTCAACAATATCAATCTTTTTTTTTACTTATAAAAGAAATAAAAAATTCATGCTACTATTCTAGAGTTCCAAAACATGAATGGGAAAGAGAAAAATGATTTAAAAAAGGAAACTAATTGTGTGAGCTGGGAAAATATGAACAACAAAGCTATAACACTAACTTTTTTAAATTATCAATATATACTCAGAACTAATTGGAACGAACTATTAATATAAAAAGTTTTAAATATGTACTTGTTAAAACAAATATCATTCATTGACATTACAAATATTAATCAATTTGTTTTGTTAGGAGCTATTAAAAGAAACTAGCGCAATGAAATGAAATAATACATTAAAGCGATCACAAGGAACTAAGTTAATGATTTGATCTAAGTTTTATCACACAAGCACACGTGTAACTAACATTTTAAAACATGAATATAGAGATTTGCATTAAAATAACCGCTAATACACCCAATACACCTAAAGATACTTCAAAATTAAGGCATGTACACCATATTTCAAGACATTGTTTGAATGCCTTGAATACATACACATATTTATAACATTAACTTTTAGTGTAAAAAATTTCCACAAAATTTTAGTCAACATGCATGGCTAAGAGTTGTCATCCATGAAACATGCATGCATGAAAGAAAACGGACTTTGAGAAATGAAGTTTCCATGAACTTACCTGATTATTTCTCTAAAGAAGAGATTATGTAAGGTAATCAATGCATAATAGGAATCTAATTATACATTTTGCGACTATCTAGCTTTAAATATTTATTTTTTATTTTTTTTATTTTATCTTAACTTGTTACTAATATTGTAGCTCTCAGTTTGTTTAGAATGTGTTTGGATGAAAAATTTTAATGAAGAAAAATAATTTTTTTAGAGAATTTAAAATAAATTGATCAAAATTTATTGTTTGGATAAAAAATAGAAAAAATTGTTAAAATGATGTAAATTTATGAAATATTTTATTCAAGTTAAATTTAAAAAATTTCAAATAACATCAAAAAGTAAAGAATTTAAAATTGATCTTTCACTTTATATAATGCAAATGTTAAATTGTTTATTATTAATTCTTTAAATTTTGTAAGATGGCCCTCATTTTTTATGAAAATTCAAATTCACCTCCAAATTTTTTTAAAAATTGCAAATAAGTCCCGAAAAATTTTCAAATTGGTCCCTTCAAATTTTCAAAAATGTCAAATTAGTCTCTATTTTTCATGTTTTAAATTTGATTCAAGTTTTAAAATTTATGAAAATGACCTAAAATTTTAACAATGAATTTTTTTTAATACTTCATACAATCAAAAAAATTAAAAATAAATGGATTTCGATATAATCATTTGAATTGCTTAGAATTTTGAAGTTCTTAAAAATTCTCAATTACCTCATTCAAACACACTTTTAAGTTTAATAATTACTAGATTGGTCAACATAGTTTTTAAGAGGTGGTTAATCGATGTTGGGAGGGAATACGTTTGTCAGGTTGGACAAATTTCACTCTTACTACGAAGTTAAGATGCTTTAGGGGGATCTCTAAACTTTGAGTAAGGAGGTCATTGGAAATCCTAATCTTAGGATTAAAATCTTGGTTGGAGTCTTTAAGGTGTTTGACGAGAAGATGGGAGTTTATTTGTTCTTTACGGAGGTGACTGTTAGAAGTAAATATTTTTCTAATATCAAAGGGCATCTCAATGCAAGGATTCCTAAATTTTCCAAAAGTCTATATTGAGGTGGTTAGAAGAAAGGGATTAACAAGAAACCTGCATAATTGAATCCATGCAAACTACCTGTTCCATAACCAAAACCTTCTTAGCATATAGAAGATTCCAATGCAAAGTCACAAGGCTTCTTAAAGTGAACCTTAAAAATAAGGTTGTCTTTCTCTGAATTTTTGGCCATATCTACATTCATGTTCATTGCAACCACCTCATCAATAAACTAAATCCCTATAATAAAAATTGATTGATTATGAGAAATAGTTGTATCCATTACCTTTGCTAGTCTGGAGGCTATAATAGGCATCTCTAATTCAGACGTGAACCCAAAAAGAGATATGGTTCAAAAATTTGGAAGTTTAAGTGGTAAGTCTACCTTTGGGATAAGATAAACAAATCATATGAGCTATAATATACATGTCTTTTGGTAATATTTTCATTCTGTTTAGTGGGTGCTGACTGGTAAAAGTAATATCCAAATAAGGGATTATGCAAGGTGACCATTTGATGCCATTTTTGTTCCTTTTAGTGGATTAGAGGGATAAGTGCTTTAATAAGGTTAGCAAATGAGTTAAACATGTACTATGTTTTCAAGATGGGGAACTTTAATCTTAAAGTGTCTCGTACTTAGTAAGTCGATGACACGATTTTCACTAGCTATGAAACTATGGAGAATATATGGACCCTTCAGATGACCCACAGTGTGTTCGAGCTTATATATGATATATGAGTATTTTTTTCAAAAATTAGGTTTGCGAGGATCAATATAAGCACAACTTTTTTGGGATTGGTTGAAGGGTTTTTGAAGTGTAAAGTGGGATCCCTACCTTTCCTATACTTTAGTTTTCTTCTTGAGGCTAACCTTAGTATGTTGTCTACTTGGAAGACCCTTATCGGTTTCATCTCTATAGTAGGATTAGTTCTAGGAGTAATTTTTTATCAGCCTCGGTGGAAGGATGATCCTAAAAAAATTTGTGTTGACTTATATCCCTATGTATTTTTTGTCCTTTATGAAAATGTCGACATCCACATGTAAAAAAAGTTATATTCTAGCAACAACATTTTCCATGGTTAAGGTACGTAAGCCTTAGAGACTTTAATGATCCTCTTGGTTAGGTGAACAAATGTGCGCAGGGGTTTGAGATTTGTGTCTTTGAAATTTTTCATTGATTGATAAGTTTCGTTGGAGGTTCGGCATTGGAGAACACATGTTGTGGTTGGATATTGTCTCGTCGAGATATGGATCAGAGGCGATAAGATCCAACCTTGGTGGTCGCACTGGGGTTTTTTTCGTTCTTTCTCCAATTGTGGATATGGATTTTGCTTCTTAGGACCAATAAGGGATCTATTATTGTTTGGTTCTCTAAAGGTGTGGCTAAGATGGTTTGTAATGGTACTTCCATTTACTTTTAGTATTGGACTCTAATATTATCTTGTATATTAATACCATAGCACTTTTCAAGGTCACACTATTCTCTTGGAAAATTCTCTAACAAATGATTTCAACCATGCTTAACCTTTTTAGGCCGATGTTTTTACCATATATATCTATATTTTCTTGCACCCTTTATGGGTTAGAGGATGAGTCTTTTAGTCACTTGTTTAGGTTATGTGAATTGACCTCTCAAGTGCGATATAAAGTTTTAAGGTGGTTAGTGGGAATTGGTGTTGCCTCATGATCTAATTTGTTTGTTTGAGCAATTTAGTGTTATTGGGCATCAATTTAAATTTATGCATATGCTACTTTCGGCTTATGGTTGTATGATCCATTTGGATTTATCATAAATAATTGTTTCTTTGTTAAGATAGTGATGCCGGAGAAACTGGGGCACACAAACAAATTCTCTTCTAGGAAATGCTTCCTTATAACTATTGTCAGATTTAGAATGTGTTAAATAAAACACCATACCAATTAAGCTTCTAATTTATGTAGAATCAGACAATGGTTGATCATTTTCATTGTCCAAATTTTGACTAGGATCCATTGGGGTAGATGCAGGTTTGGCTGCAAGTAACCCAATATGTTGGAGAATGTTTATGTTATATTTGCATTGGTTGAGTGTTATACCCTGGGCGGACGAAATTTCAAAGTCAACGAAGTACTTGAAATTTACCAAGTCCTTGATACTAAATTTATTATCCAACACATATTTGATATGATTTATTTCTGAGATGTGATTTCCTGTAAGAATCAAATCATTAACGTATACAAGTATGGTAGTGAAATAATTATTATAAAGTTTGGTATATAAAGAGTAGTCAAATTTAATTGCTGGAAACCAAATTCAAAAAGAGTAGATGTTAATTTCTAATTTCACTATGCACTAGCTTTTTTAAGAATATAAATGGACTTCTTAAGTGTACCGACAAATTTTTATCAGGAACATGCCGACCATGGGGATATTTCATATGTAATTATTCATCTAGATCACCATTTAGAAATGCAATGTTAATATACAATTGGTGTAAATACCAATTTGGAGATGAAACTATAAGTAATAAACGTCTTATGGTTGTCATTTTTATAAATGGGTTGAATGTTTATAAATAATTTACTCCTTGTGTTTGGTTAAATCCTTTGAGATAAGGCATGTCTTGTACCTTTAATTTTTTTTATAAGCAAGCAATTGGATTAATAGAATTATTAGGGGTACTCTAACCCATCTTACAAAATGAAAAAACAACAAAGAAAATAAATAGAGAAAATCTGGACCAACTAAAACTAAGCCAAACCGTTGAGAGGATACTGACAGAAGGCAAAAAAATTACAGTTGGAGTAAAGATTTTCCCTGACTAAACACCACTTCCACACCATACTTTTAATATCCCATAACAAATCAGAAACTACTAATTGGATACCCTTGAAGATAATCTAATTCCTACATAACCAAATGCACTGAATAATAGCTAACCAAAGGACACTTGTCTTAACTCTGTTTTACTTGTTTTCACAGAGTTGATCCACTCCATATAAATATCCCAGAATGTGTCTTTGACTTCCACAGCCAAACCAACCCACTCCTTGACCTTCTTCCAAACGAAGCTCGAAATACGACTACCGAAAAAAAGATGGTAAACATCTTCAGCATAAGAAGAACAAAGAGCACAATAAGAAGAGGTAGCAGAAGAGATAATGTCTCTACGTAAGAGTTGATCAATTGTCGAAATGCTGTTAAAACAACACCTCCATACAAAGGCGGGAATTTTCAGAGGAACGATAACTTTCCAAAGGGAGAGGCAAGCGCTGGACTTGTTGCTAACAATGTTTGCTACCACGCTGCAGTTATGCAGGCTGATATACCCAGTCCTAGCAGAATGGCCTAAAATAGGATCTGTGAGGGCAAAGTTCCTCATAGTTAGCTATACTTGTTTTAATGATGTTAAAACTTACATAGGTAGAAAAATGTACTTTGGACGGTATCATTGTGTCGCATATGCATACCTTATTCCTCTTGCGTCAAACATTGGTAAAAAAACATGTTTAGATACATATAAAAAAGTACAATATATGCTCCATATAGGTTTGATCATGTTGGTCTAGCTCGCAATATGGTGGAGTATCTCAAAAGTAGCAAAATACATGAAAATATGCATTTTTTCATATTCTGTGTCTTTGAGTCGACTCAAAGAATGTTTCGGTCGACTCATACAGAAGTTATTTTGCATGGTCTACTCTCAGGAGTGCTTGCGTCGACCCTCTGGTCGACTCATACTGTGTTTATTTCTTTCTGTCTAAATTTGTATCCTTTGCGTCGATGCATGACCTGTTCCAATCGATGCAAAGTGCTATTTTCTACACAATCTGAAATTTGGGAGAGCTCAGGTCGACTCTTCTCTTTCTATAGGTCGACCGCTCACGCGTTTTTCATCAAATTTCTGTTATGTAAAACTGTCAATGTGTTTGTTAAGTTGGTTAATTGTGTTTTGACTTGCATATATATTGAGTTGGCTTATTCTTCAAATGAACAACAAGAAAAGTGAAAATAGACACTGATTTTGTTCTCATCATCTTCATCCTCTTTTTTGCATTTTCTCAACAACTACACATAATCATTTTTGTTGTGCATTCTACATTATTGAGATGATAATGTCCAAACATAGGATTGGTGTAATCAGGTTTGGGTTGAGAAATAAGTGGATTTTTATTGAATAAAACCCTTAGGGTTTTATCCTCCAAGAATCTTGGATTTTGGGGGGTTTTTGCACGAATCGGTCCATCACAAATTTATCCGAGCGAAGGTAATCGAAGAACGGGAGGTTCTGTCGGTTTAGTAGCGGTAAGTGGAGGATTGTGAGAGGAAGATTATGGTTCAAAGCGTTGGTGATTGAAATCAGTCGGGTAAGATTTGAAGACCATAGGGTTGTCCAAAGGGTGTGCCGTAATCGGAGGTTTATTCTTCGCGTTCGAAGGACTTGATTCAGCTTGAATCAAAGGAAGAGAAGGAATAGGCTCTGCATCAACAATTGGGTTTAATTGTTTGAATTCTATTGCTTCTTTTGTAAACATTTACAAACAAGTTATATATATATATATATATATATATATATATATATATATATATATATATATATATATATATATATATATATATATATATATATATATATATATATATATATATATATATATATATATATATATATATATATATATATATATATATATATATATATATATATATATATATATATATATATATATATATATATATATAAGCAATTGAAAAGTAAAGAGAGAATACCAATTTGTTGAGGCAGCTCCCCCGTCGTCCTCACTCGGGGTACGTCTGCCCTCAATTCTAAAATTAGAATTGAGACCTATATATATATATATATATATATATATATATATATATATATATATATATATATATATATATATATATATATATATATATATATATATATATATATATATATATATATATATATATATATATATATATATATATATATATATATATATATATATATATATATATATATATATATAGGTCTTAATTCTAATTTTAGAATTGAGGGCAGACGTACCCCGAGTGAGGACGACGGGGGAGCTGCCTCAACAAATTGGTATTCTCTCTTTACTTTTCAATTGCTTAAATTTTGAGTTTGTGTGCAAACAATTTAGTTGATCAAAATTCTGATGTGTGTAGTGATGAACCATTTTTAGAAACCTTATTACAATCCTTGATTGTAATTGAACACTATAGCACTTCACTCACATATTTAAAATTCACTTGTGGTTCCTTGCACACCAAGTGTTCGACTGATTCTGTGAACACAAACATTTGTGTTGTCTTTTCAATTGGGTTATATTTTTCACGCATTGGAAACGGTCCAACCTTATAGTGGAAAAAAATCTAATTGATGTGTGTTCAAATTAGTGATTCTAAAATCTCGTTTTTATCGGATTCCATAGGTTTTGCGTATATTCGGTCTTTTTGATAAATGTTCGTTTTAGACGAATATAGGTCCTCAGCCGCTTCTGTCTAAAAACTTTTTAAAACCAAATATTGGTAAGCGTTGACTCTGTTTTTAACAAGTGATCTATTCAACCCCCTTCTAGATCTGCACCATTGTCTAATAAGTGGTATCCAGAGCACCGGTTCATTCCGTGCTTCGGATATAACTTCTTAGAAAATGGCCAACGAACCAAAAGGGGCTTACAATAGAGCACCTGTTTTCAACGGTGAAAACTATAGTTACTGGAAAGATTGTATGAACGTGCATATAAATTCCATTGACAGGAAGGTATGAAAATTTATATTGAACGGTTCTATGGAAATAACCATGACCGATGAAAATAACGTGGTTGTGCCTAAGCCTGAAGCTCAATGGAATGATAGAGACGAGGAAAAGTACAATTACGATTGGAAGGCTAAAAATATTCTGATATCCTCCTTGGGAGTTGATGAATACAATAGAGTTTCACATTGTATGACTACTAAAGCTATGTGGGACTCATTACAAGTTGCCCATGAGGGAACAAATGATGTTAAACTATCTAGAATCAATACTTTGACTCAAGAATTTGATCTCTTACACATGGAGCAAGGGGAAACCATTGCTAACATGCAAAAGAGATTTTCTCACTTAATCAATAGACTAAATTCACTTGGTCGACTAATTTCCAATGATGTTGCTACTAACAAAGTCTTAAGATGTCTTACCAGGGAATGGCAACCAAAAGTCACCCCCATAAAGGAAGCAAATGATCTTATGACTTTGGAGCTTACAACACTTTTTGGAAAGCTTCAAGAACATGAGCAAGTGCTTCTTAGTCTCGAGCAATTTGAGAAAAAGGAAAAGAAGATGAAGACCAAAACTACGGAAAAGAAGTCTATAGATCTAAAAGCTTCTTGTTCAAAGTCTAATCTAAAAGAGCTGAGTGATTGTGACTCGATTGATGACGAAGATGACGAAACGAACGAGGATATGAGGCTGTTTATGAAGCGATAAAATCGCTATGTAAAGAAAAATGGTATCCAACATTCCAAAAAGAATCTCGTCAATTTCATAAAAAAATCAAGGTCTTCTAAGAATGAAGGCAATAAAGGGAGTAGATTTAGAGAGTCGTGCTTCAATTGCGGAAAAGTCGGACAATACAAGCCGAATTGTCCATTAATGAAAAAGGACAAATGAAAGGAAATTAATCAGTCACATAAGAAACAAGTTAAGCCTAGAAGAGCTTACATCGCTTGGGAAAGCGATACCAAGTCATCCGAGGATGATAGTTCAAGTGAAGAAGAAGAATTCGTCAACCTTTGTCTCTCTACTAATCAAAAGAAGAAAAACAAAAAGGTACGACATGTAAAATTTGAAAACTCTACTAGATTGTCTCATTCTAAATTACAAACTGCCTTTGATATCTTACACCATGAACCCAAGGAAGCCTTTAAACGACTGGCCTCAAACAAACAAAATTTTGCTCATTTAGAGCAAAAGATCCTCGATTTCGAAAGGAAATTGGAGGCTCTAAAGGCATCCATAGTGGAAGGAACAAAGGTGGATTGTGAGGAAGAAAAAAATAGATGGTTAAACTTTGGGTGTGATACTTGTTTTATTTGACAAAAGGAGGTTAGAACTCTCAAGGCCAAACTTGACAAGGCTCTAGAATCTAAAATCACTTTTGCTATTGGTAGAGCATATTTTAGAAAAAGTATGATTAATCTCTATCAAAAATATACATATGTGGTCAAAAATCAAGATAACAAAAGTGATACAAAAGTTAACCTTACTTGCTTGTATTGTTGCAAAAGGGGTCACACCATTGCTAAATGTCGCTTTAGGAGATTTTTAGTTCCTAAAGGGGTTTATCAATGGTTGCCTAAATGCAACCAAGATTTCACTCACAACTAAGGACCCAATAAATAATTGGATACCTATTTTTGTTGATTGTTTTTATAGGTACAAATTCTTGAGTCTACTGAGAGAAGATGGGTTCTCGATAGTGGATGCTTAAGACATATGACAGGAGACATATCTCTCTTCATTTACTTTGTGGCAAAGAAGAAGGAATTTGTAACCTATGAAGACAAAAACAAGGGAGCAATACTTGGAAAAGGTAGTGTAGGTAATCACATCTACTACTATCTATGATGTATTGCTAGTTGAGGGCCTTAAACACAATCTCGTTAGCATTAGTCAATTATGTGACAAGGGATACCAAGTATCGTTTTCAAAAGATTGTTGCATGATTGAAAATAATGATAAAAAGAAGGATGTGTTTAATGGCTTAAGGGTAAATAATGTCTATATGCTAGATTTGAGTGAAATATCATTGAGCAGTGACAAATGTCTCGTGATTATGAGTGAGGACTCATGGTTGTGGCATAGACATTTGGCACATGTCAATATTGACTTGCTAAACAAGATAGTTTCTAAGGACCTAGTTATTGGCTTACCCAAAATCAAGTTTATAAAGGATCACTTATGTGATGCGTGCCAAATGGGGAAGCAAACAAGGATCTCGTTTAAATCTAAAAACATTGTGTCAACTACGAGACCTCTTGAACTTCTTCATATGGACCTCTTTGGACCATCTAGAATTAAGATTCTAGGTGGTAACTACTATGGTTTTGTTATAGTCGACAATTTTTCTAGGTTTTGTTGGACTATCTTCTTGGCTAGCAAGAGCGATACATTCTCCGCCTTTGAAAAATTTGCTAAACTTTCTCAAAACAAGTTAAACACAAACATTATATCAATTCGAAGTGATCATGGAGGTGAGTTTGAAAATCATCTTTTTGAAGAATATTGTGGTAGACACGACATTGATCATAATTTTTCCGCTCCATGTACCCCTTAATAAAACGGGGTCGTGGAACGTAAAAATAGAATTTTGGAAGAGTTATAAAGAACTATGATCAATGAAAGTGGGCTTCCTAAATATTTTTGGGCTGATGCCATTAGTACGACTTGTTATGTTTGAATAGGGTGCTTATCCGTCCTATTCTTAACAAGACTTCGTATGATCTTTTAAAAGGGAGGAAGCCAAATGTGTCTCACCTTTATGTCTTTGGTTGTAAGTGTTTTATGTTAAACAATGGAAAGGAGAGCCTAGGTGTTGCACCCTAAAATTTGCTCAACCTATTTCACCTGGTTTATGTTTCAATTGCATTGTCATTTGCATAATAAGTCATGTACATAGTCTAATCATTTGCATAGTATAGCATAGAAAGTCATCTAACAAGGGATCAAGTGCCTTTCTTATCAGAAATAGGCCTATCAAGGGGTTTTATTCAAGTTCAAGACCATCCAAGTAATCAAGAAATGAGTTGAAGCTTTGAAAAGTTTGAGGGCCAACCAATGGATTTCTCTCCTAATCTTGGGGGGGTTGAAGATCATCAATGAATGTGTGAGCCATGGAATGTGTATAGAGATCATGGAAGACCTAGAGGGTCATTTTGAAGATGAGACAAGTCATTGATACAAGTACAAGGGCCAGAGTTGAAGTGCAGTCAACTAGGGTTTCATCTGGGTCAACCCTAGGTCAACCCTAGGTCAAATGAGTGATTGAAGAGCATCAAGGCTTAGTTGAAGGATGTGGGATTCATGAATTGATATGTGGATATATTTTTGGTGTTGTGCCAAGGAGAAATCAAGAGAAATCAAGAAGAAGAGGAGTTACTAAATTAGGGTTTCAGTGTAAAAAACCCTAATTTAGGCCTAACTTCCAAGCCAGATAATTCAAAATGAAAGTTTCAAATGAATTCTTGGTCAACATTAAACTTGTAGAGCATCTCAATAGATTTAATTTGAGTACTAGAAGTATTCAAGGAGAATTGTAGAACTCAAGTTATGGTTCTTGCAAGTTATGGGTCATCAGAGGATATTGAAATTTATCTGTGAAAGTCACTTGACTTCCAAGCAACTTTTGCCCATCAAGGAGTTTTCAAATGGATTCTTGGACAACATAAGAGTTGTAGGTCTTGATCTTAGATTTAATTTGAGTACTAGAAGTCCTCAAGATGATTTGTGGAATTCAAGTTATGGTATCGGCAATCCAGGGGTATTTTGGGAAAGTTGAATTACAGGTCATTTTTCAACATAGGTCCAAATCTCCATCTTCCACTCCTCAAATGAAAAAATGTTCAACATGAGATGTGTTAAAAATGATGTTTTTAGGCTAGATAAGAGGTCATGAGAGTTTGGAGTGGCTTGCTTCACAAAATCATAAAAATGGCCTAAAATGAAGGTATATTTTAAATGAACCAAAGTTGAAAATTGGGGTTTTTTACCTACACAACCAAACCAAGCCATATGACATACCAATTTGATTGTAAAATGAATTTTGAGAACATTGACATTGCCACAATTTTGAATTTAGGGTTATTTTTAGGACTTGCTTTGAAAATTGGTTACTTGAATCATAAGTAACAATTGCAAAACCACAATTCCAAGCAAATGCAAGGCTCCTTTCCATCCATACACCTCCAATATCTCATTTGGAGAGAATTTAAACTCATAACCAAGTGAATTGCAAGCCAAATCATGAGATGGTATGTGCATAGCATAAGAAGAGATTCTCATGACATGAGATGTTGATTTTCTCATTGGATTGATCCAGAAGATTCTAGAGTCTTCATTCACACTCTATATATGCAATGAAGTGATCCCAAGCAAGAGGGGGTGAGAATTGGAGGAGATAAGAGAGATTGAGATCAGAAACTTCTTGTTGCAATTCAGAATCGGTTACAAGCTTTTACACCATTTCAATCCAAGATTTTGATTTCTATAGCTTCCACTTGGGTTAGAGATTGATTCCAGATCAAGTTCCAAGCAAATTGGTGGAGAAATCGTGTTCTTGCTCTTGGATTTTATCACCTGCAACTCATAATCGGTTTCCATAATCCAAGCATCTTCAACCAATTCTTTTGCATACAGAAGCAAGATTATGACTCATTGAAGGTGTCTGGAAGTTCTTAAAGCTTGATTTGAAGATTTCATACCTCTGTGCATCAAGATTTCGCAGGTATGTATTTTTCAATCCACAACTTGATTTAGGTAGTTTCAATCAGTTTTGAATAGTTAGATTCAATGTAGATGATCATGTGGAGCTTTCTGGTAGCTTTAGGGTTGATTTAGAGACAATTAGTGGAGTGATGCAATTTCTGTTCATGCTCATATCTTGTTGTTCTTGATGATATAATCATAGCTTGATGGTTAGAAATGATCAGTGAAGCATGGTGAAGAGTTTAGGCTACTCAATTTTAAGTTTGATGAGTTTTGGTTCTTGAGTGATTTCTGAGATTTCCATCGTGTTTTGAGGAGGAAGATGTTTCAATTTGATTAATTACCATGGTTGAATTCAGTGTAAAATTTGGAGCAAGTTAGGCTTTTAATTTTGATTTTTGATGGAGATTTGATGGAACACGATGAAGAGGAGATGAAGCTGATCACTCTGTTCATCCATGGCTTAAGTGAACTATATGATATCCACACCCCTCTTCCAAAGCCCAATAGGAAATACACTAATTTTCATTGCTATTCATACCGTGGATTTTCCTTTTTTTAGTTATTTTCATGTTATTTTCTGATGGATAATTGGGCCTAATGCACGCGCTTCTATTAACACCCCCTTTTGGGCCCAGATGTTTGTTTACACTGCCTAGCATTGCTATTTGACACGCATATTTTCCATTTTTCCATATTTTCTTTTATTTTCACATTTTATTTTTAGGTTCTTGAAAAAATCATAAATAATTGAAAAATGGTTATTTTTAATTAGGAACTTTTTCCCCATTTTCATCAAGACTTAAAGAAAATGATAAAATAATAAAAATGTCCTTTCATGCATTTTTCTATTTTTGGTTTATTTTTACTTTTAATAGATTTTATTTCATTTTCATTTGATACATGTTACTTGCTGAATTTAGTATGATCATTCTATTTTGATTTTTGATGCCATTCTTTTTTCTATAGTTAGATTATAGTATTAGGTTCCCCCTGGATTTTTGTCACATTTTTGTGACTTAAATTTAATTGTTTTTGAGAGGTGTGAAGCAAGTGTGCTAGAATTAGGGTTTCAACCTAACATAGGGGCATTTTAACACATAGTTTTTGGGTTTTTTAGTTTTATCTAGGCCTTGGGGTTTATGTGGGGTATAGGGTACCTAGTTAGGATCCCTTAGAAATTAATCTAGGATTTTATGATGAGTTTTGCTATTTTATTTGATTTTTGCAAGTTGATTGATATTGGTGTGTTCCCTCTTGGGATATTGATTGGTTTGTTGAGTTTTGGGCCTTTTCTTTGGGTGTTGGGGCTTGTGCTTGGCTTGAGGATTGTATAAAGACTTTGAGGATGATTGAAGACAAATAATGATGCTTGGAGCTTGAAGTTGCTTGTGCTTGAAGATGCTTGATGAAGACTTAGGAGATAGGAGATATAGGGAGAGCTCTAGAGTAGACTGATTTCTTCTGTCAAACATAGAGAGCTTCTTGTGCCTCTATTCCATCCTATGATACCAGGTCCCCCAAATAAGTTCCATCTCTCCTTAGGAGGGATGTAGAGCATGCTTTGATTGGGTAGAACCTTGAGGATAACTTTCACTAGCTGTGTTAAGAACTTAGTGATTTCCCTGGGTTGTCATTAAGCCTCTTAACATTCCAACTCCCTCTATCAGTTGATTCTCTCCTGTGAGTGTTTGCCTTGAAGATGGAGGTTTATTGAAGATTGGTGAAGATGAAGCTTGTGCCTGTCAAAGTTGGGTATCTGTTGAAGATTAGGGTTTTACTGCTACTTGAAGCTGTCCATTTACTAGGGTTCAGTGCTTGCTAAAGCTGGAGATTATTGGAAGATAAGAGCTTGCCTGAAGCTTGAATATCATTGGAAAGGGAAGATGAGATCTTGCCTAAAGTTGTTACTGTCAACCTTTTGCTGTTTATCAACTGTAGCTGCCAGAGCTGGTGCTGTCTGAACTGCTTGCTGCAGGAGCTGGTGTTGCTGTCTGAGCTAGAGTTGGGTGTGGTTTTCCCTTTTCTGTATTGTTTGTGGGCTTGTTAAGATTACCCCTAGGTTTGAGGTGGAGCTTGTCTCCTCTTGCCTATTGCTTTCTCCCTTGCCTCGTTTGTTTTACTGCATCTCATGCATTTTACTGTTTACTGTATATCTGCTGTTTCTTTTCCGTTTATCCCCTAGGATCTCTGATTTCCTCTGTGCAAGAGGGAATTATGACAGACATTAGGTTGTAATCCATGCATGACAACATTAGGGTAGTTTTGATTCCCCTTTCAAACCCTAGGTTTTTGGACTTCTCTTCTATCTCAAAACAATTCAAAACACAGTAATAAGAATAGTCGATGCCGTACGCTACGAGCCTTAAGCTATTTGAGAAAGGTTGCTGAAGGGTCACTCTTCAGTAATCTGATTACTTAGTGTGTTACCCTTAGGGTGACATACGACGTAGTCACCCTCAAATCATAGTCTCTAGTGCGTCAGAGATTGCAAACATCATAAAAGACAGTTCTTGCGTAAAAGACTGAAAACGAACATCAAAGTGTCATTTTTGTCCGCTTGGACTCTTAATCAGGAAAAACCCTTTCTCAAGGAGATAAAAAATACTCAGACAAGCTTGTGTCTTCCGTAGCCGGAACTACGTTTGCTCTGATCTTTCATGCTGTATGAAAGTACGTAGGCATAGGATGCGATATCCTAGCGAGCAACCTTCCCCTCCTTTCCAGTAGGTAGGCGAACTACGTTGACTCTGATTTCTCGTTCCAGACGGGAATACGTAGGCATAAAGTGCGATACTTTGCCGAGTCATTTTCTTTTCTTTTTAACCCAGACCTGTAGAGTAGATAGAATAACACACCCTTAGATAGAAAACAAGCGTGGATCCCGTCGAGTACGACGGACGTGAGGGGTGCTAATACCTTCCCCTCGCGTAATCGACTTCCGAATCCAGGATGTGGCTGCGATGACCATTCCTTTTCCCGTCTTTGCGTGAGGTTTACTTCGAGCATTCCCTTTCCCTCCTTTGGGATAAATAACTCACGGTGGCGACTCTTCTGTTCAGCCGGCGCCGATTTTTGCAGTAGCGACAACTAGCGACTCTGCTGGGGATAGGAATATCCCCTACGCGAGTCAATCCTAGCGCTTGTTTTCCCGTCTTGGGTGTTGTATAGATTTACTTTTCTGTCTTTACATTCCGCCTTTTATTATCAGCCCTATATTATTATTGCTGTTGTGGGAATGGGGTAATCTGTTGAGAGATAAGTCGGACCTGGGCTTGAGGTTACACATAGACTTAGAAGTAGACAGTAGTGGTTAGCCTGCTTGCTTAGCTCGCACCAGCTAGCCACGAAATTTACGCTCGGACGAGATTCTCTTTGATGCTTCTTGCCTGGCCCTTAGGGCTCGACAAGTTGTCTGACCCGAGGATTGTCGACTCTGGGAACCTATCAATTGGGATTCAACTAAGTGAGGCCTCTTCAAGGGATGATGATGCCACACCTTCTGGGTATCATATCATCACTCTTGAAAGTTTGTGACGTTGAACCCGCATAGGATGCCGTACCTCGTCTGCGAATTAGGTACATACCTGTGAGGGGTAGGTGGGGCTGTTTACAGGAAACCTTTGACCTCAGAATACCTGGTTTATCTCTGTCAGTGATGTGGCACTAAGGTTCTTTTGAGTGGTTAGTTTGAGATAAAGATTGGATGGTTCTCAAGGCTTCAGTACAGAGCAACAGTCTATCAGCATTGCACTTGGTCCCTTGTTTGCATATGCATGTGCATTTTCATGATTGCATTTCATTAACATGTATTTATGTTGCAGGTGATCATTCCCCTCTGATTCTAGTATATCTTCTAGCCAGACATGGAGTCCCTGAAGAGGACAGTTGCTTACCGGTTGCATTCGCCAGATATCAGTTCCTTGCTGGGTCTAGTTTCTCTAGCAGATGAGAGTGTGAAGGCTGAGATTAGGGTATCTTATGGGAGATTGCTTAGCTTGTTGTACAGACCTTCTGCATTTGAGACGACTGGGGTGTATACTTTGTTGCAGTTTTATGAGCCGCAGCTAAGATGTTTCTTGTTTCCTGACTATATTCTGGCACCCACTTTGGAGGAGTATTCTGCTATGATGGGAGTTCTTGTGTTAAACCAGATGCCCTTCATACATGTTGATGATGAGCCTGAGTTATCTGCCCTTACTGAGATTGTCAGCTTAGACGCTTCTGAGTTTCCGGGAGGCTTGGTCAAGCTAAACGGAGCTTATGGTTTTCACCTGTCTGTCCTGGTTGAGAAGGCTACACAGTGCGTGAAGAGTGGATGTTGGGTTGCCTTCAGTGCTATTCTAGCTGTCTGCATCTATGGGATTGTCCTGTTTCCTAATGTACCAGATTTTGTCGACTCAGACGCCTTCTTGATTCTTGCCTCGAAGAATCCAGTTCCTACTCTCTTGGGCGATGTTTATCATTCTATTCACTACAAGAATGAGAAATGTCGTGGCAAGAATGTTTCCTGCTGTCTTCCTCTCCTGTACAGGTGGTTCCAGGGGCACCTTCGAAAGAAATGGCCTTTTGTAGATGCTGTTGATACTTTGGATTGGTCTTCCCGGTTGATGGGGTTGTCTGCTGAGAATATCGTTTGGTTTGATCGGAGTATGCTTGGTACCGATATTATATATAGTTGCAGTGGCTTTCCGAATGTCCCCCTGCTCGGACGGAAAGGCTGTATCAACTATAATCCTTCATTGCTGGTACGACAGTTCGATTATGCTTTGAGGGATGCTCCTATTGAGAAGGAGATACAGGAATCTCTGTATTTCACGGATTATTGGACACGGCTGTTGTGATCAGATTGAGACATGCATGGGCTAACATCCATAGGAGGGGAAAAGCTTTGCTCGGTAATAGCAACAACAGAGCTTATGATCCTTATTTGGCTTGGATCCGCGAGAGAGCCAGTACTTCTTTGATGCCTTATCCTGCTGTGGAACCTCTGTATCTTCCTTTGATTGAGGTACCTTCTTCGGAAGAGAGTGAGAAGTATAACAAATTGTTGGCTAAAAACGAAGAACTGAAGAAAGCCAATGAGGAGTTAGAGAAGGAGAACTTCCAGTTACGTCGTGAGAAGAAGGAAGCCACCTTCACTGTGAAGGAACAGACTGAATTGATTAACAGGTTGGGATCAGAGCTGACATAAGCAACCAACAAGAAAGAAAAAGTGGGGATAGCCTTGAACGGTGTTAGCAAGGTGCTTACTTCCAAGAAGGAACTCCTAAGCAAAGCTTATGCCCGGCTCAGCAAGGGGGAAGCTTTGTGGAATGCCACGCTTACCAAGCGGAAGGAGCGCGAAGACAAACTGAAGCTGCAGATTGCCACGCTAGAGGCACAGGTTAGAGACCAAGACGGAAAGATTGCTGAAACGACATCACTTAGGGGCGCTTCTGAGCTCAGAGCAAGTGACATTAATGAGAAGCCGAGAGGCTATGAAGAGAAGGCCGGTTCCAAGAGGCACAGATTTGAAGAGAGTTCTGGCAAAGGAGCCTACCAGGATGATGCCAAAAAGCTGAGATCCACTACCGAGCGGCATGCTTTACTGATTCAGGAGCTGATCTCTCGACTAGGGCACTCGGAGACGATGAGGATATTGGAAGACGTCAAAGCACGCCATTTGGCCTGATTTATCTTTGCCTTACCTTTGTTATTTGTACTTGTATTTGGACCATCGCCAGGCTTGTTGGCCGAGGTCTCGTCAGTTGTATTCAGTTGTACTCTTATACTCAGCCTCTTGACATTTGTTATATATTAGGGTTTTCTGATTCCTTGCTTGCTGGATAGGGACTCCATTATCGTAATGGCCTTCTCTCCGAAACTAGAATCTGGGAGAATATAACCTGTAGCATATTTACACGTTTGCATCTGCATTCATATTGCATGACCGGTGTTCTCGAATCTGTATCTTATTTCCTGCATCTACAGGTTTCCAGGATTGACGAACCAAGAGTTCACCGCTACTCAATCCGAAACAACTGTAAGAGAATCATGGATCAATTCCAAGTGGAGATGCAGGAGATTCGCGAGAAGTTGAACCTGTTCATGCAGACCATGGAGAGTATTGCTAAAGGCCAGGAGAATCTCCAGACTTTGGTACAGCCGCTGCTGACGAGGGCTAATGGGAACGACAACAATGACCACAACTCTGTGCATGTCGAAACTCTTCATGAGGATGGGCCCCCTACGCCTGTGGTTCCTCCTGTGGTGGTCGTAAACAATGACGCTGGCACTGGCAATGGTAACGTAGGGAATGGAAATGAGACTGTTGTTAACAATATTGGAATTGGAGATGCCAACCTGGGCGGTGGTAACTTCAACGGCGGTAATGGTTTTGGTAACAATGGATTCGGCTATAACGACCAGGGATTTGAGTACGGCAATCAGGGCGGAAAGTTGGCTTCAACACTCAGGGTTTCGGCTACGACGGTTTTGGTAATGCTAACCAGGGTTATGGTGGAAATGGTGCTGGATTGATTCCTGTCAACACTGGTTTCGGGCATGCTAGGGTCAATCAAGGTTATGGTAATGGGGGACGAGGTCCCATGACTAATCAGCAAGGGTTTGGTCGCAACACTGGTTATAACGGGTACAGAAATGAAAATATGAATTGGGGCGAAGACTGTCAAGAGGACGCCTTTTCTGGAAGAGGCATGGGACTCGAGGGACCCGTTGACAATACTCAGAGGATTAAGATGCTTGAAGAACAGGTAAAGGGTATGGCTAATCAGAATTCTACCGGACTAGACATGACTACTATGGACTTGGTGCCTGGGCTGAAGGTACCGCTGAAGTTCAAAGCACCCACATTCGACAAGTATAAGGGGCACACTTGCCCTAAGGTGCATGTCTGCGCTTATTACAGAAGGATGTCCATGTATTCGGATGATGAAAGGATGCTTATGTACTTCTTTCAAGACAGCCTATCAGGACCGTCACTCGAGTGGTACATGGGGTTGGAGCCCGCTCAAATCAAAACCTGGAAGCAATTGGCGGATGCTTTCATCCTGCATTATAAGTATAATAGTGATCTAGCGCCAAACCGAGTTCAATTGCAAGGTTTGTCGCAGAAGAAAGAGGAAAGCTTTAAAGAGTATGCGCAGAGATGGCGCGATATGGCAGCAAGAGTACATCCTCCGTTGGCTGAGAGAGAAATGAATAGCATGTTCATTGGGACCTTTACGGGGATATATTATGAACAGTTGTTTAATGTTTCGCTAAGCAGTTTTTCAGATTTGATTCTCATGGGTGAGATGGTCGAAGACAGTATTAAGGTTGGAAGATTCCACGCAGGTGAGTCTACCCCCGTAGGAGGTACAAGAAAAGCATTCGGTGGTAGACGTCAAGGTGATGCTAGTGCCGTGTTCGGAGGCAGAGGCCGAGGCAGAGGACGAAGTCAGTATGCTCAGCATCAACAGGTCTCTAGTGTTACCATCCCTTTTCCACAACAACAACAACAACAGCAGCCGCAGCAACATCAACAACAAAGGCAACACCCTGCCCAACGCAGAATCCTAGAGGGCAAGCCAAGGAGAGTATTTGAAACGCCTCCTTCAACATATGCCGAACTGCTTCAAACACTGTTAGGGTTAAAGTTGGTTGAGAAAAGGACCATGGCACCGTTAACAGGCACTCCTCCGTTTGGCTATGATGCTGGTAAACACTGTGAGTTTCACTCTGGGGCGCCCGGACATGATATTGAAGGCTGTCACGCGTTTAAACATAAAGTCCAAGACTTGTTGGACAACAAGGCTATCAACTTTGGGCAAGCGGGTCCAAACATAGTACAACAGCCTATGCCCAATCATGGGGCAAACGCCATCCTGACCGAGGAGAAGTTGAATCTAGTGACAGATGTCAATGAGCTGAAGACACCGCTGGGTGAGATCAAAAGCAGGTTGTTAAAAGGGGGTGTATTCCCGGGGTGCGACGAATTTTGCTTGGATTGTTGGGTACATCCAGAGGGTTGTAATGATTTGAAACAGGGTATTCAGGTTTTGATGAATGAAGGAACATTGCAGTTTGATAGAACCGCGGTGGAAGAGCCAGGGGAGGCATTGTGTGATGAGCTGAACGATGTTGCGACGGTAACTATTCCGAGAAAAACAATAACAATAACGGCGCCCGCCAGGCGGCCTACGATCACTATTACTAAAGCGGGGCCTGTCCCTTTCGAAAGTACCAAAGCAGTGCTATGGAATTACGGGTTGGAGGTATATTGCGATGGTGAGGAAATTGAAGTCAATAAACAACCAGCTGGGGTTGTAGATAATGTGGTCGGAACAGGAGGTATGACCAGAAGTGGGAGAATCTTCACATCGCCTGAGGTAGAGGCAGAAAGATTGGCAAAGGGGAAAGCTAAGGTAGACGAGAGTGACCCCTCGAAGATAAAGGAAAAGGAAACATCACATAAGGATGTGGAAGAGTTTATGAGGCTCATCCGTAAAAGTGATTACAAAATTGTGGAGCACCTCCAGTAAACGCCATCCAAGATCTCGATCTTGTCACTGCTATTATGTTCCGAGGCCCATCGGAACGCTTTGCTGAAGATCGTAGATGCATCATTCGTTCCTCAAGACGTTTTGGTTAACCAATTAGAAGGGGAGGTGGCGCATGTTAATGCAGGCCATAGTTTGGGATTTACGGATTTTGATTTGACCCCGAGGGGGAGAGAGCATAATATGGCACTGCATGTATCAGTAGAATGCCGGGGCACGGTCATGTCCCATGTTTTAGTGGATACTGGGTCTTCCTTGAATGTGCTTCCGAAGAAAGCAATGATGAAGTTGGATGTTAGAGGGATTCTTTGCATACCCAGTGACTTAGTGGTGAGGGCGTTCGATGGAACGAGGAGGTTAGTTTTCGGATCGATAACATTACCATTGCAAGTGGGGCCGAAAATTTTTGAAACTGAATTCTATATAATGGACATCCAGCCAGCGTATAGTTGTCTTCTTGGACGCCCATAGATTCATGCTGCTGGGGCAGTCACATCCACGTTGCACCAAAAGTTGAAATATATGGTGGGGGATAGTGTCGTCACTGTTTGTGGAGAAGAAGATATTCTGGTTAGCCATCTGTTTTCATTCAGATATGTGGAAGTCGACGGCGAAATCCACGAGACACCCTGCCAGGCATTTGAAGGGCTAAAGATTAAAGACAAAGCTCCGGTACCCAAGATATCAGATGTGGCAGTGTCATCGTACAAAGAGGCTCAGGCTCTAGTGCAGGCAGGAGAAACCAAGGGCTGGGGTCGGGTGTTGGAGATTCCCGTGAAGAATGACAGGTTCGGGCTTGGATATCATCCTTCGTCATCAGCATCCTCTTCAGGAACGCCCAAGTTCAGAGGGCCAATAACCATAACGCAGAATGGAGTATGCTTCGAGACTATCAATGCTGTTTCCGATTCTGAGGAAGGAGATAGCGACTGTGATATGGACGCATGGATCAAGCCAGGCGTGCCAGGACAAAGCCTCTGCAATTGGTCTATCTGGGAAACTGTCCCTGCGACAACTAAACAGTAATGATTTGTTTTCTTAATTGTTGAATAATCATGTGTCCTACCCGGGGCATAGTTATTTTGCTTAGGGCCATTTGGTTATGTACATTACATTGTTTAATCATGAATAAAGGCGTTTTTCATATACAAATGTTGTGATCCCTGTTTTTCTTGTTTTTATCTTTTACAATAAAATGGCAATGTGGTTATTTGCTTTGTACACGTTTTGAAGCATTTAACCATTTCCTTTGCAGGATTACTATTTCAGATGACATTTATGAACCGCCTATGACTCATATCGACTTCGAGCACCCAGTATTTCAGGCTGAGGAAGAGATTGTCGAAGATGGCGACGTACCAGAAGAGCTGACCTGGTTATTGAAACAAGAAGAAAGAATCATTCTGCCTCATGAGGAAGTCATTGAGATCGTCAATTTGGGGTCGGAAAGGGTTGAAAGGAACATCCGTATAGGGGTTGCGCTGCAAGGCGACGTCAAGCAAAGGTTGGTTAAGATGCTCAAAGAGTACAGTGATATATTCGCTTGGTCGTATGAAGATATGCCTGGGCTGGATACGGATATAGTTATTCACCGTCTGCCGTTAAAAGAAGAATGCGCGCCGGTTAAACAGAAGCTCCGAAGATTTAGACCAAACATGGCTGTGAAGATTAAGGAGGAAGTGCAAAAGTAGTGGGATGCTGGTTTCCTAGCTGTTACAAAATATCCCTCATGGGTCGTTAATATTGTGCCAGTGCCGAAGAAAGACGGTAAGGTGAGAATGTGCGTAGACTACCGTGACTTGAACAAAGCGAGCCCAAAAGACGATTTTCCACTTCCTCACATTGATGTGCTGGTTGATAACACTGCTCAATTCTCCGTATTCTCCTTCATGGATGGCTTCTCGGGCTATAATCAGATCAAAATGGCGCCAGAAGACATGGAGAAGACTACTTTCATTACTCCCTGGGGAACATTTTGTTACAAAGTGATGCCCTTCGGATTGAAGAATGCTGGGGCAACATATCAGCGTGAAATGACGACTCTCTTTCATGACATGATGCATAAAGAGATCGAGGTTTATGTTGATGATATGATTTCCAAATCCTAGACGGAGGAGGAACATTTGGTTAATCTGCTGAAATTGTTCAAGAGGCTTAGGAAGTTCAAGCTGAGACTGAACCCTAACAAGTGCACCTTCGGGGTGAGATCGGGTAAACTGCTGGGGTTTATCGTGAGCGAAAAAGGAATAGAGGTTGATCCTGCGAAAATAAAAGCAATACAAGAAATGCTGACGCCTAAAACAGAAAAAGAAGTGCGTGGATTTTTAGGGAGGTTGAACTATATCGCCCGGTTCATATCTCACTTAACCGCAACATACGAGCCATTATTCAAGCTGTTAAAGAAGGACCAGGTTGTGGCCTGGAATGAAAATTGTCAAAAGGCATTCGACAAAATAAAAGAATACTTGCAGGAACCTCCTGTTTTGATACCCCTAGTGGCCGAGAGACCGCTGATCATGTATTTGACGGTTCTTGAGGAAAGTATGGGTTGTGTTCTCGGTCAACACGACGAGACTGGGTGTAAAGAGCATGCGATCTACTATCTAAGTAAGAAGTTTACAGACTGTGAATCTCGATACTCAATGCTCGAAAAAACGTGTTGCGCGCTAGCCTGGGCCGCTAAACGTTTGAGGCAATACATGCTAAATCATACAACCCTGCTTATTTCAAAGATGGATCCAATCAAATATTTATTTGAAAAGCATGCACTATCTGGGAGAATTGCCCGTTGGCAGATGGTGTTAACCGAATATGATATTCAATATGTTTCTCAGAAGGCTATTAAAGGTAGCGTCTTGTCAGAATACCTTGCAGAGTAGCCTGTTGAGGACTACCAATCGATGAGGTTTGATTTTCCTGACGAGGATATCATGTACCTGAAGATGAAAGATTGTGAAGAACCGTTGCCGGATGAAGGACCAGAGTTGGATTCCAAGTGACAGTTGATATTTGACGGAGCTGTAAATTCCCATGGTAGCGGAATAGGGGCAATTATCACTACTCCTCAGGGGTCGCACATCCCCTTTACTGCCCGGTTGACCTTTCCGGTTACCAATAATGAAGCTGAATACGAGGCTTTCATCATGGGTCTTGAAGAAGCTATTGATTTACGAATCAAACATCTGGATGTATACGGGGACTAAGCTCTAGTGGTGAACCAGATTAAAGGAGAATGGGAGACACGCCAGCCCAATTTGATACCATATATGAATTATGCAAGGAGACTGTTGCCTTTCTTTGACAAGGTGGAATTGCATCATGTGCCGCGAGCAGAAAATCAAATGGCTGACGCCCTGGCGACTTTGTCTTCCATGTATAAAGTTAACTTCTGGAACGAGGCTCCCCGGATTGTTATCTCTCGGCTTGATAGGCCTGCGTTCATATTTACTATTGACGAAGCAGCTGATGATAAACCCTGGTACTTTGACATCCAGAACTTCCTGAAGAATAAGGAATACCCGGCTGGGGCATCCAGTCGAGATCAGAAGACTCTTAGGAGATTGGCTGACAATTTCTTTTTGAATCCTGACGGTGTCCTATACAAAAGAAACCATGACTTGGTCTTGCTACGCTGTGTAGACGAGAAAGAGGCAAAGTTGCTCATGGAAGAGATACATGAGGGTACATTTGGTACACATGCAGGTGGGTATGCTATGACGAGAAAACTGCTGCGGGCAGGTTATTACTGGCTAACTATGGAAACAGACTGTTTCAAGCTTGCAAAAAGATGTCATAAATGCCAAATTTATGCGGATAAGGTCCATGTACCCCAAGTCCTCTGAATGTGATGTCCTCACCATGGCCGTTCTCGATGTGGGGAATTGATATGATTGGAAAGATCGAGCCTACAACATCAAATGGACACCGGTTCATTTTGGTGGCAATTGATTACTTCACCAAATGGGTGGAAGCAGCATCATATGCCAATGTCACCAAACAAGTGGTAGCCAGGTTTATCAAGCGAGATATTATCTGCAGATATGGAATCCCTGAGCGGATTATCACCGACAACGGTTCAAATTTGAATAACAAGATCACAACTCTTCTCCTTACCGACCCAAGATGAATGGCGCTGTTGAAGCAGCCAATAAGAACATAAAGAAGATTGTTCAGAAGACGGTTGTGACGTATAAGGGCTGGTACGAGATGCTACCTTTCGCTTTGCACGGTTATCGTACGATGGTAAGCACATTAACCGGGGCAACCCCGTTCTCGTTGGTATACGGAATGGAAGCAGTGTTACCTTTGGAAGTTGAGATTCCTTCCCTGAGGGTATTACGAGATGTCCAACTTGACGAGGCAGAATGGGTTAAAGAGAGGTTGAATCAGCTGAGTTTAATGGATGAGAAGAGGCTAGCTTCTCTCGCATACGGTCGGTTATATCAAAGTCGGATGAAGAAAGCATACGATAAGAAGATATGTCCTTGAAGCTTTCAAACGGGTGACCTTGTGCTGAAAAGGATTCTCCCGCCACAAACCGATCACAGGGGTAAGTGGACCCCTAATTACGAAGGGCCATACGTTGTCAGAAAAGTTTTCTCTGGAGGAGCTTTGCTACTATCTACCATGGATGGTGAAGAATTTACGTCGCCTGTGAATTCAGACGCAGTTAAAAAATACTTTGCTTGAAAGTGACCCGCTGGACAGTAAAAAGAGAGTCCAGGCAAAAATGGGGCATCCCGACGAACCAAAAACAGAATAAAAGGTTCGGGCAAAAGTTAGGGATAAAATTGAAAAGATGTACACCCGCGAAGTTGAAAACCTGCATTGGGCGGCTTCGAAAAAAAAGGGTATCCTAGTGAATTGAAAACCTGCAAAGGGAGATTCACGCAAAAGTTAGGGATGGAAAAAAGCAAATGACTGCAGTCCGAATTTGGTCCTGCATCGCTTAGTGAGGGTTCGTTTATCCAGCACAATCTCTTCCGAAAATTGAATACCGGGGAAGCAACAGAGTCAGGCGAGTCATAGGAGGATCAGCTCCCGATGTTAGTCTGCACCACGTTGTCGACATGTGTACAAATTCGAGTTGTATTTGTATTTTTATGCTTCTTGTGCATATATGTATGTGTGTGTACGTAACTTCCTCTTTTCAGGAGTTGCATCCGATGTACAAAACTTTGCCTATTCAGAGGCCTGTTATTAATAAAACATGTTATTCAGTATTTGATAATTGTGCTTTACTATGTTTGTATGTGGAAAACGCCAATGTTCCGATGAACTTGCATTCGCATAACTTTGCCGGCCCTTGCCAATAATTGATAAAACTTCGAATTGACTGAAGTAGCGTCACGGATACTAACCCGAATAGATTTGGTTGTATAGATTTTGTCTTGTCTCGTTTGTGTTTTGCAGGGCTCTCACCTTTGTAGCAAGGGATCAAAAAATTGGGGCCCCCAGCCAGAGGTTTGTGGTGAAAGATTTGACTTTGTGCGACGCCAATCCCCATGCGGGTCGCCCATCATCTTCATCGGTTAAGATGATTTTGTCCCTTACCGAAGAGATCAATTTCCCAGCTAATCGCAGCTTATCCCTAGAGGATATCCCCAGGAAGTCAAGATCAGTATCCCTTGCAGAGGTTGCACTCCCCAGAGAGTCGAGTATGTGAATGATCAATCCCCAGCTTGGAGGATTCCCGCAGAGTTTAGCCAAGTCATAGTTGGTTCAGATGGGTTATTCCCCATAGAAGATGGTTTTGCTTCCCGCAGGTCGTCATGCCTTCGTCAGGATGATTATCCCCAGCGGAGCGGTAACTCCGAGTGTGTAAGCTGTGCCCAGACAACATCGTTTCCTCCAGAAGGATTTCATCATTCCCCAGCTGAGTCGTTTCGTGCTCAGTCAGTTTACTTTCCCCAAGAGAGTCGATTCTTCCCCAGCGGAGTTACTCTCCCCCAGCAGGTGTTATCCGTTCCTCCCAGTGGAAATCGAAGTTTAATCTCTCCCCGGTGGAGGTGATTGTATGTCCGACATTTATTTTGCCGGAGGATTTTATGATGCTCGTTCATCCCCAACAGGGTGGTATTTGCTTTCAACAGCCGTGTTGAAGCGAGCTTATCAGAGTTTCCCCAGCAACTCGAGTCTGCATTTGCATTTGCATCTACCCGAAAATGCGTAGCATATCTGTGCTGTACGGAGCAGTACGCCATTCCCGAACATGCGCATTTTGAAACATAAGCCAGATTGGTTAACCTTTTGTTTTCAAGTGTTGTTCCCTTGCAGGTGGAGAGAGCTCTTGCTCAGATCAGTTACCAAATATTAAAAGCCTCAGACGTGTGATGATAATGTTCTTCATGTCATTATTCCCAACAGAGATGCTTGGTTAAGCTTCTCTTACCCCTCCAGCGGAGTATTTCTTCAAGATTGTTGTTATGTCGTTATCAGAAGATTTCGTGAATCATTTTGTGGAAGTTGCCGCCTATGTCAAAGTAGGTGTCTGGCAGTGTGATTTCAGAAAAATCCCCAGTAGAGTCCTTCTCAGATTTATCGCCGTGTCGGCACTAAAAAATTGGAAGACCAGATTCCTATTGTGTTACCCATTTGATTGATGGAGTCAGCTACTGCAAAGATAGGCAGAGAAGCTGTAATCAGAGTATTACCCGTAGCGATGGCGGTGTTATTTTCCTGTAGTGGTGACAGAGAGTTATTACCCGTAGCGATGACGGTGTTATTTTCCTGTAGTGGTGACAAAGAGTTATTACCCGTAGCGATGGCGGTGTTATTTTCCTATAGTGGAGACAGAGAGTTATTACCCGTAGCGATGGCGGTGTTATTTTCCTGTAGTGATGGCAGAGTATTTACCCGTAGCAATGGTGGTGTTATCTTCCTGTAGTGGTGACAAAGTATTCCCCGTAGCGATGGCGGTGTTGTTTACCCGTAGTGATGACGGTGTTATTTTCCTAGAGTATTTCCCGCAGTGGTGGCGGTGGTATTTCCCGTAGTGATGGCGGAGCTCCTTTCCTGTATCGTTGGCAGAGTTATGTTTGATGATAGAAGTACTTCCCCAGTGAAGTCGTCCAGATTATTCCTATACTGACAAGTTGGTGCTGCGCAGACAGTTAATCAAGATTTGTATCAGGTAGCTGATCATTGGTCACCGTAACAATCAGGTTCAACAGACGAATGTTGTTCCCCAAGCAGTGGTGCAGTTTATCTCTATGGTTGGCAAATTTCCAGGTTCTTGGTATTCAACCGTCTCGTACCGCGAATGTTTGAAGGCCGTTCGCTCTTCACCCAGTCGGGTCCAAGCCGTTTGAATAGGGGCAGCTGTTGCACCCTAAAATTTGCTCAACCTATTTCACCTGGTTTATGTTTCAATTGCATTGTCATTTGCATAATAAGTCATGTACATAGTCTAGTCATTTGCATAGTATAGCATAGCAAGTCATCTAACAAGGGATCAAGTGCCTTTCTTATCAGAAAGAGGCCCATCAAGGGGTTTTATTCAAGTTCTAGACCATCCAAGTAATCAAGAAATGAGTTGAAGCTTTGAAAAGTTTGAGGGTCAACCAGTGGATTTCTCTCCTAATCTTGGGGGGTTGAAGATCATCAATGAATGTGTGAGCCATGGGATGTGTATAGAGATCATGGAAGACCTATAGGGTCATTTTGAAGATGAGACAAGTCATTGATACAAGTACAAGGGCCAGAGTTGAAGTGCAGTCAACTAGGGTTTCATCTGGGTCAACCCTAGGTCAACCCTAGGTCAAATGAGTGATTGAAGAGCATCAAGGCTTAGTTGAAGGATGTGGGATTCATGAATTGATATGTGGATATATGTGTGTTGTTGTTCCAAGGAGAAATCAAGAGAAATCAAGAAGAAGAGGAGTTACTAAATTAGGGTTTCAGTGTAAAAAAACCCTAATTTAGGCCTAACTTCCAAGCCAGATAAGTCAAAATGAAAGCTTCAAATGAATTCTTGGTCAACATTAAACTTGTAGAGAATCTCAATAGATTTAATTTGAGTACTAGAAGTCTTCAAGTAGATTTGTAGAACTCAAGTTATGGTTCTTGCAAGTTATGGGTCATCAGAGGATGTTGAAATTTATCTGTGAAAGTCACTTGACTTCCAAGCAACTTTTGCCCATCAAGGAGTTTTCAAATGGATTCTTGGACAACATAAGAGTTGTAGGTCTTGATCTTAGATTTAATTTTATTACTAGAAGTCCTCAAGATGATTTGTGGAATTCAAGTTATGGTATTGGCAATCCAGGGGTATTTTGGGAAAGTTGAATTACAGGTCATTTTTCAACATAGGTCCAAATCTCCATCTTCCACTCCTCAAATGAAAAAATGTTCAACATGAGATGTGTTCAAAATGATGTTTTTAGGCTAGATAAGAGGTCATGAGAGTTTGGAGTGGCTTGCTTCACAAAATCATAAAAATGGCCTAAAATGAAGGTATATTTTAAATGAACCAAAGTTGAAAATTAGGGTTTTTTACCTACACAACCAAACCAAGCCATATGACATACCAATTTGATTGTAAAATGCATTTTGAGAACATTGAAATTGCCACAATTTTGAATTGAGGTTTATTTTTAGGACTTGCTTTGAAAATTGGTTACTTGAATCATAAGTAACAATTGCAAAACCACAATTCCAAGCAAATGCAAGGCTCCTTTCCATCCATACACCTCCAATATCTCATTTGGAGAGAATTTAAACTCAGAACCCAGTGAATTGCAAGCCAAATCTTGAGATGGTATGTGCATAGCATAAGAAGAGATTCTCATGACATGAGATGTTGATTTTCTCATTGGATTGATCCAGAAGATTCTAGAGTCTTCATTCACACTCTATATATGCGTATGAAGTGATCCCAAGCAAGAGGGGGTGAGAATTGAAGGAGATAAGAGAGATTGAGATCAGAAACTTCTTGTTGCAATTCAGAATCGGTTACAAGCTTTTACACCATTTCAATCCAAGATTTTGATTTCTATAGCTTCCATTTGGGTTAGAGATTGATTCCAGATCAAGTTCCAAGCAAATTGGTGGAGAAATCGTGTTCTTGCTCTTGGATTTTATCACCTGCAACTCATAATCGATTTCCATAATCCAAGCATCTTCAACCAATTCTTTTGCATACAGAAGCAAGATTATGACTCATTGAAGGTGTCTGGAAGTTCTCAAAGCTTGATTTGAAGATTTCATACCTCTGTGCATCAAGATTTCGCAGGTATGTACTTTTCAATCCACAACTTGATTTAGGTAGTTTCAATCAGTTTTGAATAGTTAGATTCAATGTAGATGATCATGTGGAGCTTTCTGGTAGCTTTAAGGTTGATTTAGAGACAATTAGTGGAGTGATGCAATTTCTGTTCATGCTTATATCTTGTTGTTCTTGATGATATAATCATAGCTTGATGGTTAGAAATGATCAGTGAAGCATGGTGAAGAGTTTAGGCTACTCAATTTTAAGTTTGATGAGTTTTGGTTCTTGAGTGATTTCTGAGATTTCCATCGTGTTTTGAGGAGGAAGATGTTTCAATTTGATTAATTACCATGGTTGAATTCAGTGTAAAATTTGGAGCAAGTTAGGCTTTTAATTTTGATTTTTGATGGAGATTTGATGGAACACGATGAAGAGGAGATGAAGCTGATCACTCTGTTCATCCATGGCTTTTCCCTCCAAGAAGGTTCAAAGGTTGAAGATAACCTCTGCACCCTTAGATTAGAGCGAGACCTTTAACCAAAACAAGATCCCACGACCATGATTTGTTTTCATTTGTGAAGGAACTCAGAGTTACCAAAACACACCGTATCATTTAAGTTGCAGCTTGGGCTTAAGTGAACTATATGATATCCACACCCCTCTTCCAAAGCCCAATAGGAAATACACTAATTTTCATTGCTATTCATACCGTGGATTTTCCTTTTTTTAGTTATTTTCATGTTATTTTCTGATGGATAATTGGGCCTAATGCACGCGCTTCTATTAACACCCCCTTTTGGGCCCAGATGTTTGTTTACACTGCATAGCATTGCTATTTGACACGCATATTTTCCATTTTTCCATATTTTCTTTTATTTTCACATTTTATTTTTAGGTTCTTGAAAAAATCATAAATAATTGAAAATTGGTTATTTTTAATTAGGAATTTTTTCCCCATTTTCATCAAGACTTAAAGAAAATGATAAAATAATAAAAATGTCCTTTCATGCATTTTTCTATTTTTGGTTTATTTTTACTTTTAATAGATTTTATTTCATTTTCATTTGATACATGTTACTTGCTGAATTTAGTATGATCATTCTATTTTGATTTTTGATGCCATTCTTTTTTCTATAGTTAGATTATAGTATTAGGTTCCCCCTGGATTTTTGTCACATTTTTGTGACTTAAATTTAATTGTTTTTGAGAGGTGTGAAGCAAGTGTGCTAGAATTAGGGTTTCAACCTAACATAAGGGCATTTTAACACATAGTTTTTGGGTTTTTTAATTTGATCTAGGCCTTGGGGTTTATGTGGGGTATAGGGTACCTAGTTAGGATCCCTTAGAAATTAATCTAGGATTTTATGATGAGTTTTGCTATTTTATTTGATTTTTGCAAGTTGATTGATATTGGTGTGTTCCCTCTTGGGATATTGATTGGTTTGTTGAGTTTTGGGCCTTTTCTTTGGGTGTTGGGGCTTGTGCTTGGCTTGAGGATTGTATAAAGACTTTGAGGATGATTGAAGACAAATAATGATGCTTGGAGCTTGAAGTTGCTTGTGCTTGAAGATGCTTGATGAAGACTTAGGAGATAGGAGATATAGGGAGAGCTCTAGAGTAGACTGATTTCTTCTGTCAAACATAGAGAGCTTCTTGTGCCTCTATTACATCCTATGATACCAGGTCCCCCAAATAAGTTCCATCTCTCCTTAGGAGGGATGTAGAGCATGCTTTGATTGGGTAGAACCTTGAGGATAACTTTCACTAGCTGTGTTAAGAACTTAGTGATTTCCCTGGGTTGTCATTAAGCCTCTTAACATTCCAACTCCCTCTATCAGTTGATTCTCTCCTGTGAGTGTTTGCCTTGAAGATGGAGGTTTATTGAAGATGAAGTGCATTGAAAATTGGTGAAGATGAAGCTTGTGTCTGTCAAAGCTGGGTATCTGTTGAAGATTAGGGTTTTACTACTGCTTGAAGCTGTCCACTTACTAGGGTTCAGTGCTTGCTAAAGCTGGAGATTATTGGAATATAAGAGCTTGCCTAAAGCTTGAATATCATTGGAAAGGGAAGATGAGATCTTGCCTAAAGTTGTTACTGTCAACCTTTTGTTGTTTATCAACTGTAGCTGCCAGAGCTGGTGTTGTCTGAACTGCTTGCTGTAGGAGCTGGTGTTGCTGTCTGAGCTGGAGTTGGGTGTGGTTTTCCCTTTTCTGTATTGTTTGTAGGCTTGTTCAGATTACCCCTAGGTTTGAGGTGGAGCTTGTATCCTCTTTCCTATTGCTTTCTCCCTTGCCTCGTTTGTTTTGCTGCATCTCATGCATTTTACTATTTACTGTATATCTGCTGTTTCTTTTCCGTTTATCCCCTAGGATCTCTGATTTCCTCTGTGCAGGAGGGAATTATGACAGACATTAGGTTGTAATCCATGCATGACAACATTAGGGTAGTTTTGATTCCCCTTTCAAACCCTAGGTTTTTGGACTTCTCTTCTATCTCAAAACAATTCAAAACACAGTAATAAGAATAGTCGATGCCGTACGCTACGAGCCTTAAGCTATTCGAGAAAGGTTGCTGAAGGGTCACTCTTCAGTAATCTGATTACTTAGTGTGTTACCCTTAGGGTGACATATGACGTAGTCACCCTCAAATCATAGTCTCTAGTGGGTCAGATATTGCAAACATCATAAAAGATAGTTCTTGCGTAAAAGACTGAAAACGAACATCAAAGTGTCATTTTTGTCCGCTTGGACTCTTAATTAGGAAAAACCCTTTCTCAAGGAGATAAAAAACACTCAGACAATCTTGTGTCTTCCGTAGCCCAAACTACGTTTGCTCTGATCTTTCATGCTGTATGAAAGTACGTAGGCATAGGATGCGATATCCTAGCGAGCAACCTTCCCCTCCTTTCCAGTAGGTAGGCGAACTACGTTGACTCTGATTTCTCGTTCCAGACGGGAATACGTAGGCATAAAGTGCGATACTTTGCCGAGTCATTTTATTTTCTTCCCCAGACTTGTAGAATAGATAGAATAACAACCCGTACTAGAAAACAAGCGTGGATCCCGTCGAGTACGACAGACGTGATTGAAGGTGAGATAATACTTAGAAGGGGGGTTGAATAAGTATGAAACATTAAGACTAAAAAAAAATAATCACACAATTATTTTTATCCTGGTTCGTTTAAACAACTACTCCAGTCCACCCTTCCTAGAGTGATTTGCCTTTCTCAACAAGGACTTAATCCACTATTAAATCGAACTGATTACAATAGTAACACCTAAGAACAACTGTTCTTAGTCTTCTCAAGAGCTACTGATTCCAACGGAATCCTCTTAAGGAATAACCTTTACAATCAATGTAAAATAAATACAAGAGTATTAATGCTTCTATAAAGCTTTTATCACAATAGTGATTTTTCTCTTAAGTTTAAGTACAAAAGATTCTAAGAAGAATATGAAATAATGAGAGCTTAGAATAATATGATTTCTTTTCAGCAAATTGTGTAACTGAAGAATGTGGTGAAGTTCTCCTTTTATAGGAAGCTGATCCAAGGATGCTGAGCGTTGAAAAGAGAGTCCCAAAAAGGTCTGAGCCTTTTTGTCTTCACATCAAGTGACCTTTCCTAGAAGAGGATAACACAGAAAAATCCTTTTTGTCTGTGTAAGTGTGTCTAGCACAAAAGAGGAAAGAGACGTTGAATAACTCCAACGGATATATTCTTGAATATTTCTTCTTCAGTTTTCAGCAAGTTCTTCAGAGTCTGAATGGATCAGAGTCTTCTAATGATATTCAGAACTTTGCTGTATCAGAGTCTTCTACAGCATGTGTGCTTTCAGCGTGTTGATCATCAGAGTATATTTGACACAGAATTTCAGTACTTGGCAGCGTTGGTACTTTCAGAAACTTCTGTAGAATTATGCTTTGAGAAACTCTTCAATCCATATTCTTCTTTGCTTCAGATGCTTCTGACTATCTTCAGATGCTTCTGATTACCTTCAGATGCTTCTGACTCAGAATGTTCTGGAGCTTCTTGCTTCAGATCCTTCTGGAGACTACGCTCAGGATCTTCTGTAAAGAGCAATCAGATTCTTTTGTAAGATGCATCTGGCGCTTCAGAGTCAGGATAACTTCTTGTATACAACAGATTTGCTTCTAGAGAGTTAATTTCATTTGAATCTGCAGTAAAACTCTCAAACAAATTTTAGAGTATATAATTCTTAAATATAAAATTTCCTAACAGTTATCATCAAAACAAAGAGTTATTATTAAGAACCAATCTGTGTTCTAACAGTGAGGGGTGCTAATACCTTCCCCTCGCGTAATCGACTCCCGAATCCAGGATGTGGTTGAGATGACCATTCCTTTTCCCGTTCCCTCCTTTGGGATAAATAACGCACGGTGGCAACTCTTTTGTTCAGCCGGCGCCGATTTTCGCAGTAGCGACACTAGGAAAATTTGACTCCAAGGCAGATGAAGGTATCTTTCTAAGATACTCTCAGTCAAGTAAAGCTTATAGAATATATAATATGATATTACTTACAGTTGAAGAGTTTGTCCATGTCACGTTTGAAATTGATCAACCTGGCCCAGTCAAATTTGAGGAGGAAAAAGATCACCACCATGAGGGGATTGAGGAAGTTTGTCCGTCCAACACCGATGGTCTTCCTCCAGCATGGAAGTCTTCTAAAGGCCATCCCATCGACAACATTCTCGATGATATCTCAAAGGGAATGACAACTCGATCAAAGCTAAGTGATTTCTGTTATCACTTCGCTTTTGTTTCTCAAGTTGAGCCCAAAGCCAAAAAAGGCATTACTCGATGAACATTGGTTTTTATCATTGCAAGAAGAACTTAATCAGTTTAAAAGAAATGAGGTTTGGGACTTTGTCCCTCCTCCGCGATACCATCAAGTAATTGGAACCCAATGGGTGTTTAGGAATAAGTTAGACGAAAACAGATTCATAACTCACAATAAGGCGCGTTCGGTCATGCATGGGTATAACCAAGAGGAAGGAATCGACGATGAGGAAACTTATGCGCCGGTTGCCCGACTCAAGGCTATACGTCTTCTGCTTGCTTTAGCTTATGCGAAAGATTTCAAATTATTTCAAATGGATGTAAAAAGTGCGTTCCTCAATGGATATATAAATGAAGAGGTTTATGTAGCCCAACCTCCCGGGTTTGAATCCCATGAGTATCCTGATCATGTCTACATATTAAAATGAGCTTTGTATGGACTTAAACAAGCCCCTATGCTTAGTATGGCCATCTTAGAAAATTTCTTCTTGATCAAGGGTACTAAAGAGGAAAGGTTGACACAACCCTTTTCATTAAACGTCAAGGAAAACACTTAGTCTTGGTACAAATATATATTGATGATATTATTTTTGAATCAACTAACATGAATCTGGTAAGGGAGTTTTCTAGATTAATGCAGGGAGAGTTCGAGGTGAGCATGATGGGGGAGCTCAACTATTTCCTTGGATTGCAAATCAAACAACTGAAATAGGGTACATTTATGATCTAGACAAAGTATTGCCTTGAGCTTCTCAAGTGTTTTGACATGGCAAACTCCAAGTCTATTGACACTCTGATGCCTATGTGTGCAAATCTCAACCGAGACGAAAATGGTAAGTGTTGCATGACTATGAAGAGGGGTCGACAAAGACAGAAGAGTCGCCACCGTTCGTTATTTATACCAAAGAGAGGGAAAGGAAATGATAAGAGAAAACCTAATGAAAAGGGAAAACACAGGTCATCGCAACCAAATCTTGGGTTCGGGAGTCGGTTACACAAGGGGAAGGTATGAGCACCCCTCACGTCCGTTTTACTCAACGGGATCCATGCTTGTTGTCTATCTAAAAGGGTGTTACACTATCAAAGGCTGGCTCATAGGGACAAAAGAAAAGAAAAGAGACTCGATAAAGCATCGCCGCTCTATGCCTACGTATTCCCTCGTGCAATGGGAAAGTCAGAGTCAACGTAGTTCGAAAAACTACGGGTGAAAAAAAGGGGAAGGTTGCTCGCCAAGACATCGCCTTCTTGTGCCTACGTATCCTCATCTGGTATGAGAAATCAGAGCAAATGTAGTTCGGGCTGACACGACCATAGATTGGTTCAAGTGTTTTAACTGAGTAAGGTTAAACCTTCATTCTAGCAGTTAGGTGTATTGCTGCTCCACCATTGGAGACTTAGGCGTTACCTTTTTGCGGTAGAACTTTTAGCACACTCTTTCTGAAAATGATTTTCAAACAACCCCGAGGGATAAAAAGGTTTGATGTTTTGTTTTGTGTTTTTTTATGAAGAAGTGAGTTGAGTTAAGTTTGTAACTCATGTTGCACTAAGGACTATGACTTGAGAGCGAATGCGTCGCATATCGCCCAAAGGGCCTACGCTAAACACTCTAGACAGATTGAGAGGAGGCCCCCCAACTATCACTCCTCAAGTACTTAAGGCTCGTAGCGTATAACATTTATTATCCTTTATTAAGTGTCTTAAGGTGTTTAGGAGATGAAAAACGAAGACACAAACTCTAAGGGGAAACAAGTCAACCCTAATGTTGTCGTACACAATGCTCCTAAAGTTGGGATTGAAAGGGGAAATCTATCCTAATGTTATCATACAAAGGATTAAACACCTAATGTCTCTTCTACTCCCATCTTAAACAGAGGGACTAGGAATCCTAAGGGATCATGGCAAAAGACCAAGTAAACAACAGATAATCCAATCACAGATGAAATGAAGAATGAGAAGAAATTGACTTAAACAAGTCAAAGCAATGCAAACATGATATGCAAAGATACAAAGATGAGATATGAGAATCAAATGATGCAACAAAGGCAAATGATCAAGACAAGTTGACTTAAACAAGTCAAAAAGAGTGAGATGAAATGAGAGAAGTAACAACTCCTACAACCATTCAAACATCCATCACTTAAGCAAAGCTAAACAAAAAGCAAAACCAAAAGGCCATGATCAAAGAGAAGATGGGAGAAATAAGCTTGGGCAGCAAGCACATATAAAGTATCTCAACCAAACAATTCAAATTTATCATGTAAAAGAAAGGAGCAAACAAGTGCTAAAAGAGATGCATCATTCAAGGCAAACTCAAAGCATAACATGAATACCAAAGCACCTTGAATGATGATCAAAGCAAGTGGGGCAGAAGTGAAACCAAGAGAGGAAGGCTCAAATCAAGGTTAGAAGCAAGGAACAAACATGAATCAAGTCATGGAAATTGGAAGAACCAAAGTTCTATCTCAAACTCAACACTTAAAGACAAGTGGAAATGCCTAACTTCTAAGTAACTTGTGAAACAAGTTACACAAATGTGTGACCTAAAACAAAAGAACCAGCACCTTAATCATGTCATAAACAAACCTCAAGACTCATAGGGTGCATATGAGATCCATAAAAGTCATTTCCCAAAGGAACTTGGTCAAACTAGTTTGTATGAACCTCTTCTAAGATGACTTGACTTGCAAGCTTTATCAAAAATAGAAGAATTGTTCAATAAAATCTAAATAAAAAGCACAAAGTAAACAAGTCTAAGAGAAAACAGAAGCCAAAGTCTCATGGTCATACTCATCTCAAGGCATCACCAAACAATTCAATTGTTAAGGGTGCTCCACCTTATCGAGCATTAATCGAGGGGCATCAAAAAGCAATACAAAACCAAATGAAAAATAATCACAAATGTCTCAAACCAGACCTCAAAACTTCTTCAACCATCACCTAAGTAAGATAAAAAGTTTGATCCTTGGGGGTATTGAAATAAAAGTCAATGGTCATGATCAAATTAGGGTACACATAACAATACACCTCAAATCAATAATTTCAAATAAAATAACAGAATAAATGGAAAATAAAAATAAAAAATATGGAAAATTAAATAACATTTTGAAATGCTAGAAAAATATTCTTGAGAAATTTTTATGTAATTGGAACTATTTTTAAAATGTTAAAATGAAAACAGAAATAAAAAATGAAATAAAATAAAGAAAATAGCAAGGGGGTGTAACCAGCAAAGTTGAGAATGAACTAAAACAAGTGTAAAATGTAATTGGGCTCAAAACAAGGAGAGTGCAAATAGAAAATGAGGCCCAACTGATCCAGACTCAGTATTTTTATGAAACACAACGTTTCATTAAAACACGTCATGGTCAAATCTTTACGCCATCCAAGTTAAGCCAATGAGTAATGGACAAGCATGCAAGTCAAAGGGTCACACATTCCACTTCAGCTTTGACCAGAAACACAACCAGACGCCGGAGCTAGGGCTCCGGTCGTCTTCTCCGGCTAGCTCGCCGGAGCTCAGAGGAAAAACCTCTATAAACATGGTGAATTTTGGTATGGTTCAAAAGTTGAGACTACAAGGAGTATGAACCCAACCACCATTTCTTAAAAAGGTTCTTAAATAGAAAGATAACAAGCCACGATTTTCAAACTACACATTCTGAAACCTCAACAAACATCCATGAAAACTACACAAACATTGCCTACATTGCATAGGACTTCAGATGCACCCAGAATGCAACCTATTAGATGCCTAACATGAGAGATTTAAGTGAAGAAAACTTACCAAACGGAGCTGCTCCGTTGGCTCTTGAAAATGAATGCAAGCTTCTGTTTGACACTTCCAATATCTTCCTTGTACTCTAGTAAAGATAATAGGCACCAAAAGTTGAATTAAAATCCCAAGATGAACCAGATTCGAAGAAAGAAAAAAATTCAGAAATTTGAGGTGATTCTCTCTCTTTTTTACACAGCCAGCCAATTCTGATGGTTTAGGGCAAATGTTTAGCTTTTATGTGGTAGGTTTTCAGCAACCATGCAGGCCCATGTTGGGTGTATTGGTTGATTTCAAGTTTTGGCCAAAAATGCAATTTGAAGCACACACTGGTTATGGGGTATGGTACATTCCATTGGTCAGCACAAATAGGGTATTTGGGGTGTGCCAAAATGAAATGGAGGAGTTTAAGTCATTGAGAATGGATGTGTGCCAAGTTTAGTGCTTGATTTTCTAAGGTATAAAAATAGGAAAAAGTGGAAATTAATGTGATTCTTGTTTGTACAAATGAGGTAATTAGCATCATGATCATGTATTGGTGTACAAAAGTTCAAATATGAAGCAAGATATGACTTGTAATGGAAGAAACACTTACCATGTCCAAAAATCAATTTTCCACTTCAAAAATGGCTCAAAGGATCATAAAATCCATCAAACATCATGGATTTTGAGTTCATTGTGAAGTTAAGGCCATTGAAAGCAAGCTTCATGTTGGACAAAATTGGATTTGAGGCCCTAAAGTTCATGAAAATGACCATTGAAAAGAATGACCCATAATGAACTTTCCAAAAATACCCTTTCCTTGTGAAGTCCATAACTAGAGATGTACAAATGAGAATTAGGACTTCTAGGACTTAAAATAAAGCTAAGAACATGCTCTACAAGTCTCATGTTTTCATGAAAAAGAGATTGAGCTTGCATCATAAGGTAAATTGTCCTTGAAGTTAGGCACCAAAGAAGGGGATTTTACACTGAAATCATTTGAAACCCTAAATTAGTAACTTCTTGCACTCTTGAATCCTCTTGATTTGATCTTATCATGTCATCCTAGATGCTTTGAGATGACTCCCCATGACTCCAGTAACTTAGAATCAAGTCTTGAACCTTCTTAAGTCCACATTTGACTTTGGGTTAACCAGATGAAACCCTAGTTCCATATCTTTTGACTGTGCCCTTTGCAAATGAATTGAATGACTGCACAAACCCCACAAAGACCCCTCAAGGTACACAATGAGCTCGTAGACCATGTCTTCTCCCAAATAAAGACCTCATGAATCCCTGATGATCCCCAAGATAGAAGATAACATCCACACACCAATCTCCCCTTTCAAAGAGCTTTGAACCTTTCATGATGATGATAACCACTTGATGGCTTGCACAAATAACTTTGCTTGAGTTTGAAACCAAAGATACTTCCCTATTGAATGGCATAACACATCTCTTGATCCCCTGTTAAGAATAATGCTATGCAAATGCAAATGCCAAAAATGAAATGAAACATAAGCCAGTCAAAGGAAAAGGTTGGTCAAATTTTGGGGTACAACAACTGCCCCTATTCAAACGACTTAGACCTGAAAGGATGAAAAGAGAACGACTTTTAAACTTTCAAGGTAAAAGGTGGTTGAATACAAAAGAACCCAGAAATTTGCCAACCGCAAAACAGAACTGTAGAAAGGTCCACTGGAGTGAAAAATAGAATCACTGAAGAAAATGTAACCAATAACTGCAGGGACAATGAGCTGACTCATTACTAATTAGAAAGAATTGACACACAGTCGAGAAAAACATCTGCCAACATGCAGGTAACGACACTAAGTCGATAAGAACATCTAACCTCACAGTCAGGCAACTGTTAAACAAACCAGGCATCGAACCCGAAAGGCGGCTCAACACGAAGTTGAGAACATCTGCTAATCCAAGCAGACATCTGTTAAACAAACCAGGCACCGAACCCGAAGGCCGGCTCAACAAGAAGTTGAGAAGAACATCTGACCTCACCGTCAGGCATCTGTTAAACAAACAGGAATCGAACCCGAAGGCCAGCTCAACACGAAGTTGAGAAGAACACCTGACCTCGCCGTCAGGCATCTGTTAAACAAACAGGCATCAAACCCGAAGGTCGGCTCAACACGAAGTTGAGAAGAACATCTGACCTTGCCGTCAGGCATCTATTAAACAAGCAGGCATCGAACCCGAAGGCCGGCTCAACACGAAGTTGAGAAGAACATCTGACCTCGCCGTTCGGCATCTGTTAAACAAACATGCATCGAACCCGGAGGCCGGCTCAACACAAAGTTGAGAAGAACATCTGACTTCGCCGTCAGGCATCTGTTAAACAAACAGGCATCAAACCCGAAGGCCGGCTCAACACGAAGTTGAGAAGAACATGTGACCTTGCCGTTAGGCATCTGTTAAACAAACAGGCATCGAACCCGAAGGCCGGATCAACACGAAGTTGAGAAGAACATCTGACCTCGCCGTCAGGCATCTATTAAACAAACATGCATCGAACCCGAAGGCCGACTCAACACGAAGTTGAGAAGAACATCTGACCTTGCTGTCAGGCATCTTTTAAATAAACAAGCATCGAACCCGAAGGCCGGCTCAACACGAAGTTGAGAAGAACATATGACCTCGCTGTCAGGCATCGAACCCGAAGGCTGGCTCAACACGAGGTTGAGAATAGAATCCGTCGATTCACAATCTGAAAGAAGAAATCCGCTGGGGAAATGATGCACTCAACCATGTAGACTCTGTTGGGGAGCATGATAAGATAAACACATCGGTCAAAGATCTTGCTGGGGTCTGGATACCACGCAGGCTCAAGAAAAACACCAATATTTGCCAGGGTCTGGATACCGCACGGGCTCAAGAAATATTGTTGGTAAGATGAACGCATCATTGACTGCTAGAGATACAACCGGAAACAAGAGGTAACAACCTGACTTATGTTTCAAATGTATATGTTTGAATATGGCGTAATGCTCCATACGAAATGAAAATGCTACGCGTTTAGAAGGATGCTATGCACAATGTGAAATGCAAAAGAACCGCTCCAGCAAAATAAATGCTGAAGAGAAGGAGCCAACTCCGTTGGGGATGACCGGGTGCCAAGTACGGTTGGACTTTTGCTGGGAGAAATAAGCCCTGGATGGCTTTTTGGAAGGGAATTCTCCTGGGTATAACTGCTCTACTGAGAACAAAATCCACTCCACTGGGGATCAAATCAACTCTGCTGAGGAAAATGGCCCCGGATGGCCTACCATAATACAATTCTTCTAGGGAACAAAAGACTTGGCTGGGGAAATCAAATCCATCGTACTGGGGAAACAACCCTGGATGGCCTTTCAGAATGCGACTCTACCGGGGAGTAAGGCAAACTGCGGGGAATTACTCCACTCTACCGGGGATTCCACTCTGCCAGAGATTTGAACCCATTCTGCTAGGGATACTGAATAAGATTTATTGGGAAGATATCCCAAACTCTTTCTGCCGAGGATGGGGAATAACAATCTTTGGGTCAATCCCACTCTACGGGGAAGAAAACTACTCCGGCGACTTTGCTGGGAATCTGCAGGGGATGAAAGTTAAGATTAACTAGGGAAATATCCCGATGGAAGCCCACTCTGACGAATACCAATGACCAACTGGATTCTGCTACGGACACCAACTCCGCTGGGGATCACCCAATGAGGGAATCAACATCTACCTCTGCTTGGGGAAATGAGCAATAAACTCGACAATATCAACCTATACTTAGGGAATTGAGCAATAAACTCAACAATATCAACCTCTGCTTAGGGAATTGAGTCTCTGACTTGAACTCTAAAGGGAAAGGAGTCAACACATTTAGACTTTGCGGGGGCAACAACACTGCACTCGTCCCACTGCTGGGGGAATAATCTCAAATTTACCTGCTAAGGGATAAGATATATGCATTTGGATTGCCGAAGATAGGTGTACAAGCTCCACCTGTTGAGGATGACCTACTCTGTTGGAGATATCAATCTCGACCTGCTGAGGATAAACCTTAGTTACATGCAATCCCAACCTGTTGGGGATATACTAGTCTCAAACCGTACATCTTCCTCTTATGGGGACAATGACAAGGTGACCTTACTAGGGATGCACCTTTGGAACAGTCTCGGGACTGAGAGTCCTACAACAAATACAAACAAAGTATTCTGTATATAACAAGAGCTATCTTGATTATTGTCCATGACATCGTTCAAGAAAATCAAAGTTTTAATGATTATTGGCAAAGCCCACAAGTTTATGTATGCAAAGTTTTATCAAAAACATCGGGCGTCTTTTGCAAAAAAAAAACAGTAAAAGCTAAAACAAGCACAAAAGCTTTCTGAATAACATGTACTTCATTGATAAATGGCCTGTAAATAGGAAAATTTACAACAGATGCAACTCCTGAAAAGAGAAAGTTGCACAAATAGTGAAGAAATGCAAGAAACTGTACAAAATGTCGGCAATATGGTACAGACAACCACCATGTGTCGATTCATCTATGACCCACATGACTTCGATGCTTCTCCTGATGACTCATCTTCCGAAGAGACTGACTTGATTGATTGACCCTCGGGTTCTCCAAGAATCTATTGTGCTCGTATCACACGCATACTACAATCATTTGCTTTTCAGATCCCTAGCTTTTGCCTGAATCGTCCTTGCAGGTTTTCGATTCACCAGGATACCCATTTTTGCCAATGTCGCCTTTTCAGGTTTTCAACTTTGCGAGTTTACATTCTTTTTCTTTTTATCCCTAATTTTTGCCCGAACTCATTCTTTTTATGGTTCGCAGGGATGCCCCATTTTTTCCTGGATTTTCTTTTTTAGTCCAGCGGGTCTCTTTTAAGCAAAGTATTTTTTAACTGCGTCTGCGTTCACAGCGGACGTGAGATATTCACCATCCATAGTTGAGAGTAGCAAGGCTCCTCCGGAGAAAACTTTCCTTACCACGTATTAACCTTCGTAATTGGGAGTTCATTTGCCCCTATGATCTGTCTGTGAAGGGAGAATCTGCTTCAACACTAAGCACCTGCCTAAAAGCTCCGTGGGTGCACCTTTTGATCAAAAGCTTTCTTTAACCTGCTCTGATACAGACGACCATATGCAATGGATGCCAATCTCTTCTCGTCCATCAAGCTGAGTTGATTCAATCTGTTCCTCACCCATTCTGCCTCATCTAGTTTGACGTCAACCAGAACTCTCAAGGAAGGAATCTCGACTTCCAATGGTAGGACAACTTCCATACCATACACTGGCGAGAAAGGATTTTCCCCAGTTGAAGTACGTATCGAAGTACGATATCTGTGTAATGCAAAGGGAAACATCTCATGCCAATCTTTATAGGCCACAACCATCTTCTACACAATCTTCTTGATGTTCTTGTTGGCCGCCTCAACAGCGCCATTCATCTTCGGGCGATAAGGAGAAGAATTGTGATGTTCAATCTTGAAAATCTGGCACAGTTCCTTCATCATCTTGTTATTCAAATTCGAACCATTATCAATAATGATTCGTTCGAGCACTCCGTAACGACAGATGATGTCCTTCTTGATGAATCGAGCCACAACCTGTCGGGTGACATTGGCGTAAGAGGCTGCTTCAACCCACTTAGTGAAATAGTCAATTGCCACTAAGATGAAGCGGTGTCTGTTGGATGCGGTCGGCTCTATCTTACCGATCATATCAATGCCCCACATAGAAAAAGGCGAAGGAGACGCCATGATATTCAAAGGACTCGGCAACACATGAATTTTATCAGCATAAATCTGGAATTTATGGCACTTCTTGGCGTGTTTGAAGCAATCAAACTCCATAGTCAACCAATAGTAGCCTTCCTTCAACAGTTTCTGAGACACTGCATGTCCGCCTGCATGCGTACCAAAAGCACTTTCGTGGACTTCTTCCATAAGCAAACTTGCTTCTTTCTCGTCCACGCATCTTAACAGAACCAGATCAAAATTTCTTCGGTAGAGTACATCATCCTTGTTCAGATAGAAGTTTCCAGACAATCTTCTCAAGGTCTTCTTATCCCGGCTCGATGCCCCAGGAGGATATTCTTGATTCTTGAGAAAGTTCTGGATGTCATAATACCATGGCTCCCCATCGGATGTTTCCTCTATTGAAAATACAAATGTCGGCCTATCGAGGCGCGAGATGATGATTCTCGGAGCATCGTTCCAATAATTTACCTTATACATCGAGGATAATGTAGCCAAGGCATCTGCCATCTGGTTCTCCGCTCTTGGCACATGATGAAACTCTACCCTGTCGAAGAAAGGTAACAACCTCCATGCATAGTTCATGTAGGGAATCAAGTTAGGCTGACGAGTCTCCCATTCTCCTTTGGTCTGATTGACTACCAAAGCTGAATCACCATGAATATCAAGGTTCTTAATTCTCAGATCAACTGCTTCTTCAATACCCATGATACATGCTTCATACTCAGCTTCGTTATTGGTGCAGGGAAATGTTAACCTGGCGGTAAATGGTATGTATGAACCATGGGGAGTCGTAATGATTTCCCTAACTCCGCTGCCATACGAGTTAACAACATCGTCAAAGATCATCTTCCACTGGGAGCCTAGATCAAGACCTTCATTTGGTAACGGCTCATCGCAATCTTTCATTTTCAAGAACATGATATCCTCATCAGGAAATTCAAACTTCATCGGCTGATAATCATTGATTGGTTGCTCTGCGAGATATTCTGACAGAACACTCCCCTTGATAGCCTTTTGGGAGACGCATTGAATGTCGTATTCTGTCAAAACCATCTGCCATCTAGCGATCCTTCCCGAAAGCGCTTGCTTTTCGAACACATACTTAATTGGATCCATCTTCGAAATCATCATGGTTATGTGATTTAGCATATACTGCGTTAGGCGTTTGGCGGCCCAAGCAAGTGCACAACACGTCTTTTCTAACATTGAGTATCTGGATTCACAATCTGTGAACTTTTTACTCAAGTAATAGATGGCATATTCTTTTCTTCCTGTCTCGTCGTGTTGACCAAGAACACAACCCATGGAGTTCTCAAGAACCGTCAAGTACATTATCAATGGTCTTCCTGCCACTGGAGGCATCAGTATCAGAGGCTCCTTCAAATATTCTTTAATTTTTAAAATGTCATTTGGCAATTTTCATTCCAGACCACCGCTTGATCTTTCTTTAACAGCTTGAAAATTTGTTCACACGTGGCTGTGAGGGGAAATATGAACCTTGCAATGTAGTTCAATTTACCCAAGAAACCACAAACCTCTTTCTCTGTTTTCGGTGCTGGCATCTCTTGTATAGTTTTTATTTTTGCAGGATCAACCTCGATTCCTCTTTCACTAACTATGAACCCCAATAGCTTTCCTGACCGTACACCAAAAGTGCACTTATTCGGATTCAACCTTAGTCTGAATTTCCTTAAACTCTCAAACAACTTCAACAGATTTACTAGATGCTCTTCCTCCGTTTGTGACTTTGCGATCATGTCATCAACATAGACCTCAATCTCATGATGAATCATATCATGAAACAATGTGACCATCGCTCGCTGATAGGTTGCCCCTGCATTCTTCAATCCAAAGGGCATTACCTTATAGAAAAAAGACCCCCACAGTGTGATAAAGGTCGTTTTCTCCATGTCCTCTGGGGCCATCTTAATCTGGTTATACCCAGAGAAACCGTCCATGAAGGAAAACACTTAATATTGGTCTGTGTTATCAACTAGCACATCAATATGGGGGAGTGGGAAATCTTCTTTCGGGCTCGCTCTGTTTAGATCACGGTAATTTACACACATCTTGACCTTTCCATCCTTCTTAGGTACAGGTACAATGTTAGCGACCCACAGAGGCTATTTCGTCATGGCAAGAAATCTGGCGTCCAACTGCTTCTGGACCTCTTCTTTGATCTTAACTGCCATATCTGGTCTGGTTCTTCTTAGCTTCTATTTCACAGGTGGGCACTCTTCTCGAAGAGGCAAGCGATGAACCACAATATCCGTATCGAGTCTGGGCATATCTTCATATGACCAAGCAAAGACGTCCTTATACTCTCAGAGCATTTCTACCAGTCTTTGTTTGACATCATCCTCTAAAGCAACCCATATTATGACCTCTTTTCTATCTTCCTCTGTACCCATGTTGACGACTTCAATCTCCTCCTGATGAGGCAGAATAACCGTCTCCTCTTGTCTCAGCAGCCTGGCGAGCTCTTCAGGCGGGTCTTCGTCTTCTTCAATCTCTTCTTCAGCTTGAAAGATTGGATTATCAAAGTCATACCGAGTCATAGAAGATTATGAATCGGTGGCATCTGCTATGTGAAACCTGCAATGATGATGATTTGATGCTTAAAATGATATGCAAATAACACAAACCACATTGCCATTTTATTGTTAAAAAATAAAAACAAGAAAAACAAGGATCACAATATTTGAATGCAAAAATGCCCTTTGATTAATGATAAAACAATTATTCAAAACATAAACAAGGATAAGGCCCTACAGACAAAGACCACTATGCTCCGGGTAGAGCATAGGGCTACACGTAATCAGAAAATAAGATAATTACTCTTCACGGGTCACTTGGACAACTTCTTCAATAATCCAGTTGCTCAGGCTTCGGCTGGGAACACATGGCTGGATCCATGCATCCATATTACAATCACTATCACCCTCATCGTCGGACACAACGTTGATTCGATCAAATATCACCCCACCACTTGTAAACTGGAGTGGTCCTCTGTAGCGTGGAGCACTCTGTGAAGAAGAAGACGACGGGTTGTACCTCAATCCAAACTTATCTTGTTTATTGGGGATACTCAACACCCGCCCCAACCCTGAGATGATCCAGACTTTACCACAACTTCGCTTCTTTGAATGAAGACATGGCAACCGCAGGAGCTCTGTCCGCAACTGGCGCCTTCTCTCTGACTTGGACTGTCTCAAATGCTTGGTATATAGTCTCATGTATCTCCCTATCGACTTCCACATACTTGAACAAGGATAAATGGATGATCATGATAGCCTCCTCACCACAGACGGTGACAATGTTACCTCCCACCTGTTGCACCCCAAAATTTGCCCAACCTTTTCCTTCTTGTTTTTGCATTAGCATAACATCATCATAGCATTGCATTAGCATTTATGCAGGGGATCACGTGTGATATACATCAAGAGAAGCCTATCTAGAGGTTTTATTCGAGCTTGAGGAGTCACTAAAGTCACTAGGAAGTGGTTCATGCCCTTGAGAAGTTCAGATGCTTGTGTGGGGTTCATCCCCTGACTTAGAGGCCGACTGAAGATTATCAATGAGTTGGGAAACTATGATTACAGGTCATAAAATTACAGGTCAAGTTCAATACTTTGCATAACTCAAATGGACTTTTTTCCAACATGAAAGTTGCTCCGAATGGCGTCATTTGGTTAACTAAACCTCAAGGTTTTAATGGGCTAGCTCATGGTTGAAGATTGATGAAAGTGATTTTGGTCAAAACATGTGAAAAGGCCTAGTTTGGTATTTTGTCAAAATTTAATCAAACAAGTCCATATTTGTACTTATTTTGAGTGGAAACTTCATTTTAAGAATATTGGCATTAATACATTTTTCATTTGAAGCTTTTATCATGGTCCATTTCAAGCTTTCTTCATTCTTAAGCAACACTTTGAATCTAAGCCCTTAAGATTGAAACAAGGGCTAATTTTGGACCATTGATCATTCTTACAATGCAACATATATAAACATTTCAAGCCAAGGCAAAAAGGGATTCATCATTTTTTCTCACATTCTTCACCACTTTACACATTTTCCATAATTGAAATTCTCAAAAAATAAAATTCATTTTTCTCTCAAGTTTTGTCCATTCTTTGATCACAAACCATTTCTACATCCTTCCTATAGTGGATTCAACACTTTTTGAGTCATAATTGGTGCAAATAATAGCTTGTAGTAATTGAAAAAAGTGGTGATCAACTCAAATTTGATTTTTCATTTTCACATCAATTCAAGCCGTTCCAGTGATAAAAACATCTTCCTTAAGCATTACAGAACGTGTCCACATATTTTTCTTGGAGCAGTAGTGGATATTGGAAGCTCTAAAGATCAAGTTTCGGAGGTAACAAGAAATCAAGATTACTCCATGATTATGTAGTTTTCTTGCACCATTTTTATATCATTGCATTGCTCTCATGTTCCACTTGAATTCTGGTAACAAAAGAGGCATTTTCGTGACAATTTTATGTTCTTGAGGTTTTGAGATTCATCCACGGGTTCCATGATAGAAGGGGTTTCAACGAAAAACATTGGTATATTTGAATTCCTGGGGAAATTTCACGCAATTTCGGTTCACAAATTATTCGATTTGGTTAAGAATCAAGAGAGCTACATGGTGTTGAAGCTCACCGGAATTTGGTCTGGCCTCCCCCCTCCATTGCTGCGTTTTTTTTTCATTCATGTCCAATGAAGAAGAAAGCCCAGTCACCGTCGGATTCGTTATAAGACATGGACTCGGTCTCACGATCCTACGGCCAGAATCGCACCATGCAAGCGGCCACGTCAACTTCATTAATCCCAGTGGCATGCCAACTCAGCCCATGTGTGTTTCCATACCCTTGTTCGATCCTTGGCAGCTGCACATTTTATTTATTCTCACTTATTTCACTTGTTTTCCTATTATTTTCTTGTTCTTATCTTTTTCCTTTTTTCTTTTCTTTTTTACATGCTTATTCAAATAATCATTAAAAATAGCAAAAGTAATCTTTTTTATCCCCATTTTTTTGTGATGAATCTTTAAGATGTCTAGAATTTAATAAAATTGGAATCACGATTTTATCACATTCTGACATTTTATTAGAATTTTTTACATTTAAGTAGTCATAAACAATATCCACTTGTGTCATGATTTTGTGAATTTTCTTTGACCCATCAATATGTCATTTCAAGGCCTAACCTTTTTCAGGGATCTCATACACATGTTGAGGTATTGTGATATATTATTGTGGGAATCTTATTATACCATTTTAGTTGGTTTTGGATGCTTTCTTTAACGTGATACATTTTAACCTTTCCTTTGGTATACATGAGATATCTTGCAATGTTTTCATCTTGTTTGACCATTTCCTTGTGGATATTTTTGTTGTATCTCTCACCCCTGGTTTGCGACTTGATATAGGGCATTGAAGTTTTTTATTCGAATTTTTTAGCACCTTTTGCTATTTTTCTTATATTTCTTGTATTCGGACTTGTAATTTGGACTTTCAAGCGGACATTGGTTTTATTTCGGCTCGAACGGCCTCAAATTGTCCGTGTGATGAGCGCTATGGTTCCTATTTCTTATTGTAGACATTGTATAGGACTTGTAGATCATTTTATGGCTGTTTTTATCATACATAACTTGCCCATTAGGTACCATACTTTCATGATAGTGCATTATGATTCCAAATCGTGGTTCATGTACGTCATTCATAGGTTTCTGTTGCCTTGTTATATTCACTTGTGGCCAAGATTGTATGTTTAAAATAGGCCATTTTCCATTCATTATGGGCTTGAGGTTGAGATGACTTACCTCCCTCACTTGCATTCCATGTTTACTGTTATGAATCTGCATTTCCTGTATGCTGTTATTTCATCTGTTTTCTGTTGCTTCCTTTGCCTTTCCCTTAGGATCTCCATTATTTCTTGTTGAAGATAGAATGTGATAGACATTAGGCTTTGCAACCATGTATGACAACATTAGGGTAGTCTTCCCTTTTGCAAACTTTAACCATAGGACGAACATTGCATGATAACATTTAGGGATGTGTAGTTTCCCTTAGAGGTCTGTTTCTCTTTATCATCTTCAAACATTCTTAAAATACTTAATAAAGGTTAACACGTGTCGTGCGTTACAAGCCTTAAGCTACTTGAGAAAGAATTATGGGAGGGTTTCCCTCACATAATTTGAATGTTTAGTATGGCCCCCTTTGGGTGACATGTGGCGCATTCACTCTTAATCCAAGTCTTTAGTGCAACACGAGTTACAAACAAAACTCAAGACACTTCTTCATAAAAGACATAAAAAAAAACATTCAACTCCTTTTTGTCCTCTTGGAATTTAATCCCTAAAAACCATTTTCATAATGAGAGTTTCGTTAACTCTCGGTTCTCTCGCAAAACGGTAACGCCTAAGTCTCCAAAGGTCGAGCTACATACACCATAATGCTAGAACCGATTGTTAACCCTACTCGGGTTAAAACACTTGAACCAAACCCGTGGTCTTGTTAGCCCGAACTAAGTTTGCTCTGATCTTTCATGCCGTGTGAAAGTATGTAGGCACGAGATGCGATATCTCGGCGAGCAACCTTCCCCCCTTTTACCCGTAGTTAGGCGAACTACGTTGACTCTGATTTCTCGTTCCAGACGGGAATATGTAGGCATAGAACTGTCGTGTTCTGCCGAGTCACTTTTATTTTCTTTTGTCCTTAAGCCTTTAGCGTAGATAGTATTAATCAACCCTTTGAGATAAACAACAAGCGTGGATCCCTTCGAGTACGACGGACGTGAGGGGTGCTAATACCTTCCCCTTGCGTAACCGACTCCCGAACCCAGACAATGGTTGTGATGACCATTCCTTCCCCTTTTTCGTTAGGTTTTCTATGAGCGTTTCCTTTCCCTCCTTTGGGATAAATAACGCACGGTGGCGACTCTTCTGTCATTGCCGGCCTCGATTTTTGCAGTAGCGACAGCTGGCGACTCTGCTGGGGACCAACGTCCCCTATGCGAGTCAGTCCTAGCGCTTGTTTGTTTATCTTGTGGTTTTTGTACATACCTGTTGTACCTTAGCTTTACTTTCCCGCATTTTATTTTCCCACAGTTTATTTTCAGCATTATATTATATCCTTATTGTGCTGTTGTGGGAGGGGCATTCTGATGAATGATGAGCCAAAACCCAGGCTTGAGAGCATACACCTAGCATTAGAGTGGAGATTAGTGACGGACCTGTATGCTTAGCATGCACCAGTCCCCATGAAATCCACACTCAGATAAGTTTCTCTTTGATGACTTCTCTTCTGGCCCTTAGGGCTCGACGTGAGGTTGGATCTGAGGGTTGTCGACTCTGGGAACCGATCATTTGGGATTCAGCTAAGTGAGGCCGTTTCAAGAGATGATGATGCCACAGCTTCTGGGTATCGTATCATCGCTCTTGAAAGTATGTGACGTTGATGACCGCATAGGATGCCATACCTCGTCGACGAATTAAGTCCATACCTGTGAGGGGAATTAGGTTATGCAGGGAACCATAACTCCATATCACCCAGTTTTCTCTACAGTGTGAACTTTTGGTTTGATATCAGAGGTCTTCAGTATCAGTGATCTATGTTGTGCAGTGATCTATGTTATGCAAAGGCAGAGCTCTGATTATTCTCCGACAACAGTACAACTACCTTGATCCCCTGTAGCATCTTTGCATTTTTGCATTTTTCATCTGCATTGATTACATGACATGCATTAACATTGCAGGTGCATATTTCCTTTGATTCTAGCTATCTTGCTCTCCATTTTTGACACGGAAACCCTCAAGAAGACAGTTGCCTAAAAGTTCTCTTCTCCTGACATCCGTCCCCTTTTGAGTTTGATCGTTTTAGCTGATCCAAAAGTAAAAGAAGATTGCTTAGTGTGGTGACCCTCAGTTGAGATGTTTCGCCTTTCCTGATTATATCTTGGCAATTACCCCGGAGGAGTACGCTGCGCTGCCAGGAATTCCGATATTGGATCAGATGCCATATGTTCATGCTGAGCCTAATCTGGCTAAGCTTGCTGAAGTTGGTTATCTAGATATTTCTGAATTCTCGGGAAGATTGGTTAAGCTGAACGGAGCATACGTGTTTCATTTATCGTTCTTGGTTGACAAGGTTGTTGCTTATGTTGTATTAACCATCACCAGTTTTGGCTGAGGTCTTTCCATTACTCGTGCTCAGATACTTGTGCTTGTAACTACCTATGTGGTCTTCCATCTGTATATGAGGAGTTTTTTTACTATTGCTGTCTGAGGGGTTTCCATTGTCATGCGTTTCACCCGGAACTAGAATCAAGGGAAATATTCCATATGCATATATACATTATCAGCATTTTGCATATTTTTCTTGGTGTTCACAGGTACCTTCTTAAGCCTCGTTCTGATGTTCTGTTGTCTTTTCAGAGCTGTTTCAGGATTGCTGACCAGAGAATTCATCGGTATTCTACTAGAAACAATCTCAAGAAAGTAATGGATCACGTTCAGACTGAGATGCAAGAGATGAGGGAGCGCATGACTCAGCTCATGGAAGTCATGCAAGGTATGGCTCAAGGACAAGAGCAACTGATAATAGTGGTCCAGCCCCTGGTAGCTAGGGTTGATCTTAATGGAGTTCTTCACGGAGGTACTGTTGCTAATACTCCCCGCAACGATACAGAGATTCCTAATGCCACTGTTGTGCCTACCGGATGCACCCCAACTGCTGCAGGGGCCGGGAATGGTAGTGATGTTGGCGTTCGCCACGCTGGTCTGGGTAATGCTGCTGGTAATGCAGGTTTGGCTAATGTTGGTAATGCAGGTCTTGGTAATACTGTTAACTTGGGTTGTGGTAATGGTACTCATAATGCTGGGTTTGGACCAGGTGCTGCTAACCATGGTCTTGGTAACGCTGGGTATGGTTACACCGTCAATCGAAACGTCTATGGTTCGGAGGGTGCCTATGCTGGGTATGGCAATGGGGACCAACGATGGAATGAAGATCGTCAGGACGACGTGTTCTCTATGAGGGATGTAGGCACTGAGTTGCCTGCTGAAGCTGATCGTAGATTCAGAATGCTGGAGGAACAGATGAGGAATATAACAAATCAGAACTCCATGGGGCTCGACATGGCCAATTTAGGGTTGATCCCTGATTTACAAGTGTCGTACAAGTTCAAAGTTCCTACCTTCGATAAATACAAAGGTGTTACTTGCCCGAGGGTGCACATAAGTTCATACTACAGAAAAATGTCGGCCTATTCAAATGACGAGAAGATGCTCATGCATTTCTTCCAGGATAGTCTGTCAGGGCCGTCACTCGAGTGGTATATGGGTTTGGAACCCTCTCAAGTTCGCATTTGGAAGGGTTTGGCTGAAGCATTCGTGAAGCATTACCAGTACAATAGTGACCTTACTCCCAATAGGGTCCAACTTCAGAATGTCATCCAGAGTAGCGGGGAATCTATCAAAGAGTACGCCCAGAGGTGGCGTGAGCTTGCAGCCAGAGTGCAACCCCCAATGGTAGAGAAAGAGTTGATTGACTTATTTGTATCGACGTTATCTGGGATGTACTATGAAAAGCTCGTCAAATGTATGTCCGGGAGTTTCTCTGACCTTGTCATCACTGGTGAGCATATAGAAAACGACATCAAGATTGGGAAAATTCAGGCCGTAGAAGTACCTTCGTCAAGTGGAGGAAAGAAAGTGTTCGGAAATAAAAAGCATGAAGGCGACGCTAATTCTGTGTCAAGCTCTCGGGGTAGAGGCAGAGGCAGATATCAAGATCAGTGTCATCATCATCAGGCTGCAAGTGTTATCATTCCGATACCACAACAAACACAACAGCAGCAGAATCAACAGGGCTACAGGAAGTACCAGAATTCGAGGGGAGCAAATAGAGTATTCGATACGCCGCCAATGTCATACTCCCAGATGCTTCAGACGTTACTACAACTGCAGTTAATCCAGAAGAGAACCTTGGCCCCTCTGACAGGCCAACCACCACCTAGCTATGATGCAAATGCCCGCTGCGAATTCCACTCGGGGGCACCCGGGCACAACATTGACGATTGTAAGGCTTTTAAGCACAAGCGGCAAGATTTAATTGACAGTAAAACCATAAACTTCTCGCATGAAGCGCCCAACGTGGTACAGGATCCTCTGCCAAACCACGGACAAGCCGGAAGCGGCTGAGTCGCCCACAAGTCAAGACACAAGAAACCCAGTTCTCAGAAGCTGGCAATCTGCATTTTGCATATCATTGCTTTACATTTGTAGTTTCTTTCCTGTTTAATTGCACTTTTCGCTTGTAAAGCTTGTTGTTTTTAATTGATATTGACAAATGAAATGAATATGCGTGTTTTGAATTAATCCATTCGTGTTCACTTTATTGCTATCTTTTATTTTCAAACGCTTGTTTAAGTGGAATCCGGGGAGGATGACGAAATCGAAAGACATGTAATCTTCCGATTGTATGCTCTTGGATAGAAAAGCCTGTTGACGATATACATGCATTGTTTCAAATCCATAAACACCGGAGATATAAGGAAGATAATCCCTTGTCAACCCCATTGAGCCTTGTAGTAGGAGTTTCTTTCTGAAAATGAAAAACCCTCAATCTTAACCTGGGGCAGGGTAGGCGTCAGTTAATTTGACCAAGCGTCCAAATTGCGAAAGGAGTGTCCGTTCGAGGAACAATCACACCTGTATAGGTCGTGCCTAAAAGACCATAATGGTTAAACCTTGCTGATAAGTAGTGAAACAGTCACAATTTCTTTTAACAAGCCAAACAAGCCGGTGTCACATGATTTGTTCAAAAAAAAAAGAGAAAAGAAAAAGCCCGCTAAGTCGAATCTTGTGAATAAGCGACTTAGGCAAAAATTAGGGTATCCTGCTGGACTTCAAAATCAGAAACTCAAAAGAGTTAGTCCAGGCAAAAATCAGGGAGCAAAAAAGCGAAAAAACAAAGAGGATTACAAGAAAAAAAAATCCTCAAACAAGAACGAAATCGTGTGACTCCAGGCACTATAAAGACAGAAAGTGAATGACTGTCACTCCAAAAAGCAGGTGGTTTCCTGAACCATCACTCCTATCGTTCCACCGTTAAGAGGTGAGCGTTTGTGTGGAATTAGCTGGACGTAGGATTGGAGAACATCAAGGAGAATGGGTGGGTTAAAATGAAGTTTGAGCCTTATATCCTTCCTTGTTAACCGTGAACCCGACCACGTTACAACCATCAAAAGTCCTAATTGAAACAGGTTCAGTTCGAGAGCATACTTCGGTAAAGATCGCATCGAAACTGACTCCAAAAAGGATTCCTCTTACAGCGTTGCATTAATTTTGACACTTTGATAATTGATTCGTTCATTATATGTCATAAAATTTTCCAGTGAACAGGATTGGGTTTTGAAAAAACCATCATATGCATTGCATTTAATATATCTTTTATGCAGAACAACTTGTTTTACTTGCGAGTAAGCGCTCGACCACAGGAAAGTTTCCACAGTGAAAAGTTTGATCAGGATAGAATGTAGAACGCCTGAATACTCCGTTGAGTTGTGGTCAACTAATATCAAATAACCCCCAGTAAGGTCAGCCATCCAAGAATCAGTTAATTTGGGGCAATCAGGTCAGGATTTGGTAAATCTCTCGCAATCGGGGGTACTGCTCCACGAATCATTCAATCAGAGGCAAAGCCATCGCAAGGCTGGGGCATGCCACCCTATAGGGAAAATAATTGTTCCTCTCCATACCGCTAGAGCTTATCCGAACTGTTCAACCAAGGATCCTCTCACTGTCCAGATTCTGGGGCAAGCCATCTCGGGGTCGTCTCATGGCAAGCTATTTTCTTCTCAGTGTAGACCTTCCCAAAAATCAGACTGGGGCAGGGGCATTACGTTGGGGGCGATTTCTCAGAGAGATTCAGATGAAGCTCATTTTTCCAACAATCAAAGATCTTTCCCTAGCAGATGGAAGTTGCATCTTTACCCCCAGCAGTGGGTCAGACATACCTCTAATCCCCACAGAGTACGAGTATGGGTTTGTTCCCCAACAAGTCGAGATCAGATTTCTCTCCACCAGACATGTGTGGAATATCCTCCAGCAGGTCGTTCGTGACCCCAACAGTGTAAGATGGGTTCCCGTGAGGTCATGCAAGACATTTACCTCATCCCCAGCAGAGATTTGTTCATTTCCAGTAAAGTTTGTAACTCCAGGTTTGTTAGTATACCCCTCAGCAGAATTGGGATCGTATCTTCCAAAGTTGTTCAGAGTTCTTCTCCCCAGCACAGAGCTGTAGCACTCAGACACCAGTTTACGTCGAGCACTCAGGCTCCGGTCAGTACGTTGAGTATTCAGACTCCGGTATAGTGAAAAGGTTCTTTCTACTCGGATGGTATCCAGACCATGGTAGGTTGTGATCGACCCGTAGAAACTAGTGGTATGTTTTCTTTGTAGCCCGAGAGGTATCCAGGCCCTGGCTCTCGTTGTTCCCCGGAGGCATCGTCGAACTTTAGTTGTTTGTGTTAAGTTCACATGGTATTAAGACCCCGACGAGTATATTTGTGATATATTCCTTCATTCGTTGAGTGTTCAGACTCTGGCGTTTTTCCGATTCGTGATATGTTTACTTGAGTCGTTGAGTATCCAGACTCCGGTAAAATCAAGTGAAGGTCCAGACCCTTATTAGTGTTCGTGGCTATTTCGTCGAGTATCCAGGCTCCGGTAATCTCCAGTTTGTATTGATTCTTTCTCCCGTCGAGTATCCAGGCTTCGGTAATCTCGAGTTTGTATTGATTCTTTCTCCCGTCGAGTATCCAGGCTCCGGTGCGTCTTCGTCCGTCGAGTATCCAGGCTCCGGTTTGTTTCTTCGTAGAGTATCCAGGCTCCGGTGCGTCTTCGTCCGTCGAGTATCCAGGCTCCGGTTTGTTGCTTCGTAGAGTATCCAGGCTCCAGTGCGTATTCGTCCGTCGAGTATCCAGGCTCCGGTTTGTTGCTTCGTAGAGTATCCAGGCTCCGGTGCGTCTTCGTCCGTCGAGTATCCAGGCTCCGGTTTATTGCTTCGTAGAGTATCCAGGCTTCGGTGTATCTTTGTTGAGTATCCAGGCTCCGGTTTCTAGCTTCGTTGAGTATCCAGGCTCCGGTGCATCTTCGTCCGTCGAGTAACCAGGCTCCAGTTTGTTGCTTCGTTGAGTATCCAGGCTCCGGTGCGTTTTCGTCCGTCGAGTATCCAGGCTCCGGTTTGTTCGCTTTGTTGAGTTTCCAGGCTCCGGTGTGTTTTCATTGAGTATTCAGGCTCCGATTTGTAGTTTCGTCGAGTTTTCAGACTCCGGTTTGTTGCGTTGAGTTGTCAGACTCCGTTGTGTTTCGTTGAGTGTTCAGACTCCGATGTGTTGCATTGAGCGTTCAGGCTCCGGCTCCTCCGTTGAATACCCAGATTCCGGTGAAATTTTTCAATTTGTAACGTTTTGCTTTGTCTGTTGAGTGTTCGGACTCCGATAAAGGCAGTTGGGTATACAGATCCTAATAAGTGTTGCGATAGTACTCTCTCTCCGTTGAATGTCCATATTCCGGTGAATATTCGGTTTGTGATGTATTGCTTCGTCCATCGAGTATCCAGGCTCCGGTAAATCCCCAGTGAAATCACCAGTTACGTCGAGCATCCAGCCTCCGGTCAGTGCGTTGAGTATCCAGATTCTGACATATTTTGATGTGGCCCTATCGTGCATTGAGTATTCAGATTCCGACGATTCGAAAGATTGTCCTTTGGCCCATGTGGTGTTCAGACCATGGCCAGTTACGTGTTTCCTGAAGCAAAGTTACTTGATTAAGTTTCTCTTTCCCTTGGTGGGATGTTCAAGATGTTCATTATGTTCGGTTTCTTCGGAGATTCTATCCCAATCAGAGTTTGCAGTTTATTTCTGCGGTTGGCAAATTTCTGGGTTTTTTTGGTATTCAACCGCCTTTTACCTTGATTGATTGAAAGTCGTTCGCTTTTCACTCATTCAGGTCCAAGTCGCTTGAATAGGGACAACTGTTGCACCCCAAAATTTGCCCAACCTTTTCCTTCTTGTTTTTGCATTAGCATAACATCATCATAACATTATCATAGCATTGCATTAGCATTTATGCAGGGGATCAAGTGTGATATACATCAAGAGAAGCCTATCTAGAGGTTTTATTCGAGCTTGAGGAGTCACTAAAGTCACTAGGAAGTGGTTCATGCCCTTGAGAAGTTCATATGCTTGTGTGGGGTTCATCCCCTGACTTAGAGGCCAACTGAAGATTATCAACGAGTTGGGAAACTATGATTACAGGTCATAAAATTACAGGTCAAGTTCAATACTTTGCATAACTCAAATGGACTTTTTTCCAACATGAAAGTTGCTCTGAATGGCGTCATTTGGTCAACTAAACCTGAAGGTTTTAATGGGCTAGCTCATGGTTGAAGATTGATGAAAGTGATTTTGGTGAAAACATGTGAAAAGGCCTAGTTTGGTATTTTGTCAAAATTTAATCAAACAAGTCCATATTTGTACTTATTTTGAGTGGAAACTTCATTTTATGAATATTGGAATTATTACATTTTTCATTTGAAGCTTTTATCATGGCCCATTTCAAGCTTTCTTCATTCTTAAGAAACACTTTGAATCTAAGCCCTTAAGATTGAAACAAGGGATAATTTTGGACCATTGATCATTCTTACAATGCAACATATATAAACATTTCAAGCCAAGGCAAAAAGGGATTCATCATTTTTTCTCACATTCTTCACCACTTTACACATTTTCCATAATTGAAATTCTCAAAAAATAAAATTTATTTTTCTCTCAAGTTTTGTCCATTCTTTGAACACAAACCATTTCTACATCCTTCCTATAGTGGATTCAACACTTTTTGAGTCATAATTGGTGCAAAGAATAGCTTGTAGTAATTGAAAAACGTGGTGATCAACTCAAATTTGATTTTTCATTTTCACATCAATTCAAGCCATTCCAGTGATTAAAACATCTTCCTCAAGCATTATAGAACGTGTCCACATAGTTTTCTTGGAGCATTAGTGGATATTGGAAGCTCTATAGATCAAGTTTTGGAGGTAACAAGAAATCAAGATTACTCCATGATTATGTAGTTTTCTTGCACCATTTTCATATCATTGCATTGCTCTCATGTTCCACTTGAATTCTGGTAACAAAAGAGGCATTTTTGTGACAATTTTATGTTCTTGAGGTTTTGAGATTCATCCACGGGTTCCATGATAGAAGGGGTTTCAACGAAAAACATTGGTATATTTGAATTCCTGGGGAAATTTCACGCAATTTCGGTTCAAAAATTATTCGATTTGGTTAAGAATCAAGAGAGCTACATGGTGTTGAAGCTCACCGGAATTTGGTCCGGCCTCCCCCCTCCTCTGCTGGGTTTTTTTTTCGTTCATGTCCAATGAAGAAGAAAGCCCAGTCACCGTCGGATTCGTTTCAAGACATGGACTCGGTCTCACGATCCTACGACCAGAATCGCACCATGCAAGCGGCCACGTCAAGTTCATTAATCCTAGTGGCACGCCAACTCAGCCTGTGTGTGTTTCCATACCCTTGTTCGATCCTTGGCAGCTGCACATTTTATTTATTCTTATTTATTTCACTTGTTTTCCTATTATTTTCATGTTCTTATCTTTTTCCTTTTTTCTTTTCTTTTTTACATGCTTATTCAAATAATCATTAAAAATAGCAAAAATAATCTTTTTGATCCCCATTTTTTTGTGATGAATATATAAGATGCCTAGAAATTAATAAAGTTGGAATCACGATTTTATCACGTTCTGACATTTTATTAGAATTTTTTACATTTAAGTGGTCATAAAAAATATCCACTTGTGTCATGATCTTGTGAATTTTCTTTGACCCATCAATATGTCATTTGAAGGCCTAACCTTTTGCAGGGATCTCATACAAATGTTAAGGTATTGTGATATATTTTTGTGGGAATTTTATTGTACCATTTTAGTTGGTTTTGGATGCTTTCTTTAACGTGCTCCATTTTAACCTTTCCTTTGGTATACATGAGATTTCTTGCAATGTTTTCTTCTTGTTTGACCATTTCCTTGTGGATATTTTTGTTGTATCTCTTACCCCTGGTTTGTGACTTGATGTAGGGCATTGGTGTTTTTTATTCGAAATTTTTAGCACCTTTTGCTATTTTTCTTATATTTCTTGTATTCAGACTTGTAATTTGGACTTTCAAGCGGACATTGGTTTTATTTCGGCTCGAACGGCTCGAATTGTTCGTGTGATGAGCGCTATGCTTCCTATTTCTTATTGTAGACATTGTATAGGACTTGTAGATCATTTGATGGCTGTTTTTATCATACATAACTTGCCCATTAGGTACCATACTTTCATGATAGTGCGTTATGATTCCAAATCGTGGTTCATGTACGTCATTCATAGGTTTATGTTGCCTTGTATCTCTTTATATTCACTTGTGGCCAAGATTGTATGTTTAAAATAGGCCATTTTCCATTCATTATGGGCTTGAGGTTTAGATGACTTACCTCCCTCACTTGCATTCCATGTTTACTTTTATGAATCTGCATTTCCTGTATGCTGTTATTTCATCTGTTCTCTGTTGCTTCCTTTGCCTTTCCCTTAGGATCTCCATTCTTTCTTGTTGAAGATAGAATGTGATAGACATTAAGCTTTGCAACCATGTATGACAACATTAGGGTAGTCTTCCCTTTTTCAAACTTTAACCATAGGACGAACATTGCATGATAACATTTAGGGATGTGTAGTTTCCCTTAGAGGTTTGTTTCTCTTTCTCATCTTCAAACATTCTTAAAATACTTAATAAAGGTTAACACGTGTCGTGCGTTACAAGCCTTAAGCTACTTGAGAAAGAATAATGGGAGGGTTTCCCTCACATAATTTGAATGTTTAGTATGGAACCCTTTGGGTGACATGCTGCGCATTCACTCTTAAGTCCAAGTCTTTAGTGCAACACGAGTAACAAACAAAACTCAAGACACTTCTTCATAAAAGACATAAAAACAAACATTCAACTCCTTTTTGTCCTCTTGGACTTTAATCCCTAGAAACCATTTTCATAATGAGAGTTTCGTTAACTCTCGGTTCTCTCGCAAAACGGTAACGCCTAAGTCTCCAAAGGTCGAGCTGCATACACCAAACTGCTAGAACCGATTGTTAACCCTACTCGGGTTAAAACACTTGAACCAAACCTGTGGTCTTGTTAGCCCGAACTACGTTTGCTCTGATCTTTCATGCCGTGTGAAAGTATGTAGGCACGAGATGCTATATCTCGGCGAGCAACCTTCCCCCCTTTTACCCGTAGTTAGGCGAACTACGTTGACTCTGATTTCTCGTTCCAGACGGGAATACGTAAGCATAGAACTGCCGTGTTCTGCCGAGTCACTTTTCTTTTCTTTTGTCCTTAAGCCTTTGATAGTATTAATCAACCCTTTGAGATAAACAACAAGCGTGGATCCCGTCGAGTACGGCGGACGTGAGGGGTGCTAATACCTTCCCCTTGCGTAACCGACTCCCGAACCCAGACAATGGTTGCGATGACCATTCCTTTCCCTTTTCGTTAGGTTTTCTCTGAGCGTTTCCTTTCCCTCCCTTGGGATAAATAACGCACGGTGGCGACTCTTCTGTCATTGCCGGCCTCGATTTTCGCAGTAGCGACACCATCATATACTTTAACTTCTGATGCAAGGTCGACGTCACTGGCCCTGCCGAGTGAATCTAGAGCCGACCTAACAAGCAATTGTATGCTGGTTGGATATTCATTATGTAGAAGACATCGTCAAAAAGCTTCGGGCCAAGTTGGATAGGAAGAGTCACTTCTCCAAACACAGACCTCCTCATTCCATCGAACGCTCATACAATCAAATCACGAGGAGTGCATATTACTCCCTGGGTGTCAAGCTTCATCAAAGCCTTTTTGGGCAACACATTAAGTGAAGACCCAATATCCACCGGAACATGAGATAATACAACTCCCCTGCACTCAATGGAAATGTGCAGGGCGTGATTGTGGTTTCTTCCTTTAGGTGTCAAGTCTAGATCAGTAAATCCCAATCCATTTCCAGCATTCACATGCGCCACCACTCCTTCCAGCTGGTTCACTGATATCTCTTGTGGCACATACACAGTGTTTAAAATCCTCAGAAGGGCATTCCAATGTGCCGCAGAGCACAATAATAATGATAATATTGATATTTTTGACATGGTTTGTTGTAGATGGTCCACAATCTTGTAGTCACTTTTTCTAATCAGACGCATGAATTCCTCAGTTTCTTTCAACAAAGCATCCTTCTCACCCCCTTGAGAACTTTCTTCAACAACAACCTTCCCCTTTCCTTTATTCGGTCTTTCAACATTAGCCTCTGGAGGTGCAAACACCCTCCCACTTCTCGTCATTCCGCCTGTTCCCACCAAATTATCCACAGAATCAAACGTCGTTCCCCTCAGCTCTTGTTTTTGGCTGTTACAAAAGAATTCAACCCCATAATTCCACGGGATTGCTTTAATGTTTTCATAAGGCACAAGTCCTGCCTTGGTGATCATAATGGTAGCTGGCCTCGGCAGTGCAGATATGTTAATGGTTCTAAAAGGGATTGAGATTGTGGCAACCTCATCCTGCTCTTGACCAATCACCTTCTCATCTTTATCTTCACCAATTCTGTCAATTTGTAGTACGCATGCATTCATTAATCTCTACACATGATTTTTCAAGTTCTCACATCCCTCAGAATGAGCCAAACAACCTTCACAGTTTTCAATACAGCCTGGAAATACTCCACCCTTCAACAACCTGCTCTTAACAAAACTCAAAGGAGTTCTCAGGTCTTCGACGTTGGTTACCAAATTCAAATTATCTTCCTCCACAATAGTATTTACCCCAACCGCTCCATGGTTGGGCATAGGATTTTGCACAACATTAGGCACATCATTTGTAAAATTGGTTGCCTTGCTATTTATAAGGTCCTGAACCTTATGCTTGAAGGCCTTACAATTGTCTATATGATGGTCGGGAGTGCCTGAGTGAAAGTCACATCTAGCGCTTACGTCATACCTTGGGTGGCGCGCCGGTCAGAGGTGTGATTGTCCTCTTCTGAACAAATTGAAGCTGCAACAAGTGTTGTAAGAGCTGTGAGTATGGCATTGGTGGTGCATCAAATTGTCTATTCATTACTCTCCCACGATCTTGAAACCGTCGCGGTGCGTAATTTTGCTGTTGCTGTTGTGGGCGTTGTTGTTGTTGGGGTTGTACTGTTGGAATAACAATACTCGCAACCTGAGGTTGTTGCTGATGATACTGTTGATTTATGTTTCTATTTTTGTTGTTATTCCTGTATCCTGAGACCGCGTTCGTCTCTCCTTCCCTCTTCTTATCACCGAAGCTCTTTCTTCCTCCTCCAGATGAGGATTCCTCTCCCGCTTGGATCTTTCCCAATTTAATCCCATTTTCAACTCGTTCTCCAGTGATGATTAAATCTGAAAAGCTATCAGACATATTCCCTATCAACTTCTCGTAGTACACACCAGGAAGTGTAGCTACAAATAGATCAATGCATTCCCTCTCCACCATTGGAGGTTGAACCCTTGCAGCAAGTTCGCAACACCTCTAGGCGTACTCTTTAAATCCCTCATGACTTCGTTGTGACAGATTCTGCAACTGCACATGGTTAGGTGCCAGATCACTATTATATTGATAGTGTCTAACGAAAGCCTCTGCCAAGTCTCTCCAGCTTCTAATGTTGACCGGCTCCAAACCCATATACCACTCCAAAGATGGACCAGACAGGCTATCCTGAAAGAAATACATCAGTAACTTCTCGTCATTAGAGTACACAAACATTTTTCTGTAGTACGAACGGAGGTGCACCCTAGGACAGGTCGTCCCCTTGTATTTGTCAATGTCTGGGACCTTGAACTTTGGAGGGATCCTCAGACCTGGGATCAACCCCAAGCTTGACATGTCTAGACCAGGAGAATTCTGATTTTCAAGGTTCCTCATCTTCTCTTTTATCAATTTGAACCTCTTGTCTACATAAGGCTGCAAACCTGCTCCCAGATCTCCCATGGAGAAAATATCATCTTGTTCGTCCTCCTCCCACTGAGGACCAGCATTTCCATGCACAGTGCACGTTGCCCCTAGAACATGGACTCCATTCTGATTACCTCCGCTCGGAGGAATAACAACTGTTGGGATGACATTAGCATGAGGAGTGCCATTGTCAGCTGGAGGAGGAACAACAACGGTCCCACCATGCGGAACTCCACTTCCGTCAACCCTAGCAATCAGAGGTTGAATGAGTGTTCTCAGCTGTTCCTGACCGTTAGCGATCTCTTGCATCAGGTTCATGAATTGCGCAATGCGGTCATGGAACTCCTGTAGCTCAAGTTTAATTTGGTCCATGGCCTTTTGTTGATTTCCCCATGTTCAATATCGGTGAATTGTGTGGTCTTCAATCCTGAAACAGTGCTGAGAAAACCACAGAAATAAATAAGGTAAACGGAACCAGAACACCGACGATGCAATATGAAAAATGATGCAAAATGCAGACATGTAAATATGGTTCATGGAAATCTTCCCCTTGATTCTAGTTCCACGGGAATAAAAGGAGAATGAAGATCCAACAGATGGAGTCACAAAACCTCTCTCATAAATAGAATGAGAAATAAAGTATCAACACACAACACATCACCAAGGAAAATACAACTGAGTCAACATGACCTCATCCAACAATCCTGGTGATGGTCGAAGTACAAAATAACAAATACAAAAGAGAGAATGCATCAAGTGCGACAGCGAGTCTGAAACTCCTCCAACAACTCCTTCGTATCAGGGTGATCAGGCCCAACAATCAATCCCTAGATAAACAACTCTCTCTTGCTGATGGTAGCTTATAAGCCTTGAGCATAGTCTTCCCAAGCATCCTCCCCAAATGCATCCTCAAGTCTGGGCTTTTTCAGGTCTGCTTTTAGCTTGTACTTTTCCAACGTTGCAAGAGCTTCTCGTAGTTTGCGGTCACTTTCGTACTGACGAGCAGATTCTCCAGGAACTTTTTCACTTTTGATTCGGAGTTGACTCTTTAACCTATCATTCTGTTGACGAAGTCCATCTTCTCTTTCTTTGTTGTTAGTCAAGATAGCATTCCATTGAGCGTTGAACTTTGATATTTCCAGGTGTGCTTTCTCTAACTCTTTCTTCTTCCCTTTGAGAGCATTACCCAAACTCCTCATTTCCTGACCCAAACGTTCTCTGACGCGAATTTCTTCAATCAGTTCCCTCCCCATCTTGTTCAATGTATCTGTCTGCTTCTTGGATAGATGAGTGGCTTGATTCTTCTCACTCCTAAGCTGAATGACCTCCTTCTCCAACTCTTCGTTCACCCTACATAGTTCTTCCTTTTCATCCCACAGTTGATTGTACTTCTGGATATCAACTGTCGTTGGTTCTTCAACTACCCGGGGATACAAAGGTTCTTTGACCAGAAAGGGTAGCAACAATCTCTCAACTCTCTCCTGGATCCATTCCACATATGGTCCATAGGCTCTGCAATCGCTCTTGTCCAAATAAGATTTCCCTTACGGTGAATCTTACCCCAAGCCTTTTCCAATCTGATTAAAGTCTCATTGTCAATTAAACCGGTGAAATACAGAGATTCCTGTATTTCTTCTTCCTTCAGAGGTTCTCTTAGAGCGTAACCAAACTGTCTGATTGTCGCGGTGAAAATTGGATACCAAGCCATTGATTAGCTTGAATCTTAATCATTATAACCAGTCTTTGATTTATCCGAAGGAAAGGTTAAAGAAGGAAAAACCTAATTTTGCACTGTAAACACAATGCGGGGAGAGATGTAGGGTTCGGGGGTTAGTTAATCTTAAGGAAGGTGCTAGCATCCTAAGTTTCTCTAGTACTCTACAGAAACCTCTTGTTTTAATGTTGTTTATTGCTAAGGGTTATCTGCTTAAGGATAAAAGACCTAGTGTCTTATTTTTAAGTATACTCGCCAAGACGTCACATCTTGTGCCTACATATCCTGACGGGAATGGAATCAGAGTATATGTAGTTCCCCTAAAGGGTTATGAAGAACTTCTTGATTGTGGTGAAGGTTCCAGGGGGAGGTAAGCGTTCATAAGGAAGTGCTTACTTTGAGTGCGGAGACTCCTATCTACGTTGAAAGTTGATTTAAAAAGGGTGAAGATATGTCCACGATGGAACGCCTAAAAGGTGAGTACGAGGAATCGAATCCTAAGGGTGAGGGTAAAGGCATTGACATGGGGGTCAAACATGTGAACATTTCCTTCGGAGGGGATAAATGATAATGGAAAAATAGTGATGATAATTGATGTTAGCCTAGACATGTAAATAGCATGAGATAACGAAATACGAGTAAACCTAGTACGGTTATAGGTTAAAATAGAATCGATAAAGGGTGTTAGATATTGGATTGCGGGAATAATTAATTTAAAGGAGGAAATTATTTTTGTGTTTTTTCCCGAGAATATTACTAAGTTAAAATTAAGTCTAAGTTAAAAGAGACGTTAAAATTAATTAAGTTGGAATAGAGCATTAAATATTAATCTTGAGCTTGGAAAAAGTTTTATTATTTTTTTTGTATTTTTTAGCGAAAATATATTTTTTGGCTTTATATTATTATCACAGAGAAAAAAAAAGAATTAAATAAAAATCTAAATCTAATCGTGTATTTTTATTTATTGAAATTTTAATTCTAATAATTTTTATTTTAAATTTAACTATAAATTAATATATAAAAAAGCTGATTAATGATTGATTAATTAAATAAATTAGATTAGGTTAATGATTAGCTAATGGGTTGATTAATGATTAAATTGAGGTTAATTAAGGAGTGAGGCGGATGGATCTGGTGTGGATGCGGGTGTGTGGGTGCACCGTGTGTGTGCAAGTGTGAGGCGTGTGATTTGTGAGATGCGAGGTTAGCGGTGATGATCGCTTTAGATTCTTCTTCGATCTGCTTCATCATTCTACTCCTCTTTTCTTTTATCTTCTTCGATGCACTCTCTTTCTCTTCATTTCGCTCTGTCTTCCTTCTTATCTGCGACCTCACCACTCTTTTTCTTATTTCCCTTTTCAATCTGAAACAAACACAAAAAAATATCAATAAAAAACTAACAGTAAATGGATTTGTGTAGGTGTGGCGAACGGGTTTCCGGCGGTGGCTATGGCGTTGATGCGAAGGGAGGCGTTCTGTGGTGATTTGCAGTGGTGTTTGCGATGGATGGGGGATTTCAGAAAGTGACTCGGTAACATAGGCGAAGCAAACAGATAAGTTCTTAGGGTTTCTTATTTGGGATTGTTTGTGACTTGCTGTGATTTTTGAATTGGTTTTTCCCTCTCCCTTTTATCTCCATTCTGAGTCCTTTTTATAGGCTATAAAATGACCTCGCTTTGAAAGCTTTCCAAATCCGATTGAATACATAGCAACCTTGTTTTGGAAAGAAATTAAACCATAATGAACATATTTTCAAAAGCAATAAAATCACTTCCGCTTTGGTCGAAATAAGTCTGAGCTAGGATTCTATATGGTTCTGGAAAGAACATAATGCATTATAATTTCTATTGAAGCCTTGTCTGTGACCTGTACCCTATGATTGTTGTCGTAATTCTCTTTGTTGTTTACTATGAGTGCAGGTCGGAAAAAAAGTTGAGATGTCAATAAAAAATGCGAATCGCAGCTGAAGAGGCTTTTGGAGGAAGCATACCACAACAAATTGATCGTGTTTCCTTTCCTGTATCGACAAAACTAAAAAAACTAGAATATCCCCACCTCAGTTCATTTTTTCATTGACTCGTGAAATAGACAGATTGGATAATGGTTTTGGAAGGAGGTGATTGTCGCTGATAATTACTATGAGATGTACTTTGATTCAATGCTGACAAATGTTGCAGATTTGGGTTCTAATGATAGGTTCCTCTTCTGTCGCAAGGTATGTATGTAATTAAGTTTGGTTAAAGACCTGTTCGGTTCGTGAGGAAACAACGCATAGCTCAATGAAACTAAGGTCAGGATAGGGATTGTTGCATTGCCGGCTTCCAAACGATTTCATATGAAGGGACGAGAACGCCGATACTTGCTTATATTTGGAGACTCTGCAGATTTGTACAAGAAAAAGAGTTAAGAACCAATAGCGTGTGGCTCATTGTTTTTCGTGTTAACCGCGCCCTCAGAGCTATACTGCGATGAAGCTACCGTTGTAAAATATCCCTTCTCCTTCTCTGCTGACGTTTGCAGTTATTTCTTCAAAATCTTTTATGTAAATGGTTTTGGTTCAGCTTAGATTTGGAGATTATATGCTCCAAATGTTTATTTGTGTCAGCACTGATCTTGCTTTAATGATTATTTGCAGCAGTCAGATTCAGATATGGGGGGTACCGTCGGCAAGGCCTGTGAAATAACATATCTTAAATGTTAAGGTGTAGCAAACCATGATACTCTCTTATGATTAACTCTAGAACATGTGCAACGAAAGTGAACTTGACGGGAAAGCCGACGGAACAGACAAGGTATAGAGACCTTCTTTCTCGTAATTCCTTTGAAGTTTTGTTGGCAGTGATGAGATTTTCCTTATTTTAGATTATCCTGTTTCAATATTGTTTGGAACTTGTTTTTGAAGGATATGAGGTTGTCTTCAATCTTTACTCCTTAGTTTTGATTTTGATAAATGAGTTTCTACTTTCAAAAGATTTCTTTCCATGAGAACTTTGAGATGTTTAATTGTCGATGATTTACTCTGGACAGGGCACTTATGGGCTTTCAAATGGATGATGGTGCCGAACTTGGGATGCGGCTAGGCGATGTTGTTGCAGCAGTAAAGTAGATGTCAACCAGGATTATGATGAATGAAAAAACGTACACGTGTACCAGCTTCCTAAACCGTAGTTATGAAAATTCAAGTTAATGCTTTTGACTTGAGGTTATGTGATGGCCTTCTTGTATTTCTTTGTATCGTGGCAAATAGTACCTAGCTGTAAAATGGACAAGTTCCACCATATTAATATTATTACTTGCTTCCTGAATATTACATTAAATGTAACGATGGCTTGTTATAAAACTTCATAATTTCTGACTCTTAGCCGTTCTCATGTTGACAATCCATTCAATCATGATCATAATTTGAATTTAATAATCCTAAACTAATTGCAACATTTTCGCTCTTGTAATTGGACTTGAATCTTACCAAAACATGCACTTAACTTTGAGGAAGACACTTATTAGTTTAACAAATTCAATCCCTCCAAGTTGAAACTAAAATAATAACCAAATTGTTGGAGGACTAAGGTCTTGAAGATCAAAATAAACCATATGAAAAGCACCAATTGAAATCCAAGCAACTCTTGCCATCGTAACACCACTTGACTAAATAGCAACATGTCGAATTTAAATCCATCTATGAGCCCGTGATTTCAATTCTTGTACGAATTTTGTCTTGATAACCCTTTCTTGCTAAGGAGAAAACTTGAAAGGGACCAAAATATTGATTTAAGGGGATCTAATCATAAAAATCCGCTAGAGACGTCTTTAAAGCAAAATAACCCTGCACACACTTGGTAGTCGCACATGAAAGTTAAAAAGATAAAACGTAAGAAAACACACCAGGAGGCGGAATCTTAAGGTTAAAAATTAGGGTGTGACACTGACGGCGAGAGCAGGGTTATAATTAATGCCACCCTTCCTCCCAATCAAAGGAACATTGGGGAAATCTCCACAGATGTGAACAATTTCCATACCCAAAAGGTCTCTGTTAAACCACACAATATTCTCCGACCTTAAACCCATAAGTCTTTCCGGCCAATCAACGGTGTCTGCAATATCAACAAAAGGTCCAGACTTAGGTAGATGCAAAATAAACCATCTGTATAGCAATGGAGCGCAACAGGAGACGTTCTGTCCTCGTCTGTTCTCATTCTTGTAGTGGATTGAATGATAAACATCACCTAAAAGCGTTGGCACAAGGTTCTTAGAAGCGAAGATACAGAAGGCATCCAAATCCACAAAGCCAAGTATATTGGGGAACAGGACTATCCCATAGATGCACAAAGCCAGGATAGCGTTGAAAACCAACCAACATCCTTCCTTAGCAATGTGTTGAGCTTTACTCACCAAGAATGGTAGCGTAAAACCAGGAGTTCCAACCCTCCATGCCAATTTACCCTCTAACTCAGAGACATCGAGATGAATAACACTAGCCAACTTGGTCAAATCAGGCTCCTTTTTAGAGTGCACAAAAGGCACTTCCTCCAACACAGGAATTCCTATTAGTTGAGTAAACTCTTCTAAAGTGGGCAATAAAGCATATCCTGGGAACATGAAGCAACGCAACTGAGGATCATAAAATTGCAACAGTGCGTAAATGCCATCTAACTCAAACTTGGAAGCCTTACAAACAAAACTCAGAACTTTCCCATACTCCTTTCTGAAATCTTCCATCACACTACGATCAACCATAGAAATTAGCTTAAGCAGAGGTCCTATCTCTAGTGTCGGGAACTTGTACATCACACTTTTCTTCAAATCAGGCTCCATAATGACAGTGGATTAGATTACTAGAATCAAGGAGAAAATATACACCTGAAACACAAATACATGCAAATGTTAAAATGAAAATGAATATGTAAATGCAACAAGGGATCAAGAATGTTGTGCTGGTGACTGAGTTGAACCAGAGCTTCGCTTTGACGAGAAAACAACATAACACTGATATAAAGAACCCATTGTATCAATGATCAAAAGTTCACACTGACGAGAAAACCAGGTAGGTTGAAGGTTAAGGTTTCCTGCATAACCCTCCCACTCACAGGTATTGATCTATCTCTGATAAGGTTTGGCATCCTATGCGGTCGTCAGCGTCACAGACTTTTGAGAAATGATGATACATTCATCATTTCTGGTTTTTCATCATAGTCTAACGAAACGGACTCACTTATCTGACTCCCAAATGATCGGTCTCCAGAGTCGACAGTTTTCAGATCCAACACCCCCTCCCGACTAATGTACAAGATAGGATGTCTTCAGATAAAACCTCATCTGAACGCAAATTTCGTGAGGATTAATACATGCTGAAAGATACAGGTCCAACACTACTTTCCGCTCTAATGCTATGGATATCCTCAAGCTTGGGTTTTGGCTTATCACTCAAAGGAACACCCACCCAACAACACATCAATAACATGATATAACGCGGAAAATTAAAATGCAAATGCAATAAAATACAAATGTAACACATATACACATATGTACACACCCAAAGATAAAACACACAAGCGCTAGGATTGACTCGCATAGGGGATGGGAAGATTCCCCAGCAGAGTCACCAGTTGTTGCATCGCTGCGAAGAGGGGCCGACAAAGACAAAAGAGTCGCCACTGTTCGTTATTTATCCCAAAGAGAGGGAAAGGAAACGATCAGAGAAAACCTAACGAAAAGGGAAAAGACAGGTCATCGCAACTAAATCTTGGGTTCGGGAGTCGGTTACGCAAGGGGAAGGTATCAACACCCCTTACGTCCGTTGTACTCAACGGGATCTACGCTTGTTGTCTATCTAAAAGGGTGTTAAACTATCAAAGGCTGGCTCACAGGGACAAAAGAAAAGAAAAGAAAATAGACTCGATATAGCATCACCGCTCTATGCCTACGTATTCCCTCGTGCAATGGGAAAGTCAGAGTCAACATAGTTCGGAAAACTATGGGTGAAAAAAAGGGGAAGTTTTCTCGCCAAGACATCACCGTCTTGTGCCTACTTATCCTTATATGGTATGAGAAATCATAGCAAACATAGTTCGGGCTGACACGACCACAAATTGGTTCAAGTGTTTTAACTGAGTAAGGTTAAACCTTCGTTCTAGCAATTAGGTGTATTGCTGCTCGACCATTGGAGACTTAGGTGTTACCTGTTTGCGGTAGAAGCAAGACTTAACACACTCTTTCTGAAAATGATTTGTTCGATGTTTTGTTTTGTTTTTTTTATGAAGAAGTGAATTGAGTTAAGTTTGCAACTCATGTTGCACTAAAGACTATGACTTGAGAGTGAATGTGTCGCATATCACCCTATGCTAAACACTCTAGACAGATTGAGAGGAGTCCCCTCAACTATCATTCCTCAAGTACTTAAGGCTCGTAGCGTATAACATCTATTATCCTTTATTAAGTGTCTTAAGTTGTTTAGGAGATGAGAAGAGAAAACACAAACTCTAAGGGGAAACTAGTCAACCCTAATGTTGTCATACACAATGCTCCTAAAGTTGGGATTGAAAGGGGAAATCTATCCTAATGTTATCATATAAAGGATTTAACATCTAATGTCTCTCCTACTCCCATCTTAAACAGAGGGACTAGGAATCCTAAGGGATCATGGCAAAAGACTAAGTAAACAACAGATAATCCAATCACAGATGAAATGAAGAATGAGAAGAAATTGACTTAAACAAGTCAAAGCAATGCAAACATGATATGCAAAGATGCAAAGATGAGATGTGAGAATCAAATGATGCAACAAAGGCAAATGATCAAGACAAGTTGACTTAAACAAGTCAAAAAGAGTGAGATGAAATGGGAGAAGTAACAACTCCTACAACCATTCAAACATCCATCACTTAAGCAAAGCTAAACAAAAAGCAAAACCAAAAGGCCATGATCAAAGAGAATATGGAGAAGGAAGCTTGGGCATCAAGCACATATAAAGTATCTCAACCAAACAATTCAAATTTATCATGTAAAAGAAAGGAGAAAACAAGTGCTAAAAGAGATGCATCATTCAAGGCAAACTCAAAGCATAACATGAATACCAAAGCACCTTGAATGATGATCAAAGCAAGTGGGGCAGAAGTGAAACCAAGAGAGGAAGGTTGAAATCAAGGTTAAAAGCAAGGCACAAACAGGAATCAAGTCATGGCAATTGGAAGAACCAAAGTTCTATCTCAAATTAAACACTTAAATACAAGTGGAAATGCCTAACTTCTAAGTAACTTATGAAACAAGTTACACAAATGGGTGACCTAAAACAAAAGAACCAGAACCTTAATCATGTCATAAACAAACCTCAATACTCATAGGGTGCATATGGGATCCATAAAATTCATTTCCCAAAGGAATTAAGTCAAACTAGTTTGTATGAACCTCTTCTAAGATGAATTGACTTGCAAGCTTCATAAAAAATAGAAGAATTGTTCAATGAAATCCAAATAAAAAGCACAAAGTACCCAAGTCTAAGAGCAAATAGAAGCCAAAGTCTCATGGTCATACTCATCTCAAGGCATTACCAAACAATTCAATTGTCAAGGGTGCTCCACCTTATCGAGCATTAATTGAGGGGCATGAAAAAGCAATGCAAAACCAAATTAAAAATGATCACAAACGTCTTAAACCAGCCCTCAAAAATTCCTCAATCCATCACCTAAGTGAGATAAAAAGTTTGATCCTTGGCGGTATTGAAATAAAAGTCAATGGTCATGATCAAATTAGGGTACACATAAAATAACAAAATAAATGGAAAATGAAAATAAAAAATATGAAAAAGTAAATAACATTTTGAAATACTAGAAAAATACTTTTGTGAAATTTTTATGTAATTGGAACTATTTTTAAATTGTTAAAATGAAAACAGAAATAAAAAATGAAATAAAATAAAGAAAATAGCAAGAAGGGTGTACCAGCAAAGTTCAGAATGAACTACAACAAGTGTAAAGCACAATTGGGCTCAAAAGGAGGAGGGTGCAAATAGCAAATGAGGCCCAACTGATCTAGACTCAGTGTTTTAGTGAAACGCAATGTTTCATTAAAACACGTCATGGTCAAATCTCCACGCCATCAAAGTCAAGCCAATGAGTAATGGACAAGCATGCAAGTCAAAGGGTCCATGCATTCCACCTCAGCTCTGACCAGAAACACAACCAGACGCTGGAGCTAGGGCTCCGGTCGTCTTCTCCGGCTAGCTCGGCGGAGCTCAGAGGAAAAACCTCTATAAAAATGGTGAATTCTGGTATGGTTCGAAAGCTGAGACTACAAGGAGTATGAACCCAACCACCATTTCTTAAAAAGGTTCTTAAATAGAGAGATAACAGGCCACAATTTTCAAACTACACATTTTGAAACCTCAACAAACATCCATGAAAACTACACAAATGTTGCCTACATTGCATAGGACTTCAGATGCACCCAGAATGCAACCTATTAGATGCCTAACATGAGAGATTTAAGTGAAGAAAACTTACCAAACGGAGCTGCTCCGTTGGCTCTTGAAAATGAATGCAAGCTTCTGTTTGACACTTCTAATCTCTTCCTTGTACTCTAGTGAAGATAATAGGCACCAAAACTTGAATGAAAATCCCAAGATGGGCCAGATTCGAAGAAAGAAAAAAAATTCAGAAATTTGAGGTGATTCTCTCTCTTTTTCACACAGCCAGCCAATTCTGATGGTTTAGGGCAAATGGTTAGCTTTTATGTGGTGGGTTTTCAGCAACCATGCAGACCCATGTTGGTTGTATTGGTTGATTTCAAGTTTTGGCCAAAAATGCAATTTGAAGACACACGGGTTATGGGGGTATGGTACATTCCTTTGGTCAGCACAAATAGGGTATTGGTGTACAAAATGAAATGGAGGAGTTTGAGTCATTAAGAATGGATGTGTGATTCTTGTTTGTACAAATGAGGTAATTAGCATCATGATCATGTATTGGTGTACAAAAGTTCAAATATGAAGCAAGATATGGCATGTAATGGAAGAAACACTTACCGTGTCCAAAAATCAGTTTTTCACTTCAAAAATGGCTCAAAGGATCACACAATCCATCAAACATCATGGATTTTGAGTTCATTATGAAGTCAAGTCCATTTAAAACAAGCTTCATGTTGGAAAAAATTGGATTTGAGGCCCTAAAGTTCATGAAAATGACCATTGAAAAGAATGACCCATAATGAACTTTCCAAAAATACCCTTGCCTTATGAAGTCCATAACTTGAGATGTACAAATGAGAATGAGGACTTATAGGACTTAAAAGAAAGCTAATAACATGCTCTACAAGTCTCGTGGTTTCATGAAAAAGAGATTGAGCTTGCATCATAGGGTAAATTGTTCTTGAAGTTAGGCACCAAAGAAGGGGATTTTACACTGAAATCATCTGAAACCCTAAATTAGTAACTTCTTGTACTCTTGAATCCTCTTGATTTGATCTTATCATGTCATCCTAGATGCTTTAAGATGACTCCCCATGACTCCAGTGACTTAGAATCAAGTCTTGAACCTTCTCAAGTCCATAGTTGACTTTGGGTTGACCAGATGAAACCCTAGTTCCATATCTTTTGACTGTGCCCTTTGCAGATGAATTGAATGACTGCACAAACTCCACAAAGACCCCTAAAGGTACAAAATGAGCTTGTAGACCTTGTCTTATCCCAGATAAAGACCTCATGAATCCCAGATGATCCTTTGATGATCCCCAATAGGAGATAACATCCACACATCAATCTCTCCTTTCAAAGAGCTTTAAACCTTCCATGATGATGATAAACACTTGATGGATTGCACAAATACCTTTGATTGAGTTTGAAACCAAATATACTTCCCTCTTGAATGGCACAATACACCTCTTGATCCCCTGTTAAAAATAATGTTATGTAAATGAAAATTCCAAAAATGAAATGAAACATAAGCCAGTCAAAGGAAAAGGTTGGTCAAATTTTGGGGTACAACAGTAAGGATGTAGAGGTGAAAAAGTATTGAGGTATGATTGGATCTCTCCTCTATCTTACCGCTTCTCGATCCAACATAATGTTTAGTGTTTGCATGTGTGCGAGGTAACAATAATCTCCCAAAGAATCTCACTTAAAAGATGTAAAACGCATACTTAGATACCTCTCTGGTACTCCAAAGTATGGGCTTTGGTATTTTAAAGGTAACAATTACTCCTTGGTTAGTTTCTCTGATTCCGACTTTGTTGGTTGCAAATTGGATAGGAAACAAACAAGTGGCATGTGTCATCTGTTTTCAAATTCTTTGGTGAGTTGGCATAACAAAAAATAAGTTTCCATTGCTTTGTTAACAACCGAAGCAGAATATGTTGCAGCCGATAGTTGTTGCGCTCAAGTCTTATGGCTTAAGCAACAATTTCTCGACTTTAATCTAAAACTTGATCGTGTTCCAATCTTTTGTGATAACACTAGTGCCATTAACCTAACCAAGAATCCCGTTTTACATTCACACACCAAGCATATCGAAATACGCCATCACTTCCTTAGGGATCATGTGGAGAATGGTGATATGGTATTTGAGCACGTTGATACTAAGAATCAACTATCTTTACAAAACCACTCGCTACAGAGCCTTTCTTTCACATCTGTAGGGAACTCGATATTCTCCGACATCTCGGATCGTGTTTAGGAAGTCATTATCACATGCTATATATATATATATATATATATATATATATATATATATATATATATATATATATATATATATATATATATATATATATATATATATATATATATATATATATATATATATATATATATATATATATATATATATATATATATATATATATATATATATATATATATATATATATATATATATATATATATATATATATATATATATATATATATATATATATATATATATATATATATATATATATATATATATATATATATATATATATATATATATATATATATATATATATATATATATATATATATATATATATATATATATATATATATATATATATATATATATATATATATATATATATATATATATATATATATATATATATATATATATATATATATATCTCTGTGTGTGTGTGTGTGTGTGTGTGTGTGTGTGTGTGTGTGTGTGTGTGTGTGTGTGTGCATGCTTTGTTCTTCTATTCATCTAACAAATGAAGAAGTATAGAGCCATATGTGAGGGCATTAGCTATCAATTGGAGTTGAGGTACTATCTTTCCTTATTTGAAAACTCTCACACTCACCTCGTTCGTGTAAATTAATGTATCTAGCTATGTGTTGTTGTTGGTGTTTATTTCATGATTAAACATGTTTCATCCCTTTACATGTTTGAAAAATGTGTAGGATGTTTATTTATGTCTTCTTGGATGCTTGTTGAACCAAATTAATGATTTTTTCTATTTTTAACTATATGAGTCGACCTACATAGGATTCCGGTCGACTCACAAAACTGCAACTTTTCATGTTTGTAAAGCGGGTCTGCTCAGGTCAACGCAAACCCTAAGAATTTCTCATTACGTGTTTTAATACAGTATGCATCAATGCACAACCTATATAGGTTGACGCGTCACACGATGATGCTGGTTATTTGTTTGATGAACTATTCAAATTCCTTAATCTTTTAATGCATTTACTCTCATGTTGTGTATTCAACCTACATTATCATTAGCATTTGCATTGTTCTTTGCACCTACTCAAGACTATCTCTCTACCTCTCCTCTTCCCAAAGCTCTCTTCAAAACCTAATTTCTCCATAAAAAGGATAAAGTTACTTTCTTTTATCTATCTTAAAAGAAAAATTATGCTTCTAAAAATTCTTCATCTCCATAAAGATAATCAAAATGTCTACAAGAAGAGCTACCGGAAAAAGAACTAATCGAGCTCCGTCTGCTCAAGCCGGTCCATCTAGAGCTACTTTATCAGTAACTGCTATCTCTCTTACCTTCTGAATATTCAGAAATTTATGAGAATGTTTTTAGCAAAAGATCTATAGTAAAGCAACATGTTTACTACAGAAAAACTGCTGAGAGAATGCATATTCAAGAGGTGATTGATCTTTTGGATGCGCAAGAATTTAACAATTTTTTGGAATGTGACGTCAAATACAATGAAGACTTAGTGAGAGTCTTCTACACAGGAAATCAGGGTAAATTTCATGGTTTTGAGTTTACTACCAAGCTCGGAAATACCAAGGTTTGCGTTAATGACTTGGTATAGAAAAATCTGTTTGATATGTCGCCTGTGTCCGCTGAGCCAATCATTAAGGCAATAGATGCTCGTGCTGTGGCAGGTTATGACTTCAAGGAAGCCTTGAATTCCATGCTGAAGAAACCCTATGATGCTGACATCATAGCAAGTGACCTCTTTCCGGAAACGGTCACGACTGGAAAACTGAAACCTATTGATAGAATCCTGCAGGGGATTATGTCGCACATCCTGCGTCCCAAGAAAGGTGGCTACTCATGGGTGGATCAAGCCGAGGTTCACTTGGTCTACATCCTTAAGAAAAAGATCAAGATTAGCTGGCCTTATTACATTGCTAGTTGAATCTATTCATTAGAGGATTCTGGTAGAGGAACCGCTCTGTCATATGGGTCCTTTATAAAATCGGTTCTCAACAATGCAAACATCATTATTCCAGGTATTCTCTATACATCCTTGACCACTGATCAAGAGTTTTGTCAAAAGACTCTGACTATGATGGGCTACATCTGGGATCCAAATGATAGTCGCTATCGATTCATTGTTAAGGCCACTAGTTCTCGGTTGGAAGAGTCTGATGAGAGTGATGAACACATAGAAGAAGAAGAAGAAAAAGGTGGACAACACATGGACACCGATGACCACTATGACAGTGGTTGGCTAGACCAATCACCTCACTTGGTGCATGATGAATACCAAGGCTGGGGTGCTTGGCAACACACTAGTTGAACATCATTGGGTGACAATTACATGTCACAAGCGTCGAATTGGGATCATCAAGACATCCCAGACTAGACTTATGTGCCTTCATCTCCTCTGCGTCCCCAATAAAACACCGATGAACTCCTCGATATAATGAGGAGCATGGAGCTTGAACAACGTACCTTCATGTCTGCCCAAGATGAGCAGTTATCGCAATTGCAGAACCAGTTTCAAGCTTATACAGAAAAATTCAATTCCTTTACATCAGTTGTGATGGGTAGGATAGATGACATAGTTGAAACTATAGCAGGACAATATCAGGCTCTCACTAACAGCTTCAACACTCTCAATCAAGCTGTTTTGGAGTATACGGAACAAGATGATGCGCAACTACCTCCACTTCCAGAATATCCCTTTCAAGGACGAGGCCATCACTTTAGGGAGAGGAGACCTTGAGGCTGTCTTGAACATTTCATTGTGCATCTCATTTCATCTTGTGTTCATTAACCTCTATTATAGAATTCTTCTTGTGCTTACTTTCATTATGAGGACATGATTACTGTTTGTTATGAAATAGTGAATATTTCTGTTCTTTTGAGTGTCTTTCTATTTATCCATTTATATGCTTTCATTGGCTGCATTATATGTGAATGTGTGTTGATGATTAACCTGTTGCAAATGGCTTAAATTTGCTTATCTCTTTTACAATATGCAATACATTAACCTCTATCTTCTTTCTTTTTGATGTTGTCAAAGGGGGAGAAGAATATCAAGCAGAAACATCACTCGTAAGACTTATTGAACATGTAGATTGTATGCAGACAAATGCATCGAGTAAGGGGGAGGATGATACAATGCATTGTACACCAAGTTTCTAACCAAGTTCTACTGTTTTGCCATCATCAAAAAGGAGGTGTATGTGATGGAAAAGTTCCTCATAGTTATCTATACTTGTTTTAATGATGTCAAAACTTACATAGGTAGAAAAATGTACTTTGGACGGTATCATTGTGTCGCATATGCATACCTTATTCCGCTTGCGTCAAACATCAGTCAAAACATGTTTAGATACATGTAGAAAAAGTACAATATATGCTCCATATAGGTTTGATCATGTTGGTCTAGCTTGCAATATGGTGGAGCATCTCAAAAGTAGCTAAATATATGAAAATATGCATTTTTGCATATTTTGTGTCTTTAAGTTGACTCAAAGAATGTTTCGGTCGACTCATACAAAAGTTATTTTGCATGGTCTACTCTCAGGAGTGCTTACGTCGACCCTCCGGTTGACTCATACTATGTTCATTTATGTTTGTCTAAATTTGTATCCTTTGCGTCGATGCATGACCTGTTCCGGTCGATGCAAAGTGTTATTTTCTACACAATCTGAAATTTGGGAGAGCTTAGGTCAACCCTTCCCTTTCTATTGGTCGACCGCTCACGTGTTTTTCATCAAATTTTTGTTATGTGAAACTGTAAAAGTGTTTGTTAAGTTGGTTAATTGTGTTTTGACTTGCATATATATTGAGTTGGCTTATTCTTCAAATGAAGAACAAGAAAAGTGAAAATAGACACTGATATTGTTCTCATCATCTTCACCCTCTTTCTTGCATTTTCTCAACAACTACACATAATTATTTTTGTTGTGCATTCTGCATTATTGAGGTGATAACGTCCAAATATAGGATTGGTGTAATCAGGTTTGGGTTGAGAGATAAGTGGATTTTTCTTGAATAAAACCGTTAGGGTTTTTTCCTCCAAGAATCTTGGATTTTGGGTTTTTTTTGCACGAATCGGTCCATCACAGATTCAGTCGAGCGAAGGTAATCGAAGAACGGGAGGTTCTATCGGTTTAGTAGCGGTAACCGGAGGATTTTGAGAGGAATATTCAAGTTTGAATCGTTGGTGATTAAAATTAGCCGGGCAAGATTTGAAGACCATAGGGTTTTTCAAAGGGTGTGACGTAATCAGAGGTTTATTCACCGTGTTCGAAGCACTTAATTCAGCTTGAACCAAGGGAAAAGAAGGAATAGGCTCTACATCAATAATTGGGTTTGATTGTTTGAATTCTATTGCTTCTCTTGTAAACATTTGCAAACAGGGTATATATATATATATATATATATATATATATATATATATATATATATATATATATATATATATATATATATATATATATATATATATATATATATATATATATATATATATATATATATATATATATATATATATATATATATATATATATATATATATATATATATATATATATATATATATATATATATATATATATATATATATATATATATATATATATATATATATACAGGTCTCAATTCTAATTTTAGAATTGAGGGTAGACATGCCCCGAGCGAGGACGACGGGGAACTGCCTCAATAAATTGGTGTTCTCTCTTTATTTTTCAATTGCTTAAATTATGAGTTTGTGTGCAAATAATTTAGTTTTTCAAAATTCTGATGTGTATAGTGCTGAACCATTTTTAGAAACCTTATTATAATCATTGATTGTAATTGAACACTATAGCACTTCACTCACATAATTGAAATTCACTTGTGGTGCCTTGCACACCAAGTGTTCGACTGATTGTGTGAATACAAACACTTGTGCTGTCTTTTCAATTGAGTTATATTTTTCATGCATTGGAAACAATCCAACCTTATAGTGAATAAAATCTAGTTGATGTGTGTTCAAATAAGTGATTCTAAAATCTCGTTTTTATCGGATTCCATAGGCTTTGCGTATATCCGATCTTTTCAGTAAAGGTTCATTTTAGACAAATATAGTTCCTCGGCCGCTTCCTCCTAAAAAAACTTTAAAACCAAATATTGGTAAGTGCCGACTCTATTTTTAACAAGTATCTATTCAACCCCCTTCTAGATCTGCGTCATCGTCTAATAGGATCAAGGTTTCAAACCACATTATTGAAGGTGAGAAAAACACTTAGAAGGGGGGTTGAATAAGGGTTTTGAAATAATTATGGCAATAAAAACAACACAATATTTTTATCCTGGTTCGTTGAACTCAACTAATCCAGTCCACCCTACAAAGGTGATTTGCCTTTGTCAACCATTAAGAACAACTGTCTTAGTCTTCTCAAGAAATCCTGACCACAACTTGGTCTTCTTAAGGAACCTTTTACAGATAAATGTAAACTAACAAGTGTTTAAGATGCTTCAAAAAAGCTATATCACAACTGTGATTTTTACACTTAGATTAAGAACGAATAAAAACTATTCAGCTTAAGAAATATATTCTATGAGAGCTTGAAAGTAGTTTTCAATTTGATTTCTCAATAATTCGTCAACTTTGAAATGTTGTTGAACACATCCTTTTATAGAGCAGAAAGTCCAAAGCTTGAAGACTGAGCGTAGCAGAGTAGCTGTAGCCTTTTTGTCTTCTATTGACTTTAGCTTTCCCAGAAGAGGAATGTTTAGAAAAATCCGTTTTGTCTGATTTCCTATGCCATACATGAATCAGGAAAGAGTCGTTTGGAACATGCCAACGGATATATCTTTGAATAATATCTTCTTCAACAAGCTTTTGTCTCAAAGTTATCAACATCAGAGTCTTGAAGTGATCAGAGTTTTGCAGCCAATGTGCTTCAGCATGAATATCAATCAGAGTAGAGTTTGAATATCAGAGCCTCTATACTTGTAGCAAAAAGTACTTTCAGAGTCTTCTTGAAAAAATGCTTGAAACTCTTCATACAAATTCTTCAACTACGCTTCAGAGTCTTCTGCTTCCATAAGAATATTTAATATAAGATCTGAAACAAAAACACTTGAACAAAATTAGAGTATATATTTTCTTAATAAAAAATTTCATTAGTGTTATCATCAAAACATAGAGATGTATTAAACACCAATCTGTGTTCTAACAATCTCCCCCTTTTTGATGATGACAAAAACATAGGAAATTTTGTTCAAATAAAAGGATAAATATATAACTCCTCCTGAGATAAAGAATCTCCCCCTGAAATGAATACTCTAATAGAAGAAAATACTTCCCTTTTTTTTGCATGAGTATACTTTGAAGGTGAGAAAATACTTAGAAGGGGGGGTTGAATAAGTATGAAGATTAAAACATAGAATTAAAAACACAAGTATTTTTATCCTGGTTCGTTGAACTCAACTAATCCAGTCCACCCTTCCTAGAGTGATTTGACTTTCTCAAACAAGGACTTAATCCACTATTAAATCAACTGATTACAATAGTTAACACTTAGAACAACTGTTCAAAGTCTTCTCAATAACTACTGATCCTAACTTGATATTCTTAAGGTTTACAATCAAATGTAATACAAATACAAGTGTTTAAGATTGCTTCTATAAAGCTTTATCACAACTGTGATTTTTCACTTAACTATTAAAAACAAAGAAATTAATTCTTAGAAAGAATATGAAAAGTATGAGAGCTTGAATGTTGATTTCTTTTGATAAAACGTCAACTGAAGAAATTGGGTGAAGGCTTGCTTTTATAGGCAGCTGATCCAAGGTGAGCTTCACGTTGAGAAGAGTGTCCAAAAGGTATGAGCCTTTTTTGTCTTCACATCAAGTGACCTTTCCTAGAAGAAGAAAGCACAGATAAATCCTTTTTGTCTGTGTTCTTGTGTCAAGCATAAATAAGGAAAAAGTCGTTTGGATCATTCCAACGGATATAATCTTTGAATAATTCTTCTTCAGTTTTCAGCAAATTCATCAGAGTCTAATTAGATCAGAGCCTTCTGATGATGATCAGAGTTTTGCTGAATCAGAGTCTTCTGCAGCAGGTGTGCTTTTAGCGTGTTTAAGATTAGAGCATATTTGAGACAGATCTTCAGTACTGGCAGCTTTAGCACTTTCAGAATCTTCTATAGAAACTATGCTTTGAAAAAACTCTTCATACATAATTCTTCTTTGGTTTAGATGCTTCTGACTTGCTTCAGATTCTTCTGGAGCTTCTGCTTCAGATCCTTCTGGAGCTTCTGCTTCAGAATCTTTTGGAGGCTACGCTCAGGATCTTCTGTTGGCAGCAATCAGAATCTTCTAATGGATGCATCTGGCGCTTCAGAGTCTAGCTAATTGCTTATGTTCAATTCTGATTTGCTTATGGAGTGTTAATTCCTTTACTATTTGCAGTAAAAATTCTCAAGAAAATTTTAGAGTATATAATTCTTAATTACAAAATTTCATAATAGTTATCATCAAAACATAGAGATATTATTAAGAACCAATTTGTGTTCTAACAATCTCCCCCTTTTTGATGATGACAAAAATATCAGAAATTTTGTTTAATTGAAAATATAATAACTATAACTCCCCCTGAGATGATGAATCTCCCCCTGACTTAAATAAAAATAAGGAATAGAAACTTCTCTTTTGTCTTGAGTAATTTTCAGAGTTAGAACTTGATTGTTCTTTTTAACATTTGAGAGTCAGAATGTCTTGCAAATTTCAGAGTCAGAGTTTGATAATTGTCAAATGATCTGAGAGACTCAGAGTTTCTTTTATGGAGTGTACTTATCAAATGTTCTGAAATACTCAGATTTAATGTTAGATAAAATAGATATGTTTGAAGTTTCATTCTGGTGAAGTTTAATTAAACAGTTCAGATCTATATTTTCTCCCCCTTTTTTGTCATAAGCAAAAAGTAAAAACTTTAAAAAGACAAATAAAGGAAACAGTAAAGAAGATAAATCATGTGGAGAAAACTTTGAAACATTCATTCAATTCAATTCAGAGCAAGAGTACATGCATCAGAAGATATTCAAAAAAACATAAGCAAACATCAGATGCAAAAACATCATAATGAAAAAAAAATGAAAAACTAAGAGTGTTTTGACAAAAGCATCTTCAACAGATCCGTGATCTCAGAGGAGGTATGTTCTTGCTTTGACATCCACTTAGCCATTGTTTCATTCTTCTGATCCTATTTTGACATCCACTCAGTCATGTCTTCATACTTCTTATCCTGTTTGGCCATCCAAGACTTGATTTCTGATTGACCAGCTTCCAGAGCAGCAATTTTATCCTCAAAATCTGGATGTTCTTTCTTAATTTCAGATGAAGAAGGTTGAACATTTTCTGGAGCTTGAACAAAGTCAATTTCCATAGGGTCTGTAGAGCTTGGAGAATTAGAGCCAGAAGGAAGTTCTACCAGAGTCATGGCCAAAGGATTGTCTTCAGATGCAGGTTCAGTAGTTTCTTCTGATGATGGAGGAGCATCTGTATGAAGCAGTGGTCCAGATCTCTTGACAGTCCAAAACAGACTTCTTGCAGCTTCAGCAAATCTGAGCTTTGCATCATCAGAACATATGTTCTTCAGATTTGATGCTACAGTGTTGAATCTGTTGATGAATCCATTCCAGATGACATCAGATTCTTGTGCATCCATTGTTGCTGAACACTTCCTCTGTACAGTACCTAAATACAACTGTATTTCTTGCAAAAAACATGTAAATAAATGATCAGTGTTTAGTCTAGGTTTGGGGTGTAACAGAGTCTCCAATGTTATTGGTTTTGGTTGAGGAGTAGGTGGAAATAAGGATTTCTGAATGGAAATCAGAGGAGGAGGGTAGTATGGTATGAAAGGAATTTCAGGGGATTTATCAGGTTTGGATCTGTTTAAAGCATTTAACAGATTTGGTTTTGCTTTGGTGTGATAGGAAACCACATCAAAGGGTTTATTAGAGTAAGGTTGGAAGGCAGATTTTGCAGGTTCATCAGAAGCAGCAGGTTTATCAGATGAAACAGGTACAGCTGAAGTAACAGCTTTTGCAGATTTAGCAGAATATGATATTGTTGCTAATGAACCTACTTCTGACATTGATTGAATATAGGTGAGAAGCACAGATGGTAGGGTGATTGTAAGTTTGGGTTTCAAGGGAGTGATAGGGTCAGATGGTTCAACTCTGTCATAGAAATCTTTGAGTTTGAAACCATAGGAAAGATTGTGAAAAAGAGATGAGAATTGTGCACATGAAATAGATGTTCTTGGGGTAGATGTTGGATTAGGATTTGGAATGAGGATTTCAGATGATGGATTAGGTGTGGGAGTAGGATCTAGAATAGGAACTTTAGAAGATACAGGGGGTTCTGATTGGTTTACCTCAGAATCTCTGTGAGAAGGAGATATTAGAAAATATGGGTGAATGTCAGATTCTGAGGAATTTGATGAAGTGGTTGGTGTGCAAGAGGTAGAAGATACTTGAAACACAGTTGTTAGTGGTGTAACATCAATAACTTCTGTCTCAGGGATGTTGGTTCCAGATGGGTTGATTGATTCTGAGGGATTTTCAGAGGGATTTTCAGAGGGTGGATCGGATGAAATTTTTATTCGTTTAGAGGAAACTGGAACAGATGTAGTGGGTTCAGATGTTTTGGATGGAGGATTATCTGATTGTGGTTGTTTCTCTTGTTGTTGTGATTTAGGTTTAGATGATTTTTGTTGTGCAGATGGTTTTGTTGTTTGTTGTTGTTCTGTGGGTTGTTTTTCTGATGGTTGTTTTAGTGGTACAGATTTTTTGGTTGGAATTTCTGGTTGTGGAGTTTGAATTGGTGGTTTTGTTGTTGATGGTTTAGGTACAGAGGATTGTTTTACAGGTGAGATGGAAATAGGATTAGAAGATTTTTGAGGAGATGGAATAGAAACATGAGGTGGAGAAGTAACAGATTGATTTTGTGAAGAAGGTGGTTTTGGAATAGACTTAACATTTGAATCATTTATAACAATAGGATTTGTAGAAGATACAGAAGTTTTAGTACCTTTGATTTTGATGCGTTTAGCAGGAACAGAAGGAGTGTCTCCAGATTCTTTCCTCTTTAGCAGCTTCTGCGGCTTCTCAGCAATCTTGGGCTTCTTCTGAACAGGTGCAGCTTCTGCTTCTGGTTGAGTCCTCTTTCTTGGTGGTTCTTCTACAACAACAGGTAATGGTTGCCTTGCTCTCTTTATAATATCTACAGGAATAGGCTTTCCTTCTTCCTTGCACTCATCAATATATCTTACAATAATTTCCCTTGGTTATTCAACATAGAACAGAGGGTAATCATCTACAGGAGTTCTCTTCTGACTCAGTTCAGAAATGTTCAGCTTCTTGGGAGCTGTTGTGAGTTCTTCCACTATTTTTAGTCTCTGAAGACTTTTGGCATTCAGAGGCTTTCCCAAAATAAATTCCAGTTCCTCTGTGACTCCAGCAGTGTACAGAGCAGTTACAAGTCCATTTTCTGTTAGAAGATCTGAGATTAACCTTCCAAAAGGAATCCAGGTTCTGATCTTCTGACCTTTTTCTTTCACATATTCTCTAGAGGCATTTATATGATTCCAAAGATGCATAAAAAGAATATATGGAAGATCTACCTTGGTTCTCTGACTTAAGCAGTACATAAAGTAGAGTTGTTCATTATTGACATAGTCTGGAGAGTTTGTTGACTTTCTATGATGAATGCATCCCATGAAAATCTTAGCCCAGATCTTGTAGTCAGGCTTCAGATCTTTGAACTTATTAGACGCTTGTCCAACATTCATCACTTCTTCATATACTTCATCCATATCCACACGCCCAGCTGGCAAGTGTGATACTCCATCTGTTTCCTCATAGCCAATGAGTTTTCTAATCAGATCTTCTGTTATAATTATCTCTTTGCCCAGAACAGAAGATAAAATAAACTTAGGGTATACAGAAGCATGGATCCATAACTCTTTCACAAGAAGGGGGTAAACTGGTCCAAAAAGTCTATCAAAATATTTCACCCATCCTTGAGCACCTATAATGGAGCGAAATTCAAACCCATTCTCAGCAAGTGAATCAAATTCCACCATTGATTCACATAGAACCTCCAGCTTTTCAACAGGTGTTAGCAATGTTCTTTTTGGTGGAGTATAAGGAGTTACGCCCATATTAGCAGAAGTCACTGCAGGCATTGTAGATTGAAATTGTGCAGCAGTTGATGATGAAGTTGCCATTGAAGATGGATTTGTCACACGCTTAGGGTTTTTATGAAGAGAGAATAGAAGACAGAAATGCATAAAATGGTTGAGATGTGGAAAGTGTGAATGTGAAGATAAGAGATGTATTTATACTAAAACACATAGGCATACAAACAGTCAGAATAAGGCACGTTTGAACAAAGCATTTAATGAAAAGAATAAAAATCATTTCAAGCATTTATTGATTCTGACAATTTGGGGGGAAAATCAAGATTTTCACTATTCAAATTTCACCTCAAACGTCTCTTCAGTAGTGTACACGCCACCTTTGCAGATTTGGAGTGACACGTGTTTGCTTGCATGTGTTCTGAATTCTCTTGAGAAATGAAATGTTAACCAACGTTCAAATCCTCTAAGGATTGTTAGTTCAGAGTTTAACAAAAATAATTAAAGAAAGTAAATCAGCAATCAAAATAAATACTTTAGAGCATTAGGCATTTTTGCATCTGTAAAAATTTGCTTCTGACAAATATCATTCTGGACAAAAATCCATACCAATATTTTTCAGAATAAATTTGAATCTATCTTCACCAACGGGTTTTGTGAAAATATCTGCCCATTGATGATCTGTATCAACAAAGGCTAAATTTATGATTCCCTTCTGAACATAGTCTCTGATGAAATGATGCTTAATTTCTATATATTTTACCTTAGAGTGTAAAATTGGGTTCTTAGACAAACATATAGCAGAAGTATTATCACAGAAGATAGAAATGTTACTTTCAAATATTTGATAATCTTCTAGCTGACTTTTCATCCAGAGCATCTGCGTGCTACATCCAGCAGCATCTATATATTTTGCCTCTGTGGTTGAAAGTGCAATTGTGGGTTGCTTCTTGCTGTACCAAGAGATTAGATTTCTTCCTAGAAATTGACAACTTCCAGAAGTACTTTTCCTTTCCACTCTGTCTCCAGCGTAGTCAGCATCACAGAATCCAACTAATTTGAAATCATCAGATTTTTTGTAACACAAACCCACATTAGAAGTACCTTTCAGATACCTTAGAATCCTCTTGACAGCTGTCAAGTGTGATTCTCTAGGATCTGATTAGAATCTAGCACACAAGCATACACTGAACAATATGTCAGGTCTAGAAGCAGTTAAGTAAAGAAGAGATCCTATCATACCTCTGTAGAGCTTCTGATCTACTTTCTTACTTACCTCTTCCTTGCCAAGTGAGCTAGTTGGATGCATGGGAGTCTTTGCCAGCTTACTATCAGTCATGTTAAATTTCTTCAGAAGTTCTTTAACATATTTGGTCTGATGTATGTAAGTGCACTCTGGAGTTTGATTGACTTGGATTCCTAGAAAGAATCTCAGTTCTCCCATCATGCTCATTTTAAATTCTGTCTGCATACATTTAGCAAACTCCTTTCCCAGCATAGTATTGGTAGATCCAAATATTATATCATCCACATAAATTTGACAAATTAGAAGATCTTTCTTAATTGATTTACAAAAGAGTTTTTTGTCCACTTTGCCTCTGATGAAATTTTTCTCCAGAAGAAAATTGCTCAATCTCTCATACCAAGCTCTGGGAGCTTGTTTTAAACCATACAGAGATTTCTTTAATTTGAAAACATGATCTGGAAATTTTTCATTCTCAAAACCAGGAGGTTGGTGGACATAAACTTCTTCTTCTATAATACCATTTAGAAAGGCACTTTTAACATCCATCTGATACACAGTGATGTTATTTTGTGCAGCAAACGAAATAAGAAGGCGTATAGATTCTAACCTTGCCACTGGAGCATAAGTTTCAGTATAATCAATACCTTCTTGTTGACTGTACCCTTGAGTTACAAGCCTTGCCTTATTTCTTTCAACTTCTCCTTTCTCATTTAGCTTATTTCTGAAGACCCATTTTGTTCCAATTATATTGAATCCTTGTGGTCTTTGAACTAAATCCCACACATCATTTCTGGTGAATTGATTTAACTCTTCTTGCATGGCAATAATCCAATCATTGTCTTGCAGAGCTTCATCTACAAAAGATGGTTCAATTTCTGACACCAGTCCAAATAATGATGCTTCAGATGATCTTAGAAAGGATCTTGTTCTGATGGGATCATCCTTCTTTCCAATAATGACATTCTCTAGATGAGAAGCTTTAATTCTGGATGATGATCCTCTAACATTTGATTCTTCAGAAATGTTTAGATTGTTCATCTGAGAAGTTAAAGGAATAGCATCTGGCGTTGCTTCTGGTTCCTTCACTTGAGCTTTGTCTGCCTCTGGGACTTCAGAGTCTGTGATGACTACTTCTCTATCTGCAGAGTTTTTAGACTGCTTTGGCTTTTTATTGCCAAGCTTATCATCAAATCTAACATGAATAGATTCTTCCACAATCTGTGTCTCAGTGTTGTATACTCTGTAGCCTTTAGAGCATTCAGAATATCCAAGCATGAAACACTTCTGTGCTTTGGAATCAAACTTGTTCAAATTTTCTTTAGTATTTAACATATAACAGATACATCCAAAAGGATGAAAATATGAAATGTTGGGCTTTCTGTTCTTCCACAGATCATATGGAGTCTTCTCCAGAAGAGGTCTTACAGACACTCTGTTCTGAATGTAACAGGCTGTGTTGATTGCTTCTGCCCAAAAGTGTTTTGCCAGATTTGTCTCATTGATCATGGTTCTGGCCATTTCTTGCAGAGTTCTGTTTTTCCTCTCTACAACCCCATTTTGTTGTGGAGTTCTAGGACAGGAAAAATCATGAGCAATGCCATTTTCATTAAAATATTTTTCAAAATATTTATTTTCAAATTCACCACCATGATCACTTCTGACTTTTATAATTTTGAAATCTTTTTCATTCTGGACTTGCTTGCAGAAGTCAAAGAACACAGAATGTGACTCATCCTTGTGTTTTAAGAACTTTACCTATGTCCATCTACTATAGTCATCAACAATGACTAATCCATACTTCCTGCCTCTGATGGATGCAGTTTTCAGTGGTCCAAACAGATCAATATGAAGTAATTCTAGTGGTCTGGAAGTAGAAACAACATTTTTTGATTTAAAAGATGATTTTGAAAACTTCCCTTTTTGGCATGCTTCACAAAGAGCATCTGAGGTGAACTTCAGATTAGGAAGTCCTCTGACAAGATTAAGTTTATTAATCTGAGATATACGTCTCATATTAATATGCCCCAATCTTCTGTGCCAGACCCATTGCTCTTCATTAAAAGATAAGAGGCATTTAACATTCTGAACTTTAAGTTCTGAAAGATTTATTTTATAAATGTTGTTTTTCCTCTTACCACTAAATAGAATAGAGCCATCTTTTTGACTAATAGCTTTACAACATTTTTGATTAAAGGTAATATCATAACCATTGTCACTTAATTGACTTATGGACAATAAGTTATGCTTTAACCCTTCAACAAGTAAAACATTAGTAATAGAGGGAAGTTTACCATTTCTAATGGTGCCAGATCCAATGATCTTGCCCTTCTGGTTCCCTCCAAATTTCACATCACCTCCAGATCTAAGCTTCAGGCTTTGGAACATAGACCTTTCTCCTGTCATGTGTCGTGAGCATCCAGAGTCCAGGTACCATGATTGGCGTCCTGACCTTGCTGCTAAGAACATTTGCAACAGGAATTATTTTACTTTTAGGTACCCAGATCTTCTTGGGTCCTTTAGGGTTAGTTGTTCTGAAGGTTTGTCTAAACTTCTGTTTTTCAACATAAGGTTTATTCTGACTAGCCTTAGATTTAAACACATGAATGTTCTTTTCAGAGCGTGTTTGTTCAATATCATTCAAGTGACCAAATTTAAAGTGTGAATATAAACGAGTTTTCTTGATGATAATTTTATCAACAGGTTTTAGATTTAAATCCTTTCCAGAGGAGGATTCATATCCAATTCCTTTTCTGTTATTTCTGCTAACTCCGTAGATCATAGAAGCCATTTTGCTTCTGTCTATGCTTTTAGCAAGAAACTTCTGAAAGCTATAATCATATTTTTCCAAAATGTTTTTGCATTCAAATTCAGTTTCAGAATCAGAGTTTTGTTGAGCTAATTCAGAATCATTTTCAATTTTAAGTTCTTTTCATTTAGCTCAACTACTTCTGATTTGAGAATATTATTCTCAGATACAAGATTGCTTTGACGCTTCTTGTATTTGAGCTTAATATTGTTATAGCTTTTCAGAACTTCTGATAACACTTTGATAAGTTCTTCTTTAGTAAGTTTAGCCATTACCTCTTCAGCGTCAGAGTCAGATTCAGAGTCAGATTCAGATCCTGAAGTTCCTTCCTCCTGATCTTCTATGTCTGCCATCAAAGCTACATTGGCACATTCTTCTTCTGACTCAAATTCAGATTCAGATGTATCTGAATCATCCCAGGTGGCCATTAGAACCTTTTTCTTCTTATCAAATTTTCTTTTAGGCTTTTCTTTCAGCACCTTTGGACATTCATTTTTGTAATGTCTAGGTTCTTTACATTCATAACAAACAACCTCCTTTTTGCCAGATCTTCTGTGTCCAGAAGATTCTTTTCTTTGGTCAGGCTTCCTGAAGTTTCTGAACTTCTTTCCTTTATGCTTCCAGAGTTTGTTTATTCTTCTGGACAACATGGATAGTTCATTTTCATCTTCAGATGAGGATTCTTCAGAGCTTTCGTCTATTACCTGCAATGCTTTAGCAGATTTATTAGATTTTAAAGCAACAGATTTACCTTTCTTTTAAGGTTCATCTTCCTCAAGTTCAATTTCATGACTTCTTAGTGAACTGATCAGTTCCTCCAAGGAGATCTTGTTCAGATCTTTAGCCATCTTCAGCGCTGTCACCATAGATCTCCATCTGGTGGGTAAGCTTCTGATGATCTTTTTCACATGATCAGCAGTAGAGTATCCTTTATCCAGAACCTTTAGTCCAGCTGTAAGTATTTGAAATCTGGAGAACATAGCTTCAACAGATTCAGAGTCTTCCATCTTGAAGGCTTCATACTTCTGGATCAGAGCCAGAGCCTTTGTTTCCTTGACTTGAGAGTTTCCCTCATGAGTCATCTTTAAGGATTCAAACATGTCAAATGCAGTTTCCGTGTTTGTAATTTTTTCATACTCAGTGTGAGATATTGCATTCAACAATATTGTTCTGGCCTTGTGATGATTTCTAAATTCTTTCTTCTGAGCATCTGTCATAGATTTTCTGTCTATCTTCTTGCCATTCCCATCAGTGGGATGAACATATCCATCTATGACCAGATCCCATAAATCAGCATCATATCCAAGGAAAAAACTTTCAATCCTGTCTTTCCAATAATCAAATTTCTCTCCATCAAACATAGGGGGTTTGGTGCTGATTCTGTCCCTTTCTTCATATTTGTTGTTAATGTTAGACATTGTATTATCAGCCATAGTAACAACCAAATATATATCAAAGTATTTCTCTCTGGATCTTTACTGTCACTGTTAAGTGGTAGCACACACAGAACCGGAGCTCTGATGCCAACTGAAGGTGAGAAAATACTTAGAAGGGGGGGCTGAATAAGTATGAAGATTAAAACTTAGAAATAAAAACTCAAGTATTTTTACCCTGGTTCGTTGAACTCAACTACTCCAGTCCACCCTTCCTAGAGTGATTTGCCTTTCTCAAACAAGGACTTAATCCACTATTAAATCAACTGATTACAATAGTTAACACTTATAACAACTGTTCAAAGTCTTCTCAAGAACTACTGATCCTATTCTTAAGGTTTACAATCAAATGTAATACAAATACAAGTGTTTAAGATTGCTTCTATAAAGCTTTATCACAACTGTGATTTTTCACTTAACTATTAAGAACAAAGAAATTAATTCTTAGAAAGAATATGAAAAGTATGAGAGCTTAAATGTTGATTTCTTTTGATAAAACATCAACTGAAGAAATTGGGTGAAGGCTTGCTTTTATAGGCAGCTGATCCAAGGTGAGCTTCACGTTGAGAAGAGTGTCCAAAAGGTCTGAGCCTTTTTTGTCTTCACATCAAGTGACCTTTCCTAGAAGAAGAAAGCACAGATAAATCCTTTTTGTCTGTGTTCTTGTGTCTAGCATAAATAAGGAAAGAGTCGTTTGGATCATTCCAACGGATATAATCTTTGAATAATTCTTCTTCAGTTTTCAGCAAATTCATCAGAGTCTAATTAGATCAGAGCCTTCTGATGATGATCATAGTTTTGCTGAATCAGAGTCTTCTACAGCAGGTGTGCTTTTAGCGTGTTTAAGATTAGAGCATATTTGAGACAGATCTTCAGTACTGGCAGCTTTAGCACTTTCAGAATCTTCTGTAGAAACTATGCTTTGAAAAAACTCTTCATACAAAATTCTTCTTTGGTTCAGATGCTTCTGACTTGCTTCAGATTCTTCTGGCTTGCTTCAGATTCTTCTGGAGCTTCTGCTTCAGATCCTTTTGGAGCTTCTGCTTCAGAATCTTTTGGAGGCTACGCTCAGGATCTTTTGTTGGCAGCAATCAGAATCTTCTAATGGATGCATCTGGCGCTTCAGAGTCTAGCTAATTTCTTATGTTCAATTCTGATTTGCTTCTGGAGTGTTAATTCCTTTACTATCTGCAGTAAAAATTCTCAAGCAAATTTTAGAGTATATAATTCTTAATTACAAAATTTCATAATAGTTATCATCAAAACATAGAGATATTATTAAGAACCAATCTGTGTTCTAACATACTTTTCAGATTAAGAGCCTGGTTAGAATCCTGGTTAGAATATACTTTCCAGAATCAGATCTTGATTTACTTTCCAGAATCTGAACTTGATTTACTTTCCAGAATCAGAGCCTGGTAATCAGAACCTGGTGTGAATTAAGGTCTGGTTTCGGGATTCTTAGGGTAACTTCAATGAATTTTGTCAGATGATATGTTATAGTTCTGAAAGACTAAAATTCAATGTTAGTTATAATATATTATGTTTGAATTCCATTTTAGTAACTCTTTATTTTTGAGCAATCAGAATTTCTTTTTCTCCCCCTTTTTGTCATAATCAAAAAGAAAAAACTTTTTAAGACAGAAAAGAAGAACAGAGAAAAAAAAAACATGATAAAACAAGTAGAAACAGAACCCAAACATAGTCATCGATAAACAAAAAATATTCAGATGATAAACACATAAGAAAATCAAACATAATGTGCACAAACAACAAAAAAGCAACTAAGGTTGACGAGAGACAATCATCTTCAGAAGGTGTGTAATTTCAGAAGTAGATTCCTCTTGTCTAGCCATCCAAGTTTTAATCTCATATGTGGTTTGTTCTTGCTTGACCATCCATGTTCTGATCTCTTTGTTGTTGGCTTCTAGTTGAGCAAACTTTTCTTCTAAATCTGGATTTTCTGTCTTGATTTCAGAAGAGGCAGGAGCAGATGCAGGAGCTGGAGCACTATCAATGACCATAGCAGATGCAGATGCATTTTCTTGGATCACAGAATTAGATGCTTGTTCCAGAATCATCAGAGCTGACTAATTATATACCATAGTTTCTTCATGTGCATATTCTTCTGTCAGAACTTTTGTAGGAGCAGATTCTTCAGCAATCACAAAATTAGCAGATTTTTCAGAAGATGAATTTTCCAGAAGAAGGGTTGGCGTTCTGGTAACATTCTAGAGAGTCTGTCTTACATCATCAGCAAATCTGATCTTCACATCATCAGAGAAAATGTTCTTCAGATTTGAAGCAACAGTGTTGAATCTGGATATGAAACTATTCCAAATAGCACCAGAGTCATCTGGATTGATTCTTCTGAGGCATTTTTCCTTACCAGCATCTAAATTCATCTTTATTTTATTTTTAAAATTAGCATTCAAAACATCAACATTCAGCCTAGGTTTAGGTTTCAGGTAGGCTTCCAGAGGTGATGGTTTGGGTTGATCTGGTGGGGGTGGTATTGTAAAGGTTGGGATAATGAACATAGGACGAGAGAAAGATGGAAAAGATGTTTGGCCAGATGATTCAGTGATAGCCTGACATTTTGGATAAAAGTTTTTAAGTTTGAGTCCAGAGGGAAGGTCATTAGATGGAAAAGGTTTTAATGAAGCAAAAGAAACAAAAGTAGATGATCTTGGTTTTAGAGTGGGTTGAGAAAGGAAAGAGGTTACTTCTGGGGGTAAATCAGATTTAGTAGATTCACCTGAATCTGTAGTGTGACATGAGGTAGAAGAAATGTCAAAGACAGTTTTGAGGGGTTGGATGTCCAGAATATCTGAATCAGATATACAGGATTCAGATGGTTGAGGAATTTCTGGTTGAGGATCAGATGGGATAGGTTCTTCTGGTATAGATTATTGGGGTTCTGGTTGTTGTGATTGTGGTTGTTGTGGTTCTGGTTCTTGTGGAGTAGGTTCTTCTGGTATAGATTGTTGGGGTTCTGGTTGTTGTGATTGTGGTTGTTGTGGTTCTGGTTCTTGTGGAGTAGGTTCTTCTGGTAGTGGTTGTTCTGGTGGTGTTGGTTCTTTTGATTGAGGTTGTTCAGATGTTATGGATTCAGTAGTAATTTTTTCCAGTTTGAGTGGATATAGGTTCAGGTTGAGGTGTGGGAACATATTCAGTTACAGTTAGTGTTTCAGATGAAGTTTGTTGTACATAAGTGGGTGGTTGTACAGATGATTGAGAAGGTACAGAAGTAGTTTGAGTTTGAGAAGAAGGGGGTAAAGGGATAGAGCTAACTGTTGATGGTTCTGTTACTATTTCAAAAATGTGAGGTAAAGATGAATTGTTGCCTGTCTTCTTTATTTTCTTGATTGAAACAGATGAAGCTTCTCTAGAAGCTTTTCTCTTCTTCTTTTTCTTTGGTTCCTCAGAAGATTTCTACTTCTTCTTGCTTGCAGATTCTTCTTCTGAAGCCTGTTTCCTCTTCCTCAGATTTTCCTTATAAAAATCTGGTACGGGTTCTTTTGCACGTAGCAGAATATCTGCAGGAATTGGGGTTCCATCTTCCTTACACACCTGAATGTACTGAAGAATTGCATCTCTAGGTTCATCAGCACCGAATATAGGAAAGTCATCTATTGGAACTCTCCTCTGACTAACTTCTTCAATATTGAGCTTAGCAGGAACAGATGTGAGTTCCTCCACTACTCTCATTCTCTGAAGACTCTTCCCATTCAGAGGTTTTCCTACAATAGAAGCAAGTTCTTCTTTCAATCCAGCTTCATACAGATGAGCCACCAGTCTATTCTCAATCAGAATATCTGAGATCAATCTTCCAAAAGGAATCCAAGTCTTGATCTTCTGACCCTTGGTCTTGACAGATTCTCTGGATGCAATAATCTGGTTCCCCAGATGCATGAATAGAATGTGTGGCAGATCCACTTTTGTGCTCTGACTCAGGCAAAACATGAAGAACATCTGTTCATTGTTAACATAATCAGGAGAGTTTGTAGATTTTCTGTGGTGTATACAGCCTAGGAAAATCTTGGCCCAGATCTTGTATTCAAGTTTCAGATCCTTAAACTTGTTTGAAGCTTGTCCAGATGTAATCACTTCATCATAAACTTCCTCCATATCAACACGCCCAACTGGCAGATGAGAAACTCCATCAGTTTCTTCATATCCAATGAGCTTCCTAATCAGATCTTCAGTTATAATAATCTCTTTTCCCAGAACTGAAGAGACTATGAACTTGGGGTAGACAGATGTGTGAATCCAAAATTCTTTCACCAAATGTGGATAAACTGGTCCAAACAGTCTATCAAAGTATTTCACCCAGCCTTGAGCATCAATAATAGGACGCAAGTCAAACCCATTTTCAGCCATGGAGTCAAACTCTACCATTGATTCACATAAAACTTCAAGTTGATCAACTGGTGTTAGAAGAGTTCTAACTGGTTCTTTGAAAGCAACATCACCCATGTTAGAAGATGAAACATCAACCATAGTTGATTGAAACTGAGTAGAAGTTGATGAAGAAGTAGCCACTGCTGTTCTTGAGAGAGATTTAGGGTTACAAATGGTTTTGGGTTTGGGAGAGAGATGAAAGCAGTGAAACAGACAAAAATGCATACAAGAGTGTGAGAGAGTGGAAAGTGTGAGAAGTGAAGTGTTGTGGAATTTATAGAAGAAATTATGGCACACATAGAGTCACACGTTCAGCACGTTTACACTTAGCATTTAATTGCATTTAATAAAAAGAATATAATCATTTCAAGCATTTAATGATTCTGACAATTTGGGGGGTAAAACGAGAAACTCAATATTCAAAACAGTACCTCAAACGTCATTTCAGTAATGTGCACTCCACCTTTTCAGATTCAAAGTTACACGTGTTTGCTTGCATGTGCTTCTGAAACTTCTTTGAGAAATGAAACGTTAGCCAACGTTCAGATCCTCTGAGGCTTGTTAGTTCAGATACACACAAATGAATAAACAATGAAATTAACAGAAGTAATACTTCAGAGTTTAAACATTTTGCCTCTGAGTAAATTTGCTTCTGATAAAATTTTTATTCTGGACAGAAATCCATACTTATATTTTTCAGAATAAATTTAAACCTATCTTCAACAAGGGGTTTAGTAAAGATATCAGCCCATTGATGGTCTGTATCAACAAAGTTTAAGCTTAAAATTCTCTTATTAATATAGTCTCTAATGAAGTGATGTTTAATTTCTATATGCTTAGCTTTAGAGTGTAAAATTGGATTTTTAGATAAGCATATAGCAGAAGTATTATCACAGAAGATAGAAATGTTACTCTCATAAATTTGATAATCTTCTAGTTGACTCTTCATCCAGAGCATCTGAGTGCTACAACCAGCTGCAGCTATATATTCTTCTTCTGTGGTTGAAAGAGCTATTGTAGGTTGCTTCTTGCTGTACCAAGAAATTAGGTTACTTCCTAGAAACTGACAGCTTCCAGAAGTACTTTTTCTTTCAACTCTGTCTCCAGCGTAATCAGCATCACAGAATCCAACTAACTTAAATTCATCAGATTTTCTGTAACACAAACCCACATTAGTAGTACCTTCAGATACCTCAGAATCCTCTTAACAGCTGTTAAGTGAGATTCTCTAGGATCTGATTGGAATCTAGAACACAGACAAACACTAAAGAGGATATCTGGTCTAGAAGCAGTCAAATACATAAGAGAACCAATCATACCTCTGTAGAGCTTCTGGTCTACCTTTTTACTTACCTCTTCCTTACCCAGAGTGCTTGTAGGATGCATTAGAGTCTTTGCTAATTTGCTTTCAGTCATGTTAAACTTCTTCAGAAGCTCTTTCACATACTTAGTCTGATGTATGTAGGTGCATTCTGGAGTTTGTTTAACTTGAATTCCCAGAAAGAATCTGAGTTCTTCCATCGTGCTCATTTCAAATTCAGCCTGCATAGATAGAGCAAACTCCTTTCCAAGCGTAATATTGGTAGATCCAAATATAATATCATCTACGTAAATTTGACAAATTAACAAGTCTTTCTTAAATGATTTACAGAAGAGAGTTGTATCCACTTTGCCTCTGATAAAATTCTTTTCCAGAAGAAAATTACTTAATCTCTCATACCAAGCTCTAGGAGCTTGTTTTAAACCATAGAGTGATTTCTTAAGTTTAAAAACATGTTCTGGAAATTTATCATTTTCAAAGCCAGGAGGTTGATGAACATAAACTTCCTCTTCTATAATAGCATTTGAGAAGGCACTCTTAACATCCATCTGATATAGAGTTATGTTATTTTGTGCAGCAAAAGAAATAAGTAGGCGTATAGACTCTAACCTAGCCACAGGAGCATAAGTCTCTGTGTAGTCAATTCCTTCTTATTGACTATATCCTTGAGCAACTAGCCTTGCTTTGTTTCTTACAACTTCTCCTTGCTCATTCAGTTTGTTTCTGAAGACCCATTTAGTTCCAATAATATTGAATCCTTTTGGTCTTGAAACCAGATCCCAGACGTCATTTCTAGTGAATTGATTTAGATCTTCTTGCATAGCAAGTATCCAATCATTATCGTTTAGAGCCTCATCCACAGAAGTTGGTTCAATGATAGACACCAACCCAAAAAGTGACGTTCCAGATGATCTGAGAAAAGACCTTGTTCTGATAGGGTCATCCTCCTTTCCAATTATCATATCCTCTGGGTGAGAGGCTTTGATTCTGGTTGATCCTTTAACATTTGGTTCTTCAGAAATATTCAAATTGTTCATCTGAGCAGCCAATGGAGTTGCATCTGGAGTTGCTTCTGGTTCTTTTACTTGAGCCTTTTCTGCCTCTAAGTCTTCATAGTCCGTGAGAATGAATTCTCTATCTGCAGAAATTTCAAGCTGCTTTGGCTTTTGATTGCCAAGCTTATCATCAAATCTAACATGAATTGATTCCTCCACAATCTGTGTCTCAGTATTGTATACTCAATAGCCTTTAGAGCATTCAGAATACCCAAGCATGAAACACTTATGTGCTTTAGAATCAAACTTGTTCAGATTCTCTTTAGTATTCAACATAAAACATACACATCCAAAAGGATGGAAATAAGAAATGTTGGGCTTTCTATTCCTCCACAATTCATAGGGAGTCTTCTCTAGAAGAGGTCTAACTGACACTCTGTTCTGAATATAACAAGTTGTATTCACTGCTTCTGCCCAAAAATGATTTGCCAGATTAGTCTCGTTGATCATGGTTCTGGCCATTTCTTGCAATGTTCTATTTTTCCTCTCTACAACTCCATTCTGTTGAGGAGTTTTAGGGCAGGAGAAATCATGTGCAATGCCATTTTCTTTAAAATAATTTTCAAAATATTTGTTTTCAAATTCACCACCATGATCACTTCTGACTTTAACAATTTTAAAATCTTTTTCGTTCTGGACTTGTTTGTAGAAGTCAATGAATTCAGAATGAGACTCATCCTTGTGTTTCAGGAATTTTACCCATGTCCATCTGCTGTAGTCATCAACAATGACTAATCCATACTTCTTGCCTCTGATGGATGCAGTTTTCACTAGTCCAAATAGATCAATATGAAGCAGCTCTAATGGTCTTGAGGTTGAAACAACATTTTTTGTTTTGAAAGAAGATTTTGAAAATTTTCCTTTCTGACATGCTTCACAAAAAGCATCTGAGTTGAACTTCAACTGAGGAAGTCCTCTGACCAGATTGAGTTTATTAATCTGAGATATACGTCTCATACTAATATTCCCCAATCTTCTGTGCCAGACTCATTGCTCTTCGTTAACAGACATAAGGCATTTTACATTCTGAACCTTAAATTCTGAAAGATTGATTTTATAAATGTTGTTCTTCCTTTTTCCATTAAAGAGGATTGAGCCATCCTTTTAACTGATAGCTTTACAACATTTTTGATTGAAGATTATGTCATAATCATTGTCACTTAATTGACTTATGGACAATAGATTATGTGTCAATCCTTCAACAAGTAACACATTAGAAATGGAAGGGAGGTTACCATTACCTATAGTTCCAGAGCCAATTATATTGCCCTTCTGGTTCCCTCCAAACTTCACATCACCTCCAGATCTAAGCTCCAGACTTTGGAACATAGACCTTCTTCCCGTCATATGACGCGAGCAGCCAGAGTCCAGGTACCAGGACTGGTGTTTCAACTTTGCTGCTAAGGATGTCTGCAACAAAAATAATTTTGTCCTTAGGTACCCATATTTTATTGGGTCCTCTAGGGTTAGTAGGTTTGAAATTATTTATGATTTTCTTTCCCTTATAAGCATCCTTGTTCTTCTGAGGTTTTGATTTATTAAACACAGGTTTGTTCAGATCAGAACGTGTGTGTTTAATATCATTTAAATGACCAAATTTGAAATGAGTATATAGAGGAGAATACTTTATGATCATTTTATCAACAGGTTTTGGATTTAAATCCTTCCCAGAAGGTGATTCATATCCAATATCCTTTCTGTTGTTTCTGCTTACGCCATAGATCATTGAAGCCATCTTGCTTCTATCTAGGCCTCTAGCCAGAAACTTCTGAAATCTATAGTCATACTCTTCTAAAATATTTTTAGAGCATGATATAAGTTCTGAGTCAGATTTTTGAGCTTTTTCTAAATCATTTTTATTTTAAAGATTTTCTGCTTTAAGCTCGGCAACCTCAAACCTCAGCTGATCATTCTCAGATGCAAGACAGTTTTGAAGCTTCTTGTATTTGAGTTTGATTTTTCTGTAGCTTTCCAGCATTTCAGATAAACTCAATAAGTTCTGCTCTAGAAAGTTCAGAAAATACCTCTTCAGAATCAGATTCTGATTCAGATCCAGATGTTTCTGCATGGTCTTCCACGTCAGCCATAAGTGCCATGTTTGCACATTCTTCTTCTGACTCTGATGAAGATTCAGATGCATCTGAGTCATCCCAGGTTGCCATCAGAACTTTCTTTTTATTATCAGACTTCCTTCTTGGCTTCTCCTTCAGAAGTTTTGGGCATTCATTCTTATAGTGCCCAGGTTCCTTGCATTCATAGCAGACCACCTCTTTCTTTCCAGATCTTCTGTGTCCAGAAGACTCTTTACGTTGATCTGGTTTCTTGAAGTTTCTGAACTTCTTCTGTTTATGCTTCCAGAGTTTGTTGATCCTTCTGGACAGCAGGGACAATTCATCTTCTTCTTCAGAACTTTCTTCTATAACCTGCAAAGCTTTGGCAGATTTGTTAGACTTTAAAGCAACTGACTTACCTTTCTTCTGAGGCTCGTCTTCCTCCAACTCAATCTCGTGACTCCTTAAGGAATTGATCAATTCCTCCAGAGTGATCTTATTCAGATCCTTTGCGAGCTTCAGAGTTGTCACCATTGGTCTCCATCTTGTTGGCAGACTACTGATGATCTTCTTTACATGGTCAGAAGTAGAGTAGCCTTTATCCAGAACCTTCAACCCAATAGTTAGGATCTGAAATCTTGAGAACATAGTTTCTACAAATTCAGACTCCTCCATTTTGAAGGCTTCATACTTCTGGATGAGGGCCAGAGCCTTGGTCTCCCTTACTTGTGAGTTTCCTTCATGAGTCATCTTCAAAGATTCAAACATATCAAATGCAGTATCTCTGTTTGTTATTTTCTCATACTCAGTATGAGATATTACATTTAACAGGATGGTTCTTGCATTGTGGTAGTTTCTAAACTCCTTCTTCTATTGATCAGACATAGATTTTCTGTCAATCTTTTTCTCTTCATCATTGGTAGGATGAATGTAACCATCAGTTACCAAATCCCACAAATCAACATCATAGCCTAGAAAGAAGCTTTCTATTCTATCTTTCCAGTAGTCAAACTTCTCACGATCAAACATGGGAGGTTTGGTGCTGATTCTGTCTTTATCATTGTATCTGTTGTTGTATGAAGTTGAAGTAGAAGCTTCAGCAGCCATGATGAATAAAGAACAAGATATTAGGAGTTTTTCTCAACTGGATCTTTTCTGTCATGGTTAGGTGAGAGCACTTTCAGAACCGGAGCTCTGATGCCAACTGAAGGTGAGAAAAACACTTAGAAGGGGGGTTGAATAAGGGTTTTGAAATAATTATAGCAATAAAAACAACACAATATTTTTATCCTGGTTCGTTGAACTCAACTAATCCAGTCCACCCTACCAAGGTGATTTGCCTTTCTCAACAAGGACTTAATCCACTATATTCAAACAGATTACATTGTCAACCACTAAGAACAACTGTCTTAGTCTTCTCAACAAATCCTGACCACAACTTAGTCTTCTTAAGGAACCTTTTACAAATAAATGTAAACTAACAAGTGTTTAAGATGCTTCTAAAAAGCTATATCATAACTGTGATTTTTACACTTAGATTAAGAACGAATAAAAACTATTCAGCTTATGAAATATATTGTATGAGAGCTTGAGAGTAGTTTTCAATTTGATTTCTCAATAATTCGTCAACTTTGAAATGCTGTTAAACACATCCTTTTATAGAGCAGAAAGTCCAATGCTTAAAGACTGAGCGTAGCAGAGTAACTGTAGCCTTTTTGTCTTCTATTGACTTTAGCTTTCCCAGAAGAGGAATGTTTAGACAAATCCCTTTTGTCTGATTTCCTGTGCCATACATGAATAAGGAAAGAGTCGTTTGGAACATGCCAACAGATATATCTTTGAATAATATCTTCTTCAACAAGCTTCTGTCTCAAAGTTATCAACATCAGAGTCTTGAAGTGATCAGAGTTTTGCAGCCAATGTGCTTCAGCGTGAATATCAATCAGAGTAGAGTTTCAATATCAGCGCCTCTGTACTTGCAGTAAAAAGTACTTTCAGAGTCTTCTTGAAACAATGCTTGAAACTCTTCATACAAATTCTTCAACTACGCTTCAGAGTCTTCTGCAACTTCTGCTCCAAAGTCTCTTCTTGCAGTGCTCAGAGTCTTATGATGACTTGCTTCTGATGCTTTTGAGCTTTGTGTAGAGTAATGTTCAGATGCATTTTTTCTTCCATAAGAATATTTAATTTAATATCTGAAACAAAAACACTTGAACAAAATTAGAGTATATATTTTCTTAATACAAAATTTCATTAGTGTTATCATCAAAACATAGAGATATGTTAAACACCAATCTGTGTTCTAACAATTATCCTCACAGTCTTCCACTAAAATAAAGTTTTCCAAAAGAAGATTCAAATCAACAACTTCGTTGATTATAACATCTCCCTGTAGAGATCCCTAGCCAAAGTTTCCCCACCTCTAAACACTGCCTTGCCAGTATCTCATCCTGCCTATAGATACTCCCTTAAGAGAACTCCTCAAAAACAAGTTTGGAAAAGTTTCCTGCATAGTAAAGTTGCCAAACCATTCCCAATGCCAAAATGGTGTTGTCGTGCCATCACCTACTTTCAAGTTGATATTGTTCAGGAACACATAAATAGTATTACAAGCCCCAGACTTAAGATTGATAAGGTATTTCCACCAGTGAGAGTTAGATTTGAAGGGCACTGCAGCTGAACCACCCAAGACTGCAAGTCTGATGTTACCGTACCTTACAGCTAAGATATCCAACCAAAGAGACAAATTTTTAGTTAAAATCCTCCACTTCCTTTTCTGAATGAGAGAGATGTTGAAAAGGTCCATCTTTTTAATTCCAAGACCTCTAAGTTCGGTAGAACGATAGACTTTGTTCCAACCAATCCAAACCATTTTAGGTTGATCCGTCGAACCACCCCAAAGAAACCTGTTATAAATGCATTCTATTTATTTCCAAACTATCACCAACATTTTGAAAAAAGAAATGAACAAGATAGCGAGGCTACTTATAACAGATTTTAACAACGTGATTCTACCTTCAAAAGATAAAATCTTACCTTTCCATCTTGCTATCCTAGCCCGAATGTTGTTCATTAAGTTGGTCCAAGAACTGACACATCTTGGGTTAGATCCGATGATAATTCCCACAAAGATAAAGGATTTGGCCTCAATCCTGCAAGTCAAGAAAGAGGCCACAACTTGCAAAAAATGCTGATTCAAGTTGATACCTATAACCCTGATCTTCAAATAATTTACTCCAAGTCCGCACACTAGTTCAAATCCCTTCAATATTTATTTGATAGACCATACATTCTGCCAGTTACCATTGCCAATGATGAGAGTGTCGTCCGTGAATTGTAGAACATCCACTTTACAGGATTCACAAAAAGAGAAGCCTTCGAATACACCAATCTCAACAGCCTTACCAAACAGCTTTGTCAAAGCTTCAGTGACCAGAACAAAGAGGGAGGGGGATAAGGGATCACCTTAACGTAAACCCCTTTCAACCTCAAAGTCCTTTGTAGGACTCCCAATGAAAAGAACCGACATTTGGCTAGAAAAAACAACAACTTCCATCCAATTGACCTAACGCTTGCCAAAACCCATAGCCTTGGACAAAAAACATAGGAAGTCCCAATTTAACTTGTCGTACGCTTTCTCAAAGTCTACCTTAAACAAAAGACACTGTATGTTCTCCCTAGTATAAAAATCTACTACCTCGTTCGCGATGAGGACTCCATCCAACATCTGCCTCCCGGGGTCGAAGGAAGATTGGTTTCTAGAAATCAGATTGTCCAAAACCTTTTTCAGACAACCAACCAACAACTTTGAGATGATTTTGTGTAAGCACCCCACCAAACAAATCGGGCGATAATCATCCAGGCAGAGAGGATTTGCTTTCTTCAGAACCGACATCAAGATGCTAGAGGTAATAGATTTAGATAACTTTGCCTTACTATGAAAACACTTAATGAAACAAGAAATATGATCTTTCATGAAGTGCCAACAGTTCCTAATAAAGATAAAATTGTAACCATCTGGCCCTGGACTTTTCGTACCTTCGCACTCCCAAACTGCCTCCTTAATATCCAAGTCAGAAAATTCAGCCTCCAACATACTCACTTCTGCATCTGATAAAGTATTAAACAAACAGTCTTCCATCACTGGTCTGTCAGACTCAGGTTCCAAGAACTTGTTCCTAAAATGAGACAAAACTTCCTCTTTGATCTCCCTTACCCCTTCCAACAAGCCGTGATCATAAATAATTAAATTGATCGAGTTCCATCTTCTCCTGGCTTTGATGATGTTGTGGAAATAGGATAAATTAATGTATTCATCTCAAGTCCATCTCACTCTAGCCTTCTAAATGAGTATCCTCTCTTGAGAAACTAAGTTGCTCCACATAGAGGAGGCAACTTTACTACGATTAGCCACCAGTTCTTCAACCTCTTCATCTCTGCAGCCAACAAGAATTCCATCTATTTTGTTTAAATTAGATATGTTCGCCTTCAAATCAAGATTGACTTTACCAAAAAATTCCACGTTCCACCTCCTTAGGCTACCTTTCAATAACTTGAGTTTTTCCTTAATCACAAAATCGCTTCTTCCTTTCACTAAAAGGCTCTTCCATTCTTTCTCAACAAAATCGATGAAATCTTTATTCTCGAACCGTTCATTAACCATTCTAAATGGTTTGGAACCCTAATCAGAGTTGTTGCAAATAAGCCAAATTGGACAATGGTTTGATACCTGTCTATTACCAATAAGTTGCCCTACTATGTTCCATCTTTCTACCAACGAATTTAACAGCAAGAATCGTTCTATTCTACTGATTGATCTTCCATCACCACTAAACCAAGAGAACCTCCCTCCCTTGCAAGGAACATCAATCATTTTGGCATCTTCGATGAATCCGCTAAACTCTCTCATTTCGACATCTCTATTAATAAACTTGTTGCCCTTCCTCTCTTTAAGTTTGATGATGGAGTTGAAATCCCCTCCCACACACTAGTCCCCATCACAATACTTAGATTTCATATTGAGAAGGTCTATCCAAAGTAACCTCTTAAGATGTAACTGGAAAAGGGAGTATATGTTAACCAGATAATAAAAATCTCCCTTCCACCTTACCTTCAACCCAAGATATCTGTTACCCCTAATCGAAAACACTGTTTCAAAAAGACTAGATTTCCACATAATTAATAACCCTCATGACTGACTTGAAGAAGCCAAATATGACCACTCTATGATCTCCTGGGTCCAAAAACTAGAAGCTACCTAATACTGAATCTCTGAAAGTTTCATTTCTTGAATGAAAAAGACACCTACCTTCCCAAATTCAATTTCCTTAACAATCCTCTTTCTCTTGATCCTGCTACCCCCTCATCTGATGTTAAGAGAGCTGATAATCATTTGAACTTATTTGATGACGCCTTCTTAACAAACTGCTTCTTCGTATCTGCAACTTCCATAACTTCAATCTTCTTCAAATCTCTCCCTTTTGCATTGGTAGAGATTCCCAAGTTAGAAATAGCGTTCCACACTTTTCCCCCATATTTGATTCCAAGTTACCCCAAAACCTCAGGTTTCCTTGTCTAATGTATGAGTCATTGGTGGAGTCACAACATAATACATTACCCCTTAAAAGCTTGGATCATTCTCCGATATAGGTGAACAAGCCACAACATATGAAGGAAGGACATGAAGAGGGATGTTGAAAGGGATGGGTTTCTTCTTAGAAGATCTTATAGCTTTGTTAATTTTATTCTGAGCCACAAATTTCGTCTTCAGGCTCATACCACCCATATTGGGATTACCAGTGGCCCAATCCCAATTGGGAAAAAAGTCTAGCTGGTTAGTGAAAGGAGAGTCCGACACTGGGAGATTCAAAGCATCTGCTTGCACTTCTCAGCCGCATACGTGTACCTAACTACATCAAGGGAAAAGCTGATGCTATCCTCCTCGTCCAGATCAGAATGTCTGACGAGACCCACTACAGTGTCTCGAAATGCATATTTTTTCTTACAAGCTATACCTTCTAGGACTACAGATGTTGAGATAGCCTTTTCTACCGCCAAATCAAAAAGATCTACATTCTATGAGTTTTTCCTCTACATCTACTTTTTGATTTGACTGCTCCTTTTCCCTTTGGAACTCATTAACCTATACTTAGACATTGAATTGTCAGACACACTGATTTCTCCCTCCTCGTGACCCGTGTCCACCAGATACTGACGAGGTTGAGGGCCACAACTACCTTACAATGACTAAGCTTCACTGTCATTTGCATCAACTTTTGCTTCTCCTCCCTAAAGGCTCTCAGCTTCAGAACTAGAATTCAAAGAAGCCATGGGAGGCGCCATTTCCCTAACTGAAATCCTCAAGGGAGCATGAAAGTCCTCCATTAATTTAATCTGAAAGGTCTCACCATCAATCTTCAATCTAAATGTTTCGTTAAAAACCACCGCGCAACGTGTCCTAACCAATATCCTGGCCACATCCATACATACTGGTTTCATCGTGTTATCATCAGTTGGGTAGAAATTGCAACTTTAACATTCATTTGGAGCTAATAATTTTTTTGTTTGTAGGAATAATGGTTAAATCCCACATTTTAATAACATTTAGGGATTTAAGCTTTGTTTGGACAACTTGTCTCCAATTTGGATCACTTATAGGAGGGGAATAAGATGTGATTTCAGTTATAGTTGAGATTTTTGAAGTTAAAAATATCCATGGTTTTGGGATAAATTATCATAGTAAATAAAATAAGATAATGAATAGAGATTGGTATATATGGTATTAGGTAGTTAAGGGATGAAATTACCTTGAATTAGGGCACAATTGTTGTCATGACGATATGTGGGAGGTTTAAATTTTTTTTATTTGTTTTCTTAAGTTATGAATAATGGGTGGGTGTTTGGTTAGTTGGGAAATGGTTAAAATAAGGGAAGGAATGTTGGGTACACGTGAGTTATTCTTGTGGGTGGGGGGGGGGGGGGGAGGATTTGATATTCGAATTTCTAAAAAATTAATTTATGAAAATGCTTTGATTTAAAATCGCTTATGCTAGAAAGAGATAAAAACGGAGATAAAGTAATGGAATAATAGAGAATATAAGAGGTAGATAAATACGTAATAGAAAATATAATAACAAAAATAAAAGAGATAAGAGATAGAAAGATCATACTAGAGAATTATCCTAGTTTGACCTAAACCACTTGACCTACTTTAGTCCACACGAGTTTCCCTTGAGATTTCCACTTGAACAATTTTAAGACTTTATACACAATTAACCTAAACAACCTTACAAATAAATTGGCTTTTTGCGTATGATAAGGCCAAACAACCTTACAAATAACTTGAGATTTTGCATAGGATCAATCCACAAACTTTATGTACCCAAACATAGCTTTTACATAAGCTGAAGTCAATAACCTTAACTAGATATTTTACACAGGTTCAATTCAATAACCTTAACTAGAGATTTTACCGAAAATTAGCTCAATAACCTTCACCCAAGATTTTATTAGGTTTAGCTTGCAACCTTTATATCTATTAAAAAGAGATAATAAGGGAACTATGCTCTTGAATAACCAATTACAACAAAACACTGGTACAAACAAAACTCAGATGAAAATTTTCACTCTCTTGGCACAATGGAAACTCTAATGAAAAATAACTTTATATAGTAGAAAGTTTCTATTCAGAAAAATGGTGTATTTTGAAATGAGGAGAAACGTCATTCATATAAGAAAAAATAAAGCTAAAAAAGGAAATAAGCCATGACCTTTTAAATAATTTAATTAATTAAAATCATGTATTAGTCGATTAGCTTAGCTAAAAAAGAAAAATTTTAATTTTGACGCCACTTGATCAATTAAAATCCTTCTTAATCAATTTGGAGGTGTTTCACTTTGTTTTAATTGATTAGAACACAAATTTAATCGATTAACCAAAGTATTTATCCTTCCTAATTGATCAAACAAACTTCTTAGTCTTTTCAAAACAAACTACAAATGGTATTAATAAGTTTTATAAAAATATGAGAGGTTGAAAATATTTGTATGTGTGTTTACTTTGCTTTAGTACCTCAAGACTTACTTTTATTTCATTTACAATAAACTTATAAAAAAACTAGCTAGAATACAAAGTGCAAAACATAAGAGCTTTCACACTTTCAAATCTTCAAGATCTCAACTTTTTTGAATAACACTTTAAATTGGAACTTGAAATGTTTTTTGATGATACTTGAGATATCTCTTTCTTTGATCAAATGTCATCATCATGAACCTTTTCAAGAGTTGCCATCATCAAAATTATTTGACAATATTACTTGCACAACACATAGAACCAAAAATCTAAGGTAAAGTCATGAGGATGGTGATATATGGGATGTATGGTGATACTAGATGGAATTTTTTGGTTTATAAAGGGAAATATGGATTAAAAAAGATAGTATCCATAGATGTGAATTATTGGTTGTTGTGAAGGTCATAAATGATGTGTACTTTGACACCATTTTTAATGCCTAAGTATATACATTTTCTAAATCTGGAGACTAGCTTAGTTATATTTTTTTTTTGTAAAAGTTGCAAGCAAAAGCAAGGCAGCCAATAATCTTTATGCTAGAGTAATCAGGTAGGGTGTGGAAGAGTAAGATAAAAGAACATTGAAATATTTGTAATTTTGAGGGTAATCTATTTTTTTAGGAAGTTGTGACAACTAAAATATATTGGTGCTTCCTTTCAACTAATTCATTTTGATGGGGTATGTCAATGCAAGAGGTTTGATGATGGATCCCATGAGCCATGTAAATGTTTTTAAGAATGAACATAGAGTTATTATTAGATCTGGTGCATTTGACATTGGTTTGAAGATGATTTTTAACATAAGCAACAAAGGATTTAATGAGATTCGAGGTTTCATATCACTATAAAAAATCGAGTGAATTGTGCCGGTTAGTTTAATCCAATTGTGATAGTTTTAACCGCCGAAAATTAAAATAGTGGTGTTTTGAAAAATGCTGCAAATTTGACAACCACTAGAAAAATAGTGGCGATTTAATATTAAACGCTGCACTAACCACCGTTTTATACACATTTAAAAGTGGCGGGTTTTTTTATTGAAAACACTTGCGGTTTTAAAAGCCATATATTTCACATAAAAATAAATGTCTAGGAATTTTATGTCTGTTAAACCCGTCATAATTTTATGATAACTAAGTCATTTTAAACTGTTGTAATTTACTATTGGTATTAGCCAAAATCACATTATATAAACCACCATAATTTTCTTATAAATATAAATTTATTTTCTTATAAATGTATTTTTATTTCATTAAAATAAATCCAGCAGTATCTGTTGCTATCATCTACCACACCTATCATAGATGGGTAGAAAAGAGACCCCATATATCCATGTGACTTAAATCAAAGTAGTTGAAAGAAGTAGTTTTTATGTCTTAAAAGGGATGCTTTTTGTGTTTAGCATACAAACAAACATCACAAGGGATCAAATTCTTAGTTAAGTTATTTAAAGGGAAAATTCTATTTATTTGAACAGCAATTTCATGAAAAGAATGGTCAAATCTATTGTGCCATAAGTTATAAGTGGTTATGATAGGGGTACAACATATAGAAATAGAACTATTAATATGAGAAGTATTGATAGGGTTAGAATGGAATGTTAGCATATATAAGCCATTATAAAGCTTAGTTTCACCTATTTTCATTAAGGTATGATTCCCCTGTATGATACAATCAGGGGAATTGAATATTAAATTGTATCATAGGGATAAAGTGAGTTTAGGGACACAAATTAAATTGGTTGTGAATTCAGTATATATAAAACATCATGTAAATAAAGTTTTGGTGAAGTTATAATTCTAGAATAAAAAAGTATTGATGGTGGCTCCGTTGGGGAGCTAAATAGTGACATGCTTGATTTCAATTAGATGAGTAAATTAGATGAGTAAACAAAGACCTAGATTGACATACTTGATATGTCGCCCCAATATCTAATAGTTAATTAGGGATGTCATAATTTTATAAATATTTTACATAAATAGAATTACCTAATGGAAGATTGAATGTAGAATTGAGATGATTGATGTTGGATGCTTGATGAGGCGAGGTTCGTTGAAAAAGAACACAAAGTGATTTCTGTTGGTCTGTAGCGAACCCCAATTAATCAGTATGTTAAGCTCTTTCTTCTGATTGGATTTGTAAGGCGTCACCTTGATCACTGTCTTCATTAAAGACTTGTATTATGGTGGACTTCTTCAGATATGGGAAAAACCCATGTTTCTTTAAATCAACCTCGATTGTGTGACCAAGTTTATTGCATAAAATGTAGATCTTGATGCTTCTATCGGTACCAGTTACAACATTTCTTAGCCCATAATTAGTTGGACGACCTTTGGTACATTGTTTGTTGATGTTGGCCACCAATTTGTCTTTATCCACGAGTGTGATTTGTTATCGTTCTTGTTGAATTAATAAAGAAAATACCTTGTTGATGTGAGGAATCAATTGCATGAGCATAATTTGAGATCAAACCAAAGTGTATTGTTAATTCAATTCTTTTAGGAATCGAATGGCACAATTGTAATACCCTATATTTTCCTTAAATTCTCAATTGGGTGTCAGTTGGGATCAACTGAGTTCCTATGCACTTTAACTTGTATTAGTTGGAATAATTAAAGCTCTTAAGTACTCTAAATGTCGTCAGTTAGAATCAATAGAATAACTAGTAGACTCTGAAGAGATCAATTATTAATAAAAGAGACAGACCAATATTAATAAGTATAAGAGAGAATATTTTGACAACTCTATTATTATATTTCCACTATTATATATATATATATATATATATATATATATATATATATATATATATATATATATATATATATATATATATATATATATATATATATATATATATATATATATATATATATATATATATATATATATATATATATATATATATATATATATATATATATATATATATATATATATATATATATATAGCGGAAAAGAAGAGAAAGAGAAAGAAGAAGTTAGTAAGGAAAGAAAGAGGAAAAGAGAAAGAATAAGAGAGAAATGAAGGAGAAGAAGAAGAACTCATGAAGGAGGGAGAGGAAACTCATCATCATTCATCTCCATCATCAACATTCTTCATCAAAGGTGAGTTCCATTAGCTAGTGATAACTTTGGGGGAAAATATGTGAAGATTGGCGTGTTAGAGTTTTGTTGGAATTGAAACTAATGTTGTTTTCTTGAGATAATTGATGGATTGCATGCTTAATAATGTCATACCATGCCCTAAATAAGTGTTTGATTACATTTTGGGTTGTTGGGTATTAAAGAATTGGAGTTTCGACCATGGTTAATACTGTTTTCGTGTTGCTGGAAATCTGGATAATTCATGGGTCACACAGCAAGCTCCAGCGAGCTAGCAGTGACTATCTCAGTCTGCTATTCTCGCACTACGATCTTCCAGCAAAGTGAAGGCGAGACCTCGCCTAGAGCTCACACATCAACCGCTGAGGGTTTTTGCTATTTCCTCTAATTTCCTCTACTTTGCTTAGACATGGCACAACGAAGTGTAGGCGAGGTGACCTCACTTAGAGCTCACTGGCGGGTTTTGTTCCTTTTGTTTGTTTAGTTTCTTGGTGGCTCATATGCATGTTCAATTGTATCATGGACTGTTTTACATTGATTATTATGAATGATATGCATGCTTACCATGATTGATTGATTGAATAATGATGACTTGATGTAATCATGGAGTAATATGTAATGTGTGAGAATAAACTCCATGGGAACTAGAAAGATAATCCCAAGGGGATATTAAATAGTGATGTGATACCATGAGTTAATCAAGGACACTTGGTAGAAGATAATGTTGACTTGGATGCCTTAATGTGTATGTGAATTCCTAGGTTGAGATGTTGTGTTACCATATATGCGTCGTTTCATGTATGATATTGTGTTATGGTATATATATATATATATATATATATATATATATATATATATATATATATATATATATATATATATATATATGTATATATATATATATATGTATATATATATATATATATATATATATATATATATATATATATATATATATATATATATATATATATATATATATATATATATATATATATATATATATATATATATATATATATATATATATATATATATATATATATATATATATATATATATATATATATATATATATATATATATATATATATATATATATATATATATATATATATATATATATATATATATATATATATATATTGATTGAATGTTTGATTGTGTGATAACATGCTTAAAACACTATGAAGACGAGTGAGGAAACCTATGATATAACTAGGTAATTGAATTTGAAAGATAATTAAGTCATGAAAATTGACTTAGATGACGATGCTTGGACACACGGGTACCTTGGTGTGTGTCGTGGAAAAGTAGTCTCTAGAACCATCGTTTAGTTATAAACTAATGTGCTTTGTATGGAACATGTGGAATAATATGTGATGGATGAATATGATCACCTGGTAATTGATGAATAACTGTAACTCTGTTAAGCGTATTCCTTGTAGTGGAGGTCTAGACTCTGTGGACAATATCTGATGGTTGATTCTATGCATTGGATTTCTAGTATCTATTGATCATATATGGTGGAAAGTGTCGCTACTGCAAAAATCGAGGCCGACAATGACAGAAGAGTCGCCACCGTGCGTTATTTATCCAAAGAGAGGGAAAGGAAACGCTCAGAGAAAACCTAACGAAAAGAGGGATAAGATTGGTCATTGCAACCAAATCTCGGGTTCGGGAGTCGGTTACGCAAGGGAAAGGTATTAGCACCCCTCACGTCCGTCGTACTCGACGGGATCCACGCTTGTTGTTTATCTAAAGAGGTGATTGAAACTATCTAACTACAGGCTTGAGGACAAAAGAAAAAGAAGTGACTCGGCAAAGCAATGGCGCTTTGTGCCTACGTATCTCATCTGAGGTGAGAAGTCAGAGTCAATGTAGTTCGGCTAACTACGGGTGAAAAAGGGGGGAAGGTTGCTCACCAAGACATCACGTCTTGTGCCTACATACTTTCATCTGGTATGAAAGATCAGAGCAAACGTAGTTCGGGCAACTACGGGGAACACAGGTTTGTTCAACTTGTTTTTTAGGCCCGAGTAGGGTTAACAAGTAGTTCTAGCAGTTGGTGTATGCAGCTCGAGCATGGGAGACTTAGGCGTTACCATTTGCGATAGAACTAGGAGTTAACAACACTCTTTTTTCTGAAAAAAGATTTTCCTGATTAGGATCCCGAAGGATGAAAAAGGTTTGAAATGTTTTTGTGTTTTTTAGAGAAGAAGTGTTTTGAATTTGAATGTTCATAATGTATGTTGTACTAAAGTCTAGAACTTAGGATCGAATGCGTCGCATATCGCCCTAAGGACGTATACTAGACACTCTAGGCAATCGAGAGGTGGCCACTCAATCACCATTTCCCAAGTATAAGGCTCATGGAACAACATCCATTATCTTTATTAAGTGTTTTATGATTGTTTTGAGATGAGAAGAGAATGGACACTAAAAGGGAGACTAAATCCAAACCTAAAGTTGTCATGCACAATGCTCCTAAAGTCGGGATGAAAGGGAATGAAACTATCCTAATATTATCATGCAAAGTATTGAACACCTAATCTCTCTTCTACTCCCATCCTAAACGGAGGGACTAGGAATCCTAGGGGGATCATGGCACAAGGCCAAGTAAACACTAAATAATTCACTCACAAGTGAAATGAAAAAGAAAAAAAAATGATAAAATAGAATTGAAGAGAAAACACATTAATTTGTTAATTCAAAATAAAAATGAAGAAAGATAAATTAAAATAAAAGGATGGAAAATAAAATAACATACTAAATATACATGAAAATGATTTTTTTGGGTTTTTAAGACATTAGAAACTATTTTTAAAAATTAAATAAAAGTTAAATAACAAATAAACAAAAATAGAAGAAATAAAAATAAACTAAACAAAATGCTAAAAATAAGAAACTGTTTCAAGACCTTGGGGCTGCAGGCTCAAAACAAAGCCAGTTCTATCACTTATACGCATGTGAATAAAAGTGGAAAAGAAAGAAGAAATATCAAAACAAAGAGATAGAATGAAAATAACGCAAAACGCCCCCGCTAGGGGTCGAACAGAGGTTTCATGGCATGGCAAGATACTTATGGCAAGGCTTTTAACCACTGGGGTGGCGATACATCAGTGTATTAATGCCACCCCATAAATATATGTACCTAAACATGCGCATGGCTGGGCAAAAACAAAGGCAAGCAAGGCAAGAACATTTCAAAACGGTTTCGTTCTAACTTCTTCAAATCTCAACCAAATTGAGCAAACTTTTAGTCTAACTTGACTAATTTTTCACAAGGAACACAGTGGTGCAGTTGGTTGTCTCAAATAATGCTCACACCATGAAATTCGAAGGGAAATGCATAATGGAGCTTGGAAATGCATTTTGAGTTAATGAAACTAAGACAGGCATAATTAAAGACCAAGGATGGTTTAAGCAAGTTACAAATATGAAACTGAGTAAGTTCTAGCAGAAAGCTTGATCTAAAAACAACAAAACAAAAAGTTGGCACGTGAGCTGCTATGAAAAGCAAGAGCTGGCTACCAACAAAACAGCATGGCCACGACAAAGTATCATTGGTATTTCAATGCAAATTGATGAATTCCAATCAACATACAAGCACAAATGCCACACTGATTTAGCAACATGAATGACACGACTTGATCAAATGAGTTAAAGCAGTTCATCCTAATCAATAAGTTCTAGTTTTTTCAAATGACAAACTAACTACTGAACCTACCCTCAAACAATGATATCCACATGCTCAAACTGCACAGTTCAAGCCTTGCCTTCCTTCCATCAAGCATCAGCTAAAACAAAGGAACCTAAACAAAGTTCTAATGGAAATCTGAGTTGGTTTTTCTCTCCATAAGAACTGGACAGTGTTCTGAATGAGAAGCCAATCACTTAAATACTATGCTATCAATGTTTGAAATCTCAGTCTTGTTATGGTTTCAACAAGGCACTTCAAAACAGCAAGCTAGAACAACAATACTCACATAAAGGAAACCTCTAAGCACTGAACTAGACTCTACCTAGACTACTTAAAAACTGATATCATGATTAGTAAATCCTGTTGCACATGACAGATCCACCAAGTGACAAAAATCCAACCACACATTTCAATGACAGTAACAACTTGCTTACACAATGTCAAACTCATACACTAATCAAAAACTGTTTCTTAGATGAAATCTAACACTCTTGCTAAAACAAACACAAACCAATTTCTATAAAAAAAGGTCTAAACAGCTAGCAATGAATTGGAAAATTAAAACCTCAAAACAAAACTTGCTAACTCAATGTACTTAGAGTCTTGAAAATCATATCTTGGTGTTTCCAAACAAACTGTCATGACTTCAGTGACAAATTTAGAAAAAACATGATAAAAACAATCACACAAGAGTATTTTGAAAAGTAAAAATAGTAATATATTTGAACAGGTTCACAGACCAACATGCCTAAGACACTCCAACACAAACAATTTGGCAAACAAATCCTAAAACCTAGGGTGAGACTGTCAAGCCATGACACTTAGCTTCCAAAGAACAAATAAGACTTCTGAGATTTTAAGATGCTCACAACTGATTCAAGGCAAGATCCAACATGTATGGGGGACTAGAGATAACAAGTCAGTCCACAAATTTCATGACAGCGGTAAATGGTCTAAGTCACACTAAACACAAAAAGGCAAATTCAGAACCTACACAGCCAGCAGTTCAAATCAAAACATGATGGCAGCTTCTTGAATTAACACACTCAAAATGGCTCCTTCAAAACCAAAGAAATCCATCAGTTACAAATCCATGCCACCCAGTTTTCATGATTCTTAGCATAACAAAGCACCTAATGCTTTAACAGTAGCAAGGATTCACAATCAACACCTAAACCTTGGTGGTAGTCCTCAATCTAATGACAAATCCACGCCCTTCTAAACAAACTGCTGGCAAAAGCTGAGACACTCAAAGGATTCCCACTTGCAGCAGGCTGACTCCACTAACCAGCCCAACACTCTCATTGCAACAAACTTGGCTAATCATCTCTGTCCCAAACAAACATCTCAGATGTAAATCAAAAGTATAAACCAAATGCTCCAACTAACAGAAACATATACCTGAGTTAACAAACTCAAATTCTCAAACCAAAAGGTCTTGCAAAATCTAAACAGTCTGAGCACACCTGAAGTTATAACTTAAACAAAACAGCTTTATAGCCAAACAAAGTAGCAGTAGGAAGCCCTTCATGCTACTACCTTAGCCAAGGTCTGAGGTCATTTTTTAAAAAAGTTTCTACACAGGAAGGATGTAAACTATGAGAAACCAAATAGAAGATCCTAACAGCAAAACTGGACAGTAACACGTTTTCAAGAACAGACTAATGACCACATAGTCATGACTTTAAGTTTGCCAAAAAACTGATCCAACACAGCATGAGGGTGCAAAATCACAAATCCAATAAGGAAATCTAAATTAAACCTAGACAGTTCCACAAACAGTCCACGAAAACTTTTCCCTAAAAGTTCAACAGGGTGTATTAGTAAAATCTACTCAAGAACAAAACAGGACAGGGCCAAAGCAGATTTCTAACCACAACAATGTTGAGGCTCTTAACATGTTTGTCATGACAACCATACACTCTCCAATGAGAGGTTGCTACCTCAAACAGTTCAAAACAACAAAGACACAACCAGAACCAAGTTGATCATCAACAAGCCGTTGTGAATCATCTCAACATAATGTCCAGCAGATGCCTTAAAATAAAAACAGTTAAGCAACAAAGAAGAAAGAGGCATTCTTGTTTCCAATCATCATGCCTTAAACCAATGGCTTTCAAGAAAGCATAGTTGATCTTCATATGCCTAAGCACATTAATATGAATCATCTCAATATTGGTAAAAAAAAACAAACATACTTGCAATGTAGTTTAAAGTTCAAATATACTCTTGGTGCTAACAAACTATGACAGTAGCAAAATCAGAAAAAACAGAACAATGGCTTAGCAGCAGTATAACACTCTTGCTTTAATCATTATGCTTCAAGCCAACTGTTTCCTATGAAACTTTGACAAGCACACACAAACATTAAGTTAGGTACTGCTGATCATCACCAACCAAACAGAATCTAAAACAAGGTCCTAGCATCAACTAAAAAACTAAGTCCATTCATAAAAACACTACACACTACAATAATATATCTAACAGTTACTGACCACAACAACACTAATGCTCTCAAAAAGTTCAAACAAAAACTCAAGAACACAAACAGAACCAGAACATGTTTTAATGATACAAATACATATGAAATAGAGAGTTAAGAAATGCTTACCTCTTGAAGACTGTCTTGAGCAAAAACCAACAGCAAGCTACCTCTCCTTCTCCCAAGCTTTGAAGTCTCCCTTTTGAAACTAACAGTTGTCTTTCTAGGGTAGTTTTAGAGAAAATGTCAAAAGCCTTTCTTTTGATTTTCGCACACAAGTGGTGGCTAGGGTTTGTGTGAATTGATGCTTAGCTTAAATATTGAGTGAAATCAGGTTTTTAGGGTTTGACCAGGGCAAGAAGGTGAATGGACATATTTTCATCTCCATGGTCACTTTTTGAATTAAGGGTGGATGCAGAAATGGTGATGCAGCTGCTGCATCAGTTGCTTTCCTTGCAACAGTGTGGGAAGACTTTGGGCAGTGTTGGTTTTGGCTCATAGCTCATTTGGGTAACTATTTGAAAATGACAAAATGGCAAAAAGGGGAATATGCTGGTTTTGGAAAAACTTGGTAGCCACAAACACAGCCTCCCATGCGCATGGGAGAGTGTTATGGCTGATGAACCAAAGTAAAACAACAAGAACCACCTTTCATTCTTTGGCCAAAAATGCTCAACGTACCAACTTTGATCAATGATAACTTTGTGCTCACAAATCTAATTACTCTGATCTTGGACTCTTTGGAAAGAGGGCATGGAGTAGAACAAATTTCATGTTGGAGTTGTCTTGATTTGAGGATTGGAAGATCATGAAATTTGTGGTTGAAAATCGTGGCAAACAAATTGCTCATGAATAACTTAGAAAAAATTCTAAGTTATGAAATTGGCTTATTTTTTCCCAACTTTGCACATCCATAACTTGAGCTTCTCAAATCCAATTGAGGACTTCTTGGACTCTTTGGAAAGATTGGAACACGCTCTATAACTTTAATTTGGGACAAAGTTTCATTTGACATCAAGAAGGTGATGAAAATTGGCTTGCAAAGTGATGCCAAAATATGCCCAAACTTAACAACTTTTGAAATCATTGAAATCCCCAACTTTGATTGATTACAACTTGAGCTACAAATATCATATGACTATGAATTGGTACTCAAAAGAATGATTGAGATACAAGGAACAACTTTGATGTATGCAAAAAGTTCATTAAAAACCTTTATCATGAATAAAAATGGCATTGAAGATGGTTGTTCCAAACATAAAACTTTCCAAAAATGGAAAGTTTCTAAAACCCTAATTCCAAAAATGGAAACTTTCAACAACCTTTGATTTTTCATGATTTCCTTGACTTTTCTTGATAAAATTCCACCCATTGGTCATATTGAACTTAAGGATCATGATCTTGACCTTAAAAAGTCAGGAGTTGACTTTTTTCACTACACAGTTGAATTTTCTCCAAACCTCCCTATTTTCAATCAACTGATCAATCAGAGCTCTTCTGATTAAAATTTATGATCGATCTCTCATCCTCAAACATATTTTGACATGTGGAGGGCCATGGAAACAAGTTTTCTTCAAGAAACAAATTTTATCCTAATTAAAATTGAAACCCTAATTCCAACCCTTTTGGCCTGAGCATTGTTTAGATGAACTGAGTAACCATTCCACTTCACTATAACCCCTGAGGTATTCAACAAGCTTCTAACTCGTGTCCACACTAGTGATAAGACCCTATGGACTCCTTGAAAGTCTTATGATGGTTCATACCAGTGCCTTTGCTTGAGCTCGAAACCAATAAAGACTTTCCTCTTAGGTGGTACACAGGCAGACACTTGATCCCCTGTAAATGAAAAATGCTATGCAATGCAAAATGCTAGAACAATGAAACATAAGCCAGAGATTAAGAAAAGAGGTTGGTCAAATTTTGGGGTGCAACAGAAAGGGCTTAGTTTTTTCCACTCAGTGGAGGCTAGAAGTTTCATTGGCCATATCTAATGGATGATGTATCTATTAGTAGAGGCTAGGAATACCGTTGACCATATCTAAGATGGATTGTCTATCACCACACAGTGGAGGCTAGGGGTACTGGTGTCCATATCCAATAGATAGTGTATTTTACATGGTGGAGGCTAGGTATTATCGTTGGCCTTATCCGGTAGATAGTGTATTCTACATGGTAGAGGCTGGGTATTGCCGTTGGCCATATCTGGTGGTTTGTGTTTCGTGCAGTTGAGGCTACGAGTACCATTGGCCATATTTGATAGATTGTATGGTCAACTCAGTGGGGGCTAGGACTACCGTTGGCTATATCTGACAGATAGATCTTTGTGATCGATTTTGGAACTAATCAAACTTACGTCACATTTTGCTTTTTCTTGGATAATGATTGTCTGAGTTGTGTAGCGGGGAAATTTGTGAGTGTAAGCTATTTTTTTTAACTTAACTCAAAAATGCAAGAGTCACCACCAGAGCTTCCATCGCAGTAGTGAGTCTTTCCATACTATACTTAAGAGTATCCACTTCTTCGCGAAGCTTGCAGTTCTCTTGTTGCAATTGATCCATCTTTTTCTTGAGATTAGCTTGAGTATTGTAGTGATGCGACAACTTGACTGAATGAAGACCAAAAGAAACAAATAAGACACCTGGAAAAAGCAAAACACAATGCACAATGATGTAAATGCAAATGCAAAATGCAAATGTTTCAATCAGTTTTCAAGGATCTTTAAAATATAAAGCAATTACAAACATCATAAAGAAACAACACTTTTTGAAATTCTGATAAACATCTCATTTCATTGAATATTAGAAAGATTACACTTGAAAGTACAAGTTACATAATATCAAAATCAATAAGAAAAATCTAGGTGCTAAGGAGCATCTGATGACGATCCGAGCTGATACTTCCTTCAGAGTCTCTTAATCTCTTTCTCATAGTTATTCTTTATGGTGGTCTTCTCTAACACGAGTTGATCCACAATACCTTTCCAAGCACCAGAAGTAGGAGGATGTGATTATGAAGTAGTAGAGGAAAATAAATCCTCTGCGTGTCTCTTCACAGCGTGTCACTCAAGCAACTCAAACAAGTCATCTTTCTCCTTCATCTGCTTTTGCAACTCCATCTTCTCCTTGTCAGAAGCTTGAAACTTACCTTCCCACATCTCTTTCTCTTGCTTCATCTTGGCCAAAGCATCTTGAAGAGTCTTCACATCATCAAAAGAAATAGGGAATGGCGTAGATACCACTGTAGTCATGGGTTTCTCACAAGGATAAGGCATTTTGAGCTCCATAGCTCTTTTCTTCACCCAAAGCGTATAAGGTTCCAAGGCAACACAAACTTGTCTTCCAAGCTCTCCTTTACCCACCCTGTGAATCTTAGTCCAAGCATGAGCCAATCTTCTTCTCAAACCAAGAGATTCATTCCCTCCTTGAAAAAATAAACCCTCTAATAGAATATTTGTAGGCTTATCCTTCAACATATAACCAAGCTGACGACGAGCTAAACTCGGGTTGTACAGTAGAGGTGACTGTGGAAAATGAAAAATGAACCAATTGTACATCAGAGGTGTACAACAAACGATGGTACCGTTCCCTTTAGAAGTCCTACTATGGATGGAGAAATAGGTGTCACCAAGTAAAGTCGGAACTGGGTTCCCAATCAAGAAAATCCTAATAGCGTTAACATCCACAAAGTTGTCAACATTAGGGAATAAGACTAGTCTGTAGATAAGTAAAGCAAATATAGCCTCAAATGCCAATGTGCGACCAACATTAGCAAATATAGTGGCTTTCCCAATCAAGAACTTAGAAGTCAAACCCTTGATGCCTCCCTTAAACATCAGATTAGCATCAATATCAAATTTTTGTCAAACGGGTAGCTGCAACAATATCTTGGGGGCTAAGAGCTTCCTCCAAACCAGTATAAGGAACCTTATCAGAAATCGGTACCCCCAACAAATAAACATACTCCTCCAAGGTTGGAAACAACTGATAATCGGGAAAAGTAAAGCATCGGTAGATAGGATCATAGAATTGCACAAGGGTGTTCAGAATTTCGTCTTCCATGTTGGTAGAAAGAACAAATAGAAGCCTCCCATAACAAGCTCTGAAGCCGGAACGATCAACTATCAAGGACACTAGCTTTATCAAATCTGTAAGATCGGATGTTCGGAAACCGTACTTTTGAGTGTTTCCCCTTCCAATATCCATAATCACAATATCAGTGATGTTTGCAAAGGAAAATCTCTGAGATCCTTAAAAACTGACTGAAACAAAATGCCCATGAATGCATGAGTGCAAGATGCAACACCCACAAAAAAGACACACAAAGCACACATGTTCAAAGGTTCGACATGAGCATGGAGCCAAAGGTAAGAACCAACCAACCCACAATGGTATGTACTAAGGTTATATCATCACCTGTAGGACAAGGTTCTAAAAAGTTCCCAGAGTCATAATTCTATATTTTGGATATTATCTGCTTAAACGAGCACTCGTCAGCCAACAATATTCTCAAGAGAAACTCGTCTGAGTGTGGTATCGCGTAAAAACTAATTCAAGTCTACACCTGAATAGCCACTGCACCACGTCCTAATAAGGCCAAGATGGGTTAAGGGGTTCTAAGGTCCTCAGCTTCTCAGGCTCCCAGGTCAGAAAAAGTAATGCCAATTACGACTACTCGTAAAACATCAGTAATCCCAAAGGGGCCTCCACTGAGCGGGGGATCTCAAGTCAGCTTAGTCAGGACTACTCCACGTAAGCCAACAAGAATATACCACCCTCCTATCATAAGTGCACTTAAGTCCGGGTATAGGACTTATCTCACCATACAGATCACCATGCACCCAAACAGAAGAAGAAATAATAAACAAGTCAAACAAAAAGTGATAAATAAATCAAAGTAGGCGCAACCCACTAGGAACCTTATAATTCCCCAGCAGAGTCGCCACTTTTCTGTAGCGGGAAAATTTGTGAGTGTAAGCTATTGATTAACTTAACTCAAAAATGCAAGAGTCGCCACCGCACTTTTATTTTATCCAAAAAAGGAAAGGAAAAAGAGCAAACAAAACCAATAAGTTATAAAATAAGAACTAAAGAAACATAGATCTTGGTAAGGGGGTTGGTTACGCAATGGGAAGATGTTAGCACCAAAAACGTCTATAGTACTCTATAGGAGCCCTTTGAAATATTTACGCTTTTTGGTTTGAAAAAGATTTGTCTAAAAATAGATTGGGGAGATGAGAAGAGAATTATTTTTTAAAATTTTTTGTGTTTGGAGAGACCTATCGCCTCATGCCTACGTACCAACAAAGTGCAATATAGGATCAAAACCTCGTAGTTCGTGGTACAAATAACAAAATTTGTTGGTTTTGATTGATTTTAAATATAGAGACAAGTCGTCATTTTAAGGAGAAAACTACGACTTGTCGCCCACAAGCATAAGACAACATTTGCATCACCTAAAGATGAAGGACTTTGCTTGGATTATCAAAAAGTCTATCACTCAACATCTAAGTGAAAAATTTCAAAATCTTAATACTATGGGGAATAGGAGAATTATATCTCAATTATGGAAATGACTCATGTCTAAACTTTATGAAAAATTTTAAAATGAAAAGTGCACAAAAGGCACAAAAAGAGTGATGAGTTTTTTTGTTTTTTTTATATCTTTTGAAATTGGCCAAAATATGATTAACATTGATTGACTTTTATTAAGATTTTTTTTTAAATCACTTGACAAAAGTCAAGGTTTTATTGTGAAAGCGGTCTCGAAGGTTTAAAACAAGAAGGTTTTTTGAAAATAGGGAGAAGATTTTTGAAAATTTAAGAAGGGGAAGAGATGAAGTGACTATCCTAGAAAGCAAAATAAAAGCTAGAGATAAGAAGGATCTAACCAACTTGTAGCACACTTTATAGCAAGCCAAATAAGAATTCCATCCATCTTGAAGCATAAGCCAATAAGTAAGCCAAATAAAGGCAAAGATCCACAATACTCCAAACATAGGGAAAGAGACCTAATTCTAAGTCCAAGGGTCCAAGAATAGTCCAAGAAGTCCAAGGTCTAAGAATAGTCCAAGAGCATAACCAAAAAGTTAAGAGCACCAAGTTTTATAGAGGTTTAACCCTTTATTAGTGTTTTGAACAAGATATGGTCCAAGTGGACAAAAGAAAAGAGGCGGAAACATAAACATGTGTCCAACGGACAAAGGAAAAATAACATAAGCATAAACGAAAATATGATATGAGATGATAATAATGAAGCATAACGATAAAAGAGAGATAGGGAACAAGGAGGAAACATAAACAAAATTAAAACAAAGATATTGTTAGTGAGTTAATAGTTAGTCGTTAAATACCTTAAGCTCTTGAGGTCGCCAAACATTTCAAATCTCAAACTAACTAATTGAAGCCTCTAATTCCGGCATAACCACCACAACAACCAAGTCTAAATCACTCGTCAGGTGATTCCTCTTATGTACTTCAAGTTGCCTTAAAGCATAACCTAAAACTCGCTGACGTTTCCCTTATCATAACAACAAGGCATCATAAACACAACAAATGGTCCTGTCGGGTTCGGCAAAAATCAACACACGATACATTTTCAATTTTCTGCTATAATTGAACCAGGTACAGGCCTCAAAACAATTTTTCCTAGGAAGAGCATCTCGTTAGCTTTCCAACGCTTCGAACGGGGGTCAAAACTGACATGCGGTTCAGGAGTTATGAATTTTTGAAGTTTCTCCAAAACAGAATTTTCCAGCATAAAGACTGCTACGGGTTTGAGCATTTTCGCCCGAAAATCCGACCGATTCAATTATTTCCTTCAAAACAAACACATAATCATTCATACCAAACATATATTAGTGATTTAGAACGATCAAACGTGAAATCTACGACTTCCGATTCCAATCCGAATCTTAAATCCTCAAATCTCCAAAAATGCAAAAACTTACAAAAATCAATCAAATTCGATAAAACAAGCATACTCGATCACGACCTAACATTACCTGACACATTTGCGTAATCTATTCTAACTTTCGTCTGTAAAAACATCAATTCTGTAAAAAGCTGCGATCTCGGAATTCGACGTACGACAACAATTTCACACCTAGAAGGTCATTCGACACATCTTCAACTCTTGGAATATTTAAAGGTCTAATTATACCAATGTCGCATTCCACATCTTCCTTTCTTTAATAATCACCAGAAGTCACTGTCCACCTTTAATCTACTTGACCTCACAATCTGCCGCCTTAACACACACACCAGACACAAGTCTCAAAGCTACTTAATCAATTTAATTCCTTGATCATCCAAACAAACATGAAATATGGAGCTCTCACTCTCAGACTAGTTGTCGTAACTAAGTCGGTCACAACTCCACTTCAGGTCCTGGCTGTATATCACTATCTTGTCAGGATAACTTCCAGCCAACCACAATTAATCGGCAAACACCAACTTCCCGCTTTCATTATAATTCAAAAATTCCCATCAAAATTAAACACCTCAGCACCCTCCTGCACCAACTCATCAAAACCATTCTTAAGCACTTAGCTTAACTCAAGACAATTCACTGCTCACGCCATCCAAGCTTGAAAGACACGCATATCCCATCTAACATGACTTCGTCCACTATCAACAAGAGATTAAGGGTGATCAGTTCCTCAATTGTCAATAGACAGCCGAAAATCATGATAGGGTACAAACCATCTTTACCAAACTATAAGAGCGTTCAACCACACACCGAGCTACAACTCCACACTTGCAGCATCCTGGAGAAGCACAAGCTTCTCCCTTACTTGAATCATTTTCACTCCTGCAGACAAAGGTTCCACAACAAAACATGTATCGACAGTGTTTTCACACACATGTCGCATACCAGGGAATACACAACATTAAACAACTTGGCCGGACGGACCGACCTCCTCTGAAACCAATTGTAACACCCCACTCTAAACTCTCGCGGAAAAAATGATAAACAACAGAAACAATTCAGAGTGCAGCAAATAAAGTTTCATGACGACCGTCATGGATGTCACGACCGCCATGGTCATGACGAGCGTCAGGGAGTGGTGACGACCGTCACACTCCCAAAATATGGGACGCATCAGAGGTGTCACATTTCAACACTTAACCAAAACACATACACCTGCAACAGATCATTTACTAACATACGTAGCACAGATTCGGATGAACAGGCAACGGTAATTTGTTTAACATTTTAATCATATAACGACATGTTATAATACACTCCCAACAATTTATAAACAACTAAATTCCATTAAAATTCAACAAGTAATTATCTTGCATCAATTCACGAAAACAACTATGCAACCAAGCAACATTTGGCATTATCATAAATAACCAATCTATTTGCCATAGTACTTAATAAAATTCAGCAACAAGGAATTCAATTAAAACAATAACATTAATCGTTCATCCCCCCAGAGTGCTACGTATCAGAGCGACCAACGACCTTAAACATAAAGAGACACTTTATTCCGAGTTACCTGCAAATTACCCCTAATGGCGGTAACATACAACGTAAAGGGGTGAGATATCAACAACATAACATAAGGCATGATAAAAGTCATGTTAGAATTATATCACAGCAATTAAGATTCTCGCAGCTTTATAAATATCATAAACAACCACTACACCGATTCATCGCTCATATATATACTACAAAAATCAAGATATCTCATCAACACGCCATCACAGGCAACACAACTCAATGCGACTCTATGCGACTCAACTATGCATATGCATGCGGTACCATTTTGGGAGACAACACTCCACAATTATTCGGGAGACTCACTTCACAATTATCCGGGAGACTCACTACACAATCATCCGGGAGACTCACTCCACAATTATTTTATTTTGTCATTAAAGATACAACCGTCGCCAATCCAGGCCAAATGATATGCTATGAGATGCAACTATTATGGACTATAACCCAACAACAACAACTGTGCAACAACCGTGTAACAAGGCATCAAGCCTACAACCAATTACCCATAACAGAACATCACATTTCGCATATATTATGGACTCACCATTTCCACCTGTTCATATCAGAGAACTACCAATAGCATCGTTCCTACGAATAAGACTCTAACATATTTTCGCAGAGAACAATTAAAAACAACATCATCTCTACAATTGAGAACTCAACAGCATTTCCATATACTTTCATACAGTTAATATAAGTACAACTTCTAATTTAATTAAATAGTGACATAATAACGACATTTTCTTAATAAATGGAAAAATAGCGCGTGTCGGCGCTGTTTCCCAATTTCACACAGAACTAATGACATAACACATTCATTCATACACAGACAAGCATTAAACCTTAATATTTATTAATATAATAACATAAGGACACCAGAACAAACTTCTCAACAAATGGGAAATTAGCGCGTGTCGGTGCCGTTTCCCAATATTACTACACAGAACTAAATGACAAAAACACTAATTCAGACACAGATAAACATTAACCTTTAATATTTATCGACCTACGGGAACTAACCCCATGATTCAATTTCCTACATGAAATTGATCATACCCACGGTTATAGAATTGAACCCCACCCTTACCTTTGGATTGAGTGCAACTCTAAACTTCTGGTTCCCATTTGCTCTCCGGCGACTCTTCTGCAACTGCCGTGAATTCTCTCCGGTGGTTAATTCTCCTCTTCTCAACTTCTCTCGGTCACGATCTCTTTTCCTTTGATTTTGGTTCTGAGCAGTTTAACATGTTTTCTCTTTTCTCCCAAAATCCCCTTTTTATATTTACTCCAATAATAATAACAATAATAATAATAATAATACTATTAATTATTAAATTATCACCAATATTAATTATATTACATTAATATTAAACTCCAATCGTTTTTAAAATAACTCTTAAAGTCTAAGGGCATCCCCCAACGCACTCAGACACACCTCCACACAAGGACACACCAACATAGAAATAACGCCAAAAATACTAAATAGTTAAAAAGGGGTGTTACAATTTAGGCTTGGAAAATTTGGTGGATTGGAATTTGGTTTGGAATCAAAATTAGGTTTGGAATTTGAATTTGGAGAGAAATTCAAGATCAAGTGGTGATTATTGAAGGTGTATGGTGGGAATTAATTATGATGAGGTAGGGGATTTAAAATGAAGTGATCTAGAATATTCTCATGTTGCGAAATTTGAATTTGGTGCCAAAAATGCTGCCGAATTTGAATTTGCCCAATTTTTATAAAATTCGTACAGAGTAACCGGTTACCCAATATCTGGTAACCGGTTACCACAGACAAAAATGGTGAAAATGCCCTTCTTGATGTGTTGTCTTGGCTCTGGCTCGACTCTTTTTCTTGTCAAAGAAGACATGGAAATAAACACATGAACCTTGGAGTCTCTTGAATAAAAGTCAATCAATTATTAGGAAACTCTTGACTATATGATTTGAATTATTTGCGGATCAACTTCGACTTTTTTTAGATGAAATTCGCTCGAGCTGAGAGACTGATATTTGATATCTTTGATCCAAATTCTTCCTGAAAAAAGTTAGTAAAGGAAAAACAAACATTTTTTTTTTTGGATTTTAATTAATGGTTAGTAAACATAAATATAAACAAATATCAAACAAATAGGAAAACATAGGTGCCCGGTGATCTCAAGAATAAACCTACAGAGGAAGTCAAAAGAGAACTGAAGCTTGCAATCTTATTTGTGGGATGAGATGCAAATGACATGTGGGATCTTAGGGTTAAAAATTAGGGTATTACAGCTGCCCCTATTTAAGTTTCTTCTATCCGGAGATATGAAGATTGACATCTTTGTCTCGACCAGATTGAAGAGACTTAAATATAACAAATAAACCCAATTTTTGGCCCTAAGAGGCCACAAAATGACATTACTATGCTAAATGGTATGGTATGCAAACACAAGACCTCTGTGGTGAAAAAAGAGGCAATAAGCTCAAAAGGTGAAGAAACATTACCGGATACCCGTCACTAGGTAGAAAAATATGGGTAATGAACTTACAAGGAAAGATTACCGACTACCAGTCACTGGGTAGAAAAATATGTGGGTAACTGACCAAAAAGGAGGAGACAAATGCTACCTACTACCTATCACTAGGTAGAAAATAAAGGCAACAAGCTCGAGAGGAAGGATCACCTTTTACCGGTCAAATGGGTAAAAACAAAGGATAACCAACCAAAAGGGGTGAGAAATATTACCTGCTACCTGTCAATGGGTAGAAAAATAAAGGAAATATACTCAAAAGACACTACTACAAAAAAGCTTTATAATAGCGCTTTTTTTGCTTTTTGATAGCGCTTAAAAGCGCTATTAATCAAGCTGCTATTGTAAAACAAAATTTTTAATAGCGCTTTAAAAGTGCTATTATAGTACCGGTATTTAATAGCGTTTTTTCAAAACCGCTATTATAAGGCACATATTTGATAGCACTTTCAAACAAAGCGCTATTATAGTACCGGTAATTTGCTTTAATTTTGATAGCACTTTCAAACAAAGCGCTATTATAAGACACATATTTAATAGCGCTTTCAAACAAAGCGCTATTATAAGACACATATTTAATAGAACTTTCAAACAAAGCGCTATTATAAGACACATATTCGATAGCACTTTCAAACAAAGCGCTATTAAAGTACCGCTAATTTGCTTTAATTTTGATAGCCACTACTAGAAATGCTGTATTTAGCCTCAGCCATTTTCCGACACTATAAGGCAAAAAACCGCCGCTACTAGCCAATTAGCCTCGGCGTAGCGTCGGTGTCGGGGATAGGCTAAAACGATCGAAGCTAACATTTAGCCTCGGCCAAAAATTTCCGTGTCTACAGTAGCCTCGGTCTAGCCGTGTCTACTTTAGCCTCGGTTTAGCCGTGTCTACATTAGCCTCGGTGAAGCCGTGTCAAAAAACAAAAAATAGCCTGGGCCAGACCGAGGCTAAAGTCAAATTCCATAAGCCATCATAATATTTAGCCTTGGTCCTGATCGAGGCTAAAGGAACATTTTGCCTCGGTTTATTCGAGGCTAAGTTAAAGTCAACAAAATATTTAACTTTGGCCTAACCGAGGCTAAAATCAAATTGTAAAAGTCAACAAAATTATGCCTGCTTTCCAATTGTATAATCCATAGCAGCATTACTTTCTAATAAAACAGTTCAGTTATCAGATTTGTTAACAACTTGAACAAAATAACCGAGGTTAAGGAAGTATTAAGTGAAAGACCATAAGAGAGAGCCATGCCAATAACTCTATGAAAGATTACTAGAATGTATTAATGTTAAAATAGAACATCAAATCATCACTACAATTCAATTCAGATAATGTGTTCATTACCTGCAAGCGCAGTGCAAAATAAATCATCGGTATGGAGACAAACAAGACTTGCCAAGTAACTACTGCTAAAATAGTTAGACTTGCATAACAAATCGTAGTAGCTACCACAGCAACAAGAATGCCAAATGGAACATCAAGATCAACAATGCTAAGATCATAAGAGACCTAAACAACTAAATAACAGTCAAAACATAAGTATTTGTATTCCCTTTCATTGCGTTAAACTTCGATGAAAAACAAAAAATAAATAATGTTTAGCATGCTAACCCTACTGAGTAAAGAAATTTGAATAAACTTTCATATACCTGCGAAAAATTCAAGAACCCGAGCTTTGAATAACTGAAACTAAGACACCTGAGAGCCAAAGCCGAACTGACTGTTTGACGTTGCATTTGCTAGAAGGATAGTTGAACCTGCTGCTGCAAAGTTGCATCCTCCATGAAAATTCGGTAAACCAACTGAATCCAAATAGGCATTTAAAAATGGAAAGTGCATCGCATCCACTGCAACGATAAACCAAAATCACATCGAATGGAACTATCCGAACACATAATAATTACAACACAATAAGAAACTTTCACGAAAGGATTAGAACTTTACTTAAGAAGTCGACTATGAGAAGACCGTCACAGAATCTCCCATTTCGAGTTTTGAAGTAGTTTCTTCCATTAGGTGGGAGGAGTTGAAAGCCCTTCGCTGCAGTAAGTTCACCAGTGTCTGAGTTTGAATCACCAAAGTTGAAAACTGCCGGATAACTGAACTCAGCAGAATCTACCAAAACCAAACAGATGCAAAATAACACAATTTGCAATGCAACAACATAAGTAGAACCCATGCAACTCAACTTTCACTTGTTATTAAGTGCAATGCAGCAAAATAAATAGCAGTGTGATAAGAGAGTGGTGCCTTTTATGCTTGCTTATGATACACCATGATGGTGTGGTTGCTTCAAGTTGCTAATTTAAACTCTATACATTAAAGAAAGAAAGAAAAAGAAAGGTTGGTTGTGTCGTTTAAGTAAAAGACACGATTTATCTTGCACTTGGATGCACAATTTGCGTGCTTTTTTGTCACGACCTGCATATCCACGAGATCAACAATGCTAAGATCAGAAGAGACCTAAACAACCAAATAACAGTCAAAACATAAGTATTTGTATTCCCTTTCATTGCGTTAAACTTTGATGAAAAACAGAAAATAAATAATGTTTAGCATGCTAACCCTACTGAGTATCCGTCCCAAAGGTGTGGAATCAGAAAACAAATCCATATGATCAACAATGTGGAGGATGGAACCACCTCCATCACAAGGTCTTATCAGGTACCCACTGTGGAATCAGAAAACAAATCCTATCGACAAGTCTGTTTTCCAGAAGTGGTGTCGTAAGTCCCTCTACTCCTTTGCTAAGTGGAACTACTTCTTGCTCTGCTACTCTCACTGCAGCAGCACGAGCTAGATTCCTTTCCAAACTTCGAACACCAGCCTCCCTCGTATATCTCTGAATAACAAGTTGCACCATTGCCTACATCAACAAAGTTGCCAATTAAAGTCATATACAACATAATATTTTCTAATACAACAGCCTGTACAAGAAGTCAAGAAGAGTTTCTATGCAATTATACAGTATGCCTTACACAATTTCCTTAGTATTATTGTGCTATTTTACCATCATGGACAATATAGAAGAGAACACAACACCAGGGTTTACTAAAAAAAAGAATTCTTATGCTCAAATAACACAATGTTTTTAATGTAAAGTTTTGATGATATGTATTTAAACATAATCTACTGCTCTCAGAAAAATCAGTAGGTACAACAACAACCATCTCAGTAACAAAAACACGCAGATCATGATAAACAAATTTACGATATCCAAACAGTGCACATGTTGAGGCACTATATTTTGTACAAGACATTGTTTTTCATAGCTAGATGATCAACCCATACTGCCTAAATACAGACGTAAAACCTTAAATATACAAAGATAGTCCCAAATATTCGATAAATTGGTGCTTGAGCTAGGCTAAGGGAATTGTTTAGAGGGATTTTCCATCTGAAATCATTGTCACTGATTTATTTTATGGAACATGTAGTTCAGTACAGCATAAATTTTCATTAATGTTTACCCTATATTTGGAAGTATATAGCACAGGATGTTGAGAATGCCAACCTGCTGGCGCAGAAGAAATGCTTTTTGAGATTTTGATAGTTGTCCTTCAACTTTTTGTGTAATCTTCCCAGCTACGCGTATTGACTGTTGGCAGTACAGAAAAGTGGGATCAAAAGACAAGTAGTAGGAAACAAACCTCCCAGGAAGCATCATTCACTATATTACTTACTGTAAGTGCCTATCAACCAATTCAGTTGCTTTAGAAAGCCTCTCTTTAGCATCAACAGAATCCAACTTGTGAACAGGAACAGTCTCCAAAAGAACTCTGGTCCTTCCACCGGTACTTTGTTTTTACAAATAAGAAAAACAGTAGCTATTAATTCTCAGCAGAAACTGTGAAAAACCCAAAATATTGATGAATTAAGGACAACTTTGGACTGTTTATTTGTTGCAATAGAAGAAAAAAGAAGTGAAAAAATGAACTAGATCTGCTGAAACCACACATACAAAGTTTCAACCAAAGTTCCACAAGAGTAATCATAGTCTTGCAAATCAACTGGAACTTCAGGGCCCTTAAAGTATCTTGAAACCACATAGACAACATATATAACAGAAGGTGTACATTCTTCCAATCAATCATTCTACTCCAATATAAGCATTATGAATTTCCTTTAGTTCCATCACCAATTATTTAGCAGCAACTTCCCTAATCGATTCAGTCGTCATCGCTAGTACCGTAAATGCAACATAGTCGAACAAGCAATTTCAAGTAGCAGTCAATTGCATATGTGTGTCCATCATAATTCCATTTAACGAAAGGCCGACAAACTTCGACCATTTCTAATGAAGTTAATGTCCAGTTTTATGCACCATAACTAGTTCCTTGTGCTAAAGCTCCAATAACATTGCCTTCGAGAAATTGGAAAGTCCTACATCATCCTCAACAGATTTAGAGGCTGCCTCTTCAGCAAATGGACAACTACCCAAGCTAGTGACAAGCTCGTCATCAAATTCCCACTGTTGCCCAGTATTTTCATCCTTGATGTGAGCAATGTAATGACCATTATTAACACTGGTTCCCTTGTGGGAGCTTGCCCTGGTTAGCACTCCAAGTACATATATTTCTTCAGTCAATGAGAGACAATTGGTAGGACCTTCATGCAACCTTTATAGATCATTCTTATAATCATAAATTACTGCACCATATGATTTCTATAGTACAAAGTTCATGATGCACAAAGTTCAAAGGCAGAACTCTTTCGCTTGAAATTTAAAAAGATTAATTTTAATTCACCAATGTAGTAAGTTCTTTTGAAAATGTGTAGTATCAAAGCCAAATAAACGGAACCTCAGGTGATAATTTTTGCATCCTCTTCAACTAGTTTTAGATTTTTTCCAAAATTTAAGTGTAGGAAAAGCTGAAGCTAATCCAACTGTAATTTTTACACTAAATAAGAACTAATATACTAGATGTATGATTCTATACTTAGCACACAGTGAAATCAAAATGGAAATACATTACTCCTTCTCAGCACGTGAAGTTGGAGATTGCAAAATCCCAACCACCAAAGACAAACCCAAAGCTTCTAATACAGCACGAGAACCGTCCACATTCTCTGCCAAAGCTACCAAAACCGCTAAACAATCACTAACAACATAAGATTTCTCCCAAGAATCCAGAACACTAACAATAGCACGAACAACACAAGAAGAAAGAACTTTAGAATGATTCTTAGGAAGTTAATAACAACCCGAAAATCGCATCCACTGCACACTTTTTTCCTCGAATTGTTCCTTTTCTTTATCAATTCCACTAAACCAGAAACCGCCTTTGAACTTTCATGATGGCATAAATTTCACCTATTATTACATAGTTTCCGCCATGACCAGACTACACGGCGGAACTCTTGAAGTACTAAATCTCAACGGATGCTGGAACATTACTGATGCAAGCTTGGCTGCGATTGCAGACAACTGCCTACTGCTCAACGATCTTGATGTATCTAGGTGTGCAATCACCTTAGTTTGCAGGTTCTCTCTATATGCTGGAACATAATGTCCTTAATTAAAGAGTCTTTCAATTTCCTAACTCCTATTGTAACAGGCTGTGGATTCCAAACATATATGATACCCATTCTGTCAAAGCTAAATAAACTAAAGAAACTGCTGTACTAAATAAAATCTACATGATACCCATTCTGTCAAAGCTGTGTCCATGACCAGACAAAAGCTACTATCATATTCTTAATTTGACAATAATACCTCATATCAATACAAAGCAAGGGTAGAAACTAAATTATCTTCAAATTCAAATCCCTAATTTTACAATTTACAACACAAAGCAATAATCTGAGAAAAGAAAGATTATCAGATACCGATGAAGAGAAGGGTGACGGTGGTGAGCTGATGAAGGGCTGAGATCGACGGAGAATGGGTTTTCTTTGTTCTTTCTTTCCTGTGTTTCCTCTTTTTATTCCGGTGACGGTGAATCGATGAAGAAGATGAGTGTGAATCGATGACGAAGATGAGTGACGGCGGTGGTGAATAGATGAAGAAGATGAGTGTGAATCGATGAAGAAGATGAGTGACGGCGGCGGTGAATCGAAGAAGAAATGAGTGACAGTGATGATGTGTTTTCTTTTTTGCATGGGTAGAAAAGATTTTGTGCCACAACGAAAAAAACATATGGGAAAGGATTTGGTCTTTTAATTAATTTTAATAATGCTAACAGTTTAATATTTAAGTGAAATATTTTAGTGGAATATTTTAGTAGCGTTTTTTTTAAAAGCGCTATCTTAATACCTAATGCTAACAAATGATAGCGGTTTCTTTGGAAGCGCTATTGTAGTGAAATATTTTAGTAGCGTTTTTTTGAAAAGCGCTATCGTAGTGAACATAGGATAGTTTGATAATAGCGCTTTTACAAAAGTGCTATTTTAATGCAACATTTTAGTAGTGCTTTATCAAACAGCGCTATCTTAGTGAAGATCTATAATAGCGCTTTTTTACAAAGTGCTATCAAAATCATATTTTCTGTACTCTATAATAGCGTTTTACTATAAAACTCTATTATAGATGTGTTTGTTTCCTTTTTAATAGCACTTTTTTTAAAAGCGCTATTAAATTAGGCGATACAAAATATCAATTTTGGCGTAGTGAGATGAAGAATACCGGATACCCATCACTAGGTAGAAAAATATGGGTAATGAACTCACAAGGAAAGATTACCGACTACCAGTCACTAGGTAGAAAAATATGTCGGTAACTGACCAAAAAGGATGAAGGATATTACCTAATACCTAAAACTAGGTAGAAAATAAAGGCAATATACTCAAAAGGTGAAGAAACATTATCGGATACCCGTCAATAAGTAGAAAAATATGGGTAATGAACTCACAAGGAATACCTGCTACCAGTCAATGGGCAGCTCAAATCACACAACAAACTTCTCAAATAAAGAGACAACTATTTGTTGGGGATGAAATATTAATAACTCTGTTGGAGATCTTCAAAAGAGATACGGGCAGGTTAAATCATACAACAGACTTCTCAAATAAAGAGACAACCATCTGTTGGGGATTTCATAACAAACTTCTCATGGGGACTTCTTCCACAGAGATGCCATTTGATGGAAAAGCTGGTCGAATAAGGATCTATCATTTCACAATAAACTTCTCTGTTGAGGATGAACTAGGGAAATGTCAATTATTGCGAAGATACGAATAAATTTCTTGAGATTACACAAGTTGCTCAAATAAAGAGGCTTCCATTTGTTACCAGGTGAGGTTTATCTTATTGGGGACATATAAGTTGCTCAAATGAAGAGGCTTCCACATAGAGTCACACAAGCAATTACCAAGAGAGTGTTATCAAAACACCGTTGGGGAAATTCAAATCTTCATCTTCTGATGGGGATCAATAACAGACTTCTGCCAAGGAAAATAAATCCTCAAAAGGGAGAAATAAATACCTTTTCATCATCCAGGTTTCACAGCCCAGGGAAATCCAAAATAACCGTCGCAAGAGACCAATGTTCGATCCAAGAATAAATTGGAGAGAAACGGTTAAACAAGACTCGACCTAATGAGGAAATAACTTAACTGAGGAATAATTCCATCCAGATAAAAGCTGGGGAGGAAAGCTAAAACAAACATCTTCCACGAGACATAAACTCAGTGGGGAATTAGAAAGAATATGTATTTTCTTCTTAGGAATCGACACTCTAATGGAGAGAGGACACACGCACTCCGCAGGGGTAACAACACCGAAGAGCAAAGAAACACCAACCAAAATGCAGAATGTACAATGCAACAAAAACATGCTATGCTCAACAAAAATGAATGCGCATGCAATGCATATGGGTATGAATATCCTGACAAAACAGACAAAAATGATAAATAGAGGGTGAATAAAACATCACAACACCATTGAAATACTCGGCTAATCTCATCAAGCTGGAGGACATCACTAGAGATCGTGCTGAGGATTTAACAACAAAAATCCTGCAAGAAATAATCAAAAGCCATCAAAGGAAAATAAATCCAACTACAAGGCTTAAATCTCACTGAGGAGATGGAGATACTACTTGGGGATAAGAAAAATCCATATGAAATCTGCTTAAAAGGATTGTAATCATGTAAACATCTACAAAACTTCGTTAGGGAATAACACAACTCTTTTAGGGATATCTAAAAAAAAGTTCTCTGAATATTATGCAAAACTGAGAGAAACATCCTGGACTTGCCGGGGAATAAGAAGTTAACATCATAGCAAAAAGTCAAGCTATGAGGGATTTTAAATCAACACCCAACACAAGGTCAGAGAAAATCTGACAGGTGACTGATATATCAACACTTCTTAGATGTAAGCAACATTGTTCTCTACTAGTGGAATAATCCAAAGTAAATAGGCATAACCTCTACCAGGAATCAACAAAGACAAATTCCTGCATGGGCAATAACATCAAGGAGAGGTGGTCCTCAAACTGCTTAACCGCCTGACCATAACCTGGCTAGATGAAGTAAACATACTCAGTTGGAGAAAACATGAATCAAGACTTAGCTGGGAAGACCGAACAATACACATATGGTTATCCTTAGGAACAAAACTCTGCTAAGGGAGTATCAGCAAACTCTAATGGAGAAACCTCAACACAACTCTACTAGGGAGTTGTATCAACAAAAACAAACTCCGCTGAGGAAAACACTAAGCTTTGCGCTTCGAGATTTTACCATTCTTGGGATTACTATCGACATTCCTCTTTATGTTCAAAAATCAAAGAAAAATGTTTTTATAATTTTCAAAATTTTAAATCAATTATTCACATTTGTTTCAAAAATCATCATAAAAAATAAAATGAAATTATGTAAACAGAAACAAAATAAGAATTGCAAACAAAGGGAAAAAGGCCCATATTTTATTTATAGAATGGTAGTCCACAAAAAGGCGTACCTCCACGGATCATTAAAAGGTATGAAAAATGGTAAGTACAATGGAAATGGCTACATTGAAATACAATGACCACTATTCTCGCTAACAACTATGAATTCCAACTGTGCTTGAGACTTCAGTCGATGATGATTGAAGTAAAATCCTTGATAAGAAATGTTGCTTTAAGTGATCAAGACTGGCCAGATGCAGTTACTTGCCATAATCCCTAACTTTTGCCTATATTTCCCTCTCGGGCTTTTCAATCTACCGGAATGATTATTTCTGTTTTTGTCTCTAATTTTTTCCTGGACCGCCCTTTCGGGTTTTCAATCCACCAAGACGCTCATTTTTGCCTAAGCTGCCCTTTCGGGTTTTCAACTTAGCGAGCTGTTCTTATTTACTTTTTAGGCGAAATATTTCTTGACTACATCGGCATTTACAGGACGAGTGAACTCTTCACTATCCATAGTTGTAAGAGTTAATGCACCGCCAGAGAAGGATCTCTTAACAACATATGGGCCTTCATAATTAGAAGTCCACTTGCCCCTAGAATCAGTAGTAAAAGTCAAGATCTTTTTGAGCACGAGGTCGAACCTTCTTATCAAATGATTTCTTCATTCTTTGTTGATACAAATGGCCATGACGCAAAGCCGTCATTCTTTTCTCTTCAATCAAATTCAACTGGTCGTATCTACTCTGACACCATTTAGCCTCAGACAAACAGCTTCCATCAAAACTCTCGTAGAAGAGATTTCAACCTCTATCGGGAGCACTGCTTCCATACCATAAATAAGAGAGAAAGGGGTTTCCCCTGTTGAAGTGCGAACAGATGTACGATACCCATGCAGAGCAAAAGGGAGCATATCATGCCAATCCTTGTATGTAACTACCATCTTCTAAATGATCTTCTTAATGTTCTTATTAGCAGCTTTAATAGCCCCATTTGGTAAAATAATCAATATACACCAATATAAAACAGTGTCCATTCGATGCTTTAGGCCCAATCATTCCAATCATATCAATGCCCCACATGGAGAAAGGCCATGGAGTAGAGATAACATTGAGAGGAGTTGGAGGTACATGAATTTTGTCAGCATAGATCTGGCATTTATGACACTTCTTCACATACTTACAACAGTCAGATTCCATTGTCAACTAATAGTAACCTGCCCTTAACATCTTCTTAGCCATTGCATGTCCATTGGCATGGGTACCAAAGGATCCTTCATGAATTTCTTTCATCAACATGTCTGCTTCATGTCTAACCACGCATATGAGCAAGATCATGTCATAATTTCTCTTATACATCACATCATCATTCAAGAAGAAACTACCAGCCAATCTTCTCAAAGTTTTCTTATCCTTCTTGGATGCCCCAAGTGGGTACTCTTGATTCTAAAGAAAACATTTAATATCATGATACCAAGGTTTATCATCAACAACCTCTTCAATTGCAAACACATGATTTGGTCTATCAAGACGCATCACATCAATCTTTGGTACATCATTCCAATGATTTACCATAATCATGGAGGATAAAGTGGCTAAAGCATCTCCCATTCGATTCTCTGCTCTTGGTATATGATGAAACTCAACCTTATTAAAGAAACTTGACAACCTTCTTGCATAATCACAATAAGGAATCAAATTAGGTTGACGCGTCTCCCACTCCCCTTTAATCTAATTAATCACCAGAGCTGAATCTCGATATACATCAAGGATCTTGATTCTTAAATTAATAGCTTCTTCCAAGCCCATAATACATGCTTCATACTTAGTCGCATTATTTGTGCAAGTGAAAACCAACCTTATAGTGAAAGGAATATGAGAACCATTAGGGGTAACAATAATTGCTCTAATACCTTTGCCATATTCATTAACAGCTCCATCAAAAATCAAACCCCAACGGGATCCAGGCTCAGGACCTTATTTAAGTAATGGTTCCTCACAATCTTTAGCCTTTATATACATCACATCCTCATCAGGAAAGTCAAACCGCATAGGTTAATAATCATCAATTGGCTGGTGTGCCAAATGATCAGCCAAAACACTTCCTTTTATCGCTTTTTGAGTTCGATACTTGATATCATATTCTGACTACAACATTTGCCAACGAGAAATCCTCCCAGTTAAAGCAGGCTTTTCAAAGACATACTTGATTGGATCCATTTTAGATATAAACTAAGTTATACAATTCAACATATACTGGCGGAGGCGCTTGACAACCCAAGCTAATGGGCAACATGTTTTTCAAGCATTGTGTACTGAGACTCACAATCAGTGAATTTCTTGCTCAAATAATAAATGGAAAATTCTTTTCTTCCAGATTCATCTTGTTGACCCAAAACACAACCCATAGACTCTTCTAGCACGACCAAATACATGATCAAAGGTTTTCCTTCCAAGGGAGGAGACAAAATAGGAGGTTCAAGAAGATACTCTTTAATTCTTTCGAAAGCCTTCTGACAGTCTTCTGTCCAAACACAACCCTGATATTTGCGAAGAAACTTGAAGATCGGCGCACACATGGCAGTTATATTGGATATAAATCTGGAGATATAGTTCAAACGTCCCAAGAATCCTCTTAATTGTTTTTTTTTTGTTTTAGGTGCAGGCATTTCTTGAATAGCTTTAACTTTACCAGGATCAACTTCAATGCCTTTCTGACTGACAATAAAGTCTAACAACTTTCCAGAACAGACACCAAAAATGCATTTATTAGGATTCAGACGGAGCTTAAACTTTCTCAAATGTTGAAACAGCTTCAATAAGTATTCAATATGATCTTCTTTAGTCTACGACTTACAAATCATATCATCCACGTAGACCTCAATTTCTTTATGCATCATATCCTAGAACAGAGTGGTCATAACTCTTTGGTATGTTGCACCAACATTTTTCAAACCAAAGGGCATCACTCTGTAACAGAATGTTCCTCACGGTGTAACGAATGTTGTTTATTCCATATCCTTAGACGCCATCTTTATTTGATTATACCCGGAAAATCCATCCATAAACGAAAAGATATTGAACTTAGCAGTATTATCTACCAACAGATCAATGTGTGGCAGTGGAAAATCATCTTTCAGACTTGCTTTATTCAAATCTCTATAGTCAACGCACATTCGGACTTTTCCGTCTTTCTTTGGAACAGGCACAATATTGGCCACCCATTGAGGATACTCAGTAGTCACAAGAAAACCAGCATCAATCTGCTTCTAAACCTCCTCCTTAATCTTCACAACCATGTCAGGATGTGTTCTTCTCAATTTCTGCTTCACAGGTAAACATTCAGGCTTCAACGGCAAACGGTGCTCCACAATATCAGTATCAAGACTAGGCATATCTTGATAGGACCAAGCAAACACATCAACATATTCTCTAAGAAGATCTACCATCCTCTTCTTAACATCTGACTGAAGCAGTGCCCTAATCTTGACTTCTTTCTTATCATCTTCAAAACCTAAATTAACCAATTCCACCGGTTCTTCATGAGGCTGAATAGTATTTTCCTCGTTCTCAAGCAATTGGGAAATTTCATCAGGAATTTCTTTAACATCCTCCTCTTCCGCTTCAAACACAGGGAACTCAATGTTGGGAGAGGGCATAGGGTCATTATTTTCAATGGGTTTAACAATCAACATGCACAATGATTTATGTTTGATTTTAGAATATGAACAAGAAGTGAAAGTATTATGCAGATAAAAGTGATCATAACATTATTATTTTTTGGTTCTTTATGTTACCATTTTTCAGAAATAAAGAAAACAAGGAAAATAACATATGGATAAACAGAATAACATTTTATTGATGATGATAAAAGTTGAAACAAAGCCCTCACAAATTCACTTTCACCTTTGGCAGAGTGAAAGGATTTTTGAAAGAAACAAAAACAAATTACTTTGAAACATGAACAACAGTAGGAATGTCAACAGCGATCCAATTCTGACATATCAACCCATGCGTCACAAAGTTGGGCGTTTCTTCCTCTTGGTCATCCTTAATGATAGCATTGACTTCATACTCAGGTCTCTTAAGTCTCGTTCGAGAAGAGTAGAATGGTACATATGCATCTTCTGTCTCAGAATCATATCCTGGACCTTCTAAATAAGGCTCCTAATCTTCAGTAGGAATGGAATCATTTTCAGAATGATATGAGATGTAGAATGATCTTTAGTATGAATGAACCCATCACTTCGAAAAACATCATGAATATTCTTCAGCTCTTTGCAGGTTGAACCAGATGTAAAACCCAAACCAGTTATATCTCTTTTCTCAGCAACTTCAATAAAACCCAAACAAGTTTGTTGTGTGATTTGAGCTGCCCATTGACTGGTAGCAGGTATTCCTTGTGAGTTCATTACCCATATTTTTCTACATATTGACGGGTATCCGGTAATGTTTCTTCACCTTTTGAGTATATTGCCTGTATTTCCTACCTAGTTTTAGGTATTAGGTAATATCCTTCATCCTTTTTGGTCAGTTACCGACATATTTTTCTACCCAGTGACTGGTAGTCGGTAATCTTTCCTTGTGAGTTCATTACCCATATTTTTCTACCTAGTGACGGGTATCCGGTAATGTTTCTTCATCTTTTGAGTATATTTCCTTTATTTTTCTACCCATTGACAGGTAGCAGGTAATATTTCTCACCCCTTTTGGTTGGTTATCCTTTATTTTTACCCATTTGACCGGTAAAAGGTGATCCTTCCTCTCGAGCTTGTTGCCTTTATTTTCTACCTAGTGATAGGTAGTAGGTAGCATTTGTCTCCTCCTTTTTGGTCAGTTACCCACATACTTTTCTACCCAGTGACTGGTAGTCGGTAATCTTTCCTTGTAAGTTCATTACCCATATTTTTATACCTAGTGACGGGTATCTGGTAATGTTTCTTCACCTTTTGAGCTTATTGCCTCTTTTTTCCCACAGAGGTCTTGTGTTTGCATACCATACCATTTAGCATAGTCATGTCATTTTGTGGCCTCTTAGGGCCAAAAATTGGGTTTATTTGTTATATTTAAGTCTCTTCAATCTGGTCGAGACAAAGATGTCAATCTTCATATCTCCGGATAGAAGAAACTTAAATAGGGGCAGCTGTAATACCCTAATTTTTAACCCTAAGATCCCACATGTCATTTTCATCTTATCCCACAAATAAGATTGCAAGCTTCGGTTCTCTTTTGACTTCCTCTGTAGGTTTATTCTTGAGATCGCTGGGCACCTTTATTTTCTTATTTGTTTGATATTTATTTATATTTATGTTTACTAACCATTGGTTAAAATCCAAAAAAATGTTTGTTTTTCCTTTACTAACTTTTTTCAGGAAGAATTTGGATCGAAGATATCAAATATCAGTCTCTCAGCTCGAGCGAATTTCATCTGAAAAAAGTCGAAGTTGATCCGTAAATAATTCAAATCATCTAATCAAGAGTTTCCCAAGAATTGATTGACTTTTATTCAAGAGACTCCAAGGTTCATGTGTTTATTTCCATGCCTTCTTTGACAAGAAAAAGAATCGAGCCAGAGCTAAGACAACACATCAATGTCGTAACTACGAAAAACAACCGGCAGAAAAAACAGAAGAGTCTTCACCTTTCGTTATTTATCCTAAAGGGAGGGAAAGGAAACAATTAGAAAAACCTGACGAAAAAGGGAAAGACATTGTCATCGCAACCATGTATGGATTCAGGAGTCAGTTACGCAAGGGGAAGGTATTAGCACCCCTCACGTCCGTCGTACTCGACGGGATCCGCGCATTGTTGTCTAGTATATGGGTGAAAACAATCTATCTACGGCTGCTAAAGCTAAACGGAAAGAACTGACTCGATAGAGCATCGCCGCTCTATGCCTACATATTCCCTCGTGCAATGGGAAAGTTATAGTCAAAGTAGTTCTGGAAAATACGGGGGGAGTTGCTCGCCAAGACGTCGCGTGTTGTGCCTACGTATTCTCATCTGGCATGAGAAATCAGAGCAAAACGTAGTTCAGGAAACTACGGGACGAAAAAGTGTTCTCGATCACACAGGGGTGAGAGAAAAGGTTGACGATACTAGCGTACGCATTCTAGCAATTAGGTGTATACGGCTCGACCATTGGGACTTAGGCGTTACCTGTTTGCGGTAGAACGAACGTAGTATGTCGGGGTTCAAAGGTATGGGAACCTACGGGTTCTAGAACTACGGTCTAGTCTCAATTGCACTAGGGCAAGAGAAAGGGAAAGATTAGTCGTCAGCGGGAAAGTCTCAGTCGCACGACAGCGAGAGAACAAATAAGTTAGTTGTTAGGGTGCTCGCTAGGATATCGCATCCTATGCCTACATATTCTCGTCTGGTATGAGAAATTAGAGCAGCTGTAGTTCAGCCAACTACGGAAGACGGTCTCGATTGCACGGGGGCAAGAAAAGGGAACTCAACTACCAGAATGTGAGAGAAAAGGGAAAGTCTCAATCGCCAGGATGCGAGAGAAAAGGTCTAAAACGGGACGCACACGCCAAGTCCTAAATGTAGGAGCGAATGCGTCGCATATCACCCAAAGGGTGTACACTAAACACTCTAGACGAGTGAGAGGAAGCCCCCCACTTATCATTTCCCATGTATCTAAAGCTTACAGCTCACAACACTCTAAGGTTGAATAAAAGAGATGAAAGAAGTGAAATAAAAACAATGTTACCGAACGGAGTGGTTCCGTTGACCCTTGACTTTCGCGTGCAAGCTCCTTTCCAAGCTCTACTCTTTTATCCTTGATGATGATATTTTAAATCAGAACCAATGTGACGCTGAACCATCATAATTCGACTTATAAATGAAGTCAAACCCCAAGAGGTAGCTGTAATACCCAAATTTTTACCCCTAAGATCCCACATTGCATTTTCATTTTTGCATACACAAACAAGATCATACTTTTTGGTTCTTTCACCCTTGTGTTTCTTATTTACTTTATGTTTGTTTCTGTTTACTAACATCTAACTAAAATACCAAAAATATTTTTCAATTTTTTTTTGTTTCTTCTTCTTCTCTGTGTGTTTAGGGTTTTGCAAGGAGATTGATGGCAAAGACATTCATTCAAGTTTAAATCAGATGGACGTTTGACCTCATCTTGGTCAAACTATCAAGAGATTTCTTTCAGTGTAAATTGGTTGTGGCAGTGGGCTATTTTCTCAGGCAATGTGTTTGTTCAAGGTCAAGTTGTCCTGTATCACAATTCATCAAGCTTTCAAGCAGTGTTCTATGAGAAGTTTGGCCCAGTTTTAATCAAAGATTCAGAATTTTGTCTGTACAAGTCAGGTTTGGTGGATGTTCAAACAAGATGTTTGTTTTAGGATACAAGTCCAAAGTGCTCATTCAAGTGTGCCATTTCCAAGTGATTTTAAAGGATGATTGAAGGTTGTCAAGAGTTTAACAAGACAAGATGATTGCCACAATTCAAAATCCAATTTTCAAATGTCAATCAAAACTGATGTTGTGCTGGTACATATAATGTTAGACTTTTTGATGATTCAGAGAAATTCACAGTTGTTGACAGACTCACTAAGGACACTGGAACCAGCATCCATTTCTTTAGAGTCTACACAAAAGAGGCCAACGGCCGTGAATCCAACACTAGAACTTCCACTGCATATGGTGTTGCTTGTCATGATGAAAGAAATAAAGCTGCTATAATGAAGTCTGGAGCAATTTATGTTCTCACCGACAGAATCTCGAATTGTTGCTTACAATATTCTCAGATAAATACAAAGAAGATAGCATGCTAATTTTCCTGGTATTTTAAGACAAACATCGAGTAGTAACTCTGTATTGGAAATCCCGATCGATGCTAGTTATCCAGCTAAACGCCTCCGCCCGAAATATTGGAAAGCGTGAATGGGGAAATGGTGGTCCATCTGGTGCTGGAAGTTTGATCCAAAATCCTGAGCATACTGAATTCTTTAGAAACGAGGGTGGCTCTTGGAACATGCCATATGGTAATTTTTTTTCTTGAATGGTACTCGGATATGCTGCTACTGCATGGAGAGAGAATTTGTAGGGAAGCTGAAACTATATTTAGGGGTACAGAAGTCCACATATCAGCAAAATTGGCTGCCATTCACTGGCACTATGTCACACAATCCCATCCATCGGAGGTAACAGCAGGCTATTATAATACTTTTAACAGGAATGGATACTTACCAATTTTACGCATGTTTAGTAAATATGGATTCTCGATGTGCTGCTCTTGTTTTAAAATGCAAGATATAGTTATGAAGAAGATCAATCCAGATTGTAGCCCCGAAGGTTTTCTTAGACAACTTTTGCTGGATGCTAGACTCTGTGACATATCACTTGAAGGCCAAAACTTTTCAACTGATTTGGATGATGACGGATTCACTCAGGTCCTAAAGATGTCAAAATATTACTCAGATGGCATTGAGAGACGCCCCTTCTCATTCAACTTTCTTGCAATTCTCTGATAGGAATTGCAGCCAGGAAGCTCTTGATGTACTCTTTGCATGCTTCCTTGCCTCGGCACACAACCTCGTTGTCTTCTTGCTCTGCAATAGAATCAACCTCGTTACCGTTATTAACTTGTTGTTCTGACTTGTTATTGCGCTCAAATACTTGCGCAACAGTTTGCCGATCACCACCGGTGGTTTTATTGTCTGATGATGATTGAGCAACATTTTGTGTCTTGTGTGTTACTGTGTTGCTGTCGAATTTAAGGATATATGCTTGATTGCATCCTTCGTAAAGCCTCTCTCCTAATGTGTCGATGATGAGGTAACAGTCGGATTCGACTTTGAGGATGAAAAAATGGTCATTCCAACTCACAATAAAGAGGTGAGGTTCGCCATTGCTAAGCCACTCGTGTTCTGAACCGCTGATCTCGTCCCAAATGTTGTCGAAAGACATTGAGCCGTGAAGAAACTCGAATCTCTCCTCGTCCATTCCTTCTGGATGGAAGAAACCAATGAAGGACTTGCCAGGAACAACAGAAAGCGGGCGTATTTTTGCTTCAACGACTGTTTCAAGATCAAAATGCCCGTCAGGGAACCTGTTTCTATACGTTTCGTTTTTGCATAGGTTCCTCCATTCTAAGGAGCCATCTCGAATTAGAGTGTCGGAATGGGACTTTAGAGGCATGTGATCGTGACAGTTCTGGAACCAATTAGCAATTACTGCAACAAGAACCGTGCATGCACCCTCGCCTGCCGCACGTTCATTGCGTTGGTCGATTGAGGCAAAGAAGACTTGTGTCTCAAGCTTCATGTGACCATCACGACTTGTGATCTCTTTCTGCTCCCATTTTCCAACAACAAACATATCATCTCCAAATTCAGAGCACCAAAACTCAATCTGAAGAAACCATTTCTTTACAGCCCTTTTACTTGAGATAAATCCCCAATTCAACTCTCTCTCAATTCCATTTTCAATCCAATTCATCAATGTTCCAATTCCAGATGTTGAAGAAATAAGTGTAATCTTCTTAGCGTGTGGAATGTGCTTTTGTTTGCTTTGAAAACGGTTGGGTAGTAGAATTTGGGATCATGATTGTAAAGGAGCATGCTGTTGGTACTGAACTGGTGATGAGTAATGTCATTGGGGAGGAGGAAATTGATTTTTCTTGTGATCCATACGTAGGGTTGGAGTTTTTCAATGCTGATGATGCACTTAGGTATTATATATCATATGCTACTCGAATGGGATTTAAAGTTCGTATTGGTCAGCTTTATCGGTCCAGGACTAATGGATCGGTTTCTTCTCGAAGATTTGTGTGTTTGAAGGAGGGACATCAGCTCAGCTCAAGAACTGGCTGTCCAGCATTCATAAGGGTGCAGTTAAATGATTCTGGGAAGTGGGTTGTTGACCATTTTCACAAGGAGCATAACCATAATCTTGAAAATGAAAGTGAAAATTTCGCTCCAACGTTGCAGCCGATAGCTTCTGCCACGGTTGATTCTTCAACCGGAATCACTCGCAGGCCAAGGAAGAAATTGCTTGAAGTAGGCAATGGTGAACCTATTTCTCCTTTTGGTGTTATTAATTTCAAGCGTCTGAGAAAAGAAGAACTTGAAGGACAGGCCAGGATCGAACCACATGTTGGTCAAGAGTTCAGTAGCCCTGTTGAAGCCTACCAATTTTATCACACCCATGCAGCATATAAGGGTTTTAGAATTCGAAATGGTCAATTGTTTCGTTCTAAAAATGACGGGGGTATTACATCACGACGCTTTGTGTGTTCAAAAGAAGGGTTCCAGCACCCTTCAAGAGTTGGTTGTAAGGCCTATTTAAGGATTAAGAGACAGCCATCAGGAAAGTGGGTAGTCGACCGTCTTGAAAAAGATCATAATCATGACCTGGTCCCTGAAAAGGAAACTAGGACAGCAAGTCTTCCTGCTTCTAATATTTTAACTGAGGTGGTAAACACTGAAATGGTGAACAGCGACATGTTTAGGATAGATAACTACCCTGTCCTGAGAGGAGGTAGACAAAACCACATCAAAAGTGATTGGTATAACATGCTTTTAGAGTATTTTCAGTCAAGACAAGCTGAAGATACAGGTTTCTTTTATGCCATGGAAGTTGATAATGGTAATTGCATGAGCATATTCTGGGCTGATGGCAGATCTAGATATTCATGTAGTCAATTTGGCGATGTCCTCGTTGTAGACACGTCGTATAGAAAGAGCCTCTCTATGGTACCTGTTGCACCCTAAAATTTGACCAACTGATTCTCCTATCTGACTCATGGTTTAATTTCATATTCGCCAATCAGACAGATGATTTTTGTGCAAACAGGGGATATCAGAGTTTACAGCTTGATTTTTGTCTATCAGATATGGCAGACCCAGTCCAGATTACCAGGGTTTTATTTTCGGGAAATGGTGCGCTCCTCGGTGATTTTTCAGTGATTTTGAGAATATTCTGATGCCCGGGGATCTCTGTTCGATTTAATCTGGTCTCGTGCGCTCTTTTATGGCAGTCACTTGCATTCATCTGCATTTTTAGGGTTTTTATAGGCTTCTGTGAATTTTTAATAGGCTTTATAAATTTTTCTGGAATTTAAATAGGTTTATAGAACATTTTAATAGTTTAATGCTCTTTCTAGGATTTTATAGAATTTTTTTTAAATAGATTTTCAGAAAACATAAGATTTTAAATAATTTTTAGAATAATAAAGAAAAAGGGGAATATAGTTTTTCTTTTATTGCTAATAGATAATAATAGTTTAGAATTTTGTAGGTTTTTAAATAGGTTTAATTGCTTTTTAAATCATTTTTAGAATTTTCTATAGGTTTTTATGTTTTTAGATAATATAGAAAATAATATGGTTTTTCTTTTATTAATAGATATTAAATAATATTAGATTGTTAATAGAAAATTAGATTGATTTGGAATTAATTAGGATTAATTGAATTTTTAGAGTTAATTAGAGGTTAATTGATTTTTTTTAGAAATAATTAGATCTTAATTGATTTTCAGAATTAATTAGGTTTTAATGACTTTTTAGAGTTTAATTAGGTTAATCATGTTTTAGATTTAATTAGATTGATTTAGGGTTAATTAGACTTTTAATAATTGATTAGAGTTAATTAGGTTTAGTTAACTGTTTTTTTTATTCAGTTTTTCTTATTCATTTTCGAAATGGGCCATAGTCCAGTTTTTGTTAAGGCCCAGTTTGCTTTTTTGTCCAGGAATTATTCAGAAGTCCAAAAAATGGTCCAAGATGCGTCCAAATTTCCAGCACACTCCAGAATCTTCCAGAGAATTCCACGCGTCTCCAGGGTATAAAAGCAGACACGTGTCTGCAAAAGAACGACCCCACGTTTCTTGCACTGATCACGCCACACGTTCACCCAGAATCCCACCACCTTTCTGCCACCTCACCTGTTGAACACTCTCCCTCCTGCCACGTAACTCCCACACGCGTCTCTCACTGACTCTCCCTCCTTCCACGCGTCCAGTCCTCAGCTGCCACCTACCTCCACCGGTCAACCCTACCGGAGACTAGTCGTCGGCCATGCAAACCTCTCTGACCGCCGTCTAACCGTCTCCGGCCGCCGCAACAACTCGCCGGAAACGGATTTTTGCCCAGAATCCCCTAATTTTCCCCTTTCTTCTCTGATCGCCACCAAGAACCACCACTAGCTTCATCAGAACGTCCAAAATTTCCTCACGAAAATCATCATCGTCAACGTAACGCCCAGATCTTCGCCCATTTTCTCAGAGAACTTGCAAGAATCTTCATCGTTTTGCTTCTCTATCCAAGAACAACCAAGTTTTACGCCCAGATCTTCATCAATATTACAACCTTCACATTTTCGGTTCCAGATTCACAACTCCTTCAGCGAGATTACCAGAAAGCTATTCAGATCTTCTTGATCTCCGTTCTTTTCTCCAGTTCGTACAGATCTTCATCCATTTATCACAACGGCTTCATTATCAACAATCTTCAAGCGGCTTCAACGACAATCGTTCAACTCATCAAATCGTCAGACCTTCATCTTGAATCCTCCGGAACTTCGATAGCTTCTGAAGCTTCAACGATCTTCAAGTGTCCTCCAAGCCATTTCCAGAAATCTACATCTTCACAACGTCTCCAGGTTTTTTTCTTCTTCGCTCTGAACTTGTTAATCTTCGTAGTTTGTTTGTTAGCTGAAGAGTTAGGTTAGTTTATTGCGTTAGATGGTGAAACAAGATTAGGATAGGGAGACAATCTGAACTGAGGTATCGTTTGGTAGCTTGTGATAGATGGATTGATGAACATTTTGTGTGAACGAAGTGGTTTGTGGCTTGTATCTGAGGAGTTTCAGAGTTTGAGAGTTGCAGAGAAGAGAGAGTAGAGACGAGGAAGAAGATGGTGAAACGGCGCTTGATGAACAGTGCCAGAGAGAATTTGGAGAGAGTGATATGGTTTTGTTTAGGGTTTTTCTGATTAGGTTTGGACTGGGCTTAGGCCCAAGCATACTACTGAACGCTACACCCAAATTGCTCAATTCCCCCCCCCCCTGGCATGTGAGTCTGAGCGATTAGATTGGGCCCTATGCCCAATTTGCTATCTGCACCCCTGGGTTTAAGCCCATAATGGATTATCAACTGAGAATATTGCTAGCGCTGCACCCCCCATAGGTTTTTTTTGATTTGTTTGATTTCAGAATCTGGGCCCTGCGCCCCAGATTGCTTTTAGTACCCCCCAAATCAGGGCCCAAGGAATTGATAACTAGACTCTTGCTGTTTGCACCCTCCATGGCATTTTCCTTTATTTTTTGATTTTTCTTTTATATTTTTCATATTAGAAATTCATAAAAAATGTAAATAATTGTGGTTTTTTTAATAATTCTTGTTTCTACCATTTCATGAGAAATGTTAAGAAAATTAAATAAAAATAAAAAAGACATTTTATTTTTATTTCCTATTTTTGTGCATATCTTCCATTTTAATTGATGTGTTTTTAATATTTTTAATGCATGCATATCATTAGGAAAATTCATAAAAAATGGTAGAATTAGTCAAATAATTCCGTTCTTTTTTCTGTAGACTCGTAATTCAGTGTAGAATTTTATAGTACAAAAAGATTAGCTCAATCATGCATTTTCATTTTAACTGCATCTTTTCATTGTTATTGATGTTTGAATAATTGGTCTGTGAATATGTCTGTGTTGCTGATTTTAATTCTTTCATCTGATGTGGAATTTTATTCTGATTTTTCAGTATGTTATCCTAGAGCCATGTAGGTCTCCCCATAGATTTTGTTAGATTTTTGTAGGATATTCTGATATGATTTGTCTGAGCCTGAAGATAGGAGAAGTCTTGATGACTTCTGACTTTGAAGTTCAACTGTGGTTGAACTTCAGAGATAGTCTCCTGTGGTTTCTTGGCCTGTGGGTTCTTCTTGAAGGTGGGAGCTGATGGAGGTCCTGTTGGAGCTTGCAGAGATGCATTGGACTGAGGCTTAGTCTAGGAGCTTGTTGTCTGTTTGTGAGGTTCGAGATCCTGAAGTTTGAAGGGAGTTTATGGTACTTTCCTGAGGAAGGCACTATGAATGACTTTCATTCTTTCTTCTCACCTCTTTCGTAAGTATCCAATGATGTCGGAGCCGACTTGTGAGTTTAATTTCTCCTGAGGAGGAATATAAACTGATCACATGTTGTTGAGCCACATGGGATACGATTCCTAAGTGGAAGCCTCTTAGCACTTTCCTGAGGAAGGTCCTATGGGTCTATTCACTTAGTTCCACTAGTTTGTCTAGGTTTTCTTAAGTATCCAGTGATGTTGGAGCCGACTTGTGAGTTTAATTCCTCCTGAGGAGGAATGTAAACTGATCACAGTTGTTGAGCCACGTAGGATACAATTCCTAAGTGTCAGCCTCCTAGCACTTTCCTGAGGAAGGTCCTATGAGCCTGTTCACTTAGTTCCCCTAGTGCATATAGGTATTTCTCAAGTATCCCGTGATGCCGGAACCTTCATGTGAGTTTAATTTCTCCTGAGGAGGAATGTAAACTGATCACAGTTGTCGAGCCGCATAGGATATGACTCCTGAGTAGTAACCTCCTGGTACTTTCCTGAGGAAGGCACTATGAGCTTGTCTGCTTAGCTTCCTTTTCTCTGGTAAGCTTGTTCTGAAGCTTGGAGAATGGGATTGATTCCTCTTGCCTAGGAGTTTGTTTAGATCCTTGCTTAGGGTTTGGATTAGAGTTGTTGCTTAGATCCCTGCTTAGGGTATTGTATAGAGTTCTGTTTAGAGATAGATCAGGAGTTGTCTCAGGTTTGTTAGAGGCCCTGCTCAGGGTTAGTCTCTTTGTGTTGTTTGACTTGTGTGATATTGTGTTGCATTAGACTTAGGTGTTCATCTAGATAGTTCTGAATAGGTGCATCTTAGAAGTAGACGTTGTGTGCATGAGAAGTTGAGGTGGTCCTCCTTCTGCTTGTTTGTTATTGCGTGGCTTTGCTTGTTGGTATTCGGTAGAGCTGAGCTCCCTTGCCTTTGTGGTTTGTGGCCTCTGTGCCTTGTTTGTTTAGTTGTTGCATTCATGCATATTTTCAGTATTCCTTTACGTTGCATTTTCTCGTTTGTGGTTTAATCCTGTTGCCATGATCCCTTAGGAGCTCTGACTTCTCCGCTGCGGAGTTGTTATGATAGACATTAGGATGGTCAACCAGGTGTGATAGCAGTAGGTAGATTCCCCTGTTTCTCAGGTATAGTTCTAGGGTTTCCCTTTCCTTTCTGTAGGAGCTTTTGAGTAGCTTGACCCGTAGTTAGCTGAACTACAGCTGCTCTGATTCTTCGTTCCAGACGAAGATACGTAGGCATAGGATGCGATATCCTAGCGAGCACACTAACGACTAACCTTTGTTCTCTCGCGGCTGTGCGATCGAGACTTTCCCGCTAACGACTAATTGTTATCCCTTTCTCCTGCCCGAGTGCATTTGAGACCAGATCGTAGTTGTAGGTTCCCGAGCCTTAGAGACTAGTTTGTTTTCTCACTGCTGTGTGAGAGCCCCTGTTTACCCGTAGTTAGCCGAACTACGTTTGCTCTGATCTTTCATTTCAGATGGAAGTACGTAGGCACAGGACGCGATGTCCTGGCGAGCAACCTTTCCCCCGTTTAGACGTAGGAAGTCGAACTACGTTGACTCTGACTTTCCCATTGCACGAGGGAATACGTAGGCCCAGAACACCATATGTTCTGTCGAGTCCTGTCCTTTTATTTTCTTTTCAGACCAGCCATTAGCGTAGATAGATAACACACCCTTTTACCTATAAACACCAAGCGTGGATCCCATCGAGTACGATGGACGTGAGGGGTGCTAATACCTTCCCCTTGCGTAACCGACTCCCGAATCCAGGTTTTGGTTGCGATGACCATACCTTTTCCCGTCTTTGCGAGGTTTACTTCGAGCGTTTCCTTTCCCGCTCTGAGGGATAAATAACGCACGGTGGCGACTCTCCTGTCAAGCCGGCGCCGATTTTCGCAGTAGCGACAGCTGGCGACTCTGCTGGGGACTTATAGCATCTAGGGACTTTTCCCATCCCTTATGCTGGGACCGTTTCCCATCCCCTACGCGAGTCAATCCTAGCGCTTGGGTGTTTATTGGTTGGGTGTTGTGCGTATTGTATTTTACTTTTCTGCACTTTACTTTTCTGTACCTTTACCTTTCCGCATTTATTTTCCAGCATTATATTATCATGATTATTGCTGTGGGCAAAGGGAGGTTACTGTGAGTGAGAAGCCGGACCTGGGCTTGAGTACACACCTAGATATAGTTGCGGAGAAGTAGTAGACGAACCTGTCTGCTGAGCAGGCACAGTTCCCTACGAAAATTTGCGCTCAGACGAGATTCTTGCAGAGGTGCTCCTTTCCGGTCCTGAGGATCTGAGGGGAGTCCAGACGTGAGGGTTGTCGACTCTGGGGACCGATCATTTGGAAGTCAGCTAAGTGAGGCCTCTTCATGACTTGATGATGCCACTCCTTCTGGGAATCGTATCGTCACTCATGAAAGTCTGTGACGCTGATAACCGCATAGGATGCCGTACCTTTGTCCGTGGATTAGGTTTATCCTACCTGTGAGAGGGACTGGGTTATTGCAGGGAAACTGGCCTTCAGAAACCATGATTCAGTACTTTTATCAGATGGTGTTCTTGATTCATCTCCAGGTGTGTTGTCTGGGTCAGATGGGTTTCTTATCTGAGGTTGAGGCTATTATCAGATGGTATTCTCGTCAGATACAGAGGTTCAGATGGTATTCTTACCAGGGGATTGATATTTTGAGTATCAGATAATAGTTATTGGCATGAGGTTCTGATGACCGTGTTGGTTTTCTGTTCTTGATCACAGAGATATTCCTCTTCAGGCTACAGCATAGCCCCTGTGTTCGCAGATTGCATTAGTTATCATATTGCATCATTGCATTACCATCTGCATTTAACCAACGTGTGTGTATTGCAGGTACGTATTTTCCCTTCCAGTTCTGGTGTTCGTTCCTAGCAAGACATGGAAAACCTGAAGAGAGTATTGCCCTATAAGTTTCCGTCGCCGAATATCAGTCTATTGTCAGAGTTGATTGCTATTGCTAAGAAGAGGGGAATGGGTGACTTCAGAAAGAGATATGGGAGGATTCTGACCTACGTTTATCAGCCATCTGCCTACGAGACCAGCGGCATCTATACCCTGTTACAGTTTTACGACGCGGAGCTCAGGTGTTTTGTATTTCCCGACTTCGTTTTGGCTCCTACCCTGGAGGAGTACTCTGCACTTCTGGATATACCGATCCGTGAGCAAATGCCTTTTTATCATCCGGACGCTGAGCCTAAGCTGGCTGAGCTTTCTGCCATCCTGTGCTTGAAAGAGTCTGAGTTGTCTGGGAAAATGATCAGAAGAGGAGATGTATGGGGATTCCCGTTGGATGTCTTAGTGGATAAGGCTCGAGAGTATGCCCAGAAAGGTAAATGGGATGTTTTTGACGTCATTCTTGCTGTATGTGTGTATGGCATCGTGTTATTCCCGAACATTCCTGATTTTGTTGATTCAGATGCCTTCTATATTTTGGCTGCGGGAAACCCAGTTCTTACTTTGCTGGGAGATATCCACCATTCAACCCACTATCAGAATGAAAAGCGACGAGGAAGGAATGTGTCTTGTTGCGTACCTCTCCTATGCAGGTGGTTCACCAGTCATTTGCCTAAGTCGGGCCCTTTTGTCACGTCTATCAATTCTCTAGGATGGCCCGAGCGCTTAATGGGATTAACTGCTGAGAACGTGGTATGGACCAATAAAGAGGTATTTGGAGCTGAAGTCATACTCAAAGGCGAAGGATTCCCGAATGTTCCGTTAATAGGAAGGAAAGGTTGTGTCAACTATAACCCTTCTTTATTGATCAAGCAATTTGGGTACATACCTCAAGGAGCGCCAAAGCCCGAAGAGATACAGGAATCTTTGTATCTCACCGGGGCAATAGGGAAAGAGATGCTGACTAAACTTGAGAAAGCCTGGAAAAACTTGCACAAGAGAGGGAAGCTTTCAGGTAGCAGAGGGGATACTCGAGGTCCTAGCCCATATGAAGAATGGATTCGTGAGCGAGCTGTGAAGTTCCTTATGCCGTATCCAGCGGTTCAGCCATTGCATCCTCCGGTAGAGGAGCCTACCACTGTGGACATTCAGGTTTACAAGCAGCTAATGGCGGAGAAAGAAGAGCTAGCAAGGGCTAAAGAGGCTTTAGAGCAGGAGAATGCCAAGCTTCGGCATGAAAATATTGAAACAGGATATATTTCTAAGCAACAGGATGACACTCTGAAGCATCTGAAGACTACGCTATTGGAATTGACTGAAACCAAGAAGCGTCTGGAGTTAGATGTAGACTCCGTTAGTAGTGTGTTGGCCACCAAGAAGCAAGAGCTGGAAAGGGCCTATACCAAGCTAGCCAAATTCAGAGAACACTGGGATCTCACTATGACCAAGCGCAAGGAGCGAGAAGAAGAGCTGAAGACTCAGATTGCTCAGTTAGAAGAACAGGTCAAGGTGAAGAACGAAGAGCTTGAAGAAGAAGCCTGTCGCCGATACGAGGCCGAGCGCAAGTTGATAGATGCCATGAAGAATTTGGAAGATTTCCGGCATAGAGCAGATGCCAAGAGACCCAAACCAGGGGATGGTGCTAATGATAAGGCTTGGGAAGACTTTGTCAGAGACATCCAGGGGACAGTCAGGAAGAGGGATCGACTGATAGAAGGTTTGATTTATCAACCAGATCATGCAGAGACAAAGAAGATGGTCGAGGACTTCCGCAACCGTACCCGTATTTGATTTCTCTTGTATTCTGTATGTTGAGATCACCACCAGGCATGTTGGCTGGGATCCTCTTTGTCATATCAGCTGTATGGAGCATAGTTGTGTAACTTCTTGACAAGACTGTTTTTCTGATCAATATATGAGGGTTTTTCCAAATATTGCCTTTATGGTTTATCTCGTCTTGCTACCACTGACACTGGAATTGGAGGGAAAATATCTCCAATGCACACATGCACGTTAGCATTTTTGTATTTCTGTTTGCATAAATCATATTGCATAGCATTTCTCTAGCAGGTCAGAGCACTTACCCAGCCTTTGTTTTCACCAGAAAGTGATTCTCGGGGAATTGTTTGAGGCAAGAGTGGAGTGTTGAAGACGACCAAGGGGCTGAAGCAGATTTGAGCAGAATCAAGCAGCGTAATCAGTTACCGGTAGTTGGTGGCTATGTCTGAAGGCAATTTCCAGTTTCCTGACACCCAGGCAGGGTTTACTATGGCGTCCAACCATCAGTATGATACTATGGAAGGCTTCCCGCAAGCAAACAATCTTACTGCAGCCCAAGTTGTGCAGCCTGCTGTTGAGAACCGAGATCAGCATGAGCAGTTTCTTGCCCGAAATGAATATTATCCTCCTGTTAACAATCAATGTGTTGCTTTCCCTGCGATGAATTACCGGAGAGATATTCCAATGACCGGGTTAGTAGATCCAAGAGCTCTTGACGATGGTAGAAGACTCCGAGTGTTGGAAGAGCAAATGAAAGCCTTGGAAGCGAAAGATGCCGTTAACCTAGATGCTGTAGCCATGTGCTTGGTCCCTGACCTCGTGTTGCCGTACAAGTTCAAAATGCCGGAATTTGAACAATACACGGGAGATAGCTGTCCGAAGTTGCATTTGATGATGTTCTGTCGAAGGATGACTTCGTTTGTGCGAAATGACAAGTTGATGATCCATTGCTTCCAGTATAGCCTGACTGGGGCATCGTTGAGATGGTATGTGCAATTAGAGAGTAATCAGATTCGATCTTGGGTGGATTTATCCAGAGCTTTCATGAAGCAGTACGATTACAACTTGGATCTGACTCCTAGTCTCGTAGATCTGCAAGAATTGTATCAGGCGGAAAATGAATCATTCAGAGCGTATTTGCAAAGATGGAAAGAATTGTCTGCTAGCGTTCAACCACCGCTTCCGGAAAGAGAACTGGTTGACATCTTCTTGGGTACTCTGAAAGGCCATTATTTTGACAAATTATTCAGTTGCACAAGTTTTGTGAGCCTGATGAGGCTGGGAGAGATTGTTGAGCGAGGACTCAGGAGTGGAAAGTTTCGAGGTGTTCCTTATGTCCCAGTTAATAAGATTGAGTCAGTTGTCAGTTCTCAAGAAGAATGGGAAGGAGATGACGTCACCTCAGAATCTCTAGCATCTCAGGATCAGTTTTCAGACACTTCAAGTCAACGGTCATCCTATCGCCGATCGCGTCGGCATGCTCCACGAAGACCAAGGAAGCCTGAAAGGCAGTTTACTCAGCTACCGGTGTCATACGGTCAGTTGTTGCCAGATTTGGTCAGAAGTGGATTGATAGTGCCGAAAGAGACTAAGCCGGTGATTTCACCTTATCCTCCAGGTTTTGATGCCAGCGCCCGCTGTGAGTACCATGTTGGGGCACAGGGGCATTCAACCAATGATTGTAAGGTGCTTAGAAGCCAGATTCAAGATCTGTTAGACTCCAGCCGTATCTGCATCACTTCTCAAGGTTGTGTTCAGATTAATGATTTTCCGTCTTCTAGTTGTGCGGGTTCGTCAGTTAATGTCATGGAAGACTCCACAGGAAGTGTGTGCTCTGAAGATTGCCAATCAGAAAGTTCGGTTGTATGGGAGAAATTTCTAGAGGTTTTCGCGTCGGATGCCGCATCTGTTTTCTCTGCTTAACCCGTTTAGCTTTTGTGCATCAGTATTTGTCGACCACCACCAGGATTGTTGGCTGGGGTCGTTATAGTCATACTCATTTGTGCTTACCTGCTGATTTTGTTGGTTGTACATGTATGGGAGATGTTTGTCTGTGTGCTTATAGCTTGGGTTTCTCTTTATCTCGTTGTGAATGTGTGTTTGCTTTCTGCGCTGCATTATCATTTAACAGGTATATCAGAACCGTGCGTCTTATTTCTTCATCATCCAGTTTGTTGCAGGAATTCCTTCAGAGATATGGAACAGAATCAGGTTGAATTGATCGAAGTCCAAAGCCAGCTGGGGCAGATGATGAGAGACATGCAAGAGATGCGTTCAGAGCAGAAGATTCTCAAAGAGGAGAACAGTCAGCTGAAGACCCAAGTGAGCTTGATCATGGAGGTAGTCAAGAATGTGCTTAGGAAAGAAGACGATCAGCTATTTGAAGCCGCAATGAAGAAGCTCGCGTCACCTGTGCATGTGGACCCTGAGCAGCAGCAACAGAGGATACATTCGGCTCAACAGAGGATCCAGGAAGGGAAGCCAAGGAGAATATTTGAGGCACCACCTATGGCATATGCGGAGCTCTTGCAGATCTTGTTGAGGTTTAATCTGGTTGAGAAAAGAACGTTGTCACCACCAACAAAAGCGTTTCCTCAGGGATACGATGCCAATAAGCAATGTGATTTTCATTCCGGGGCATTCGGACATGACATCGAGGGATGTCATGCTTTCAAGCACAATGTTCAAGACCTGATTGACTCGCACGATATCGAATTCACGCCGGGCGGCGTAGCTGTGCATATTGCTCCTGTCTCAGTCGATGCTAAAATGACAGATGTTTCCAAAGCTGTAGTGGGTCAGAAGCGTATCCTGGACTCCATGGTGTCAGAATCTCCAGGCCCACAATTGTTGCCTATTCCTGGGGCAGATCTGAGAAAGCAAATGGCTAAGCATAAGGAGAGCGTTAATCAGTACATCGAAGATCAAGAAGCCGATGTTGCATTTGATACGAATGGTGCTCAAGGGTCAACCCGATACCGGCATCAGCAGCCTCAGCAACAGAATAATCGGGGGTATAAAAGAGGTCAGAATCAAGGTCCTTTGGCAAGCCGTCATTTGGAAACTCCTCCTATACCATACGCACAGCTTCTGCAGACATTGCTTCAGCTCCAGTTGGTTCGTAAAAGGACATTGGCTCCCTTAACGGGACCACCACCACCGGGGTACGATGCTGACGCTACTTGCGAGTTCCATACCGGGGCACCAGGCCATACGGTTGAGAACTGTAAAGCATTTAAGCACAAAGTGCAGGATCTGCTTGATAGTGCAGCAATCAGCTTCGGGCCGGGAGGTCCCCAAATCATCTGAATGAAGGAGGAAGAGCTCTATAGTTTGGTTGAGTCGTTGAAAGCAGATCAGGACAGCATCGAATTGCCTCTAATAAAGATAGCTGGTTCAGCAGCAGGGTAGATGCAAAAGCCCAGTTCTCGGGAGCTAGCATATTTTCTTTGTTTTAGCTTGTCATTTCTTTACATTTGTAGTTGCTTTCCTGTTTGAATTTGTAATCTTGTTTGTAAAACTTGGTTGTTTTCATTCAAATTGATGATAATGAAATAAATGTGCATGTTTTGATCCATTCGTGTTCACTAACTGTTTTGCAAATGTCCAACACTTGGTTGAGTAGAATTTGGGGAGGATGACGAAAATGACCGACATGCAAATATCGATAATGTATGCTTTTGAAATAAAACCTGTTGATGATGTACAGGCATTGTTTCAAATCCTTAAACACCGGAGATATAAGGAAGATAATCCCTTGTCAACCCCTTTGAGCCTTGTAGTAGGAGTTTCTTTCTGTGAACGAAAAAACCCTCAATCTTAACCTGGGGCAGGGTAGGTGTTAGCTAATTTGACCGAGCGTCCAAATTGCAAAAGGAGTGTCCGTTCGAGGATCAATCACACCCCTAGAGGTCGTGCCTAAAAGACCACAATGGTTCAATCAGGAGTGGGACAGCCACATCATTTCCCAAAGAGTCAGACAACCAGTGTCACACGACTTGTTCAAAAGCAAAGAAGAATGAAAAAAATCAAAAGCCCGCTAAGTCAAGAAAATTTCAAAACAAATGACTTAGGCAAAAATGAGGGCATCCCGCTGGACTAAAAAATCAAAAGAAACTCAAAAGGAGTCAGTCCAGGCAAAAGTTAGGGATATGAAAAGAAAAAAAATGAAAAGGATCAAAAGAAAAATCCTCGATGAAAATACAAGTCGTGTGACCACAAGTGTCAAAGACGAAAGGTGAGTGGCTGTCACTTCCAAAATCCAAAAGTTTCCCGAACTGTCATTCCTATTTCCTAAGCCTCTGAGAGGTGAGCGCTAAGGTCAAATTAGCTGAACGTAGGATGGGAGAACATCAAGGAGAATGGGTGGGTTAAAAATAAACTTTGAGCCTTTATCCTTTCTTTCAAAACCATGAACCTGACCACGTTACAACCTTCAAAAGACCTAATTGAAGCAGGGTGTTTCGAAAGCATACTCCGGTAAAGGTCGTGTCGATTCTGACTCCTAAAAGGTTCCTCTTACCATGTTGATACTGATGTTGATCATATGCCATAAGCTGTTTTTCCTTTTCCCAGTGAACAGATTGGATGTCAAAGCTGTCATATGTGTTGCATTAATACATCTTTTATGCAGAACAACTTGTTTTACTTGCGAGTAAGCGCTTGACAGCAGAAAAGCTTCCTACAATGGAAAGTATGGTCAAGATAGAATGTGGAGCGCCCGAATGTTCCGAAAGCAGGGGCAAGCTTTATTGTGATTCCCAGTCAGGTCAGCTTCTCGAAGTCAGTTATTCTGGGGCAATCAGGTTGAGATTTGGTGAATACGGTCAAGAGTACTACTCCGAATCAGATAATCGGGGCAAGGTCATTGCAGTCAGGGGCAGACCATCTTAAGCGCGCAAAAGTTGTGCGAGAAGCATGTGAGGAGGTATCTCCCAGAAGTTCAGAACGCTGAGGCATGTTATATCAGACCATCAGAGAATAGATTTGCAGATTTCCTTTCAAGGACTATCCCCACAGAGGTCCCGTGGGCTGAGGCATATCAGAAGCGAAAGGATTGTCGTTCTCTGTATCAGCAAGGCCATTCAGGGTTATTCGAGCAGATGCAGTCGATTTTCGAGAGCGAGATGAATGCGGGAGGTCGTGTCACTATCCCTTGACTCTTCACTAAAAGGCTGTGTATTCAGGCAGAATGTTATCCAGCGTCAGTTGTACCTGACCCAGTAAGATAGCTTAAGAGCTCAAGTCCGTATTTGCAATTACTGTAAAGCCCATCCGCGTTGGCGCATCAATTTCCAGATCCAAGCTTCATCAGAACGCAGGAGGGCTCCCTCCATTGTCTCCAGCAAAGTCAAATTTGCCATTGGTATGGGTAAGCTATTCCCAGAGGAGTCTAATCATATTCAGCACATCTGCTATTTAGCAACGGAGTTATATTCCCCAGCAGGGTATTACTTCGTCGGGGTGTTCGGTTAAGTCCTCAATATCCCCAGCATGGTTGATTTCACTCTCCCAGCATTTATTTTGCTAAGACGATTCAGTGATATCCGGGTTTATCCCCAGTGAAGTTGGCCTCGCCTTCAGCATTTATTTTGCTAAAGCGGTTTTCTGTACCCGGCCTTCTCCGGCAGCTCGAGCCTGCTAGCATATTGCATGCATCATATTTGCATCATACTTGCATATCATCGTCAAAATGCGTAGCATTTCCATCTAGAATGGAGCATTACGCTTTAGAAAGATTAAAGCATTTGCATATGCATACAAAGCGTAAGTCAGGCTTTCTATCAGCCTCATATGGCGCGTGAATTACTCTGTGATCAGTTCAGGGACATTTATCCAGCAACAGTATTCAGACAGTTCAGCGGATTATTTGTATCTCAGATCATACAGCGATTATGCTTTGATCAGTCAGTCATCTGATGTTGACAAGCTTTTCTTCCCGTCAATTCATATTGACGATGTGTTCCTCCAATAAGTGGATTTCTCCGTCTATCATTAGACGTCTTGAGTACGAATGTGGTTTTCTTTCCGTCTATCCATAGATGATGTGAAGTTGCGGGTGATCGCAGTAAGGTTTCAAGAAGGGGTTCCCCCAGGATATGCTTTTCTTCCCGTCTATCAGTAGACGATGTGAAGTTTTGGTTGATTTTCAATGGGGTTCAAAATAGAGTTTCTATAGCAAGTGGCTTTCCTTTCCGTCTGTCAGCAGACGATGTGAAGTTTCGAGCTACTATCCGGCGGGTTTCTTATTGCCAGATCATACATATGATGAGGTGTTTCCGCAGCGAGTCTTCTCCGGCTATCCTTAGTTGTTGAGGGGTTTCAAAATGATTTTGAATATCGGTTCTCTTTCTGGTTATTGGATATGATGACGTTTAAGAGGGGTACTTTTCTGACCATCAATCCCTATTGATGTCGAGGCTCTTCGAAGAATGTTCAGTTTGCGTGATCGTTGATTCTTATTGACGACATGGTTCTTTAAAAGGTGGTTTTTCTTACCGTCGGTCCATACTGACGATGTGGCCCCTTCAAGGATATTGACTTCTCCATCAATTCCCGTAGACAGAAGGATTCTGAAATTCAAAGGATGGTGTTGAATTGCGTTATGGTGACTTCCCGTCTATCTTTAGACGATGTGTGCATGGAGATTCTGGTGTCTTTCCGTCTATCCTTAGACGATGTGAGTATGGAGATTAAGATTTTCTCCCGTCTGTCAGTAGACAGCGTGAATTCAGAGATTATTTCTTTCCGTCTACCCTTAGACGATGAGAATAATGATTTGTTCATCAATCAGGATGATACCGTCTACCCTTAGACGATGAGAATAATGATTTGTTCATCAATCAGGATGATACCGTCTACCCTTAGACGATGAGAATAATGATTTGTTCATCAATCAGGATGATGCCGTCTACCCTTAGACGATGTGAATATTGATTTGTTCATCAATCAGGATGATGCCGTCTACCCTTAGACGATGTGAATAATGATTTGTTCATCAATCAGGATGATCCCGTCTACCCTTAGACGATGAGAATAATGATTTGTTCATCAATCAGGATGATTCCGTCTATCCTTAGACGATGAGAATAATGATTTGTTCATCAATCAGGATGATGCCGTCTACTCTTAGACGATGTGAGTTTGGAGATTATTCCTTCCCGTCTACTCTTAGACGATGTGAGTTTGGAGATTATGAATGTCTTCCCGTCTATCCTTAGACGATGTGAATTGAGTTGTTTCATCAATCAGGATGATCCCGTCTATCCTTAGACGATGTGAATATCGAGATTATCGCTTCCCGTCTACTCTTAGACGATGCAAGTATGGAGATAAGAATTTGATGCCGTCTACCCTTAGACGATGTGAATTGATTTGTCATCAATCAGGATGATGCCGTCTACTCTTAGACGATGTGAGTTTGGAGATTATTCCTTCCCGTCTACTCTTAGACGATGTGAAGATGGAGATTATGATGATCCCGTCTACCCTTAGACGATGTGAATAATGATTTGTTCATCAATCAGGATGATCCCGTCTACCCTTAGACGATGCGAATAATGATTTGTTCATCAATCAGGATGATGCCGTCTACCCTTAGACGATGTGAATATTGATTTGTTCATCAATCAGGATGATCCCGTCTACCCTTAGACGATGTGAATGTGGAGATTATGGTGACTTTCCGTCTATCCTTAGACGATGTGAATTGGGAGATTAATGTTGTTTTTCCGTCTATCATTAGACGAGGAGAGTATTCAATTAGGGTATCTTCCCGTCCATCTTTGGGCGATGTGAGTATGTCTCTCTTCCTGCCTATCAGTAGGCAATGTGAAAGAATCAGGTATTTTTGTTGCAGCTCTCGGGTTCGTTACATGGGGTATCACAAGCAACGGGTATTCAAATCAGGAGTTCTTTATCAGATAATTAATCAGTTTGGTGCCATAATGACTGGACTCGGTTTTCTGGACTTTATTCCCCAAGCAGTTGACAGTATATGCTCGCGGTTGGCAAATTTTCGGGTTTTGTTTGTATTCAACCGTCTCGTACCTCTGAATGTTTGAAGGCTGAGCGCTCTTCAATCCCTTCAGGTCCAAGTCGCTTGAATAGGGGCAGCTGTTGCACCCTAAAATTTGACCAACTGATTCTCCTATCTGACTCATGGTTTAATTTCATATTCGCCAATCAGACAGATGATTTTTGTGCAAACAGGGGATATCAGAGTTTACAGCTTGATTTTTGTCTATCAGATATGGCAGACCCAGTCCAGATTACCAGGGTTTTATTTTCGGGAAATGGTGTGCTCCTCGGTGATTTTTCAGTGATTTTGAGAATATTCTGATGCCCGGGGATCTCTGTTCGATTTAATCTGGTCTCGTGCGCTCTTTTATGGCAGTCACTTGCATTCATCTGCATTTTTAGGGTTTTTATAGGCTTCTGTGAATTTTTAATAGGCTTTATAAATTTTTCTGGAATTTAAATAGGTTTATAGAACATTTTAATAGTTTAATGCTCTTTCTAGGATTTTATAGAATTTTTTTTAAATAGATTTTCAGAAAACATAAGATTTTAAATAATTTTTAGAATAATAAAGAAAAAGGGGAATATAGTTTTTCTTTTATTGCTAATAGATAATAATAGTTTAGAATTTTGTAGGTTTTTAAATAGGTTTAATTGCTTTTTAAATCATTTTTAGAATTTTCTATAGGTTTTTATGTTTTTAGATAATATAGAAAATAATATGGTTTTTCTTTTATTAATAGATATTAAATAATATTAGATTGTTAATAGAAAATTAGATTGATTTGGAATTAATTAGGATTAATTGAATTTTTAGAGTTAATTAGAGGTTAATTGATTTTTTTTAGAAATAATTAGATCTTAATTGATTTTCAGAATTAATTAGGTTTTAATGACTTTTTAGAGTTTAATTAGGTTAATCATGTTTTAGATTTAATTAGATTGATTTAGGGTTAATTAGACTTTTAATAATTGATTAGAGTTAATTAGGTTTAGTTAACTGTTTTTTTTTATTCAGTTTTTCTTATTCATTTTCGAAATGGGCCATAGTCCAGTTTTTGTTAAGGCCCAGTTTGCTTTTTTGTCCAGGAATTATTCAGAAGTCCAAAAAATGGTCCAAGATGCGTCCAAATTTCCAGCACACTCCAGAATCTTCCAGAGAATTCCACGCGTCTCCAGGGTATAAAAGCAGACACGTGTCTGCAAAAGAACGACCCCACGTTTCTTGCACTGATCACGCCACACGTTCACCCAGAATCCCACCACCTTTCTGCCACCTCACCTGTTGAACACTCTCCCTCCTGCCACGTAACTCCCACACGCGTCTCTCACTGACTCTCCCTCCTTCCACGCGTCCAGTCCTCAGCTGCCACCTACCTCCACCGGTCAACCCTACCGGAGACTAGTCGTCGGCCATGCAAACCTCTCTGACCGCCGTCTAACCGTCTCCGGCCGCCGCAACAACTCGCCGGAAACGGATTTTTGCCCAGAATCCCCTAATTTTCCCCTTTCTTCTCTGATCGCCACCAAGAACCACCACTAGCTTCATCAGAACGTCCAAAATTTCCTCACGAAAATCATCATCGTCAACGTAACGCCCAGATCTTCGCCCATTTTCTCAGAGAACTTGCAAGAATCTTCATCGTTTTGCTTCTCTATCCAAGAACAACCAAGTTTTACGCCCAGATCTTCATCAATATTACAACCTTCACATTTTCGGTTCCAGATTCACAACTCCTTCAGCGAGATTACCAGAAAGCTATTCAGATCTTCTTGATCTCCGTTCTTTTCTCCAGTTCGTACAGATCTTCATCCATTTATCACAACGGCTTCATTATCAACAATCTTCAAGCGGCTTCAACGACAATCGTTCAACTCATCAAATCGTCAGACCTTCATCTTGAATCCTCCGGAACTTCGATAGCTTCTGAAGCTTCAACGATCTTCAAGTGTCCTCCAAGCCATTTCCAGAAATCTACATCTTCACAACGTCTCCAGGTTTTTTTCTTCTTCGCTCTGAACTTGTTAATCTTCGTAGTTTGTTTGTTAGCTGAAGAGTTAGGTTAGTTTATTGCGTTAGATGGTGAAACAAGATTAGGATAGGGAGACAATCTGAACTGAGGTATCGTTTGGTAGCTTGTGATAGATGGATTGATGAACATTTTGTGTGAACGAAGTGGTTTGTGGCTTGTATCTGAGGAGTTTCAGAGTTTGAGAGTTGCAGAGAAGAGAGAGTAGAGACGAGGAAGAAGATGGTGAAACGGCGCTTGATGAACAGTGCCAGAGAGAATTTGGAGAGAGTGATATGGTTTTGTTTAGGGTTTTTCTGATTAGGTTTGGACTGGGCTTAGGCCCAAGCATACTACTGAACGCTACACCCAAATTGCTCAATTCCCCCCCCCCCCCTGGCATGTGAGTCTGAGCGATTAGATTGGGCCCTATGCCCAATTTGCTATCTGCACCCCTGGGTTTAAGCCCATAATGGATTATCAACTGAGAATATTGCTAGCGCTGCACCCCCCATAGGTTTTTTTTGATTTGTTTGATTTCAGAATCTGGGCCCTGCGCCCCAGATTGCTTTTAGTACCCCCCAAATCAGGGCCCAAGGAATTGATAACTAGACTCTTGCTGTTTGCACCCTCCATGGCATTTTCCTTTATTTTTTGATTTTTCTTTTATATTTTTCATATTAGAAATTCATAAAAAATGTAAATAATTGTGGTTTTTTTAATAATTCTTGTTTCTACCATTTCATGAGAAATGTTAAGAAAATTAAATAAAAATAAAAAAGACATTTTATTTTTATTTCCTATTTTTGTGCATATCTTCCATTTTAATTGATGTGTTTTTAATATTTTTAATGCATGCATATCATTAGGAAAATTCATAAAAAATGGTAGAATTAGTCAAATAATTCCGTTCTTTTTTCTGTAGACTCGTAATTCAGTGTAGAATTTTATAGTACAAAAAGATTAGCTCAATCATGCATTTTCATTTTAACTGCATCTTTTCATTGTTATTGATGTTTGAATAATTGGTCTGTGAATATGTCTGTGTTGCTGGTTTTAATTCTTTCATCTGATGTGGAATTTTATTCTGATTTTTCAGTATGTTATCCTAGAGCCATGTAGGTCTCCCCATAGATTTTGTTAGATTTTTGTAGGATATTCTGATATGATTTGTCTGAGCCTGAAGATAGGAGAAGTCTTGATGACTTCTGACTTTGAAGTTCAACTGTGGTTGAACTTCAGAGATAGTCTCCTGTGGTTTCTTGGCCTGTGGGTTCTTCTTGAAGGTGGGAGCTGATAGAGGTCCTGTTGGAGCTTGCAGAGATGCATTGGACTGAGGCTTAGTCTAGGAGCTTGTTGTCTGTTTGTGAGGTTCGAGATCCTGAAGTTTGAAGGGAGTTTATGGTACTTTCCTGAGGAAGGCACTATGAATGACTTTCATTCTTTCTTCTCACCTCTTTCGTAAGTATCCAATGATGTCGGAGCCGACTTGTGAGTTTAATTTCTCCTGAGGAGGAATATAAACTGATCACATGTTGTTGAGCCACATGGGATACGATTCCTAAGTGGAAGCCTCTTAGCACTTTCCTGAGGAAGGTCCTATGGGTCTATTCACTTAGTTCCACTAGTTTGTCTAGGTTTTCTTAAGTATCCAGTGATGTTGGAGCCGACTTGTGAGTTTAATTCCTCCTGAGGAGGAATGTAAACTGATCACAGTTGTTGAGCCACGTAGGATACAATTCCTAAGTGTCAGCCTCCTAGCACTTTCCTGAGGAAGGTCCTATGAGCCTGTTCACTTAGTTCCCCTAGTGCATATAGGTATTTCTCAAGTATCCCGTGATGCCGGAACCTTCATGTGAGTTTAATTTCTCCTGAGGAGGAATGTAAACTGATCACAGTTGTCGAGCCGCATAGGATATGACTCCTGAGTAGTAACCTCCTGGTACTTTCCTGAGGAAGGCACTATGAGCTTGTCTGCTTAGCTTCCTTTTCTCTGGTAAGCTTGTTCTGAAGCTTGGAGAATGGGATTGATTCCTCTTGCCTAGGAGTTTGTTTAGATCCTTGCTTAGGGTTTGGATTAGAGTTGTTGCTTAGATCCCTGCTTAGGGTATTGTATAGAGTTCTGTTTAGAGATAGATCAGGAGTTGTCTCAGGTTTGTTAGAGGCCCTGCTCAGGGTTAGTCTCTTTGTGTTGTTTGACTTGTGTGATATTGTGTTGCATTAGACTTAGGTGTTCATCTAGATAGTTCTGAATAGGTGCATCTTAGAAGTAGACGTTGTGTGCATGAGAAGTTGAGGTGGTCCTCCTTCTGCTTGTTTGTTATTGCGTGGCTTTGCTTGTTGGTATTCGGTAGAGCTGAGCTCCCTTGCCTTTGTGGTTTGTGGCCTCTGTGCCTTGTTTGTTTAGTTGTTGCATTCATGCATATTTTCAGTATTCCTTTACGTTGCATTTTCTCGTTTGTGGTTTAATCCTGTTGCCATGATCCCTTAGGAGCTCTGACTTCTCCGCTGCGGAGTTGTTATGATAGACATTAGGATGGTCAACCAGGTGTGATAGCAGTAGGTAGATTCCCCTGTTTCTCAGGTATAGTTCTAGGGTTTCCCTTTCCTTTCTGTAGGAGCTTTTGAGTAGCTTGACCCGTAGTTAGCTGAACTACAGCTGCTCTGATTCTTCGTTCCAGACGAAGATACGTAGGCATAGGATGCGATATCCTAGCGAGCACACTAACGACTAACCTTTGTTCTCTCGCGGCTGTGCGATCGAGACTTTCCCGCTAACGACTAATTGTTATCCCTTTCTCCTGCCCGAGTGCATTTGAGACCAGATCGTAGTTGTAGGTTCCCGAGCCTTAGAGACTAGTTTGTTTTCTCACTGCTGTGTGAGAGCCCCTGTTTACCCGTAGTTAGCCGAACTACGTTTGCTCTGATCTTTCATTTCAGATGGAAGTACGTAGGCACAGGACGCGATGTCCTGGCGAGCAACCTTTCCCCCGTTTAGACGTAGGAAGTCGAACTACGTTGACTCTGACTTTCCCATTGCACGAGGGAATACGTAGGCCCAGAACACCATATGTTCTGTCGAGTCCTGTCCTTTTATTTTCTTTTCAGACCAGCCATTAGCGTAGATAGATAACACACCCTTTTACCTATAAACACCAAGCGTGGATCCCATCGAGTACGATGGACGTGAGGGGTGCTAATACCTTCCCCTTGCGTAACCGACTCCCGAATCCAGGTTTTGGTTGCGATGACCATACCTTTTCCCGTCTTTGCGAGGTTTACTTCGAGCGTTTCCTTTCCCGCTCTGAGGGATAAATAACGCACGGTGGCGACTCTCCTGTCAAGCCGGCGCCGATTTTCGCAGTAGCGACAGTACCATTTGCTACTTTTGTGGGGGTTAATCACCACAAACAACCTGTCCTTCTTGGATGTGCTCTAATTGCTGATGAATCTGAGGAGTCGTTCACTTGGCTGTTACAGACATGGCTAAGAGCAATGTGTGGTCGGCAGCCTCTGTCAGTAATAGCTGATCAAGACGTTTCAATCCAGAGAGCAGTAGCAAAAGTATTTCCAGTAACCCATCACCGCTTTTCATTGTGGCAAATTAATGCAAAGGAACAAGAGCTTGCAGGTCTGATGGGTCATGGATTCACAAAAGATTATGAAAAGTGTGTTTACCAGAGCCAGACAGTTGATGAATTTGACACCGCGTGGAATGCTCTACTCGTAAAATATGGATTGAAGGACAATTCTTGGCTAAAAGAAATGTACGAGAAACGTGCATCCTGGGTTCCGTTCTATATAAAGAGCACATTTTCTGCTGGAATTCCTTTGAAAGAAAGCATGGAATCATTCTTTGGTGCACTTTTAAATGGTCAAACACCTCTCCCAGAGTTCATTCAACGGTACGAAAGAGGTCTTGAGCGACGTCGTGAAGAAGAAAGAAAAGAGGATTTTAACACTTCTAATTTTCAAACTTTTTTGCAAACAAAAGAACCTGAAGAAGTCAAAAATCCGTGTGTTTCACGTCACACAAAAGTAGATGACAATGCAGGAACGGGCGAAACAGATTTGTTAGCTGCATTTGATGCACATGTTAATGATCTCTCAGCTTCATGTCGTGCACGTGCAGAAGTAGATGACAATATAGTGTCAAAACCTAATGGTGTGCAAGTAGTTCACAAATCAGCGTTCGAAATGCCAACTTCTGCCTCAGCTAAATACCCTCAATTTCCTGAACTAGTTAATGGAGTTATTTTCTGTAGTCTAAATACCGAGGACCCAGTAGTTCCATCCAATGAAGATGTTTTTCTACCCTCTAATGAGCATCCCCCAACAATGTTTTCATCTGAACCAGCTGTTACAAAATCCAATAAACCAGTTCCATCATCTGTTAATGATTGTGGATTTAGAGCTAACAGAAGAGGTAAAGTTTTGACGCAGGTTGAACAAAAAAACTCCATAGGAGCTCATGTGCCTTCCCAGACAACAAGAGCCCGAGGGAATTCAGGGCCTGTTTGTGGTTCGAAAATACAATGCGAGTTATCTAATAACCATTCATCACACAGTGCAGTTATTGCTTCCCGTGGCTTAGGTGGAAGCAACAGTTTAACAAACAAAACTCATGCTGCTCTACATGCAAATCCTGACGAAAAGCTTGGCAATGTTAGCTTCGTAAATCATCTAAGCAATAATGTGACAAGTTTGTCACATGAGAAACCAGCCCTCGGAAAGGGCTTCATACATCAGGTCCAACCTAATGGTTCTTGCTTGAAACAGGAACAAAATGTAGCTTTGCCAGTTGAATATAATAAGTTGCAACATGCTGAAATGGGATTTACAGAAGTTCTAGTGTAGAGCGTGCATCTCCAGATTCTATTTCTGTCAAGGTTGAGCTGAGGAAACAGAACATCACGTAGACTAAGCCGTGCAAGCCGAAAGTGAGCCATGAAAGCCAATCCACGTCACGTACTATGAAGCAGAGCGAAAACGGCTCGAAATTGAGGTTGAGCTGAGAAAGCAATTCATCACTTATCCAAGCCATATTGCAAGCCATGTGAATATAATCTCAGCCATGTAGCTGACCCCACAAGCTATCCATGTCACTTAAATGAGCTACAAAGAGAAAAATTGCAAAACGACATGTAAAATACCAGCAAAAAAAAAATATCACGCACAACACACCTACTTCAAAACGCAGAAAAAAATCTCACAACGGCAAATCATTTTTCATCCATTCTCATCTATAAATAGAATTCATCCCTCACTCTATTTTTCAAGCTTTTCAAGCCAAAAAACCTCTGCTGATTTTCTTCATCAAATTCCTCACTACCAGAAAAACCTTCGTTCATTCTCTTCTCATACTTTCATTCCACCAAATTAACTTCAAATCAACCTCAAACACAGATCAATTCAACCAGAGATTCGTTCAGAAGAAGAAGAGAAGCAAGAAGAAGTTTGGATTGATTTCTTACCTGAGTTTGAAGGTAGATTGAGCTTCACCGTCATTTTCGATCCGTTATCTTTTGTTGTGATTCTTTAAACTGTTGGTACTGTTGTGAAGAACTTTTGATTTCGATCTGTTCGGTGTGATTTTCGCATCCCGTCGCTTTGATCTAAGCAAGCTTTGAGCTCGAAAAAAAAATGGTGCGAAGAAGTTACCGTGAAGAAGAAAGGAGAAGATGAAGTTTCTGTTCTCTTTCTCCTTTTAAATTGTTTTTTCATTTATTTATTCTTTTTCTTATCTTTTCTTTTTTTATATTGTTATTAGTTTATTTTTTATAAACTAATAATAATATTCTTGAAAAAAAAAAGGCATTAAAAGATTATTTGAAAATATTTTGATTAATTGTTGGTGGTTTTGGATCTTGAATTTTGATAAGATTTCATCAATATCAATGGACTTTGGGTGTTGATTTTTATCCACCAAGAGAGGTGATTGATATTGATGATAATTTAATCGATTTAAGATTCAAATTGTGATTTCTTGTCATTCTTATTTTCTTTCTTTTTTTTTATTTTTTATTTTTGATCGATGAAATCTATGGATCATAGATTGTTGATTATCAAGGTTGTTTAATCTTCATTATTTCAAATCTATGGACGAATAATCATTGAGATAATTCTCCTTACTTTGGAATAGTGATAGATTACCTTTGATTAATTAATTAAAAATCTTGATTATGATGAGATCATTACCTCTTTTCTTTTTGTGTGGCATGTTTTAGGAGAGTGATTTACATATCACTTCTCTAACATGTATTAACACTAACATTTTATTGACCGGCCTCAGATAGTCGTGGTTTCTACATAAACCCGATTACGATTGCTTAACATAGCGCTAAATTGTCCCTTAATCGGAAAATGATCATTCGTGGCTCAAACTTACGTTTAAAAGTCCAAGTATGTTTAGTTGCTTGTCTTAACTCCAATACCTATGAAAATCATTGTTAGGAGGCTTTGATTCTATCAATCCTCTAATGAATTTTCATTAATCTTGGTCTAAGTGCAAGAATTAATCATCATTGATCATATGTTCTAACCACTAACCACTAATTCACTAACAATATCCTTGTTTAATTTTGTTTATATTCTCTTCTTACTCCTTATTTTTTTACTTTTATGCTTCCATTTTATCATTCCATACCATATCTTTGTTTATGTTTATGTCATTTTTTCTTTTGTCCACTTGGACCATACTTTGTTCAAAACACTAATAAAGGATAAAACATCTAAAAAATTTGGTGCTATTAATTTTGTGGTTATACTCTTGGACCATTCTTAGACCTTGGACTTCATGGACATTTTGGACTTAGGATTAGGACTTTCTTCCCTATGCTTGGAGAATTTTGAATCTTAGCCTTTATTTGGCTCGATCACTGGCTTGTACTTTAAATCGGATGGAATTCTTTTTGCTTGCTTTGGAGTGTGCTACAAGTCGGTTAGATCTTTCTTATCTCTAGCTCTTATTTTGTTTTTTTAGGATAGTCACTTCATCTCCTCCCCTTCTTAAATTTTCAAAACTTTCTCCCTTTTTCAAAACCTTCTTGGTTTCAAACTTCAAAACCGCTTTCGCAATAAAACCTTGACTTTCGTCAAGTGATTTTTAAACTTTGTTTTTCTTAATAAAAGTCAATCAATGTTAATCATGCTTTGACCAATTTCAAAAGACATAAAAAATACAAAAACTCATCAACTCTTTTTGTGCCTTTATGCACTTTTTCACTTTAAAACTTTTCATAAAGTTTAGACATGATTCATTTCTATAGTTGAGATGTAAATCTCCTATTCCCCATATTATTAAGACCTTGACATTTTCCACGTTGATGTTGAGTGATAGTCTTGTTGATAATCCAAGCAAATCCTCCATCTTTATGTGACGCAAATGTTGTCTTAATACTCGTGGGTGGATAGTCGCAGTTTTCTCCTTGAAATGACGACTTGTCTGAACATCTAAAATCAATCAAAACCAACAAATTTTTGTCATTTGTACCACGAACTACGGGGTTTTGATTCCATATTGCACTTTATGGGTACGTAGGCATGAGATGATAAGTCTCTCCAAACACAAAAATATAAAAAATAATTCTCTTCTCATCTCCCCAATCTCTTTTCAAACAAACCATTTTCAAACCAAAAAGCGTAAATATTTCAAAGGGCTCCTATAGAGTACTATAGACGTTTTGGGTGCTAACACCTTCCCATTGCGTAACCAACCCCCTTACCCCGATCTCTGTCTCGTGTTCTTATTTTAGAACTCTTTGGTTTTGTTCGCTCTTTTTCCTTTCCTTTATTTGGATAAAATAAAAGTGCGGTGGCGACTCTTGTTTTCTTTGAGTTAAGTTAGTCAATAACTTACACTCACGATTTTTACCGCTACAGAAAAGTGGCGACTCTGCTGGGGACTCCAACGGTTCCTAGTGGGTTTCGCCTACTTTGATTTATTTCTCGCTTTCTGTTTGACTTGTTTGTTATTGATTGTTCTGTTTTGGTGCCTGGTAATTTGTGTGGTGAGATAAGTCCTAACCCGGACTTGAGTGCACTTATGATAGGAGGGTGGTATAGTCTTGTTGGCTTACGTGGAGTAGTCCTTACTAAGCTAACTTGAGATCCCCCGCTCGGTGGAGGCCTCTTTGGAAATTACTGATGTCTTACGAGTAGTCGTAATTGATATTACTTTTTCCGACTGGGAGCCTGAGAAGCTGAGGACCTTAGAACCCTTTAACCCATCTTGGCCTTATTAGGACGTGGTGCGGTGGCTGTTCAGGTGTAGACTTGAATTGGTCGTTACGCGATACCACACTCAGATGAGTTTCTCTTGAGAATATTGTTGGCCGACGAGTAGTCGTTTAAGCCGATAATATCCAAAAGATGGAATTATGATTCTGGGAACTTTTTTAGAACCTTGTTCTACAGGTGATGATATAACCATAGTACATACCATTGTGGGATGGTTGGTTCTTACCTTTGGCTCCATGCTCGTGCCGAACCTTTGAACCTGTGTGCTTTGTATGTCTTGTTTGTGGGTGTTGCATCTTGCACTCATGCATTCATGAGCATTGTGTTTCAGCTGGTTTTTAAGGATCTCAGAGATTTTCTTTTGCAAACATCGCAGATATTGTTAATTATGGATATTGGAAGGAGAAACACTCAGAAGTACGGTTTTCGGGCTCCTGATCTTACAGAGTTGAGAAAGCTAGTGTCCTTGGTAGATGATCGTTCAGGCTTCTTATCTCGTTATGGGAGACTTTTATTTGTTCTTTCTACCAATATTGAAGACGGAATTCTGAATACCCTTATGCAGTTCTATGATCCTATGTACCGATGCTTCACATTTCCCGATTATCAGCTCATGCCGACCTTGGAAGAATATGCTTATTTGTTGGGTGTACCGGTTTCTGATAAGGTCCCGTATACTGGTTTGGAGGAAGCTCTTAAGCCTCAAGATATCGCTGAAGCTACCCATTTGACGAAGTCGGATATTGATGCAAATCTAAAGACTAAGGGAGGCCTCAAGGGTTTGACTGCTAAGTTCTTGATTGAGAAGGCTACTTTATTTGCTGACATTGGTCGCACATTGGCGTTTGAGGCTATATTGGCTTTACTCATCTATGGACTAGTCTTGTTTCCTAATATTGATAATTTTGTGGACATTAATGCTATTAGGATTTTCTCGATTGGGAACCCTGTTCCAACTTTGCTTGGTGATACTTATTTTTCCATCCATAGTAGGACCTCTAAGGGAAACGGTACCATTGTTTGCTGTCTACCTCTGCTGTATAATTGGTTCGTTTCACACTTACCTCAGACATCTGCTTTTAGGAAAAACAAGGATTGCTTAAGGTGGTCTCAAAGGATTATGTCTCTTACGCATACTGATATCACTTGGTCTTCTTCGGTTTACGATAATGTCCAGATTATTGATAGTTGTGGAGAATTCGCTAATGTTCCTCTTCTTGGAATACAAGGCGGAATTAACTACAACCCGAGTTTAGCTCGCCGCCAGCTGGGTTACATGCTGAAGGATAGGCCTAAGAATATTTTATTAGAGGGTTTATTCTTTCAAGGAGGGGATGATTCTCTTGGTTTGAGAAGAAGAATGGCTCATGCCTGGACTAAGATTCACAGGTTGGGTAGAGGGGAGCTTGGAAGACAAGTTTGCATTGCTTTGGAACCTTACACACTTTGGGTGAAGAAGAGGGCTATGGAGCTTAAGATGCCTTACCCTATTGAGAAACCTCTGACTACTGTGATCTCTACGCCACTCCCTACGGCAATCCCTGTTTCTTCTGATGATGTGAAGACACTTCAAGACGCTTTGGCTAAGATGAAGGAAGAGAAAGAGATGTGGGAAAGTAAGTTTCAAGCTTCTGACAAAGAGAAGATGGAATTGCAAAAACAGATGAAGGAGAAAGACGACTTGATAGAGTTACTTGAGCGGCGCGCTGTGAAGAGGCATGCAGAGGATTTATTTTCCTCTACTACTCCATCAGCACATCCTCCTACTTCTGGTGCTTGGAAGGGTATTGTAGATCAGCTTGTGCTAGAGAAGATCACCATGAACCACAAATATGAGAAAAAGATTAAGAGACTCCGAAGGAAGTATCAGTTTGGATCGTCATCAGATGTTCCTTAGGACCTAGCTTTTTCTTATTTTGATATTATTGTATTTTGTACTTCCAAGTGTAACTCTTTCCAATATTCAATGAAATGAGATGTTTATCAGTATTTCAAGAAGTGTTATTTTTCTTTATGATGTTTGTAATTGCTTTATATCTTAAAGATCCTTGAAAACTGGTTGAAACACCTGCATTTTGCATTTGCATTCGCATCATCGTGCATTGTGTGTTGCCTTTTCCAGATGTCTTATTTGTTTCTTTTGGCCTTCCTTCAGTCAAGCTGTCGCATCACTACAACACCCGGGCTAACTCTAAGAAAAAGATGGATCAGTTGCAACAAGAGAACCGCGAGCTCCGTGAAGAGGTATCAACTCTAAAAGATGGTTTGGAGAGACTGACTGCCGCAATGGAAGCTCTGGTGGCTGCTCAGAATCAGCCACCACTACCTCCTCCTTCTCCTGTCCAAGGAACTGTGATTTCTGAAATCGGATCAACGCCCATTTCTGTGGCCCCGATTAATGCTTCTCAATATCAAATGCCTGTTGGTTTCCCTTGGGGCATGCCTAACAATTATGTGCCAGAGGGATATCGACCTCCTGTTCCCGAAGGTTCTAGGCTCCCTGCTGTCATGGCTGTACCACCTCCTGTGGTTAATGTTGTTCCTAATGCTGAAGTTCCGGTTGTTCCTACTGTCATACCTGTGCCACCGCCTGTAACTCACGCTATGCCTTATACCGAAGAACAAATTTTCCATACTGCTCCGAGCGAGAGTTTGGATGTTATGGATCGAATAGATGACTTTCAAGATCAGTTTGCTGAAATGCAAAGAGAAATCAGGGCTTTAAGGGGAAAGGAGTTATTTGGAAAGAATGCTCATGAGCTTTGCCTTGTTCCAAATGTGAAGATTCCCGCCAAGTTTAAAGTTCCGGATTTTGAAAAATACAAAGGGAACACTTGTCCGCAAAGTCATTTGATTATGTATGCTAGAAAGATGTCTACCTATACTGACAACCATCAGTTGTTGATCCACTATTTTCAAGATAGTCTTACTGGTGCTGCGCTGAAATGGTATATGGGACTCGATAGTACACAAATCAAGACATTCAACGATCTTTGTGAAGCTTTTGTTCGTCAGTATAAGTATAATCTCGATATGGCGCCAGACCGTGATCAGCTTCGTGCAATGTCTCAAAAAGAGAAAGAAACTTTTAAAGAATATGCGCAAAGATGGCGTGAGATTGCAGCTCAGATAAGCCCTCCGCTTGAAGAGAAAGAAATGACCAAGATTTTTCTGAAGACTCTGGATTCATTTTACTATGAAAGGATGGTTGCGAGCGCTCCTAGTGATTTCACGGAAATGGTTAATATGGGGATGAGATTAGAGGAAGCTGTCCGTGAGGGACGTCTGATAAAAGAAGGAAATTCTGGAAGTACAAAAAAGCCTGGTGTTGGGTTCCCTAAGAAAAAAGAGGGAGAAACTAATGCTATATCTCAGGAAAGGTCTAGAAGACGCAGAGTTGTGAACAACAATGGTAGTCGTCGTCAGCAACAAGTAGCATCTGTTATGCCTGTTGTCAGTAACACCCCTACCGCTCAAGCTACTGCAAGTTATCAACCACGTTTCCAAGAGAAGACAACTCAACAAGGTCGTACACAGAGGAAAACACAATTTGATCCCATTCCAATGACGTATACTGAGCTCTTTCCGGCTTTAATAAAGAATAATTTGGTTCAACCTCGTGATCCGCCGGCTGTTCCAACTGAAATTCCATGGTGGTATAAGCCAGATGCTCATTGCGCATTTCATCAAGGTGCCCCTGGACACGATATTGAAAATTGCTATCCTCTGAAGCATGAAGTTGCAAAGCTCGTAAAAAGCGGTATCCTGTCTTTTGAAGATACCAACCCTAATGTGCAATCAAATCCGTTTCCTAAGCATGGTAATGCAACTGTTAATATGGTATATGGTTGTCCTGGTACATACCGTATTTTCGACATTCGCTGGATTCGGAGATCGCTTGTTGAAATGCATGCTACTTTGAGTGAGTTCCATGATATTGAGCATGATTATGCCGCTTGTTGTATTTGTTCTGTGAACCCTCGAGGGTGTGTGATTGTAAAAAGGGACTTACAAAAGATGATGGATGAGAATTTGATTCAGGTTACTGCAAACAGAAATGAAGTGGAAAACGAGGTGAATGTCATAGTCCCACGTTTCAATATTCCTGAGCGGGTTGTAATTTCTTACAATAGTCAGAAATCTGCTGTGACGCCTTTGGTTATCCGTTTGCCTGGCCCGACGCCGTATGAATCCGATAAAGTTGTTCCCTACAAATACAATGCTACTATGTTGGAGGATGGAAAAGAGGTTCCCATTCCTTCTCTTCCCTCAGTTGTGACTATTGCTGATGTCGGACGTGTAACCAGAAGTGGTCGAGTATTTGATAATGTGCCTTCAAAGACAAGTGAAGATACTGGGAGTAAGCAAATTCAGTTGAAGACTTCTGTGGAGTCTGGTCAATCAAGTGATGTAAATCAGAAGTCAGATAATGATGAGGTATTGAAATTGATCAAGAAGAGTGAATATAATGTGGTGGATCAATTGTTACATACACCGTCAAAAATATCTGTTCTATCTCTGTTAATGAGCTCTGAGGCTCATCGTTAATCGTTGCAGAAAGTATTGGAACAAGCTTATGTAGATCATGATGTGACTGTTAACCAGTTTGATAGCATTGTTGCCAATATCACTGCGTGTAATAATCTGAGTTTTTGTGATGAAGAGTTGACTGATCATGGAAGAAATCATAATTTGGCTCTCCATATTTCCATGAATTGCCAGGAAGACGCTCTATCCAATGTGCTGGTTGATACTGGGTCATCGTTGAATGTGATGCCAAAATCTACTTTGTCCAGATTATCTTATCAAGGTACTCCTATGAGGTTCAGTGGGGTCATTGTGAAAGCCTTTGATGGATCGAGGAAAACCGTGATTGGAGAGGTTGATCTCCCTATCAAGATTGGTCCATGTTTTTTCCAGATCACTTTTCAAGTCATGGATATTCGTCCTGCTTACAGTTGTCTTCTAGGACGCCCATGGATCCATGAAGCTGGAGCTGTTACTTCGACACTGCATCAAAAGTTAAAATTCGTGCAGAATGGTAAGCTTGTTGTTGTTGGTGGAGAACAGGCTATGTTGGTAAGCAGTTTGTCGTCTTTTTCTTATATCGATGCGGAAGAGGATATTGGAACTCCGTTTCAGGCTCTTTCTGTGGTTGATAAAGCTGTCAAGAAGGATGGGGCGTCCATGTCTTCTCTAAAAGATGCACAACATGCAGTGGATAATGGCCAAGCTGATGGATGGGGCCGAATCATTGAAGTTGCTGAAAAAAAAGATAGAGCTGGTTTGGGTTTTACATCTGGCTCAACCCAAAAAGAGCTGAAGAGTATTCATGAAGTCTTTCGAAGTGCTGGGTTCATCCATTGCAAAGATCATTCTACAGCTGCAATTCTTGAAGATGACCAAGAGGAAGAAATGCCCAACTTTGTGACACGTGGATTGATATGCCAGAATTGGATCGCTGTTGATGTTCCTACTGTTGTTCATGTTTCAAAGTAATTTGTTTTTGTTTCTTTCAAAAATCCTTTCACTCTGCCCAAGGTGAAAGTGAATTTGTGAGGGCTTTGTTTCAACTTTTATCATCATCAATAAAATGTTTTTCTGTTTATCCATATGTCGTTTTCCTTTTTTGCTTTACTTCTGAAAAATGGTAACATAAAAAACCGAAAAAAGTATGATAATGTTATAATCACTCTTATCTGCATAATATTTTCATTTTTTTTGTTCATATTCTAAAATCAAACATAAAATCATTGTGCAGATTGATTGTTAAACCCATTGGAAACAATGACCATATGCCCCCTCCCAACTTTGAGTTCCCTGTGTTTGAAGCGGAAGAGGAGGATATCGAAGAAATTCCTGATGAGATTTCTCGATTGCTTGAGCACGAGGAGAAGACCATTCAGCCTCATGAAGAGCCGGTGGAATTGGTTAATCTGGGTTCCGATGATGATAAAAAAGAAGTCAAGATTGGGGCACTGCTTCAGTCAGATGTTAAGAAGAGGATGGTAGAGCTTCTTAGAGAATATGTTGACGTGTTTGCTTGGTCCTATCAAGACATGCCTGGTCTTGATACCGGTATTGTGGAGCACCATTTGCCATTAAAGCCTGAATGTTCACCCGTGAAGCAGAAATTGAGAAGAACTCATCCTGACATGGCAGTGAAGATTAAAGAAGAGGTTCAAAAGTAGATTGATGCTGGTTTTCTTGTGACCGTAGAATATCCTCAATGGGTGGCCAATATCGTGCCTGTTCCAAAGAAAGACGGAAAAGTCCGAATGTGCGTTGACTATAGAGATTTAAATAAAGCAAGTCCAAAAGATGATTTTCCACTACCACACATTGATTTGTTGGTAGATAATACTGCTAAGTTCAATATCTTTTCATTTATGGATGGATTTTCCGGTTATAATCAAATAAAGATGGCACCTGAGGATATGGAAAAAACAACATTCATTACACCCTGGGGAACATTCTGTTACAGAGTGATGCCCTTCGGTTTAAAAAATGCTGGTGCAACGTACTAGAGAGCTATGACCACTCTGTTCCATGATATGATGCATAAAGAAATTGAGGTCTATGTGGATGATATGATTTGTAAGTCGAAGACTGAAGAAGATCATATTAAAAATTTATTGAAGTTGTTTCAACGTTTGAGAAAGTTTAAGCTTCGTCTGAATCCTAATAAATGCACTTTTGGTGTTCGTTCTGGAAAATTGTTAGGCTTTATTGTCAGTCAGAAAGGCATTGAAGTTGATCCTGGTAAAGTTAAAGCTATCCAGGAGATGCCTGCACCCAGAACAGAAAAACAAGTAAGAGGATTCTTGGGACGTTTGAACTATATCTCTCGATTTATATCCAATATGACTGCCACATGTGCACCGATTTTCAAACTTCTCCGCAAAGATCAGGGTTGTGTCTGGACAGAAGATTGTCAGAAAGCTTTCGAAAGAATTAAAGAGTATCTGCTTGAACCTCCTATTTTGTCTCCTCCCGTAGAAGGAAGACCTTTGATCATGTATTTGACCGTGCTAGAAGAGTCTATGGGTTGTGTTCTGGGTCAACAAGATGAATCCGGGAGAAAAGAATTTGCCATTTATTATTTGAGTAAGAAGTTCACTGATTGTGAGTCTCGGTACACGATGCTTGAAAAGACATGTTGTGCTCTAGCTTGGGCTGCCAAGCGCCTCCGTCAGTATATGTTGAATTGTACAACTTGGTTGATATCTAAAATGGATCCAATCAAGTATATCTTTGAAAAGCCTGCTTTAACTGGGAGGATTGCTCGTTGGCAAATGTTGTTATCAGAATATGATATCGAGTACCGAACTCAAAAGGCGATAAAAGGAAGTGTTTTGGCTGATCATTTGGCACACCAGCCAATTGATGATTATCAACCTATTCAGTTTGACTTTCCTGATGAGGATGTGATGTATCTAAAGGTTAAAGATTGTGAGGAGCCATTACATGAAGAAGGACCTGAGCCTGGATCCCGTTGGGGTTTGATTTTTGATGGGGCGGTTAATGAATATGGCAGAGGTATTGGTGCAATTATTGTTACTCCTCATGGTTCTCATATTCCTTTCACTGCAAGGTTGGTTTTCAATTGCACAAATAATGCGGCTGAGTATGAAGCGTGTATTATGGGCTTGGAAGAAGCTATCGATTTAAGAATCAAGATTCTTGATGTGTATGGAGATTCAGCTTTAGTGATTAATCAGATTAAAGGGAAATGGGAGACACGTCAACCTGATTTAATTCCTTATCGTGATTATGCAAGAAGGTTGTCAACTTTCTTCAATAAAGTTGAGTTTCACCATATACCAAGAGCAGAGAATCAAATGGCAGATGCTTTAGCGACTTTATCCTCCATGATTGTGGTAAATCATTGGAATGATGTGCCAAAGATTGATGTGATGCGTCTTGATAGACCAGCTCATGTGTTTGTAGTTGAAGAAGTTGTTGATGATAAACCATGGTATTATGATATTAAATGCTTTCTTCAGAATCAAGAGTACCCACTTGGGGCATCCAAGAAGGATAGGAAAACTTTGAGAAGATTGGCTGGTAGTTTCTTCTTGAATGATGATGTGATGTATAAGAGAAATTATGACATGATCTTGCTCAGATGCGTGGACAGACACGAAGCAGATATGTTGATGAAAGAAATCCATGAAGGATCCTTTGGCACCCATGCCAATGGACATGCGATGGCTAAGAAGATGTTAAGGGCAGGTTACTATTGGCTGACAATGGAATCTGACTGTTGTAAATACGTGAAAAAGTGCCATAAATGTCAGATTTATGCTGACAAGATTCATGTGCCTCCAACTCCTCTCAATGTTATCTCTTCTCCATGGCCTTTTTCAATGTGGGGCATTGATATGATTGGAATGATTGAGCCTAAAGCGTCGAACGGACACCGTTTCATATTGGTGGCTATTGACTATTTTACCAAATGGGTTGAAGCGGCATCATATGCAAATGTGACTAAGCAAGTAGTGGTCCGGTTTATCAAGAATCAAATCATCTGTCGGTATGGTGTTCCGAGCAAGATCATCATTGATAATGGGTCGAATTTAAATAACAAGATGATGAAGGAATTATGTGATGAGTTTAAGATTGAGCATCATAATTCTTCTCCTTATAGACCCAAGATGAATGGGGCTGTTGAAGCTGCTAATAAGAACATTAAGAAGATTATTCAAAAGATGGTTGTTACATACAAGGATTGGCATGATATGCTTCCTTTCGCTCTGCATGGGTATCGTACATCCGTTCGCACTTCAACAGGGGCAACCCCTTTTTCTCTTGTTTATGGCATGGAAGCAGTGCTCCCGATAGAGGTTGAAATCCCTTCTATGAGAGTTTTGATGGAAACTGAATTGGCTGAGGCTGAATGGTGTCAAAGTAGATACGACCAGTTGAATCTGATTGAAGATAAAAGAATGACGGCTTTGTGTCATGGCCAATTATATCAACAAAGAATGAAGAAAGCATTTGATAAGAAGGTTCGACCCCGTGTGTTCAGAGAAGGTGACCTCGTGCTCAAAAAGATCTCGACTTTTACTACTGATTCTAGGGGCAAGTGGACTCCTAATTATGAAGGCCCATATGTTGTTAAGAGAGCCTTCTCTGGCGGTGCATTAATTCTTACAACTATGGATGGAGAAGAGTTCACTCGTCCTGTGAATGCCGATGCAGTTAAGAAATACTTCGCCTAAAAAATAAAAGAACAACTCGCTAAGTTGAAAACCTGAAAGGGCGGCTTAGGCAAAAATGAGCGTCTCGGTGGATTGAAAACCCGAAAGGGCGGTCCAGGCAAAAATTAGAGACAAAAATAGAAATAATCATCCCGGTAGATTGAAAACCCGAAAGGGCAATCTAGGCAAAAGTTAGGGATCATGGCAAGTAACTGCATCTGGCCAGTCTTGATCGTTTGAAGCAACATTTCCTATCAAAGGTTTTACTTCAGATATTCTCCGCTGAAGTCTCAAGCACAGTTGGAATTCAAAGTTGTTAGGGAGAATAATGGTCATTGTATTCCAATGTAGAACTTTCCATTGTACTTACCATTTTTCAAACTTTGTAATGATCCATGGAGTTACGCCATTTGCGGACTACCATTCTATCAATATAATTTGGGCCTTTGTCCCTTTGTTTGCAATTCTTATTTTGTTTCTGTTTATAGAATTTCATTTTATTTTTGATGATGATTTTTGAAACAAATGTGAATAATTGATTTAAATTTTGAAAATTATAAAAACATTTTTCTTTGATTTGTGAAAATAAAAGAAAGAATATCAACAGTAATCCCAAGAATGGTAGAATCTTGAAGCGAAAAGCATAAGTGTTCTCTTCAGCAGGGTTCTTTCTTGCCTCTCTGGTAGAACTTATTGGCAGCTCCCCAGTAGAGTTGTGTTGATGTTTCCCTGTTTGAGCTATTGTTGAGGTCTCTTCAGTAGAGTTTGCTGATATTCCCTTAGCAGAGTTTTGTTTCTTTGGATAAACCAGACGAGTGTTGAACGGTTTTCCACAGCAAAGTCTTGATTCAAATGATGGATATGTTTTATTCATTTAACCAGATTATGATTGGGCAGTTGAGAAATTTGAAGACCACTTCTCCTTGATGTTTTTGCCCAGGCAGAGATTTGTCTTTGATGATTCCTAGCGGAGGTTATGCACATTTGCTTTGGATTATTCCCCAAGTAGAGAACAATGTTGAGAAGTGTTGACATAGCAGTCACCTGTCGGGTTGTCACTCACCTTGTGATTGGGTGTTGATTTAAAATCCCCCACAGTTTGACTTTTTGCTATGATGGTAACTTCTTATTCCCCTGGCAGGGTTGGAAGATTTGTGTTGCTATGTTTTTCTCCAACAGTTTTTTTTCTCAAAGCGGAGTTCATATTGTTGAATTATTAATGGTTGAAGATTGATCTTTGGGGTCTTTTCCCCAAGAAATATCTCCATTTATTCAGCGAGATTTAAGCCTTGTAGTAGGATTTATTTTCCTTTGATGGCTCTTGTGTATCTCTTGCAGATTTTCTATTGCTGATCCCCAGCACGATCTCCAATGATATCTCTAACTCGCAGAGATTAGCCGAATATTTCAGTGGTGTTGTGGTGTCTTGTTCACCCTCTGTTTGCCCTTTTTGTCTGATTTATCAGCATATTCATACTCATTACATGTGCATTCATTTTGGTTGAGCATAGCATGTCTTGGTTGCATTGTGCATCCTGCATTTTTTGTTGGTATTTCCCTTTTCCCGATGTTGTTATCTCGCAGAATGCGTGTGTCCTCTCTTCATTAGAGTGTCGACCTCTAAGCAGAAAATACCTATCATTTTTAATTCCCCACTGGGTTTATGCCTCGTGGAAGATGCTTTGTTTAGCTTTCCTCCCCAGTTTTTTATTTGGATGGAATTGTTCCCCAGTTGAGTTATTTCCTCATTGGGTCGAGTCTTGTTTGACCGTTTCTTTCCAGTTTGTTCCTGGATTGAACTTTGGTCTCTTGCAGCAGTTACTTTAGTTTTCCCTGGGCTGTGGAACCGGGATGACGAGAAGGTATTTTTGAGGATTTATTTTCCTCGGCAGAATCTATTATTGATCCCCATCAGAAGATGAAGATTTGATTTCCCCAGTAGTGTTTTGATAACACTCTCTTGGTAATTAATTATGCAACTTCATGTGGAAGCCTCTTTATTTAAGCAGCTTGTGTAATCTCCAGAAATTTACCTTCGCAATAAATAACATTTCTCTGGCTCATCCTCAACAGAGAAGTTTATTGTGAAGTGATGGATCCTTATCTGATCAGCTTTTCTGTCAATTGGAATTTCTGTGGAATAACTCCCGATAAGAATTCTATTGCATGGTTCAACCTGCTTGTATCTCTTTTAAAGATCCTCGCCAGAGTTGTTAATATCTTTTTCCAACAAATGGTTGTCTCTTTATTTGAGAAGTTTGTTGTGTGTTTGGAGCTGCTCAGTAACAAGTAGCTGATGATATATCTCTTTCTCCTACCCAGTGACAGGTAGTCGAGTATGTTTGTCCTACCCAGTGTCAGGTAGTTGACCTTTTATCTTTTTCTCCTACCCAGTAACAGGTAGTCGAGTCCGTCCTACCCAGTACCAGGTAGTTGACATGTTGTTTACCCTATCCAGTAACCGATAGTTGGTAACCCCTTTCATTCAAGTTTATTATTCCCGCTAAACTACTCAGTAACCAGTACTTAGCGTTGCTTCTTTTCCTACCCAGTAACAGGTAGTTGATTATATCTTAATGAGTGGATTACTTTTTACCCAGTAACTGGTAATAAGTAATACATTTCTTTGTTTTCTACCCAGTAACTGGTAGATAACAATTCTCTTGTGTTTTTTGCACTTATTTTCTACTCAGTAACCAGTAGAAAGTATTTTACCTATTCTCTTCGGTTCGAATATCTTCGCCCAGTAACTGGCAGTTGGTATCTCTTTCCCCGATGAGTCGTTTCCTTTCTTTTATCGAAATAGGGTCTTGCTTTTTTTTTTGTTTTCCCCTGTGGAATCTCTTTTCTTCTTTTTCTCCCGAGTTTTTTTGTCTGTCTCCTGTGGTATTTTCTCCCCGCAGAGGTCTTGTGTTTGCATACCATTAGCATAACCATATCATTTTGTGGTCTCTTAGGGCCAAAAATTGGGTTTATTGGTATATTTAAGTCTCTTCTATCTGGTCGAGACAAAGATGTCAATCTTCATATCTCCCTATAGAAGAATCTTAAATAGGGGCAGCTGTAATACCCAAATTTTTACCCCTAAGATCCCACATTGCATTTTCATTTTTGCATACACAAACAAGATCATACTTTTTGGTTCTTTCACCCTTGTGTTTCTTATTTACTTTATGTTTGTTTCTGTTTACTAACATCTAACTAAAATACCAAAAATATTTTTCAATTTTTTTTTGTTTCTTCTTCTTCTTTGTGTGTTTAGGGTTTTGCAAGGAGATTGATGGCAAAGACATTCATTCAAGTTTAAATCAGATGGACGTTTGACCTCATCTTGGTCAAACTATCAAGAGATTTCTTTCAGTGTAAATTGGTTGTGGCAGTGGGCTATTTTCTCAGGCAATGTGTTTGTTCAAGGTCAAGTTGTCCTGTATCACAATTCATCAAGCTTTCAAGCAGTGTTCTATGAGAAGTTTGGCCCAGTTTTAATCAAAGATTCAGAATTTTGTCTGTACAAGTCAGGTTTGGTGGATGTTCAAACAAGATGTTTGTTTTAGGATACAAGTCCAAAGTGCTCATTCAAGTGTGCCATTTCCAAGTGATTTTAAAGGATGATTGAAGGTTGTCAAGAGTTTAACAAGACAAGATGATTGCCACAATTCAAAATCCAATTTTCAAATGTCAATCAAAACTGATGTTGTGCTGGTACATATAATGTTAGACTTTTTGATGATTCAGAGAAATTCACAGTTGTTGACAGACTCACTAAGGACACTGGAACCAGCATCCATTTCTTTAGAGTCTACACAAAAGAGGCCAACGGCCGTGAATCCAACACTAGAACTTCCACTGCATATGGTGTTGCTTGTCATGATGAAACAAAAAAAAGCTGCTATAATGAAGTCTGGAGCAATTTATGTTCTCACCGACAGAATCTCGAATTGTTGCTTACAATATTCTCAGATAAATACAAAGAAGATAGCATGCTAATTTTCCTGGTATTTTAAGACAAACATCGAGTAGTAACTCTGTATTGGAAATCCCGATCGATGCTAGTTATCCAGCTAAACGCCTCCGCCCGAAATATTGGAAAGCGTGAATGGGGAAATGGTGGTCCATCTGGTGCTGGAAGTTTGATCCAAAATCCTGAGCGTACTGAATTCTTTAGAAACGAGGGTGGCTCTTGGAACATGCCATATGGTAATTTTTTTTCTTGAATGGTACTCGGATATGCTGCTACTGCATGGAGAGAGAATTTGTAGGGAAGATGAAACTATATTTAGGGGTACAGAAGTCCATATATCAGCAAAATTGGCTGCCATTCACTGGCACTATGTCACACAATCCCATCCATCGGAGGTAACAGCAGGCTATTATAATACTTTTAACAGGAATGGATACTTACCAATTTTACGCATGTTTAGTAAATATGGATTCTCGATGTGCTGCTCTTGTTTTAAAATGCAAGATATAGTTATGAAGAAGATCAATCCAGATTGTAGCCCCGAAGGTTTTCTTAGACAACTTTTGCTGGATGCTAGACTCTATGACATATCACTTGAAGGCCAAAACTTTTCAACTGATTTGGATGATGACGGATTCACTCAGGTCCTAAAGATGTCAAAATATTACTCAGATGGCATTGAGAGACGCCCCTTCTCATTCAACTTTCTTGCAATTCTCTGATAGGAATTGCAGCCAGGAAGCTCTTGATGTACTCTTTGCATGCTTCCTTGCCTCGGCACACAACCTCGTTGTCTTCTTGCTCTGCAATAGAATCAACCTCGTTACCGTTATTAACTTGTTGTTCAGACTTGTTATTGCGCTCAAATACTTGCGCAACAGTTTGTCGATCACCACCGGTGGTTTTATTGTCTGATGATGATTGAGCAACATTTTGTGTCTTGTGTGTTACTGTGTTGCTGTCGAATTTAAGGATATATGCTTGATTGCATCCTTCGTAAAGCCTCTCTCCCAATGTGTCGATGATGAGGTAACAGTCGGATTCGACTTTGAGGATGAAAAAATGGTCATTCCAACTCACAATAAAGAGGTGAGGTTCGCCATTGCTAAGCCACTCGTGTTCTGAACCGCTGATCTCGTCCCAAATGTTGTCGAAAGACATTGAGCCGTGAAGAAACTCGAATCTCTCCTCGTCCATTCCTTCTGGATGGAAGAAACCAATGAAGGACTTGCCAGGAACAACAGAAAGCGGGCGTATTTTTGCTTCAACGACTGTTTCAAGATCAAAATGCCCGTCAGGGAACCTGTTTCTATACGTTTCGTTTTCGCATAGGTTCCTCCATTCTAAGGAGCCATCTCGAATTAGAGTGTCGGAATGGGACTTTAGAGGCATGTGATCGTGACAGTTCTGGAACCAATCAGCAATTACTGCAACAAGAACCGTGCATGCACCCTCGCCTGCCGCACGTTCATTGCGTTGGTCGATTGAGGCAAAGAAGACTTGTGTCTCAAGCTTCATGTGACCATCACGAATTGTGATCTCTTTCTGCTCCCATTTTCCAACAACAAACATATCATCTCCAAATTCAGAGCACCAAAACTCAATCTGAAGAAACCATTTCTTTACAGCCCTTTTACTTGAGATAAATCCCCAATTCAACTCTCTCTCAATTCCATTTTCAATCCAATTCATCAATGTTCCAATTCCAGATGTTGAAGAAATAAGTGTAATCTTCTTAGCGTGTGGAATGTGCTTTTGTTTGCTTTGAAAACGGTTGGGTAGTAGAATTTGGGATCATGATTGTAAAGGAGCATGCTGTTGGTACTGAACTGGTGATGAGTAATGTCATTGGGGAGGAGGAAATTGATTTTTCTTGTGATCCATACGTAGGGTTGGAGTTTTTCAATGCGGATGATGCACTTAGGTATTATATATCATATGCTACTCGAATGGGATTTAAAGTTCGTATTGGTCAGCTTTATCGGTCCAGGACTAATGGATCGGTTTCTTCTCGAAGATTTGTGTGTTCGAAGGAGGGACATCAGCTCAGCTCAAGAACTGGCTGTCCAGCATTCATAAGGGTGCAGTTAAATGATTCTGGGAAGTGGGTTGTTGACCATTTTCACAAGGAGCATAACCATAATCTTGAAAATGAAAGTGAAAATTTCGCTCCAACGTTGCAGCCGATAGCTTCTGCCACGGTTGATTCTTCAACCGGAATCACTCGCAGGCCAAGGAAGAAATTGCTTGAAGTAGGCAATGGTGAACCTATTTCTCCTTTTGGTGTTATTAATTTCAAGCGTCTGAGAAAAGAAGAACTTGAAGGACAGGCCAGGATCGAACCACATGTTGGTCAAGAGTTCAGTAGCCCTGTTGAAGCCTACCAATTTTATCACACCCATGCAGCATATAAGGGTTTTAGAATTCGAAATGGTCAATTGTTTCGTTCTAAAAATGACGGGGGTATTACATCACGACGCTTTGTGTGTTCAAAAGAAGGGTTCCAGCACCCTTCAAGAGTTGGTTGTAAGGCCTATTTAAGGATTAAGAGACAGCCATCAGGAAAGTGGGTAGTCGACCGTCTTGAAAAAGATCATAATCATGACCTGGTCCCTGAAAAGGAAACTAGGACAACAAGTCTTCCTGCTTCTAATATTTTAACTGAGGTGGTAAACACTGAAATGGTGAACAGCGACATGTTTAGGATAGATAACTACCCTGTCCTGAGAGGAGGTAGACAAAACCACATCAGAAGTGATTGGTATAACATGCTTTTAGAGTATTTTCAGTCAAGACAAGCTGAAGATACAGGTTTCTTTTATGCCATGGAAGTTGATAATGGTAATTGCATGAGCATATTCTGGGCTGATGGCAGATCTAGATATTCATGTAGTCAATTTGGCGATGTCCTCGTTGTAGACACGTCGTATAGAAAGAGCCTCTCTATGGTACCATTTGCTACTTTTGTGGGGGTTAATCACCACAAACAACCTGTCCTTCTTGGATGTGCTCTAATTGCTGATGAATCTGAGGAGTCGTTCACTTGGCTGTTACAGACATGGCTAAGAGCAATGTGTGGTCGGCAGCCTCTGTCAGTAATAGCTGATCAAGACGTTTCAATCCAGAGAGCAGTAGCAAAAGTATTTCCAGTAACCCATCACCGCTTTTCATTGTGGCAAATTAATGCAAAGGAACAAGAGCTTGCAGGTCTGATGGGTCATGGATTCACAAAAGATTATGAAAAGTGTGTTTACCAGAGCCAGACAGTTGATGAATTTGACACCGCGTGGAATGCTCTACTCGTAAAATATGGATTGAAGGACAATTCTTGGCTAAAAGAAATGTACGAGAAACGTGCATCCTGGGTTCCGTTCTATATAAAGAGCACATTTTCTGCTGGAATTCCTTTGAAAGAAAGCATGGAATCATTCTTTGGTGCACTTTTAAATGGTCAAACACCTCTCCCAGAGTTCATTCAACGGTACGAAAGAGGTCTTGAGCGACGTCGTGAAGAAGAAAGAAAAGAGGATTTTAACACTTCTAATTTTCAAACTTTTTTGCAAACAAAAGAACCTGAAGAAGTCAAAAATCCGTGTGTTTCACGTCACACAAAAGTAGATGACAATGCAGGAACGGGCGAAACAGATTTGTTAGCTGCATTTGATGCACATGTTAATGATCTCTCAGCTTCATGTCGTGCTCGTGCAGAAGTAGATGACAATATAGTGTCAAAACCTAATGGTGTGCAAGTAGTTCACAAATCAGCGTTCGAAATGCCAACTTCTGCCTCAGCTAAATACCCTCAATTTCCTGAACTAGTTAATGGAGTTATTTTCTGTAGTCTAAATACCGAGGACCCAGTAGTTCCATCCAATGAAGATGTTTTTCTACCCTCTAATGAGCATCCCCCAACAATGTTTTCATCTGAACCAGCTGTTACAAAATCCAATAAACCAGTTCCATCATCTGTTAATGATTGTGGATTTAGAGCTAACAGAAGAGGTAAAGTTTTGACGCAGGTTGAACAAAAAAACTCCATAGGAGCTCATGTGCCTTCCCAGACAACAAGAGCCCGAGGGAATTCAGGGCCTGTTTGTGGTTCGAAAATACAATGCGAGTTATCTAATAACCATTCATCACACAGTGCAGTTATTGCTTCCCGTGGCTTAGGTGGAAGCAACAGTTTAACAAACAAAACTCATGCTGCTCTACATGCAAATCCTGACGAAAAGCTTGGCAATGTTAGCTTCGTAAATCATCTAAGCAATAATGTGACAAGTTTGTCACATGAGAAACCAGCCCTCGGAAAGGGCTTCATACATCAGGTCCAACCTAATGGTTCTTGCTTGAAACAGGAACAAAATGTAGCTTTGCCAGTTGAATATAATAAGTTGCAACATGCTGAAATGGGATTTACAGAAGTTCTAGTGTAGAGCGTGCATCTCCAGATTCTATTTCTGTCAAGGTTGAGCTGAGGAAACAGAACATCACGTAGACTAAGCCGTGCAAGCCGAAAGTGAGCCATGAAAGCCAATCCACGTCACGTACTATGAAGCAGAGCGAAAACGGCTCGAAATTGAGGTTGAGCTGAGAAAACAATTCATCACTTATCCAAGCCATATTGCAAGCCATGTGAATATAATCTCAGCCATGTAACTGACCCCACAAGCTATCCATGTCACTTAAATGAGCTACAAAGAGAAAAATTGCAAAACGACATGTAAAATACCAGCAAAAAAAAAAATATCACGCACAACACACCTACTTCAAAACGCAGAAAAAAATCTCACAACGGCAAATCATTTTTCATCCATTCTCATCTATAAATAGAATTCATCCCTCACTCTATTTTTCAAGCTTTTCAAGCCAAAAAACCTCTGCTGATTTTCTTCATCAAATTCCTCACTACCAGAAAAACCTTCGTTCATTCTCTTCTCATACTTTCATTCCACCAAATTAACTTCAAATCAACCTCAAACACAGATCAATTCAACCAGAGATTCGTTCAGAAGAAGAAGAGAAGCAAGAAGAAGTTTGGATTGATTTCTTACCTGAGTTTGAAGGTAGATTGAGCTTCACCGTCATTTTCGATCCGTTATCTTTTGTTGTGATTCTTTAAACTGTTGGTACTGTTGTGAAGAACTTTTGATTTCGATCTGTTCGGTGTGATTTTCGCATCCCGTCGCTTTGATCTAAGCAAGCTTTGAGCTCGAAAAAAAAATGGTGCGAAGAAGTTACCGTGAAGAAGAAAGGAGAAGATGAAGTTTCTGTTCTCTTTCTCCTTTTAAATTGTTTTTTCATTTATTTATTCTTTTTCTTATCTTTTCTTTTTTTATATTGTTATTAGTTTATTTTTTATAAACTAATAATAATATTCTTGAAAAAAAAAAGGCATTAAAAGATTATTTGAAAATATTTTGATTAATTGTTGGTGGTTTTGGATCTTGAATTTTGATAAGATTTCATCAATATCAATGGACTTTGGGTGTTGATTTTTATCCACCAAGAGAGGTGATTGATATTGATGATAATTTAATCGATTTAAGATTCAAATTGTGATTTCTTGTCATTCTTATTTTCTTTCTTTTTTTTTATTTTTTATTTTTGATCGATGAAATCTATGGATCATAGATTGTTGATTATCAAGGTTGTTTAATCTTCATTATTTCAAATCTATGGACGAATAATCATTGAGATAATTCTCCTTACTTTGGAATAGTGATAGATTACCTTTGATTAATTAATTAAAAATCTTGATTATGATGAGATCATTACCTCTTTTCTTTTTGTGTGGCATGTTTTAGGAGAGTGATTTACATATCACTTCTCTAACATGTATTAACACTAACATTTTATTGACCGGCCTCAGATAGTCGTGGTTTCTACATAAACCCGATTACGATTGCTTAACATAGCGCTAAATTGTCCCTTAATCGGAAAATGATCATTCGTGGCTCAAACTTACGTTTAAAAGTCCAAGTATGTTTAGTTGCTTGTCTTAACTCCAATACCTATGAAAATCATTGTTAGGAGGCTTTGATTCTATCAATCCTCTAATGAATTTTCATTAATCTTGGTCTAAGTGCAAGAATTAATCATCATTGATCATATGTTCTAACCACTAACCACTAATTCACTAACAATATCCTTGTTTAATTTTGTTTATATTCTCTTCTTACTCCTTATTTTTTTACTTTTATGCTTCCATTTTATCATTCCATACCATATCTTTGTTTATGTTTATGTCATTTTTTCTTTTGTCCACTTGGACCATACTTTGTTCAAAACACTAATAAAGGATAAAACATCTAAAAAATTTGGTGCTATTAATTTTGTGGTTATACTCTTGGACCATTCTTAGACCTTGGACTTCATGGACATTTTGGACTTAGGATTAGGACTTTCTTCCCTATGCTTGGAGAATTTTGAATCTTAGCCTTTATTTGGCTCGATCACTGGCTTGTACTTTAAATCGGATGGAATTCTTTTTGCTTGCTTTGGAGTGTGCTACAAGTCGGTTAGATCTTTCTTATCTCTAGCTCTTATTTTGTTTTTTTAGGATAGTCACTTCATCTCCTCCCCTTCTTAAATTTTCAAAACTTTCTCCCTTTTTCAAAACCTTCTTGGTTTCAAACTTCAAAACCGCTTTCGCAATAAAACCTTGACTTTCGTCAAGTGATTTTTAAACTTTGTTTTTCTTAATAAAAGTCAATCAATGTTAATCATGCTTTGACCAATTTCAAAAGACATAAAAAATACAAAAACTCATCAACTCTTTTTGTGCCTTTATGCACTTTTTCACTTTAAAACTTTTCATAAAGTTTAGACATGATTCATTTCTATAGTTGAGATGTAAATCTCCTATTCCCCATATTATTAAGACCTTGACATTTTCCACGTTGATGTTGAGTGATAGTCTTGTTGATAATCCAAGCAAATCCTCTATCTTTATGTGACGCAAATGTTGTCTTAATACTCGTGGGTGGATAGTCGCAGTTTTCTCCTTGAAATGACGACTTGTCTGAACATCTAAAATCAATCAAAACCAACAAATTTTTGTCATTTGTACCACGAACTACGGGGTTTTGATTCCATATTGCACTTTATGGGTACGTAGGCATGAGACGATAAGTCTCTCCAAACACAAAAATATAAAAAATAATTCTCTTCTCATCTCCCCAATCTCTTTTCAAACAAACCATTTTCAAACCAAAAAGCGTAAATATTTCAAAGGGCTCCTATAGAGTACTATAGACGTTTTGGGTGCTAACACCTTCCCATTGCGTAACCAACCCCCTTACCCCGATCTCTGTCTCGTGTTCTTATTTTAGAACTCTTTGGTTTTGTTCGCTCTTTTTCCTTTCCTTTATTTGGATAAAATAAAAGTGCGGTGGCGACTCTTGTTTTCTTTGAGTTAAGTTAGTCAATAACTTACACTCACGATTTTTACCGCTACAGTAGCGTATTAATATTCGTGTCAAAGACAAGATAGAGAAATGATATTGAGAATCATTCTCCAATTGAATCATGTCACACGTACAACATAGCAGAAAAGCAAAATAAAATCAGAAGAAGAAGAAAAGATGAGGAGAGAAAAAGCAGTCTCAGATCCTACATCATCCATCAACAAGTTGATTTATAATGGTTTACGGAAGTCTCGTCATCGACCTACAGAATGAACATGGTGAGAAAAAAACAATAACAAATGGAAATAATAATTCAACTTCTCAAAATGAAATGAAACTCTAATATAAAAATAAATTCTAAAAGAAAATATTAAAATAAAATGAAAAGAAAATAGAATATAAAAACTAAATATAGAAAATAGAATATAAAACTATATTTAATATATACAATAATATTCTAAATGAACAAAATAAAATACTATGAATTTTTATAAAGAAAAATAGTAAAAGTAATATTCAAATGAAAATAAGAATACATATTGGAAAATGTCTTTACAAAAAGAAAATGAACAGGGGGTACAACAGTAACAATAGGGGTCCATCCAGAAAAAAATGCAATTGGGCTTGGCCCACAGCAAAACAAAAACAGTCAACAGAGAGGGGTGCATCAAAATATGGAGGGTGTATGAGAGAGTCCACACGGTGGGCTTAAGGTTGAAAGCCCAAGTAAAAAAAAAAACAAACAGACACAAACAGACAGGGGGGTGCGTAAGTGGAAACGGGGATATGATTCCGCAAAAATATGGTTGGGTCGGAAAGCCCACTAACCAGACCAGAAGGAGTCAGCTACCCTTTCATCTTCTTCCCTTTGGAAAAATGAAACCCTAGTCCTTTCTCTCTAACTTTCCGCCGCCGCTAGCCACCAAACACCATCATCCCCTACCTACCTCCGTCCCAACTTTTCTCCATTCCACGTTTTGCTTGTCTTCATCTATCCCACTAAACGAAACAAAACTTCAAAACTGAGATCAAACAAACAAAAACTCGACAAATAAGTCACTATATTCAAAGATCTATGTCGATCATTGTTGCGGTTGGGTGTTTGAAGCTTGCGAGGAAGATCTATGAAGATTTGCGAAGCTGAATCCTGTGAGATGAAGAGGTTTATGAGTCAATGGAAAGTTTGCATGTTGAAGATCCGGAAATTTGTTGATGAACATTGTTGAAGATCTATGAAGAACGAAAGCTGTTTGTGCATGGTGGTTTGAACCCAGATCTGAAGATCTGAGATGTGGTTACGGTGAACCACGAATTGAGATGAAGAGACGGTTGAATCTGGAGAATTGAAAAGTTGAGCGTTCGTATGAATGTTTGAATCGGTGACGAAAATCTGGAGATGATGTTTAGATGAAGTTTGTTTGGATATTGATCTGAGTTCTTTGTGGTTCAAATCTGGAAAACGTGTTTGAATTTTGGAAGTAGATCTGGAACTGATTCGTTTAGATCTGGTGATTTGTTATTTGGATTTGGAAAGATGTTTAGAGACTGATGAAGATATGAAGAACATTGGTGACGTTTGTATGAAGTTCAGAGAATTTCTGGAAAAGTTTGAACATGGATGAGGTCATGATGAAGGTCACATAAGCTTGGATGAGTTATGGGAAATGTTGCTAGAAAAATCAAGAACGAAAATGATGAACACGATGAAGATTTAGAGAAAATCTGGAAAAATATTGATGAACGGATGAAGGTTCTTGGGGAAATCTGGAAACGTGATGAAGGTTGATGAATTTGGTGAGTGTTTCTGGAAATAATGAGTATGTACGTGATGAACATGGATGAACTCGATGAGTTTCCCGGCGAGTGGTTAAAATTTCGGCGAGTTTTTCGGTGTACTTTTTGGCCGTGTGATTTGTTTGGTGAGGACATGAATGTGTTTGATTTTGCCAGCGAAGGCTCCAGCGGTTTGCATGGGGTACTGTGCACCATCAATGAAGAGAGGGAGAAAGAGCTTTTATAGCTGACAAGTGTCAGCGAATAGCATTGATGACCTGCAAAAAAAATTGTTTGAATGAGCCTGCAACATTTGACTTAATGATTGATTAAAATTGATTAAACTAAAGGTTAAAAAATTAATAAAGCTGACTTAAAAGTATAACTAAATGCTGACCATTAAACTAACAAAAAAACAATTAATGAAAAAAAAGAATCTAACTAAAAACCCTAATAAACTAACGCTAATAACAAAATCTGATTATGAATTAATTGAAATTAAAACTCTAAATCTATTAAAGATTAATAAATCTAAATGAAATTAATCTGAAGAAAAATCTAACCTATTAAAAAACTATTATTCTAATAACCAAATAATTCTAGAAAATGCTAATTAAAATCTAGAAAATTATTAAAAAAAATCTAATATATCTAAAATAGAGAAATAAAAGATAAAATCTATTTAAAAAATTAATTTCTATGCAATAAATTCTAGGAAATTAAATCAGTGAATATAAAATGCAAGAATGCAATGAAATAAACAGTAACAAAACCGGATATCGAGGTACCACCGAAACCAACATCGTAGACCAAATCACTGGGAAGAGCACAAATTCCACAACAAAACCTGCTTATTCGAACTGGTCTGAAACGCGTGGAAAGGGCTGTAATCCCGATCAAATTAATCCGGCTGCAAAAATGCACAGTATGCGATATACAGATGCGCATGCAAAATGAATCGAAACATAAGCCAAATTGCTAGAAACGGTTGGTCAAATTTTGGGGTGCAACAGCTGCCCCTATTCAAACGGCTTGGACCTGAAGGGTTGAGAAGCGAACGACTTCCAAACATTCAAAGGTAGAAGACGGTTGAATACCAAAGAACCCTGAAATTTGCCAACCGCAAAAATAGAACTGCAAACTCTGATAACGGGACAAAAAATATCCGGAAGTAACTGCATAATGATAAGCATTTGACATCGTCACCGACCATTCACAAAGTTGATAAACATCTTATTCGAAAGTCAGATCGTCTAAGGGTAGACGAGAAGAAATATCAACACTTACATCGTCTAATGGTAGACGGTAAAAAAACCAAAATCACCTCGTCTAAGGGTAGACGGAAAGAAATATCCAGCATTCACATTGTCTAAGGGTAGACCGCATGAAACACCATTCGGAGAAACACATCGTCTAAAGGTAGACGGGAAGCGAATATTGGAAGAACCACCTCGTCTAAGGGTAGACGGGAAGAAAACTTGTCCAAAAGATCACATCGTCTAATGGTAGATGGAAAGGCACCCAAATACTCACATCGTCTAAAAGTAGACGGAAAGACACCAAATTCTCACGTCGCCTAGGGATAGACGGAAAGTCACCGCTGAAAGCTGGATCAACATGCACTTGATCCCTTCACATTGTCTCAGGATAGACAACAAGGAAACCAATACTCACGTTGTCTAATGGTAGACTGGAAGTCACCAAATATGTCCGTGCTGTCCACGGATAGATGGAAACAATACTCACATCGTCTAATGGTAGACGGCAAGACACCCAAAACCGCACTTCGAAACTGTTCGTCGAATTGCAGAATTCTTTCGTCCATAAGAGTTGATGGAAAGTAAATATCTTCAAAGGGCCATATCGTCAATAAGGATTGACAGAAAGAAAACCATCTTCAAAGAGCCATGTCGTCAATAGGAATTTCCAACAAGGGAAACCAATCATTCCTCAAAGAGTCACAGCGTCAATAGGAATTGACAACACGAAAACCCTCCTAAAACGCCATCTCATCCAATAAACGGAAAGAAAACCACGTCCGAAGATCATGTCGTCTAAGGATAGACGGAGAGAAAACCAAATCCGAAGCTCACATCGTCTATGGATAGACGGAGAGAAAAACCTGTTGGGGAAACACGTCGTCAATAGGAATTGACGGAAAGAAAATCTGCTCGGAGAAACACATCTTCCGTAGGGATTGACGGAAAGAAAATTTGCTTGGGGATGTCATCATCAGAGGGCTGATGGACAAAGAATAACCGATGTATGATATGAAACTCGAATAAACTGATAAGCTGTCTGAACAAAGCTGCTGGATAAATGCCCCTGTATTGATTGCAAAGTGATTCAAGTTGCCACGGAAGGCTAACAGAAATTGGCTTATGCTTCTAATGCATATGCGTATGTTTGAATTTTTCTATGGCGTAAGGCTCCATACGAAATGGAAATGCTACGCATTTGAGGATGAAATGCAAATATGATGATATATGCAAAGATGCAGATGCAAGCTCGGGCTGCCGGGGAAAGCTGGATACAACAGAACATTCCAGCAAAATAAATGCTGGAAAGGTGAAGCCAACTCCGCTGGGGATAACCAGATGTGCCCAGTACGATCAGACTCTACTGGGGATATCTTACACGTGCCAATGGTGATTGGACTTTTGCTGGGGAAAATAGACAAAGTCTTCCGGCGTACCAAAGGGATTGGATGTGCAAAGGATCAGGTACAACTGATACTGGAAAAATACCCTGTCTGAACTCAGAGGTTTTGGTTGAAGGGTCAAGGGATAGTAACATGACTTCCCGACATCCGTCTTGCACTTGAAAGTTGACTGAAACCTGCTTGAACAGCTCTTGAAGACATGGAGAGGAACAATTCCTACGCTTCCAATTTTGCCCCATCCCGTGGGATCTCTGTGGGAATGTTCCTTGAAAGGAAATCTGAAATCTCTGTACCCTATTGGTTTGAGATGAACTGCCTCAGCATCATGAACCTCGGAGTGGTGCTTCACATTAACTGCCCCACGGATAAGGAATAGCTTCTGCGCTCTTAGGGTGGCGTGCCCCAGCCTTGAAGTGATCTGCCTCTGACTGGATGATCTATGGGGAAATAGTCTTGATTGACTTCAAGAGATTTATCGAATCTCAACCTGATTGCTTCAGATTAACTGACTTCTGGATGGCTGACTCCCATGATACGATCACTTGAAATAACTTGCCCCAGTTCGATGGATTATTCAGGAAATCCGAATTCTATCCTGATCAATCTTTCCACTGTGGGAACTTTCCCGCTGTCAAATGTTTACTCACAAGTAAAACAAGTTGTCATGCATAAAAGATATATTAAATGCAATGCATATAACAGTTTTGACATTCCAATCTGTTCACTGGAAAAAAATTGTGACATAAAGTGAATAAATCATTTATCAACATGTCAACATTAGTACAACACTGTAAGAAGAATCCTTTTAGGAGTCAGTTTCGATGCGATCTTTACCAAAGTATACTTTCGAAACAAACCTGCTTCTATTAGGACTTTTTTCAGGTTGTAACTTGGTCAAGTTCACGGTTTACACGGGAAGGATAAAAGCTCAAAGTTTATTTTAACCCACCCATTCTCCGTGATGTTCTCCAATCCTATATTCAGCTAATTCGACACTAGCGATCACCTCTCAGAGGTTAAATGATATGAGTGATGGTTCGGGAAACCCCACGTTTTTTGGAGTGACAGTCACTCGCTTTTTCGTCTTTGGTGCCTGAATCACACGACTTGTTTTCCGTCATCATTTTTTAATTTCTCTAACTTTTGCCTGGACTGACTTTTTCGAGTTTCTTTTGATTTCAAAGTCCAGCGGGATGTCCTAATTTTTTCCTAAGTTGGTTGTTTTTAAGATTCGACTTAGCGGACTTTGTTCTTTTTTTTTTCTTTTTTTTTTGAACAAATCGTGTGACACTGGCTTGTTTGACTCTTTGGGGAATAACGTGACTGCTTCACTCCTTATCGGCAAGGTTTAACCACTGTGGTTTTTTATGCACGACCTATACAGATGTGATTCACCCTCGAACGGGAATAACTCCTATTGTAATTAGGATGTTCGGTCAAATTAGCTGACACCTACCCTGCCCCGGTTTAAGATTTAGGGTTTTTAGTTTTCAGAAGGAAACACCTACTACTAGGCTCAAAGGGGTTGACAAGGGATTATCATCCTTGTCTCTCCGGTGTTTGGGAATTTGAAACAATGTGTTGCGGTGGAAATAGGATAACAAACTACTAATTAGTTTGAATCACAATTCCTGATTCATAACCGCTCTTTGATTTATCCGAAGGAAAAGGTCAAAAGAGGAAAAACCTATTTTTGCAACGTAAACACAATGCGGGGAGAGACCTAGGTAAGGGGTTGGTTAAATTTAGGGAAGGTACTAGCACCCTAAACTTCTTTAGTACTCTACAGGAACCTTTTGTTTATTGTATGCTTTCCTATTTTATTATCTGTTTTATGTATATATACTGAGCTAAGGGATAGAGTGACCTAAAAAGACCTAAGGGTTAGTCCTAAGTTTACTCGGCAAGACGTCACATCTTGTGCCTACGTATCCTGGATAGGGAATGGAATAAGAGTAATCGTAGTTCCCCTCGAAAGGGAGGTTAGAAACGTCTTGACTGTGGTCAAAGTTTCAAGGGGAGTAAACGTATCTTAAGGACACACTTACTTGGAGTTTTGAAACTCCTATTTCTATGTTGAAAAGTTAAATTAAAATTAGGGTTGAAATTAGGGATTCCACGACGGGAAACCCTAAAACAGAGTACGACGACTCTTTGACCTAAAAGTTTGGGTAAAGGGTATTTTCGTCCACGGTGGGACGCCTAGGCTATTAGGGTTTTGGAATAGTCAAAAGGTTAGGGTTATTGAATCGGAGGTCAAACGGCTAGACCTAATCCTTCGGAAGGGAAAATAGCGGTAAAACATGCAAAACATGGCAAATTATTATATGGCGGAAATTAAAGTGCGGAAAGTAAAGAAAGCGGTAAAAAAATGCAATTGGGCTTGGCCCACAGCAAAACAAAAACAGTCAACAGAGAGGGGTGCATCAAAATATGGAGGGTGTATGAGAGAGTCCACACGGTGGGCTTAAGGTTGAAAGCCCAAGTCAAAAAAAAAACAAACAGACACAAACAGACAGGGGGGTGCGTAAGTGGAAACGGGGATATGATTCCGCAAAAATATGGTTGGGTCGGAAAGCCCACTAACCAGACCAGAAGGAGTCAGCTACCCTTTCATCTTCTTCCCTTTGGAAAAATGAAACCCTAGTCCTTTCTCTCTCACTTTCCGCCGCCGCTAGCCACCAAACACCATCATCCCCTACCTACCTCCGTCCCAACTTTTCTCCATTCCACCTTTTGCTTGTCTTCATCTATCCCACTAAACGAAACAAAACTTCAAAACTGAGATCAAACAAACAAAAACTCGACAAATAAGTCACTATATTCAAAGATCTATGTCGATCATTGTTGCGGTTGGGTGTTTAAAGCTTGCGAGGAAGATCTATGAAGATTTGCGAAGCTGAATCCTGTGAGATGAAGAGGTTTATGAGTCAATGGAAAGTTTGCATGTTGAAGATCCGGAAATTTGTTGATGAACATTGTTGAAGATCTATGAAGAACGAAAGCTGTTTGTGCATGGTGGTTTGAACCCAGATCTGAAGATCTGAGATGTGGTTACGGTGAACCACGAATTGAGATGAAGAGACGGTTGAATCTGGAGAATTGAAAAGTTTAGCGTTCGTATGAATGTTTGAATCGGTGACGAAAATCTGGAGATGATGTTGAGATGAAGTTTGTTTGGATATTGATCTGAGTTCTTTGTGGTTCAAATCTGGAAAACGTGTTTGAATTTTGGAAGTAGATCTGGAACTGATTCGTTTAGATCTGGTGATTTGTTATTTGGATTTGGAAAGATGTTTAGAGACTGATGAAGATATGAAGAACATTGGTGACGTTTGTATGAAGTTCGGAGAATTTCTGGAAAAGTTTGAACATGGATGAGGTCATGATGAAGGTCGCATGAACTTGGATTAGTTCTGGGAAATGTTGCTGGAAAAATCAAGAACGAAAATGATGAACACGATGAAGATTTAGAGAAAATCTGGAAAAATATTGATGAACAGATGAAGGTTCTTGGGGAAATCTGGAAACGTGATGAAGGTTGATGAATTTGGTGAGTGTTTCTGGAAATAATGAGTATGAACATGATGAACTTGGATGAACTCGATGAGTTTCCCGGCGAGTGGTTGAAATTCCGGCGAGTTTTCCGGTGTAGTTTTTGGTCGTGTGATTTGTCCGGTGAGGACATGAATGTGTTTGGTTTTGCCAACGAAGGCTCCGGCGGTTTGCATGGGACACTGTGCACCATCAATGAAGAGAGAGAGAGAAAGAGCTTTTATAGCAGACAAGTGTCAGCGAATAACATTGATGACCTGCAAAAAAATTGTTTGAATGGGCCTGCAACATTTGACTTAATGATTGATTAAAATTGATTAAACTAAAGGTTAAAAAATTAATAAAGTTGACTTAAAAGTATAACTAAATGCTGACCATTAAACTAACAAAAAAATAATTAATGAAAAAAAAGAATCTAACTAAAAACCCTAATAACCTAACGCTAATAACAAAATCTGATTTTGAATAAATTGAAATTAAAACTCTAAATCTATTAAAGATTAATAAATCTAAATGAAATTAATCTGAAGAAATATCTAACCTATTAAAAAAAACTATTATTCTAATAACCAAATAATTCTAGAAAATGCTAATTAAAATCTAGAAAATTATTTTAAAAAATATAATATATCTAAAATAGAGAAATAAAATATAAATTCTATTTAAAAAATTAATTTTATGCAATAAATTCTAGGAAATTAAATCGGTGACTATAAAATGCGAGAATGCAACGAAATAAACGATAACAAAGTCGGATACCGAGGTACCACCGAAACCAACAGCGTAGACCGAATCACCGGGAAGAGCACAAATTACACAACAAAACCTGCTTATTCGAACTGGTCTGAAACGCGAGGAAAGGGCTGTAATCCCGATCAAATTAATCCGGCTGCAAAAATGCACAGTATGCGATATGCAGATGCGCATGCAAAATGAATCGAAACATAAGCCAAATTGCTAGAAACAGTTGGTCAAATTTTGGGGTGCAACAATCAAGAAGGGCATTTTCACCATTTTTGTCTGTGGTAACCGGTTACCAGATATTGGGTAACCGGTTACTCTGTACGAATTTTGTAAAAATTGGGCAAATTCAAATTCTGCAGCATTTTTGGCACCAAATTCAAATTTTGCAACATGAGAATATTCTAGATCACTTCATTTTAAATCCCCTACCTCATCATAATTAATTCCCACCATATACCTTCACTAATCACCACTTGATCTTGAATTTCCATCCAAATTCAAATTCTAAGCCTAATTTTGATTCCAAACCAAATTCCAATCCACCAAAATTTCCAAGCCTAAATCCTATAAGTAGAGGCCTCATTTCTCTCATTTCATAAGCTTTTGATAGCCAAAAGCACCTTGTCAAATTCCTTCTTGACTCTCAATTTTCTCCAATTATCAAATTCACCAAAGCTCTTCCTCCTTCTGAAAGATTAGTAAGTTCATCATTAGAACCTAATAATATTTGAGCTAAACCTTCATCCATTCACTTTTTCATCCTCAATTCTAGTAGATCAAAGCTTTGAAGTATGGTTTGTGAAGTTGGTTTGAAGAATTTTCAGATTTGGAGTGGTAATTTCTTAATCCACCATTGTTGCTCTTGATGCATCTTTCACAATGTGATCCATTATTAATTCTTGTTGCTTGATCTTTGGATCTTGCATACCATGTTCTATTGGTTTTGATTTTTTTTATTTTACTTGAAATCTCGTGCTCAATTTCACCCTTGATCATGAGGTGTTTGTAGAAATGATTGATCAAGTTTTTTAAACCCTTTTGGGCCCTGTTTTGTTGCTGTTTTGCTGCTGTTTCGCTGCTGTTTTCATAGGGTAACCGGTTACTTAGTGATAATTTTGAGTTTTTGGCTTTATTTTGGGACTGTTTTGGTTCCCACATCTTCTTCTTTCATTTCCTTTTGATTTTGGCCTTGAAATGCACTTTTAAAGGTCATTTTCCTATTTAAATTCATTGGACTTAGGGCGTAGATAAAGTTGGATAAACTTTCATCAATTCAAATCTATCTTTAAAGTGAATTGTTCAATTCACTTTAGGTGCTTTGAGTTAATGATATGTTTAGTGCTTTAATCCACCGAGATGAGTGGATGAACTTAAAGATGGAAGAATCTTGAATTTGTAATTCAATTTGGCATTCCCTCTCCTCTTCTCTTTTTCTTTTGATCGATGAAAATCTTCGATATCATTTGAACTTGTTTCAAGTTCTTGATGAAGATGAGATCGTTACCTATTTTCTTTTTGTGCAGCATTGCTTTCGGAGAGTGATATACATATCACTTCTCTAGCATGCATTAGCACTAACATTATTATTGACCGGACTCAGATAGTCGTGGTTTCTACATAAACCCGATTACAATTGCTTAACATAGCGCTAAATTGTTCTGTAATCAGAAAAATGATCATTAGTGGCTCAAACTTATGTTTTAAAGTCCAAGTATGGTTGATTTCTTGTCTTAAGTCCTCTACCTATGAAACTTATTGTTAGAAGGCTTTGATTCTATCAATCCTCTAATGAGTTATCATTAACCTTAGTCTAAGTGCAAGAATTAACTGTCGTTTATCATTTGCTCTAACGACTAACTACTAACTCACTAACGATATCTTTGTTTTATTTTTTTTTTATTTTTCCTCCTTGCTCCCTATCTCTCTTTTATCGTTATGCTTCATTATTATCATCTCATCTCATATTTTCGTTTATGCTTCAGTTATTTTTCCTTTGTCCGTTGGACACATGTTTATGTTTCTGCCTCTTTTCTTTTGTCCATTTGGACCATATCTTCAAAACACTAATAAAGGATTAAACCTCTAAAAAAATTGGTGCTCTTAAATTTGTGGTCATGCTCTTGGACTATTCTTAGACCTTGGACTTCTTGGGCTATTCTTGGATCCTTGGACTTAGAATTAGGTCTCTTTCCCTATGCTTGGAGTATTGTGGGTATTTTCCTTTATTTGACTTACCTATTGGCTTATGCTTCAAGATGGATGGAATTCTTATTTGGCTTGCTATGGAGTGTGCTACAAGATGGTTAGATCCTTCTTATCTCTAGCTTTTATTTTGCTTTCTAGGATAGTCACTTCATCTCTTCCCCTTCTTAAATTTTCAAAAATCTTCTCCCTATTTTCAAAAAACCTTCTTGTTTTAAAACTTTGAGACCGCTTTCACAATAAAACCTTGACTTTTGACAAGTGATTTTTAAACTTTGTTTTTTCTTAATAAAAGTCAATCAATGTTAATCATATTTTGACCAATTTCAAAAGATATAAAAATACAAAAAAACTTATCACTCCTTTTGTGCCTTTTATGCACTTTTTATTTTAAAACTTTTCATAAAGTTTAGACATGAGTCATTTCCATAGTTGAGATATATTTCTCCTATTCCCCATAGTATTAAGATTTTGACATTTTCCACTTAGATGTTGAGTGATAGACTTGTTGATAATCCAAGAAAAATCCTCCATCTTTAGATGATGCAAATGTTGTCTTATACTTGTGGGCGACTAGTCGTAGTTTTCTCCTTAAAATGACGACTTGTCTCTACATTTAAAATCTATCAAAACCAACAAATTTTGTTATTTGTACCTTGAACTACGAGGTTTTGATCCTATATTGCACTTTGTGGGTACGTAGGCATGAGGCGATAAGTCTCTCCAAACACAAAAAATCTTAAAAAATAATTCCCTTCTCATCTCCCCAATCTATTTTTAAACAAACCTTTTTCAAACCAAAAAGCGTAAATATTTCAAAGGGCTCCTATAGAGTACTATAGACATTTTGGGTGCTAACACCTTCCCATTGCGTAACCAACCCCCTTACCCAGATCTCTGTTTCTTTTGATCTTATTTTAGAACTCTTTGGTTTTGTTCGCTCTTTTTCCTTTCCTTTTTTGGATAAAATAAAAGTGAAGTGCCAACTCTTGCATTTTTTAGTTAAGTTAATCAATAGCTTACACTCACAAATTTCCCCGCTACAGAAAAGTGGCGACTCTGCTGGGGAATTATAAGGTTCCTAGTGGGTTTCGCCTACTTTAATTTTTTATCTCTTTTTGTTTGACTTGTTTGTTATTGCTTGTTCTACTTTGGTGCCTGGTGATCTGTGTGGTGAGATAAGTCCTATACCCGAACTTGAGTGCACTTATGATAGGAGGGTGGTATAGTCTTGTTGGCTTACGTGGAGTAGTCCTTACTAAACTGACTTGAGATCCCTCGCTCAGTGGAGGCCCCTTTGGGATTACTGATGTCTTACGAGTAGTTATAATTGACATTACTTTTTCCAACCTGGGAGCCTAAGAAGCTGAGGACCTTAGAACCCCTAAACCCATCTTGGCCTTATTAGGACGTGGTGCGATGGCTATTCAGGTGTAGACTTGAATTAGTTGTTACGCGATACCACACTCAGACGAGTTTCTCTTGAGAATATTGTTGGCTGATGAGTAGTCGTTTAAGCCGATAATATCCAAAAGATGGAATTATGACTCTGGGAACCTTTTAGAACCTTGTTCTACAGGTGATGATATAACCTTAGTACATACCATTCTGGTTGGTTGATTCTTACCTTTGGCTCCATGCTCATGCCGAACCTTTGAACCTGTGTGCTTTGTGTGTCTTGTTTGTGGGTGTTGCATCTTGCACTCATGCATTCATGGGCATTTTGTTTCAGTCGGTTTTTAAGGATCTCAGAGATTTTCCTTTGCAAACAACGCTGATATTGTGATTATGGATATTGGAAGGGGAAACACTCAAAAGTACGGTTTCCGAACTCCCGATCTTACAGATTTGAGAAAGCTAGTATCCTTGGTAGTTGATCGTTCAGGCTTCAGAGCTTGTTATGGGAGGCTTCTATTTGTTCTTTCTACCAACATGGAAGACGGAATTCTGAACACCCTTGTGCAATTCTATGATCCTGTCTACCGATGCTTTACTTTTCCCGATTATCAGTTGTTTCCAACCTTGGAGGAGTATGTTTATTTGTTGGGGGTACCGATTTGTTATAAGGTTCCTTATACTGGTTTAGAGGAAGCTCTTAGGCCCTAAGATATTGTTGTAGCTACCCATTTGACAAAATCTGATATTGATGCTACTCTGATATTTAAGGGAGGCATCAAGGGATTGACTTCTAAGTTCTTGATTGGGAAAGCCACTTTATTTGCTAATGCTGGTCGCACATTGGCATTTGAGGCTATATTTTCTTTGCTTATCTACGGACTAGTCTTGTTCCCTAATGTTGACAACTTTGTGGATGTTAACGCTATTAGGATTTTCTTGATTGGGAACCCAGTTCCGACTTTACTTGGTGACACCTATTTCTCCATCCATAGTAGGAATTTTAAAGGGAACGTTACCGTCGTTTGTTGTACACCTCTGCTGTACAATTGGTTCATTTCGCATTTGCCATAGTCACCTGTTTTTAGGGAGAACAAGGATTGTTTAAGGTGGTCTCAATAAACATGTTTCCATACATTGCAAATGGTGTAAACTCAAGTCTTATCCCATTTCCCCTGTAGAGTCGAGCGAACCCATAGGATAGGGGAACTCGCTGAGATTATTATCTCACCCCATTATTTTTGTTGTTTTTTAGGTATATTTTGCAGGTTTAGTTTGCAAGTGGATCTATACATGGATGTTTCAAGAGAAGCTTAGGTTATGAGTATTCCGCTGTGTTCTGTGTATAGTATACAATGATGGATATTGTACTTAGATCTTAGATTTTATTGTTTTTCCACTTTCTATATTTTGTACCATAGGTTGTTTCATTGTTTTCGAAATGATCAAGTATGTAAATGTTTCCAATAGGCACTTATGATGGTGTCAGTTCCAAATAATGACACTTGTATGATGTTATTCTAGAGGGCATTAAAGTTGGTATTAGAGCAGGTCGTATCCTCGACATAGCCTAGAAACATCATAAGTAAATCTATCCCTGTCTCGCAAGTGTGTCTTGCAGACATGATTCTTAATGTTACGTTATGTAGTATTGGACCTCATCTACCTAATGTCATATACGTGGTAGGTAAAATCATGATTGAGCGACCACAAGGACTCTGAAGTGTTGTTGGAACTGGTGCCTTAACGGTAGACTCAGGCCAAGAGTTAGAAGTAATGAGAACCGATCAACTCAGTTAAACTCTTAGTAGAAGTTGTGTTTCAGAGGATGTAGAATCGAATGGTAGTATATGGTTTGAGCGATCCTGTAGTGCTGATGGAATCAAGAAGTTGAGGAGTTTTGTCGGGTGGATCGTGAGAGTTTTATTGAATATGCAAGTATTCTAGTAGAATTTGATTGACCATTAGCAGGGACAAGACTTTCAAGTAATCACATTCAGTGAGGAATAATGGATGCTTTGTAGAGCGTGTGACATAAGGTCCGAAAGAGAGGTAGCTTATTCATGTGTTTCAGATTCTAAAGTCAATATGGCATCCTGTAAGCATCAAAGTATGTTCAGAATGGTATCTTCCAAGTTGTTGAGAGACTGAGAGTTAAGGATGTCCAACATTGTTGTAAGAATCTAAGGTAGTAATGAAGTGTGAGAAGAAACTCAAGGATATGACTACATGTTCCAAGTAAAGCATCTATGCACTAGATGAAGAGTGAAGGATAAGTCAGGTATATTTAGTTGTAGGGGAGATTGGGTTAATAATAGTTGTTAGGAATTTGGTGTTAGTAGAAGTACGTTGTGGAGATGTCGGACTACCAAAGGATGCATGTCATACCTCAATTTTGTCCATCCTTCATATGCTTTTGAGTGGCTTTTATTTCAAATAAATGAAATAGCACAGTTGGTAAGAAGATATATTTAAGAGGTTTAATCATAAGGTCACATGTTTAAGTCCCATTGCATTACTTTTTGTATTTATTTTCCTTTTTGTGTGTTTTCATTAAAAAAAAAGGATAAAAAGTTCATTTTTTCGATTATTTAGTTAATATTTTCGATTTTTTACTTAGGAGTATTTTAAAAATTAATTTTTTATTTTTAAATCTTTATTTTATGCATTAAATAAATTAAAAAACCCAAAAAAGAAATAGATATTCTTCCAAGATTACATTGTCTTCATATTAAATCTTGCACCTGATCACATTCTTTTCCAGATTCATAGTCTTTCTCACCAAGACTTCAATCAGATCTCAATCTTTAAAAATCTAGCCTAAAAAAATGTATCAGACTTAATTGCAAATCCTAAAATCCATCTATAAATGAGACATTTTTTTCACAAGGGGGGGGAAAAAGAAAAAAGACGAGAGAATGTCGGTTCACTGCGTAAAAGGATAAGACGTCACTTTTAACTTTGAGTTCACCAATCTCATGCTATGATATGTTCTTACGTATATTAGATTTCATAATTCTCACACACACATGCACACACAGACACACATACACACACACAGACACACAGACACACACACACACACACACACACACACACACACGCACACACACACACACACACACACACACACACACACGCACACACGCGCACACACACACACACGCGCACGCAAACACACAAATATATATATATATATATATATATATATATATATATATATATATATATATATATATATATATATATATATATATATATATATATATATATATATATATATATATATATATATATATATATATATATATATATATATATATATATATATATATATATATATATATATATATATATATATATATATATATATATATATATATATATATATATATATATATATATATAAATTTATTTTGTGCATGTGGATACTGTTCTTGTTGGTTTTTTTTAACACATTTAAAATTCCTTTTTGCTTTATTTTTCTTTTCGATAAATTTAGACCAGCACATTTTGATCCCTCTTGCGATGATCATGTTAATTATAGAAAACTAATGGTGGGTTTTTATTGGTTTATGTGCGATGCTCTATATTTACTGTTGTATTTTAATTTTTCACGTGTTCGATGGTTTAGAGTAGTGACAACTCACTTTTTACGCTTATCGATTCACGTTTTGATTTACAATTTGTGATTTTATTTAATTTTATCATCTTATTTCTTATTTATTCGACTTGAGATGACCGCTTATGCAGTAGCAAATTTTCTTATGTTTTAATTTGTGCTAATTTTTAACGATCTAGGTACAGGTGAATTAGGGTTTCACACAGTCAGAAATCAGGGTTTCAAGGGATTGATCAGTCAAATTTTTGGATTGATCCTCCATATATCAAGTCTTCATGTCATCAAGGATATCACATTGGATCAAGAATGAATCCAATTTGAGGTTATCACCCAAGAAAGAAGAACAGTGCAGTGAAAGAACCCTAATTAGGGTTTCTAATTGGGAAAGTCAATTGTAGTTTGAATTTTGATCTAAAGAGTGTTCCAAAGCTTGTATCATGGTCCATTAGGGTCATATGACCCAGGGAAGTCTACTAAAGAAGTTTCAAGGACTCAGGGAATCCATAATACCAACAGTCGATTTAGAGGTTTTCGATCGTTCGGTTCGTCTGACTGAAAGGTCAACCCATTGACCAATAGGGTTTTAACTCAAAATTGAAGCCAAACATGGTCCCAACATTATTTAACATCTAATCATGAAGTTTGGGGACCAATTAATCAAGAATTGAGAAGTAATTGAAAAGTCGAGAAATTAGGGTTTTGAAAAAGGCCAGGCCATAACTTCTTAACGACACATTCAAATGGAGTGGTTCAAAGCTTGTTAGAAAGGTCTCAATGAGTTCTTCAAAAGTGATACAGGAACTCATAAGCAGAAAATTCATGGACTTTGAGTTATGAGCAATAACAAGGAAAGAGGGGGGAAATACACAGAAATTTCAAGATTTCTTGACTTGTAAGTCAAGTTTTCAGTATTTTCACAAGGGTTTTTGACCCAGTTTCAAGTGGAATGGTGTTGCACCCCAAATTTTGAACCCTTAAATCTTCATCATCATTCTAGGATCATTTTCATTTTATTATTTAACCTTAACCTACTTCAAGTTTGTCTTTGTTAAGTTACAAGTAAACTAGGGATCCGTACAGTCGGAAATCGAAGTTTTGACAGTTTAATCAGTCAATGTATTGGATTAATTCTCCACGAAACAAGCCTCTACATCGTCAAAGATACTCCATTGGGTCAAGTATGAATCCAATTTGAGGTTGTCACCCAAAGATCAAGAACAATGCAGTTCAGGATCCCCGATTAGGGTTTTCGATTAGGAAAAGTCAACCGTAGTTTGACTTTTGATTTAAAAGGTATTTCAATGAGAGAATTATGGTCTATGAAGTTAATATGACTTATTTAAGTCCACTCAAGAAGTTTCAAGGCCTCAGAAGACCCGGAACATCAACAGTCGACTCGGTAGTCATCGATCGATCGTTCGGTTTACCGAAAAGTCAACTCTTCAACCATAAGAAATTTGACCTCAAAGTATGAGGAAAAATGTTCCTAGTAACATATTACACCTATGCATGAAGTTTCATGACCATTGGGTCAAGGATTGGGGAGTAATCGGAAAAATCAGGAATTAGGGTTTTGAAAGGGGCAAGACCATAACTTCCTAACCACAAATCCAATTGAGTTAGTTCAAAGCTTGTTAGAAAGGTATTGACAAGTCCTACAAAAGTATCACAGTGGTCAATGGGCATAAAATTCATAGATTTAGAGTTATAGCCAAAATCATCACAAAAGGACGAAAACACTTAGAAAAACTCTAAGTTTCTGGCCTTGCAAATCATGTTTTCAGTCAACTTTGAGGGGGTTTTTGACCTAGTTCCACTTGGAATATGAAGATCATGAAAACATGAAAGTTGTAGAGTTCCATGAGGGCTTTCTAAAATGTACTAGAACTCTTCCATAGCCCTTGTGAGCTGAGAGTTTCGAGTTGATCAAGTTGGGCCTGTGCACTAGTTTGTCAACTTGTCAAAACCCAACATGGACTTGATTTCCAACTATGAACTTCATCTCTAACAATGGAATGACCTTTTATGAGATGTATTAGGCTGTAATTTGGACTGGATCAGTCAAGAATCCAATTAAATCTCAAGTTCTTGACAAGACACATTAGTTTAATAAGAAAAATGCAAAAGTTACACAAGGAGAGAGAGCATTGATGGTTGCAGCAGGTGGAGGATCTTTGTTCACTCAAATGTCACTTCTCATATCTCATTACTAGCTAAATCCCTTGCAAGCAAGCAAATCCTGCTGAACCAAAAACCACTACATGGATCTCATGAGATTTTCACTAAAAATCTCCCTCCTAAGCAAAAAACCAAATCTGCCTCAATGTCTCTCTTGGCCTATAAACAGAGACTTCATCCCACTCTTCAAACATACCAGAGCCATCCCAAACACAAGGAACACACAACTCTCACTCTTTCCCTCTTTTCTTGAAAGTGAAGAAATTCACAAAAACACCAAAAATTGCCTCTTTGCACTTTTCATACCAGCACCATTTCCAGCCATGAAACCACCGTAAAAACCATTCACACAAATTTAAAATCATCATTAGAATGTATCTCAACCTTTCATTCCATCAAAAACTTCACAAAACCAAAAGTCAACTTCTCACACTAATTAGTTTGACTTTTCTGCACAAGGTGATAAAACTCACTGCCTAAAACAGTTTGAACCACTTTGACACTTTGAACCCCTTCCATTTATGTTATACCAACTGTCTAAAACATCAAATAGCAGCTGGAAACACATTTGTGAGATCTGTCCTTAAGATTTGCTTGTTTCTTCAAAAGGAAGTAAGCTTCACAAACTTGTTCAAAAGGAAGGATCTCTAGTTTTCTTGGCTGCTAGCATAGGGAGGATTACAAGAGGTATGTTATCTTAAACTCATTCACTAATATGCCTCATCATGTATTATTTGGTTCTTTTAAAAAGCCTATGCATTGTCATGATTGAATGAGCTTGTTAGATATACTAGCAAAATGTATGAGAGGCCAATATCATGTGTTAATTGCTATTAAAATGACATTAGGGTTAGTATGTGTGTTTATTACTTTTGTAAAAGTATAAATTGATCTTTTTATTAGGTTTATGGTTTTTAGCATTGTTATGTTAAAATGGTTACCAAACTGTCTTTTTGAAAAAAACTATCAGCATGAGGGGGCCTAGTTTAGTTGCTTCAAACTTAGCAGTGTTATGGTTGATTGTTTCTCAAGGATAAACTTAACTTTGTTCATGTTTCTGGATCTGGTCAGCATAGTTAGAGTTTGTGAACTTTTAAGTTCATGTTGGCTTATCTAGAGTCTGTTGACTCGTTTTTTTGGTTGGGGTGCTTCACTACTGCTTTGGTTCTTGCCTGACTATATGTAGGTTCCTTTAAAATTTTTGCAGGCTGGGAGTTTTAGGTTGTCTAGTTTGGAGTTTAAGCTCAGGCAGTTTGCTAATAGAGGTTAGGTGACACCATTTAGAATTCATAGTTAAAATTTAGTTTGAACCTGGGCATGTGCAATTGGTCACCATGCTGTCAACATCTATCCATAAGGAAACCGAGTTTGTCAACTCAGATTTGGTGATTGTTAGCTTGGCATATGAATGTAGTGTGAATACCCTATCATGGATCTTCAATATCTTGAATTGATGTTTAAGATCTTCCATCATAAGCCATGTTGGACAGTTTGTTACCTTGACCTTTTGCTGCCAAGTACTTTATTTTGAGGTATGTCTAGACCTCTGTTGACTTGAGAAGCCTCAACTTTTAGCTAAAAATTAGTGGTAGATGTTCATAGGTTAGGTCCTCTAGTTTGCATTGTTTGTTTATTTTCAGGCTTGCTATTTTAGATTGATGGAGGGGGGGATTGTCAACCTAGAACCCTCAATCACTTTTCCTAGAATATCCACTTGATGTGTGAGTTGCAGCTTATGATGGTTGAGGGTAGCTGCTGTCCTAGATTTTTGCTTAAGAAAGTCTCATTTACCACCAATTTCATCTACTTGCCAATCCATGATAATTTACATTGGACTCCAAACTCATTTGTTTAAGGTTACATTTATGGGATTTAGCATTGTAATACCAAGACATGTGGTTGTAGCTGTTAGAATTTGATTTAGAACTGTTGTTATAATTCATGAACTAATTGGAGTTTCAACTTCATTGATGTGTGTGTTATGTATGCCCTTATAATCATATCTGCCATGGTATACCAGCTGGTGTCATCAGCCACTTTATACTTCAGTTTTTTTTTCATTTGTATAAGGTGAGAGTTTTTAGATTTGGCAAGGTGATACCAAAATATGTGGTTGCTATCCAATTAAGGCAGTTGGACTCTTGAGTTTTGGTTTTCTGAGGTGTTGAATCAGTTTGACATGTTGTTGTCTCTTACTATTGAGGTATGCCCTGACCATGTATGGCTTAATTGTTGTGAGAATCATGTTGGATCCTGCCATAAAGCATCCTATTTTGATCTACTTGCTGTTTTGAAATTGAACAGATACCTTCAAGATCTCTTTTTGTTGAGACCCTTGCAATTAGTGTATAAAAGGCTTTAACTTGTGGTTTTGGATTAAATAACTTGTCGGATGTCATGAAAATGTTGATATTGGTGATTTATAAAGTTTTTCTTATAACACTATTTCATCAACAAGCAACTCATATGTCAATTTCTCATCCTAAATGTTTTTGATCCAACTTTCTGTTGAGATTTATCCCACATCATGTTTACAACATGCTCAGACCATCACTTGCTCTAGATACATCTGTTTTGGACTTTTGAGTTGCAAAATGCATTTCAAGCTCTTATTATGCATGTTCAATCGTATTTTAATTTGTGGGAATTTTCTCAAAATTTGAATGGTACCATCATGTTCCTCTTGGAAAAACAGGCAGGATTGACTTTTATTTTGTTGAAATTGGTGGAGATTTGAGGAAGTTAGGATGAAACCGTTTTGGCATTTTTTCACTTGTTCTTGCTTTGTTCGTTGCCCAGCCTGTGCCTTGTTTTAGGTATATATGCACATGGGGTGGCTTGATACAACAGATGTATCTCCACCCTAGTGGTTGTCACCTTGGCCTTAAGTATCCTATCATGCGCATTGTCCTTGGTTCGATCCTCAGTGAGGACATTTTTTTTAGCATTTTATTGTTTTTTTAGAACTTTTAATATTTAACCTTTCTTTTCCTTTTTTATTCACGCGCGTGCTTTGGTTGATGTGGTAGAGGTTTTGATTTGGAAACCACCAGACACGGGTTCAACCCTTGGTGTGAGCTTTCCCTTTATTTTTATTACTATTTCTTTGTTTTTTCTTCAAAATTCAAATTAACACAACTTCTTTATTTTTAATCATTTTAAAGTGATTCTTTTTTTCTAAATTCTTGTATCAATGTATATTTTCACATGATGTTCAAATAATTCTAAAATCTCATTTTAGAAACACTTTACATTGTGAGAGAATTGTAAATCATTTTAGGGTTTTCACACTCCTATCTCTCATTTTCAAACTTTGATTTTATTCCTCTTTAAGTTTAAATTTGAAGGCGACATGAAATTGGATTTTTGTCTCCCTTGTGCATTTAAGTTTGAATTTCAACTTTGCTTGTACGCTTTTAAGTGGTTCACCTTTAAAAATTGTTGACTATCCCCATGAGATTTTGAACCGTTTTGTTTACATCGTTGTGACATTGTTGGTTTATGTATGATAACATTTACCCTTTATCCTAACCTTAGGATTGGAGTCGCCGTGCTCTATTTAGCGTCCCGCCGTGAACATCCTTCACCCTTTATCCTAACCTTAGGATTGGAGTCGCCGTGCTCTATTTAGCGTCCCGCCGTGGACATTCTTTACCACAACAATCTCAACGTAGATTCAAGATTCGCCACACTCCATGTAAGTACTTCCCTATGAATGCTTACATCCCTTTGGAACCTTGACCACTGTCAAGTGTTCCTCACCCCTAACTAGAGGAACTATGGTTCCTCTGATTCCATCCTCGTCAAGATACGTAGGCACGAGATGCGATTTCTTGGCGAGCAAACTTTGTACATACTTTATACTTTATATATTTACCCTTAGCACATTTCCTTTAGCAAGAAACTTTAGCAAACACAAATACTAACAAGAGGTTCCTCTAGAGTACTACAGATGTTTAGGATGTGAAATACCTACCCTAGGCATAACCAACCCCCGAACCTTTAGATCTCTCTTTGCTTAGCTTTAAGCCTTGCTTTTTTCTTTGCATTATTATAGGTTTTTCTTTCTTTAAACCTTTCCTTTTTGGATAAATTAAAGTCTGGTTGTGAATTTAAGAATTAAAGATTCAAGTTAATCAATAGCTTGGTATCACGATTCTCACCGCAACAGAAATGGCGACTTGACTAGGGTCATCCCCTAAGAGGGTTAAGCCCACCTTGTTTATATTTGTGTTTGGTATATGTTTGCTTGCTTGTATATTTGTATATTTATACATATATCTGTTGTGCTTGGGTTTTCTGTATGCAGGGTTATTACTTTGAGTGGTGAGGATAAGTCCTATACCCGGACTTAAGTGCACCTATGATAGGAATGTGGTATAATCAAGAAGGCTTATAGGGAGTTGATTCCCGACCAAGCTAACTTGAGAAGCCACCACTCAGTGGAGGATTCGTGAAAACATTACTACTTTCAACCTAGGAGCATGTGACACTTGTAAGAACACAGATTGTTTCTTAGTAATATCTCTATGTTTTGATGATAACACTTATGAATTTTGTATTCAAGAATTATATACTCTAAATTTGTTCTAGACTGTTTGCTACAGGTACTAAAGAAAATATTCTTAAAAGAGCAAATTTGGATCTGAACAATGATATTATGAAAGGCTTCAAAGGTTCAAGAGCATCTTAGATGAAGATCTGAACGCTGCCTCCAGAAGAATCTGAGTGATGTCTACTGAAGATTCTAAAGCAAAAGTATCTAAAGAATAAAAGATTCTGAGAGTTCAGAAGCTTAGTCATCAGAAGACTCTGAAGATACTGCGCTACATAAGTATTGAGAATCTGATGTAGAAGACTCTGATCTGACAGAACTACACGCTTAAGCACACAAGCTGCACATACTCTGATTCAGCACAATCTGAAGAACATCCCAAGACTCTGAAGATCCAGAAGATCTCTACTCTGGAGATTCTGAAGATCCAGACTCTGATGTTGATAGCTGAACTTACTCAGTGAAGAAGATTTGAATATGTACGTTGGCATATCTCAACAGCTCTTTCCTCTTTTATGCTAGACATAAGAACACATACAAAAAGGTTTTATCTGTGCATTCCATTCTAAGGAAAGTTTCTGCAAAGTAAAAGACAAAAGGCATCGGGATTTTTCAGCACAGCCTCCAATGTAAAGACAAAAGGCTCCAGGCTTTTCAGCACAGCCTTCAACGTTGAGAAGACTTCATGGATCTAAGTGCCTATATAAAGAAGTCCACTCCATCTTCTTCAAAAACGAAAAACTTGCAAAAATCACTCATCAAAGCAAATCTCTCAAAGCTCTTATATTTTATTTTGCTGTAACATTGTTCTTAAACTTAAGAGAAATACACAGTTGTGATAATAGCTTCTTAGAAGCATTCTAACTCTTGTAATAGTTTTACATTGATTGTAAAAGGTTTTCCTTAAGAGGATCCAGTTGGGATCAGTAGCTCTTGAGAAGACTAAGAACAGTTGTTCTTAGGTGTTACTATTGTAATCTGTTTGATTAAATAGTGGATTAAGTCCTTGACTGAGAAAGGCAAATCACTCTTGAGAGGGTGGACTGTAACACCCCCTTCCTATACCCCCAAATAATTGAATAAATAATTTAGGCACTCAATATGAATTTCATCAGAGTTTATTTTAAACATGGTATAAAAGAGGTGCATCACATTATCATGAAATTAAACGCATACAACATCTGCTCAAGTAGATATGCAACAATGGGCAATTCATAACAAAGAAATCTTAGTCCTAAAACCCACATCTCAACATTCAGAATAAAAGCGGAAACATATAAACATTGAATCAATTCATTCATGTAAACATATATACATCATTCAGTTAATTCATGTTTACAAATCATCCATAAGCAGATACATACACAGATGTATCACAAAAGAATCAAAACACTTGTATCTCCAAAAAGAGCCAAAGGCTTCCTAACTACCCAAATGTTACATATCAGAGCCAACGACCAAAAACAATGAAGACTCGCTTCACAAAAAGGACCTCCAGCAACCTACTCTGCAATGCCTCATAGAGCATTATAAAACAGCAGAAGGGTGAGAAACAATATCATAACAGTCAATGCATAAAATTATATATTATACAAATTACACATACTTCACATTCTCACCACGATTCATTATATAAACCTCAATGCACATTTCATAACTGGGCATATTCGCCAATCATACTTCTACACATACACATTATTTCCACATAACATTTACAATATAATGCCAAGCATATACAATATGCATCAACCATGTTTATATTAATTCATAAACTCACAAAACATACATATACATACATTCACACACACACACACACACACACACACACACACAGATATATATATATATATATATATATATATATATATATATATATATATATATATATATATATATATATATATATATATATATATATATATATATATATATATATATATATATATATATATATATATATATATATATATATATATATATATATATATATATATATATATATATATATATATATATATATATATATATATATATATATATATATATATATATATATATATATATATATATATATATATATATATATATATATATATATATATATATATATATATATATATATATATATATATCTTCAAGCATACCAATCATTCCAATCATCCATAATTCACATAAACATTTACACTTATGTTCATTCATCATACATCGTGCAAGATGTCAACATGCAACTCATAGAGACCGACTCATGACTCTATGCAGATGCAAATGCAGTACCGACTCATTTCAACAGGTTCAATTGAAGAACCAAATGGAATCATCGCTCGTTACCGAAGTAACTCCCCGTCGGGCCTACGATGTTCACCCATCGCTCACACCCCACATGGGCATACGATGTTTCAGGATTGCTACACGGGCACACAATCCGATTGCTCACACCCCACACGGGCACACAATCATTCTGTAGATTCACTACGGAATCAATCAACACAAGAATGCACACCATGATGCTTCACATGCAACATGACTCATGACACTCTTGAAATGCACACATGTTTACAAACACACTCATGCATTCTTCACATTTATCGCATATATTCATTTATGCATTCAAAATATATGTATCACAAAACATATATATTCATCATTCATTCACACCATTCAAACATGGCTCACATTCACAATCAATTCCTCATGCATTTCTATTCAAACTAAGCAAATGCACAAAATTGCCAACTGGCCACACTTATGCTTCACAAACCATAAACTAGGATTCACGCCATACGGCTACCTACAACACATCACAAATCAGCACACAAGCTATTAAACCAAAGAAGGGTCGATCGCAACCAAAACCCCAAGCCACAACAGAACACAACAGCAGGGAAAACCCATTCTGCTACGTTCGCTACACGCTCGCCTAGCGAGATGCTAGCGAGTGTTCGCCATTTGCTCGCCTAGAGAACTACTAGCGAGCACAAACAGAAGCTCCAGACTTCGTTCGTTACCTCGTTCGCCACAACGAACCTCCAGCGAGCTCCTCGCTACTCCCTTCGCTGCAAGCGAAGGACATCAAAACCATTATGTCCCAAGTTTGGGACCGTTCGCTGCGCACTCGCCTAGCGAACTGCCAGCGAACACTCGCGACCTGCTCGCCTAGCGAGCTGCTAGCGAGCGTCTGCGATTTCCACTTCTCCCCACTGTTCAGAATCCAAAACCACCGATAAAATCACCCGATGAACTCCAACTCATATCCAGTAGCCTTAGTCTAACATGTATCGATTAATCTACATCGTCTAATCACGATTCTAACCGTTAAACAACGATTTCTATCGATTAAACCAATTTCGACCTAAAATGGAAAGTGTAGAAAACTACCAATCAATCCAAAACAATCCAACAAAAATCATACATGATTATACAGATTGATATAATAATAAGGTTTCACACCCTTACCCGATTGATTGAAGCGTGGAAGTTGATTCTTGATGAATTTCTAGGTTTTTCTCCATTTCTCCTCTTTCTCTTCTCCTTTCTTCTTTCCTTCCTTTTTCTTTCTATCTCATTTCTTTTCTCTCTAATTCTCACTTATACCTCTTTCTATTCTATTCTATTTCTCCTCAAAATACCTCTTAAAACATTTTCTCACAAAATACCCCACTTAATATAAAATACTAAATGTCTAAAATACCCTTTAATCTATTTTCCCCGAAAACTCTCTGAATCGGTAAAATAGCACAAAAAGCAATTAAACGTATCGACACATAAATTCCATAATTAAAATAACATTCATCCAAATAAATCAAAAAGGACTCAAACAAATTGGGAAATTCAGAATCGGGGCGTTACAACTCTCCCCTACTTCAGAAATTTTCGTCCTCGAAAATATTAACCGATTCAACCGACTCGGGATGTGACTCTCGCATCCTAACCTTCTAAATCCAACTCCCTCTAGTTGATTCCACCTAATTACCTTTACCAAGACGGTCCCTTTTCCTCAAGGTTGTCTCAACAGTCAAATCCTCTCGCACTCATACGCTCTCTATCCGTGGCCACCGAAACAATTCTTTCAAAGTACTCATATCCAATCCACACTACTCGGACACATAGACTCTAACACAACATCTCATGTCACCCTTCCCATAAATCCGAAAATCAGCTCTTCAACTTCAATTCCTTAAACTCCATCAATCTATTAACTCCAATTAGAATTCCAACCTTCTCGAATCTCATCGAGAACACCAATAATCAGTCTCACTACACAAAGCTCAACTCCATACGAAGTCCCTATTATTTCCTCTTCATCATATGCAATTTTTCTCAAACCAAACAAATACCTCAAGTTCTTAAGATCATTAACCACCTCAAATCTCAACTAAGCCATTGAAGCTCCCCAAACTCCAGTACAAACACACAACATCAACCAACTCTAAGTCACTCATCAAATAATTCCTCTTGTACTTTTAACTGCCTTAAAGCATAATTCAAACATTGCTGGTGTTGCATTTAACGTATCTCCCGATCATATCACCAAGGCATCATAAAGCACAACAAACAGTCTTGTTGGATTCGACAAAACCAACACACAAGCTGTTGATAACTTTTCCAAAATTCTTTGAACTTTCTTCATAGTGACATAATACTACTTCCTCTCTAACACTGATAACTCAATTTTGTGAGGTACAACCTGATCCTCTACATCCTTCTAATACATCGAAACACCATTGGTTACACAACCCTTGACTCACTCACTCAAGTGTGGAAAATCCCATTTCAAACGGACACGCAGTTGTGGACCTATGGCGAAAACACGAATCGCACTTACCACAACACCCAAACATATTTCATCAATAAATACTTGATTCCATGTCACTACCTCCTAGTCGCGTAGAGCACTAAAATAACTTCCAACGCTCCTAACTTTGCGTCATTCTGAATCACGGTTCTCCCGTTATTACAAAATTTAGAAACAACATTCTGCACTTAGAAGGCCATTCAAATCGTCTTCAACTTCTCGAAATGGTTGAAGGTTTACCCATACTAATCTTGTATCCTACATCTTACTCCCTTTAGTAATTACCAGAAGTCACCATCCACTCTTTATATACTTAACCTCGGAGTTTGTTGCTGTAGCACCAACACCAAACGCGAGTCTCAACCACTCAATTAATTTAACACCTTGACCATCCAATCACACCTATAACATGGGGTTCTCAATCCCGGACCAGTTCCCGAAATTGCGTCCTTCATAACCCCACTTAACATCCTGGCTCTATATCACTTATCTTGTTAGGATAACTTCCAGACAACCATAACTAGTCGGAAACTGCCAACCCCCCACTTTCATTAGCACTCCAAATCTCATCAAAATTCAACATCTCAACACTGCATTGCGTCGACTCCTCAGAACAATCCTTAAGCACTTGGCTTCACTCCAAAAAATTCACTACACACACCATCTAAGCTCTTAAGACACGTCTATCCCATCCAACACAATCCCAACTACTATCAACAAGAGATTAAGGGTGATCAGTTCCTCAATTTTTCAATAGACAACCGAAAATCATGATGGAGTATAAACCATGTTTACCAGATTATAATAGCGCTTAATCACACACCACGGGAAACACATCAATTTCCACCTTGCTCCCAACCGACGACGATGCAAACAAGTCAAACAACTGAGCTTCGTCCGCTAAAAATTCTTTAACTCTTTAGTGGATATGTTGCGGTGAAAATTGGATATCAAGCTATTGCATTAACTTGAACCTTATTTCTTTTACAACCGAACTTTAATTTATCCAAAGGAAAGGTCTAAAGAAATAAAAACCCTTTTTGCGATGTAAAACAACGCTAAGAGATTCAGGGATCGGGGGTTGGTTATACCTAGGGAAGGTGTTAGCACCCTAAGCATTTGTAGTACTCTACAGGAACCTTTTGTTTAATTACTTGCTAAGTTTGTGAATTGTGCACTATGGTTTAAGGATTGGGAATTGAAACAAAATAAATAAAAAGGCCTAAGTGGTTTTCTAAGTTTGCTCGCAAAGGTATTGCACCTTCTGCCTACGAATCCTGACTAGGATAGAATCAGAGCAATCGTAGTTCACCTCACGAGGGGAAAGAGCTCTTGATGATGATCAAGGTTCAAAGGGGGAACAAACATGACAATGCTTGTGTGGAGTTTGACGAAACTCCCTAGTCTAAATTAAAAGGGGAAGTAAGAAATCATGACGATGATTCTTACACAGAGTTGACGAACTCTTTCCTAGGGTTCTAGTTGAAGAACACTCCTAGTATGGGTGGGTTTCTTAGACTTCAAGCAAAGTCTAGAGGTTTCTTATTAGGGTTAGAATGACTTAACAAAGTCAAAGGGAAAACAGAGATTTTGGTCCAAGACATTGACAGTCAAGTGGACAGACCTTCCTTTGGAGGGACAGTATTATTGGCAACTGGACGAAAGCTAACGAGCTTCATCGCTTGGGGATAAAATAAAATACAAACTTTATACAAACATAATCATGGTGACAACCAATGAAAATTTTAAAAATTAAAAGCAATGATGACAATCAAAGCAGCTGTTTCGGTACGAGAACCGTGACGACAGTTCGCACCTGGAATACTGTTAACAAACAGATGGGGTAAACATGATAATAATTCAATGTAAAAATTCTAACATGTTGACAAACATATATAGGCATGATAACGATCAAATTTCCTGAGAAAACACAAGAGGAACCTTTTTAATTTTCATCTGCAACCAAATAGGGTTAGTACCGTTGACGCGCGGATCGCGCGTAATCAAACATGGTGAAAAAATAATCAAACATGGGAAATAATTACATGGTATGAAAGTACATATAAAAACAAGCATAATGAAAAAAGAGCGGGCGAAAAACGATAAAAAATGAGAGAGTTACGAATTTTTGAAGTGTATGTACAAAAAATGAGAAAAAGTGGCAGCAAGGGTTATCACAAGGGATCGAACCCATGCCAAGACTGATACGCGCGCAAGTCTCTACCGCTGGGGCGGCTGTTACATCCATTAACAAATGCGCATCAATAAATATATGAAGCTTGCTTGGTTCCATGGCTGGGCAAATACATAATCGAAACCAAATACGTTTTATACCGTATCTCACTAACCGCTCATCGGATCGAGGCAAATTTTACATGAAAATGGGGTAGAAAAATGAGAGGAAGAGGATGGTGGTGTTGGTTTTTTGAAATTCATTTTCTACTGCAAAACCCGATAGGGTGCATGTTTTGGCTCAAAAATTTGCGAATTGATATGAACACACCTATACAGTCACATTGAATCCATACAAAGTGTAACACACCCCTTAGATGATGATGAACCAAACCAAAACATATTCATGTCCAGAATTAAGCATTTATGAAGAATCATCCTTTAGTTGCAAATGAGCAAAAGCAAAATTGCGTGACAGTATGGATTTCAATCTCAAAAGCAATAATGATCAAAGCAAACTTGCATACACCTCCAATACATGATTTCAAGTGTGTGTATGTGGAAAAATTGGACCTGGAACAAGCATGTACGTATGTGGTTTTCAAATTGCATTTTGATGTGTGTTAGTGCATGAGATAGTGTAGTTTGGTGCTCAGGTCATTTTTAATGGTTTGGTTCATTTGTACATGTCACATATGATTATGCCAAGCTGGTATGTCATAAATATTTCACAGGTAATCATCCATTCAAAAACTGATATGAGATATGCAAGCATGTGAAGTCAAAATGCATCTCATGAGTGAACTCTTAGTGCAATGTTATTCTACATTAAACCAGTGTTTCATCATGTTGTCAATGAGTAAGATGAAGTGTATGTGGACTAGTTTTAGTGAAAAGTACAGTTATGCAAAAAATGTCAAGTTGGCTTGATGTGCAAGCAAAGCAGGTTTTGAAAACATGAATTTTTGGATGCAGTTATTTTGAGGTTAAAACAGCTATGCCAACATACCTTACATAACATTAGTGAGGTGTTCAAATGTTTGTTTAGATTCATAACAGAACTGGCATGAAAAAAGTAACATTGAGTGACTTGAAGAGTTTTGATGAATGTTGTGAATACAAGTGAATATAAATGACATGCACCATACATCCAAATAGCAGGCTTCAAATACACATGTGAACACTTTTGAAAGATAAATTCAGACCTATGATGCCTTATGCACAAAAAAGTTCTCTATTGCTATGAGTGTTTCAAGACACCAACAGCCACACAACTAGCATTCTATGACAGTCAACAATTTCAACATGAGGTGCATCCTCTTGGCAAAGCATGAATTGATGACACATGAACAATGGATGTAAACAAAGTGACACAGTCAAGTATAAGCCTCCAACAGCAAATTAAAAAAAACAAAGTGACTGCCCTGCTGCACCTATGCACAAACTCAAGTCAGTCTATACAAGTACTCTAAAAACATGATCAAGCCAGATCAATAATCATGGTTTTATGACAAACCCCCATATTTTGAACCAAACCAACAGGCCTGCTGCACTTATGCTATCAGCCTAAGATGGATTTGGTTACTCCAGACTCATTTCCAATTTTCTACCCTAAAACCAAGACAGACCTCAAAGAATAAAATGGCCTAGCAAGATACTCACCTGCTTCTAGAATCACTTGCAGTTCAACAAAATAAACTTCTCATTTCAACTGTTATGGCCAAGACAAACTGATATTCCTCATCCAAAAATAAAAACTTACAGCATCATTAACAATACAATTTGCAAACAACTCCAAGTTAATACACCTAACAACTAAGCTTCTTCATGAGGGTCTACCAATCAGTTGTGGTTTTTAGGGAATGATCCTCAAATTGTTATGTCAGCATGCACCTAGATCCAAATTTTAACACTCTTTGACTTGACTGTCAGCTTGAAGATTGGTATTTAACAAACAACAAATCCTAGTTAATGACACAAACCAAGCAAGAATTTGAAAACAAATACAAACCTCAGACTTCAACCCTACTGTGCTCAACAAACATCAACTGTTCATGACAGAGCTAAGGATGTGTTTGTAGGGCTAGCCACATGACCAAGCCAACTCAGATGATCTAGACCTTTAACAAAACCTTGACTGACAAGCCTTCAAAAAACCTAACACATTCTGCTCACTGAAATATGTCACTTCAGCCTAGTGATTTAGAAACAAACTACTTTAAGAGTTACAGCAACAGTACACACATATCACTTAATTCCAAAGGTATCCTGAAAATAACAGGTACATTGGTATGCTCACTCAAGTAACCATCAGGTTATGCCAACAAAATAGGCCAGACTGAGTTGTATAACTCAGTCTTCAAAGGCATCCTTGGATGCAAATCAGGCCAAGCCACTACTATCCCTCCTTGCAATACCAACACCTAAAACCTGGCAGAAATTACTTTTGACCTAACAAACTCAAACCTTATGCACAACCAATGGGCAGCTGGTTGTCTCTCACCATGACAGAAATGTTCTGCTTGAGACCAACAAAGTGATGATATAGCAATTGACTCAGAACATCCCTAGCATAGAAAAAAACAAAACCAACTCCAACAGCTACAGCCATACAGCTCTTTATTAGTTCAGACCAAACACAACAAACCTGATCTAGACAAAAGTGGGAATGGGCAGAAGTTGCCTTATTCAAACACTTAGCCTATCCTACACCAGTCAAATACCCTAATCACCTAGGCAAACCCTGATCCTTCTCTCCCATGTACATAGACTATATCCAGACCAAATGCTTATCTATTTCTCATCAAAGCATCCTGTACCAAATCTTCACCTCTTTATGACAACTCTGTGTTGAATTGAGTTACCAAGTGGCAGAGTCAAAACAAACCTTTCCCTCCAAAATCAAATATGGCACCAACTGAGAAAGGCTATGGATAACTTGCACTAATGTATCAAAATAAGGAAAGGCATATTGATTACAAACAGAGAAAACAACACATGACAGCATAGTTATCCTTCTCATCAAAACCAAACATAAGTCACCCTTTTTCTTAGCATGACAAGGTAAATGTTTAATCATCCAACTTCAAAAACTGTCCTTGACAATAGGTTTAACAAAATCATCAGATATATAAAAAAACATGGTAAGGCAAACTCCAACACACATGATGACAATCAATAGAAACTCATCATTCATCAAGAGTAAACATCATGGAAATCAAATTAGGTGTTCATAATCTCAAGCTTGTTCAAGATGCTCAAAATGTAAAGTCATGAATGAATGATGCAAAAGTCAATAAGAAACAAATACATACCTCTTGTAGACCCTTATGAGCAGGCTATATCAGTTGAGAAAACCAGAGATTTTGAATTCTTCTCTTAGCCTTTTTGCACTTTGCTTCAAACTTAAGAAACAACCACTTATGATGCCAAAATGAGAATTATGAATCTCCAATGGTTGCTAAGGCTCTTGACAGTTGAGATTGGTTGTATGTGAGGTGTCTAAGTGGTCACAACCTTAAGGAAAGGCTTAGAACTCACTTTGGTGTTTTTTGTGGCTTTTGGTCAAAGCAAGCCAAGTACAATGTTGACTTTTTGATTTCTTAAGATTTTTGGTGGTTCAAAGGGCTAGACACTTTCCATATGATATTTAGAGAGTGTATGGAGTGTTGTTGGGGTGTTTGAAAGGGTAGAAATGATTTTGAGCAAATTTCACTTCATGACCATTTTTGGTGTTTTTATGGATTTTGGTGTTCTTGAGGATTTAAAGCAAGGGGTGGAAATTGGGATAACATAGGTTCTCTATGGTTTTTATCAGATGCAAGTGCTTTGAAATGAGGTGAGGGAGCTCTCCTTTTATAGAGAAAGTGATTGAGGTGCTTACTAGGGAGGTTTCTTCAACATGAAGTAAGCTTTGGATATTTTCCATCCACCATCCAACTTGCCTTACTTTTCTGATCCTTGGCTACTTCTTTTCATCAAGAGGCAAGTTTAATGATGGTTTTACTGATGAGAATGCAGGCTAGAGGCTTAGGGAAAGGGCTGGTTCAGATCTTACTTTCCACCTCATGCTTTGAAAAGTCCACTTTTGCAACTTTGGCAATGAAACTCATTTCTTTGTTTTGTGATAACTCTCATGCAAGCTTTCTGTTCTAACATACTACATATGTTTCCTATATCAGGTAGAACAAGTCTTGCAAGCTAGGATTGGCTCAATTGGATGGTAGAGATGATTTTGCAATTTTGATCAATGTGGGGCTAAAGTGACAAAATACCAACTTTGAACACATGTATCTCTCAGCTCATAAATCACCTTAAGATGTACTTGTACTTTTTAGAAAGCCCTCACATAGTACTAAAACTTCCGTGTTGGTCAGAAGTCTTGATTCTATTTGAAACTAGGTGAAAAATCCCCTTGAAGTTGGCTGATTTTAGCTTTTAAAGTGAAAATAACTTAGAAATTTTCTAAGTTATTTTCCCTTCTAGGAATGTTTTTGCTTCTATCTCAAAAAGTATGCATTTTCTGGTTGTGGACTAGTATGGGACTTTTGTAGGACTTGTCAAGAGCTTTCAAATGAGACTAGAACCAACTCAATTGGATGTGTGGTTAAGGAGTTACGGTTTACCCCTTTTCAAAACCCTAATTTCCCGATTTCTCGATTACTCTCTCATCCTTGATCCAATGATCATGAAAATTGATATGCAAGTCCATTATGACATAAGGAACAACATTTATTCACAACTTGGATTCCAATTCTCAAAATTTGAGGAGTTGACTTTTCGGTCAACCGTACGATCGATCGGTGCCGATTGAGTCGCCTGTTGATATTCTGGACATCCTGAGACTTTGATACTTCTTGAATAGTCTTTAATAGTCTATATGAACTTCATGGACCTCAATCCCACCATTAAAACATCTTCCAACATCAAAGTCAAACCACAGTTGACTTTCCACTAGTTAAAAACCCTAATCGGGCTCTCCTGACTGCACTGTTCTTGATTCTGAAATGATTTCTTCAAATTGACTTCTCTTTTGACTTTGATATTATCTTTGATTTAATTCAATGATTAAATTGGCCCAAACCATTGGTTGATCATTCCTTGATTGTTTTGAATTTGCCGGTGCGAGAACCCTGATTCATCTGTAACTTGACAATAATAAACTTGCACTTGATTTAGGGTTAGATAATGCATGATCATGCTTCTAAAAATGATAATGAGAATCTAAGGGGTCAAAATTTTGGGTACAACAGTTGCCCCTATTTAAATATCTTCACTAGATGGGGAACGAGAGATGACAATCTTCGTTAAATCGCAGTGAAAGGTATTTAAATATAGATAACCGAAAATTTTGTCCCTTAGATCCGATGCCATGCTAAAGGACAAGTTATGATATGCCATGCACTCTAAATGATGCTTTATGATGCTTGAATGCAAACAACATAGACGCAACGATAACAATAAAAGAAACAGTAAAACAAACGATGACAAATACAAGGACTCGACACTGGGGACTCGTACTGAGAAACTAAATTAACAGTTCAGACATGACTGATAGCGTAATAAGGAAAACTTCACATGGGGAAGAGACAAATCCAATAAAGATGACAATCTTATTGGAACAGAGGTACTCCACCGGGGAGAAGAATAGACTTCTACTGGGGAAATGAAAAATTAATTCCATCGGGAAAAGAGAATCAGGATTCACCGGGGAAGCGAAAGACTGGATACAACCTCACTGGGGATGATCAGATGAGGAACTTCCTATAGTGAAGAGTTCAAACGGGATCTTCAGGAATGGACTAGAAATAAGACTAATCACACATGGAGGATACTAGTGACGACTAGATCTCCGAGACTTGACTGGGAACATGGATCACTAGGGATACATCCTCAGCTTCTGCAAATAGTTCACACAGTGCTGGTAATCAATAGACTTCCTGGGGAATTGGTAACGACCAGAATTCCAAGCGATGCTAGTGACGACTGGTCTTTTAATGGTGATTGGTGACGACCAAATCAGGGTACCAATAACGATTGGTTTTAAACAATGCCAGTTACGACTGGATTTTTTAATGAAGATGGTGACGACCATACTGGGGAATACCAATGACAATTGGTTATACAAAAATGCTAGGGATTACCAGATCTTCTAGCTGGAGATTGGTGACAACCAAACTGAAATAGACTCCAAGTAACGATTGGACTCTAGACGATGATACCAGTTACGACTGGGTTTCAAAGGGAAAGATTGGTTAAAACTTTAAGATACCAATGACGATTGGATTTAGGTAGTGCCAGTGACGATTGGACTTCACGGGGAGAGTTAGTAACAACTAACACGATACCAATAATAATTGGAACAATACCAGTGACGACTGGATTTTCGGGGACTTGTTGGTAACGACCGATCCACGAGGTGGCAATGACAATTGGACTTTAAAACAGTGCCAGTGACGACTGGACTTATATGCGATTTCGTTAGTGACGACTAACGAGATACCAATGCCGATTAGACTTAGACAATGCCAGTGACGACTGGGCTTAAAAGGAAACAAATGGTGACGACCAAATGAATGCCAACGACAATTGGTTTGAACAAAATGCCAGTTACGACTGGACTTATACTTGGAAATGAAGCAAGTAACTTAGACTTCGCGGGGATTGATAGATGTCACCGACTTGGGGAAGAAATGAATCACACTGATCCCATGATGAGGGGTGTACGTAGACTTGGGAGAATAAACCCGAAGACCTACTGAGGAATAGAGCCTGTAGGTAGATTTTGCTGAGGTGAATTCAAACAGATGTCCCGAAATACTTCGCTGGGAAAAGAACCTTCATATCATTATAAGAAATCCTGAGGGGTAATCTTCGATCTTTGATAACCATACATGGCCAAAGGACCCTTCGTTGCCCAACTTGCTAGCATTTCATTGGGGGATGTAAATTCTAACTGTGTATCAAGACTCCTGCTACCCTGAAATTTCGGGGAAATATGATTTTCCTCGAGTCTTTCCACAAGTTAAAACATTTGGTAAAATCTTTCCAAGTTATTATTTTTTTTCAAAAATTTGGACTTTAATGCTTTCAAAAACAATCGTTGACTACGAACGGTATTTTGCATAACAAAGAAAATAAGGAACTGATAATTTGCACAAGAAAGAAAGGCTCGAAAGGCTGATTTTATTTAAAGGATGGAATCTTGCCAATGACAATATTCCATGGAAATTTTTACAAGTAAAATGGCAAAAGTGGATAAGGTTACATTGAATCCTGTGACCTAACTATCCCTAAAGACTAGAATTCTCCAAGATCCTTGCTTCTGACGAGAGCTGTTGAGATGAATCTTTGTTGAGTCTGCAGTGTTGATGCCTTTGTCTGATGCAGCGAAACGCCTTTGTCCCTAATTTTTGCCTGGATCGCCCTTTCGGGTTTTCAATCCACCGGGACGCTCATTTTTGCCTAAGCCGCCCTTTCGGGTTTTCAACTTAGCGAGCTTTTTGATTTCTTTTCTCTTTTTCCTTTTCTTCTCTTTTTTCTTTTCTACCCTAACTTTTGCATAAACCATTCTTTTGGATTTTCCGGTTTATCGGGTACTTTTTAGGCGTAATATTTCCGAACTGCGTCAGAGTTTATCGGGTGTGTAAGTTGTTCTCCGTCCATGGTAGTAAGGATCAGTGAACCTCCGGAGAATACTGTCTTCACAATAAAGGGGCCATCATAATTAGGCATCCACTTCCCTCTTGCGTCTTTGTGAACTGGTAAGATCTTCTTGAGCACAAGTTCTCCTTCGCGGAATTCTCTGATACAGACCTTTTTATCGAACGCCCTCTTGATTCTTTTTTGATACAACTGGCCGTGACACATCGCAGACATGCGCTTTTCATCGATGAGATTCAGCTGATCAAATCTTTCTTTAATCCATTCTGCCTCTTCTAACTTGGTTTCCATGATGACCCTGAGGGATGGTATCTCGACCTCTATGGGAAGAACCGCGTCCTTTCCATATACCAGAGAAAAGGGAGTTGCCCCTGTGGAAGTGCGGACGGAGGTTCTGTATCCGTGCAGGGCAAATGGTAGCATTTCATGCCAATCTTTGTAGGTTTTAACCATTTTCTGCAAGATCTTCTTGATGTTTTTATTTGCAGCTTCCACAACTCCATTCATCTTTGGACGGTAAGGGGAAGAGTTGTGGTGTTCGATTTTGAAGTCATCACATAATTCTTTCATAACTTTGTTGTTCAGATTGGTGCCGTTGTCCGTTATAATTCTGCTTGGGATCCCGTAGCGACAGATGATCTCCTTTTTAATGAAACGAGCCACCACTTGACGTGTAACATTGGTGTAGGATGCAGCTTCAACCCATTTTGTGAAATAGTCGATGGCAACCAGAATGAAACGGCGTCCATTTGAAGCTTTCGGTTCAATTGCCCCAATCATGTCGATGCCCCACATAGAGAAAGGCCATGGTGAAGACAGTACATTCAACAGTGTTGGAGGAACATGCATTTTGTCTGCGTAGATCTGACATTTGTGACACTTTCTGGCGTATTGAATACAGTCAGTTTCCAAGGTCAACCAGTAATAACCAGCTCTCAAGATCTTTTTGGACATGGCGTATCCGTTGGCGTGAGTACCAAACATTCCTTCATGAACATCTTTCATTAACAAGTCCGCTTCTCTTTTGTCAACACATCTGAGTAAGATCATATCATGATTTCTTTTGTAAAGTACACCATTGTTGAGGAAGAATTTGGATGCTAATCGTCTTAGTGTTTTCTTGTCAAGTGTCGTAGCATCTGTGGGATATTCTTGCTTCAACAGATAATTCTTTATATCATGATACCAGGGTTTGCCATCGGTTTCTTCTTCGATCATTTGACAGTAAGCAGGTTCTGTCTTGCGTTCAATTTTGATAAGTGTGCCATCATTGACATCCTTAGTTTTCCACATTGAGGCCAACATGGCTAAGGCGTCGGCGATGTGATTCTCTGCTCTTGGAACATGTTTAAAGGTGATTTCATCAAAATACTTGATTGTTTCAATGATATAAGCCCTGTAAGGGATCAGGTTTTCATGCCTTGTCTCCCATTCACCCGTGACTTGGTAGATAACTAAAGCTGAGTCTCCACTGACTTCGAGATTTTTGATTTGGAGATCAATGGCTGCTTCGAGACCAAGGATACATGCTTCGTATTCAGCAATGTTGTTTGTACAATCAAAGTCTAGTCTGGCTGTAAACGGAGTGTAACCACCTTCAGGATTCATTAAGACTGCACCTACGCCATGTCCGCTATAATTGGAGGAACCGTCGAACATCATTTCCACCAATTATTTGTCTGTTGACCTTTGTCAGAACTTGTTTCTTCATAATCTTTTACTAACATGATATCTTCATCCGGAAAATCAAACTTCAGAGGTTCATAATCTTCAACAGGTTGATCTGCGAGATATTCTGATAACACACTGCCTTTGATAGATTTCTGAGCCACATATTGAATATCATATTCTGATAGTAGCATATGCCACCGGGCGAGTCTTTCGGTTTGTGCAGGTTTCTCAAAGATGTACTTTATGGGATCCATTTTCGAGATCAATAAAGTGGTGTGACAAATCATATACTGCCTCAAACGCTTAGCGGCCCATGCTAAAGCACAACAAGTCTTTTCTAGGAGTGAGTATCTGCTTTCACAATCAGTAAACTTCTTGCTCAGATAATAAATGGCACGCTCTTTCCGTCCGGACTCGTCTTGCTGGCCCAGAACGCAACCCATTGAATTTTCAAGTACTGTCAAATACATAAAGAGAGGCTTTCCCGGAACAGGTGGTATCAAAATTGGAGGTTCTTGGAGATAACCTTTGATTTTATCGAACGCTGTTTGACAATCAGAATTCCATACAACTGTTTGATCCTTTCGTAACAACTTGAAGATCGGTTCACAGGTAGGGGTCATATTGGAAATGAACCTGGATATGTAATTCAACCTTCCAAGGAAGCTTCTAACCTGATTTTCGGTCCGCGGAGCTGGCATGTCTTGAATGGCACGGACTTTGTCTGGATCCACTTCAATCCCCTTGTGGCTGACAATAAAACCGAGTAATTTTCCTGATCTGACTCCGAAAGTGCACTTTGCGGGATTCAACCTCAACTGATATTTCCGGAGTCTTTTGAATAACTTCAACAAATGTTCTAGATGGTCTTCTTCATTTTGATACTTGGCGATCATGTCATCCACATATACTTCTATTTCTTTGTGCATCATGTCGTGGAACAAAGCCACCATAGCTCTTTGATAAGTTGCGCCTGCATTCCTTAAACCGAATGGCATAACCTTATAACAATAAGTGCCTCATGGAGTGATGAAGGTTGTTTTTTCCATGTCGTCAGGATCCATTTTGATTTGATTGTAACCAGAGAAACCGTCCATAAAGGAAAACACTGCAAACCGAGCTGTATTATCTACCAAAGTATCAATATGCGGTAGAGGGAAGTCGTCCTTTGGACTGGCTTTGTTTAAATCTCGATAATCCACACACATCCTTACCTTTCCATCTTTCTTTGGTACAGGAACAATGTTGGCTACCCATTCTGGATATTTGGCCACTGCAAGGAAGCCTGCATCAATCTGCTTTTTTACCTCATCTCTGATTTTAAGAGCCATGTCGGGTCTGGTTCTTCTGAGTTTCTGTTTAACCGGAGGGCATTCAGGTCGGAGTGGTAACTTGTGAACCACTATGTCTGTATCCAAACCAGGCATATCTTGATAAGACCAAGCAAACACATCTACATATTCTCTTAAGAGTTCTTTTAACTGCTGTTTTACTTCTGCCCCTAGGGCTGCCCCAATTTTGACTTCTTTTTTGTCTCCTTCTGTGCCAAGATTAATGACCACCCGATGTTCTTTGTGTGGTTGAAGCTCTGCATCCTCTTTTTGGGCCAATCTTACCAGTTCATCAGGAATTTCACAGTCCTCATCCTCGTCTTCAGCTTGGTAAATTGGTGAATCAAGGAGAGGAGGAGATGCATGGTCACAGGATTCAATGGGGTTATGGTCATCACTGCATGTTTGAAGGGTTTATTTTATTAAAACACACAATCAACAAATGCAACACACACAGAGAAAGAGAAAATTGTTTTTGTTTTGGTTTTCTTTGTATTGCCATTTTTCTTTCAAAGTAAAAGCAAAAGACGGTAAAGAAACAACACGAGGATTTTTAACAAAATAGTCCATTCTCATTGATATTTCTTTGAAAGCATGGGGCCCTTACAAAACATTCCTATAGCCTTGGGCACGGCTATGGAGATTTTAAAAATAACAAAGAAAAACAACAAATTACTTTAACTTGGGAAAAACTACAGGAACTTCGATAGCCTCCCAGTTGTTCAGAGTAGCTTCGTCATGATACACTAGCGCTCCTATGTCTTCACTTTCAAGATTTCCTTCCACGACGTTAATTTGAAAACCGCCGCTGATAAATATTTCTTGAATAGCCTTTGGCCGGCTGTTGTCATGCCTTGGTTCTTTGCTTTGAGTTGGTTTGTAACCCAACCCCTGGCGGTTCATCTTCGGCTTTACCTCAATGACTTCTCCCCATCCTGCGGGAGTGCCTTCTTCCATTGTAGCTTTGGCGCCTTGAGCAGATGCGAAAGTTGGACCACTTTTTTCCACCGTCTCCTCTATCGTCATTGTGTTTGCTATTTCTAGTGCTTGGAATGATGTCTCTATCGCGTCTTCTTCTGCTTCAATGTACCGGAATGATGAAAGATTACTGACCATTAATTCCTCTTCACCGTGAACAATCACCAGTTTATCATTTACCACGAACTTCATTCTTTGGTGCAGGGTAGAAGTTACCGCCCCTGCTTCATGGATCCAGGGACGTCCCAGTAAGCAGCTATAAGCTGGATTTATGTCCATCACCTGAAATACAATGTTAAATTCATGGGGTCCCACCAAAATTGGTAATTCTACTTCTCCGATGACCGTCCTCCTCGAACCATCAAAAGCTTTTACAATTAATGAGGTTGGTTTCATCTCTGCCCCGGCATAGGCTAGTCTGGACAGTGATCTTGCGGGTAGTACATTTAACGAGGATCCTGTGTCGACCAGTACTCGTGCCAAAGTATCTTCCTGGCATTTGATGGATATGTGTAGCGCACGATTGTGATCACGTTTTTCTTTGGGTAACTCGGCGTCGTTGAAGCTTAAAGTATTGCACGCCGTGATGTTAGCTATTACTGAATCAAACTGCCCAAGCGAAATATCCTTAGTGACGTGTGCTTGTCTCAATACTTTCTGTAATGCTTCCCTGTGAGCTGGAGAATTTATCAAGAGTGACAAGATTGATATTTTTGATGGCGTCTGATGAAGCTGATCTATCACCTTGTAATCACTTCTTCGGATAATCCTCAAAAATTCATCATTTTCTTCTTCAGCGCTCGGAGCTTCTTTTTCTTTGATTACCACAGCAGGAATAACTTCCTTTGGAATAGCTACTGATTCTTTTGGCTGATAGATCCGACCGCTGCGGGTCATTTTGCTAGTGCCGACAATATTGGTCACATCTTTCTGATTATCTGTCTGAACAATCTTTCCCGTTTCTTGGTCTACCACGGTCACATCGTACTTCCACGGAACAGCTTTTGTATTGTCATAATGGAACGGTCTCGGTTTTTGAACTACGATCGGTCGCGGTTGACCAATAGCAGCTCTGTTGAAAACCGGCCTTGCACCCCTATTAAACACTGGAACTTTCTCTCTTTTCCTGGATAGGTCGAAAACTGGCTCTATTACAGAAACCTCTCCTTTCCTTTCCTTACCACATACTTGTAACATCCCCTCATTTATCAATCTTTGTATATCTTCCTGCATCACATTACATCCACTGGAACTAACAGTACTTTTTTTACATTTGTTATGAACACTTCCCAACAACCCTGCTTCTGTCAGCTTATCATGCAATGTCTTCAATGGCGTTCTGATTTTTGACACATCATTGATTACCTTTTCATCTGACTTTTCAATGGCATTGACCCCTCCGTGGTTTGGCAGTGGGTTACTCTTGACGTTAGGTGGTACATCATCAAAGGACAAGATTTTCTTCTCCATCAACTCTCTTACCAGATGTTTTAAGGCAAAGCAACCTTCTAAGTCGTGGCCGGCAGCACCTTCATGGAAAGCACAATGGGCATTTGGGTTATAATGTGGAGATGTGGTATCTGGATTAAGTGGTCTTGTCGTGATCAACCCATGCTGGACCAAAGATGGATATAACTCAGTGTACGTCATTGGTATTTGTGGAAGTGGAGGTTTTGTGGTTGGCCTCCGGTTCTGGTATTGTTGCCTCTACTGTGGTACCCTCTACTGCTGATTTTGTTGAAAGGGCGGAGCGTTGGGCGCTCGTTGATGCCCTTGCTGGTTTTGCTGATACATGGGCGCTGGTCGCCCTGGTTGATAGTTTGAAGTGGAATGGTTGAATGCTGGGGTCACAGCTGCCACATATTGCTGAGGGGCATACTGTACCGGGTACATGGGTCTTTGTTGATGAAACTGTTGAACATAGTTAGGCTGGATTGGCTGGAAGAAACTTTGTTGAGGCGGCTGATATTGCTGATATGGAGGTCTCAAGGTACGATTTCTTCTTCCCATTACGGCATTTGTTTCACCTTCTTTCTTCTTGTGAAACCCACTGCTGGCCTTCTTAATACTGCTGTTGTTAGAACTGCTGGAGCTGCTGGCTACTTTTCCATTTTTCATTCCCAATTCTACTCTCACTCCCACGGCCACAATGTCCGAAAAACTTGCAGACACACTGCTGATCATTTTCTCATAGAATTCTGGTCTTACCGTGTCAACAAACCAGTCTGTCAGTTCCTTCTCACTTAGAGGTGGTTCTACCTGGGACGCTGTTTCTCTCCACCGCTGAGCGTATTCTTTGAATGACTCTGTGCTTTTCTGGGACATGTTCAACAACTGCCTTCGGTCAGGTACCATATCCATATTATATTTGTAATGTTTCATGAATGCATCAGCCAAATCTTGGAAACTGTGGATTCTGGACTGATCTAGACTTAGATACCATTTTGCTGGAGCTCCTTTCAGACTGTCTTGGAAGCAATGGATCATTAACTTGTCGTCTTCGACGTGTGCTGCCATTCTTCTATAGTACATGATTAAGTGAGTTCGTGGACAAGTAGCTCCTGAGTATTGATCGAAATTTGGGATTTTGAACTTTGGTGGTATTACTAGTCCATATACCAAGCACATTTCTCTGGCGTCAGTGCCAAAGGTATCGTTTCCTTCCATCGCTCAGACCTTTCTCCCCATAGTTTCAACGCTTTCCCTTAACTTCTCATGTGATTCATTCTCCTCTTCATACCCTTCGGGTCCTTCGTATACCGGTGGTGGATTATGAAAGATGGGGTGGGCTTGAACCTGAACTGTAGCTGGAGTGTAGGTGGGAATAACTTGTGGAATCTCACCTCCCAAGGGAATTGTTTGTTGAGTGACTCTCGGTGGTGGCACAAAGCCTGGGGGTAACACATAGGTTGGCATATTTGCAATAGTAACAGCCGTCGGGATTGGATCTGCAGTGATTTCAGAGACAACGGTGGCTTGAGTGTCCAACATTTCCCGGATGACTTGCAAGGCTTCTTTGATCTGTCCCATGCCTCCTCGGAGCTCTCCGAGTTCATTGTCGATTCTGTTTACATCCAAGTTCTGCTCTTCCATCCTTAAGCGAGCTTGGGCTCGGGTGTTGTACTGATGGCGAGGTCTCAGTGTGATTCTGTTGACAAGACAGAGGGATGAGACTCGACTCAGGAATATGTATATACAATGTTTATGAAATGCAGACATGCAAAATGCAGATTTTAAACATTCAAGGGACTAAAAGCGTTATTTGCGAATAACAATAAATAGGAAAAACAGCCAAATCTTCATTGATAATATCTGGAGAGTTTACAACATCAAACGGGAAATGAAAATACAAGCTTCTACAAAACACGAAAAACAACAACAATAGATTCTAGATTCTTCTGCTGGATGGTCCTTCATCTTCAGACTGATTCTTTCTTCCACCTTGACGTACCAATTCTTGAAGTTCTTCTTTCTCTTACATAGCCTTGAAATACTTATCTCTCCACATTTTCCCTTCTTTCTCAGCTTTTGCCAGGGCGGCTTTCAACTCTTCTACGAGGGTAGGCTTGGGCGAGTCAGGCTCAAAGCGGGTATAGAACATTTTCATTGCCGCTTCTCTCACCCATGATAGGTAAGATTCTGAAACAGTAGCGTTGTGGGGGCATAGGGCAGTTACTCCTCTTGTGTGGACATAACGCCAAGCGTACGCGATTCGAGCCCTATAAGCAGGATTCTTCCTTTCCTCCAAGTAAAATTTCCTCAAATAGTCGGGATCTGGTTCATCTTCCATGGGGTGCCCCAACTGTCGACGGGCCAGAATAGGATTATAGCTGATGCACCCATTGACGCTGATGAGCGGTACATTTGGGAAATCTCCACAGCTTTGGATCATGGAAATTCCTCCATACATAGGATCAAACCATTTAATGTCTGAGTGTTTGAGCAACAACAGCTTTTCCGTCCATGAGAGTCCATTTTGCTTATCCCAAATGGCTGGAATTTCTGACAAGTGTGAAATAAACCACTTGTGCAGGAGAACGGTGCAACATTCAATTCGTCCAACCCCATAGCGGTTCCTTCGGTGGAGGGTAAAATAAGTGTCGGCCAGCAAGGTGGGTACAGGATTTTTGATCAAGAAAAGATTGATCGCATCTGCGTCCACAAAATCACTAGCAGTTGGGAACAGGAATAGTCCGTAAATGAGTAACACCAGGATGGCTTCAAATGCTTCAGTATTTTGTGACAAGGCATAGCTCTGAGCTTTTTCATATAGGAACATGGCTGAAATTCCGTACAATCCTCCCTTAGCACCCATATGAGATCGCACTTCGTCCAATTCCAAATACGCGGCCTCTGCAATTGCTCTTTCATTAGGAGTTCCCTCCCTTCCAGAAAAGGGACTGGGGGTAACACCCACCCCCATTAGGGCGGAATACTCCTCCAAAGTTGGTAGCAACTGATAATCTGGAAACGTGAAGCAATGATAGGTTGAATCATAGAATTTCACGAGTGCGGATAACATTTCTTCGTACACTTGAACTTCCAGTAATGACAGCATATTCCCATGTCTTCCTATGAATTCCTCGGGGTCTTCTACCAAACTTACCAGTTTCTTCAGGTTCTCTAGTCTCGGTCTTCGGAACACAACCTCTTCTCTCTTTCCAGAATCCATCCTATAATATCTGCAAAATAATCTTTTAGTTCCTTGAATGTTTAAAATAACAAGAATGCAACCCTAAATGTAAAAGTTTTATGGAACTCAATTTTACCAAAATATCCTTTCATTTCATTGATTTTTCAAAAAGGGTATTACAAAAGATTTTAGTACATCTTACAAAAGCCCTAACATTATAACTCAATATGCTCTAAAAGAAAATCCTCTCTCTTCTTGATTTTTCTGAGCTCTTCTTCCACCTGTGCTTTCTCAAGGATAAGTTTGTCTACCATAGCTTTCCAAGGAGTTGATTGATGGTTGGAATAAAATGCATCTTCCTGTGCCTTCCTCTTCTTGCTTGCAACTGCTTCCTCTTCGTTCAACTGAATTTGTTTGCGGAGTTCCTCGTTCTCCTCCATAGCCACCTGATATTTGTACTTCCAGGACACCTCGGTCTGCTGTGACTTCCTCAGAGCGATCTTCAGCTTCTCTTCCTCAGACATGAAAATCAATGGTTGTTCTTCTATTAATACCATAGGCTTTTGTGGAGGATAAGGCATTTTCAACTGAATGGCCCTCTTTCGTACCCATTGGAGATAAGGTTCAAAAGAGATGCAGTTAGGTCTTCCCAAGTCCTATTTTCCTTTCCTGTGTATATGCCCCCATGCTTTGAGAATTTCATCTTTTAATTCTGAAACTCCTATGAAGAAAATACCTTCTACGTGAGCACTGCTGGGTTTGTCTTTCAGCGGATAACCAAGTTGTCGACGAGCAAGCACGGGGTTATAGCTGATTCCCCCATTTGTACCAAGGAGAGGTATATTCCCGAAGCTTCCACAACTATCAATGATTTTGATCCCATCATAACTACGGCTGTACCAGTCAATATCGGAGTGAGTAAGAGCCATAATCTTTTCAGACCACCATCCTTTGCTCCAAAAAGTATGGGCTTTGGGTAGATGAGAAACGAACCATTTATACAACAACGGAACACAACAGACGATCATTCCTCCTTTGTGAAGATTTCTTTGATGAACAGAGTGGTAAGCATCAGCTAGTAGAGTAGGTACTGGATTCTTCTTCAAAAATATTTTGATGGCATTGAGGTCCACAAAGTTGTCAAAGCTCGGAAACAGAAAGATCCCATAAATAAGCAAAGCTAGAATAGCCTCAAAAGCATCCATACTCAAGTGATCGGCATAATACTGAGCCTTTCCAATCAAGAATTTTGCAGTCAGCCCAAAGATACCTCCTTTAGTAACCATGTTCCTCTGAATGTCTACCAACCCGATACGGGTGGCTTTAGCAATTTCTTCCTCTTTAGGGTCCTTCTCCATGACGGGAAAAGGAGATTCATCAAGGATGGGTAACCCAATCAGACAGGAATACTCTTCAAGTGTCGGCACTAACTGATAGTCCGGAAATGTGAAGCAGTGATAAAGTGGATCATAGAACTGGAGTAATGTGGAAAGGAGTCCCAAATCCATTTTCTTCCTTATTTTCAGTAGAGACAACAAATTCCCGTACCTGCTCTTGAATCCTTCTACATATGTGATCAGAGTGCTCAACCTTTCAATCTCATTTATATTAGGGCTTTTGTAAGTGTATTTTATAGTTTTCTTTTTTCCATTGTCCATGATGTTCCTGTTATTTTATAAATAAACGACTCTGAGTTCCATAAAACTTTTATGACATGACGTTTATGGATGCATGAATGCACAAACACAGGTAATCACATATTCACAGATTTTACTCAAGTAAACAGACAAGGTTTTTGGTTTGGGAAATATGAGCAAGGAGTCAAGGTCTACCCACCCCAAAGGTATGTACTAAGGTTCCCACAACTGCAGAACAAGGTTCTAAAAGAGTTCCTGGAGTCCTCGACCCATCTCTCGGATATTATCAATTTCCCAAATACTTGGTGGTCGATAATATTCTCAAGAGAGTCTCGTCCAAGTGTAGTATCGCATATCAACTACTTTGGAATTACTTCCTTATAGTCATCGCACTACATCCTAAGAAAGCCATAGTGGGGAAAAAGGTATCTAAAGGTCCTCAGTGTCATGGGCACCCATGTAGAAAGTAGCATTGTTTTCACGAATACTCGATCAACAATACTAGCTCTCTAAAGGGCCTCCACTGATCGGTGATTTCTAAAGTCAGCTTGGTCGGGAATCAACTCCCTATAAGCCTTCTTGAATATATCACCTTCCTATCATAAGTACGCTTGAGCACGGGTGTAGTGCTGTCTCACCATTTCAAGTTTCCCAAACCATCAGTGCACAAGTATATACAAGTATTCACAGATAGCAATTAGTTAAACAAAATAGGTTGAACCCTCAAAATAAAAAGCAAAAGAATTGTCCCCAGTGAAGTCGCCATTTCTGTTGCGGTGAAAATTGGATATCAAGCTATTGCATTAACTTGAACCTTATTTCTTTTACAACCGAACTTTAATTTATCCAAAGGAAAGGTCTAAAGAAAGAAAAACCCTTTTTGCGATGTAAAACAACGCTAAGAGATTCAGGGATCGGGGGTTGGTTATACCTAGGGAAGGTGTTAGCACCCTAAGCATCTGTAGTACTCTACAGGAACCTTTTGTTTAATTACTTGCTAAGTTTGTGAATTGTGCACTATGGTTTAAGGATTGGGAAGTGAAACAAAATAAATAAAAAGGCCTAAGTGGTTTTCTAAGTTTGCTCGCAAAGGTATTGCACCTTCTGCCTACGTATCCTGACTAGGATAGAATCAGAGCAATCGTAGTTCACCTTACGAGGGGAAAGAGCTCTTGATGATGATCAAGGTTCAAAGGGGGAACAAACATGACAATGCTTGTGTGGAGTTTGACGAAACTCCCTAGTCTAAATTAAAAGGGGAAGTAAGAAATCATGACGATGATTCTTACACAGAGTTGACGAACTCTTTCCTAGGGTTCTAGTTGAAGAACACTCCTAGTATGGGTGGGTTTCTTAGACTTCAAGCAAAGTCTAGAGGTTTCTTATTAGGGTTAGAATGACTTAACAAAGTCAAAGGGAAATCAGAGATTTTGGTCCAAGACATTGACAGTCAAGTGGACAGACCTTCCTTTGGAGGGACAGTATTATTGGCAACTGGACGAAAGCTAACGAGCTTCATCGCTTGGGGATAAAATAAAATACAAACTTTATACAAACATAATCATGGTGACAACCAATGAAAATTTTAAAAATGAAAAAGCAATGATGACAATCAAAGCAGCTGTTTCGGTACGAGAACCGTGACGACAGTTCGCACCTGGAATACTGTTAACAAACAGATGGGGTAAACATGATAATAATTCAATGTAAAAATTCTAACATGTTGACAAACATATATAGGCATGATAACGATCAAATTTCCTGAGAAAACACAAGAGGAACCTTTTTAATTTTCATCTGCAACCAAATAGGGTTAGTACCGTTGACGCGCGGATCGCGCGTAATCAAACATGGTGAAAAAATAATCAAACATGGGAAATAATTACATGGTATGAAAGTACATATAAAAACAAGCATAATGAAAAAAGAACGGGCGAAAAACGATAAAAAATGAGAGAGTTACGAATTTTTGAAGTTTATGTACAAAAAATGAGAAAAAGTGGCAGCAAGGGTTATCACAAGGAATCGAACCCATGCCAAGACTGATACGCGCGCAAGTCTCTACCGCTGGGGCGACTGTTACATCCATTAACAAATGCGCATCAATAAATATATGAAGCTTGCTTGGTTCCATGGCTGGGCAAATACATAATCGAAACCAAATACGTTTTATACCGTATCTCACTAACCGCTCATCGGATCGAGGCAAATTTTATATGAAAATGGGGTAGAAAAATGAGAGGAAGAGGATGGTGGTGTTGGTTTTTTGAAATTCATTTTCTACTGCAAAACCCGATAGGGTGCATGTTTTGGCTCAAAAATTTGCGAATTGATATGAACACACCTATACAGTCACATTGAATCCATACAAAGTGTAACACACACCCCTTAGATGATGATGAACCAAACCAAAACAAATTCATGTCCAGAATTAAGCATTTATGAAGAATCATCCTTTAGTTGCAAATGAGCAAAAGCAAAACTGCGTGACAGTATGGATTTCAATCTCAAAAGCAATAATGATCAAAGCAAACTTGCATACACCTCCAATACATGATTTCAAGTGTGTGTATGTGGAAAAATTGGACCTGGAACAAGCATGTACGTATGTGGTTTTCAAATTGCATTTTGATGTGTGTTAGTGCATGAGATAGTGTAGTTTGGTGCTCAGGTCATTTTTAATGGTTTGGTTCATTTGTACATGTCACATATGATTATGCCAAGCTGGTATGTCATAAATATTTCACAGGTAATCATCCATTCAAAAACTGATATGAGATATGCAAGCATGTGAAGACAAAATGCATCTCATGAGTGAACTCTTAGTGCAATGCTATTCTACATTAAACCAGTGTTTCATCATGTTGTCAATGAGTAAGATGAAGTGTATGTGGACTAGTTTTAGTGAAAAGTACAATTATGCAAAAAATGTCAAGTTGGCTTGATGTGCAAGCAAAGCAGGTTTTGAAAACATGAATTTTTGGATGCAGTTATTTTGAGGTTAAAACAGCTATGCCAATATACCTTACATAACATTAGTGAGGTGTTCAAATGTTTGTTTAGATTCATAACAGAACTGGCATGAAAAAAGTAACATTGAGTGACTTGAAGAGTTTTGATGAATGTTGTGAATACAAGTGAATATAAATGACATGCACCATACATCCAAATAGCAGGCTTCAAATACACATGTGAACACTTTTGAAAGATAAATTCAGACCTATGATGCCTTATGCACAAAAAAGTTCTCTATTGCTATGAGTGTTTCAAGACACCAACAGCCACACAACTAGCATTCTATGACAGTCAACAATTTCAACATGAGGTGCATCCTCTTGGCAAAGCATGAATTGATGACACATGAACAATGGATGTAAACAAAGTGACACAGTCAAGTATAAGCCTCCAACAGCAAATTAAAAAAAACAAAGTGACTGCCCTGCTGCACCTATGCACAAACTCAAGTCAGTCTATACAAGTACTCTAAAAACTTGATCAAGCCAGATCAATAATCATGGTTTTATGACAAACCCCCATATTTTGAACCAAACCAACAGGCCTGCTGCACTTATGCTATCAGCCTAAGATGGATTTGGTTACTCCAGACTCATTTCCAATTTTCTACCCTCAAACCAAGACAGACCTCAAAGAATAAAATGGCCTAGCAAGATACTCACCTGCTTCTAGAATCACTTGCAGTTCAACAAAATAAACTTCTCATTTCAACTGTTATGGCCAAGACAAACTGATATTCCTCATCCAAAAATAAAAACTTACAGCATCATTAACAATACAATTTGCAAACAACTCCAAGTTAATACACCTAACAACTAAGCTTCTTCATGGGGGTCTACCAATCAGTTGTGGTTTTTAGGGAATGATCCTCAAATTGTTATGTCAGCATGCACCTAGATCCAAATTTTAACACTCTTTGACTTGACTGTCAGCTTGAAGATTGGTATTTAACAAACAACAAATCCTAGTTAATGACACAAACCAAGCAAGAATTTGAAAACAGATACAAACCTCAGACTTCAACCCTACTGTGCTCAACAAACATCAACTGTTCAGAGCCTATACCAAAAAAAAACCCCACAGCCAATGCTATCTTAAATAGACAATCAATGACTTGAGCTTAACTAGCTGCAAGTCTGATGATAAGCACCAATTCTGAGCTGACAAAACTTAGTTCCTTAAGGACAGTCCTAGATATTTCCATAAGAATGAGTTCATGACAGAGCTAAGGATGTGTTTTTAGGGCTAGCCACATGACCAAGCCAACTCAGATGATCTAGACCTTTAACAAAACCTTGACTAACAAGCCTTCAAAAAACCTAACACATTCTGCTCACTGAAATATGTCACTTCAGCCTAGTGATTTAGAAACAAACTACTTTAAGAGTTACAGCAACAGTACACACATATCACTTAATTCCAAAGGTATCCTGAAAATAACAGGTACATTGGTATGCTCACTCAAGTAACCATCAGGTTATGCCAACAAAATAGGCCAGACTGAGTTGTATAACTCAGTCTTCAAAGGCATCCTTGGATGCAAATCAGGCCAAGCCACTACTATCCCTCCTTGCAATACCAACACCTAAAACCTGGCAGAAATTACTTTTGACCTAACAAACTCAAACCTTATGCACAACCAATGGGCAGCTGGTTGTCTCTCACCATGACAGAAATGTTCTGCTTGAGACCAACAAAGTGATGATATAGCAATTGACTCAGAACATCCCTAGCATAGAAAAAAACAAAACCAACTCCAACAGCTACAGCCATACAACTCTTTATTAGTTCAGACCAAACACAACAAACCTGATCTAGACAAAAGTGGGAATGGGCAGAAGTTGCCTTATTCAAACACTTAGCTTATCCTACACCAGTCAAATACGCTAATCACCTAGGAAAACCCTGATCCTTCTCTCCCCTGTACATAGACTATATCCAGACCAAATGCTTATCTATTTCTCATCAAAGCATCCTGTACCAAATCTTCACCTCTTTATGACAACTCTGTGTTGAATTGAGTTACCAAGTGGCAGAGTCAAAACAAACCTTTCCCTCCAAAATCAACTATGGCACCAACTGAGAAAGGCTATGGATAACTTGCACTAATGTATCAAAATAAGGAAAGGCATATTGATTACAAACAGAGAAAACAACACATGACAGCATAGTTATCCTTCTCATCAAAACCAAACATAAGTCACCCTTTTTCTTAGCATGACAAGGTAAATGTTTAATCATCCAACTTCAAAAACTATCCTTGACAATAGGTTTAACAAAATCATCAGATATATAAAAAAACATGGTAAGGCAAACTCCAACACACATGATGACAATCAATAGAAACTCATCATTCATCAAGAGTAAACATCATGGAAATCAAATTAGGTGTTCATAATCTCAAGCTTGTTCAAGATGCTCAAAATGTAAAGTCATGAATGAATGATGAAAAAGTCAATAAGAAACAAATACATACCTCTTGTAGACCCTTATGAGCAGGCTATATCAGTTGAGAAAACCAGAGATTTTGAATTCTTCTCTTAGCCTTTTTGCACTTTGCTTCAAACTTAAGAAACAACCACTTATGATGCCAAAATGAGAATTATGAATCTCCAATGGTTGCTAAGGCTCTTGACAGTTGAGATTGGTTGTATGTGAGGTGTCTAAGTGGTCACAACCTTAAGGAAAGGCTTAGAACTCACTTTGGTGTTTTTTGTGGCTTTTGGTCAAAGCAAGCCAAGTACAATGTTGACTTTTTGATTTCTTAAGATTTTTGGTGGTTCAAAGGGCTAGACACTTTCCATATGATATTTAGAGAGTGTATGGAGTGTTGTTGGGGTGTTTGAAAGGGTAGAAATGATTTTGAGCAAATTTCACTTCATGACCATTTTTGGTGTTTTTATGGATTTTGGTGTTCTTGAGGATTTGAAGCAAGGGGTGGAAATTGGGATAACATAGGTTCTCTATGGTTTTTATCAGATGCAAGTGCTTTGAAATGAGGTGAGGGAGCTCTCCTTTTATAGAGAAAGTGATTGAGGTGCTTACTAGGGAGGTTTCTTCAACATGAAGTAAGCTTTGGATATTTTCCATCCACCATCCAACTTGCCTTACCTTTCTGATCCTTGGCTACTTCTTTTCATCAAGAGGCAAGTTTAATGATGGTTTTACTGATGAGAATGTAGGCTAGAGGCTTAGGGAAAGGGCTGGTTCAGATCTTACTTTCCACCTCATGCTTTGAAAAGTCCACTTTTGCAACTTTGGCAATGAAACTCATTTCTTTGTTTTGTGATAACTCTCATGCAAGCTTTCTATTCTAACATACTACATATGTTTCCTATATCAGGTAGAACAAGTCTTGCAAGCTAGGATTGGCTCAATTGGATGGTAGAGATGATTTTGCAATTTTGATCAATGTGGGGCTAAAGTGACAAAATACCAACTTTGAACACATGTATCTCTCAGCTCATAAATCACCTTAAGATGTACTTGTACTTTTTAGAAAGCCCTCACATAGTACTAAAACTTCCGTGTTGGTCAGAAGTCTTGATTCTATTTGAAACTAGGTGAAAAATCCCCTTGAAGTTGGCTGATTTTAGCTTTTAAAGTGAAAATAACTTAGAAATTTTCTAAGTTATTTTCCCTTCTAGGAATGTTTTTGCTTCTATCTCAAAAAGTATGCATTTTCTGGTTGTGGACTAGTATGGGACTTTTGTAGGACTTGTCAAGAGCTTTCAAATGAGACTAGAACCAACTCAATTGGATGTGTGGTTAAGGAGTTACAGTTTACCCCTTTTCAAAACCCTAATTTCCCGATTTCTCGATTACTCTCTCATCCTTGATCCAATGATCATGAAAATTGATATGCAAGTCCATTATGACATAAGGAACAACTTTTATTCACAACTTGGATTCCAATTCTCAAAATTTGAGGTGTTGACTTTTCGGTCAACCGTACGATCGATCGGTGCCGATTGAGTCGCCTGTTGATATTCTGGACATCCTGAGACTTTGATACTTCTTGAATAGTCTTTAATAGTCTATATTAACTTCATGGACCTTAATCCCACCATTAAAACATCTTCCAACATCAAAGTCAAACCACAGTTGACTTTCCACTAGTTAAAAACCCTAATCGGGCTCTCCTGACTGCACTGTTCTTGATTCTGAAATGATTTCTTCAAATTGACTTCTCTTTTGACTTTGATATTATCTTTGATTTAATTCAATGATTAAATTGTCCCAAACCATTGGTTGATCATTCCTTGATTGTTTTGAATTTGCCGGTGCGAGAACCCTGATTCATCTGTAACTTGACAATAATAAACTTGCACTTGATTTAGGGTTAGATAATGCATGATCATGCTTCTAAAAATGATAATGAGAATCTAAGGGGTCAAAATTTGGGGTACAACAGTTGCCCCTATTTAAATATCTTCACTAGATGGGGAACGAGAGATGACAATCTTCGTTAAATCGCAGTGAAAGGTATTTAAATATAGATAACCGAAAATTTTGTCCCTTAGATCCGATGCCATGCTAAAGGACAAGTTATGATATGCCATGCACTCTAAATGATGCTTTATGATGCTTGAATGCAAACAACATAGACGCAACGATAACAATAAAAGAAACAGTAAAACAAACGATGACAAATACAAGGACTCGACACTGGGGACTCGTACTGAGAAACTAAATTAACAGTTCAGACATGACTGATAGCGTAATAAGGAAAACTTCACACGGGAAAGAGACAAATCCAATAAAGATGACAATCTTATTGGAACAGAGGTACTCCACCGGGGAGAAGAATAGACTTCTACTGGGGAAATGAAAAATTAATTCCATCGGGAAAAGAGAATCAGGATTCACCGGGGAAGCGAAAGACTGGATACAACCTCACTGGGGATGATCAGATGAGGAACTTCCTATAGTGAAGAGTTCAAACGGGATCTTCAGGAATGGACTAGAAATAAGACTAATCACACATGGAGGATACTAGTGACGACTAGATCTCCGAGACTTGACTGGGAACATGGATCACTAGGGATACATCCTCAGCTTCTGCAAATAGTTCACACAGTGCTGGTAATCAATAGACTTCCTGGGGAATTGGTAACGACCAGAATTCCAAGCGATGCTAGTGACGACTGGTCTTTTAATGGTGATTGGTGACGACCAAATCAGGGTACCAATAACGATTGGTTTTAAACAATGCCAGTTACGACTGGATTTTTTAATGAAGATGGTGACGACCATACTGGGGAATACCAATGACAATTGGTTATACAAAAATGCTTGGGATTACCAGATCTTCTAGCTGGAGATTGGTGACAACCAAACTGAAATAGACTCCAAGTAACGATTGGACTCTAGACGATGATACCAGTTACGACTGGGTTTCAAAGGGAAAGATTGGTTAAAACTTTAAGATACCAATGACGATTGGATTTAGGTAGTGCCAGTGACGATTGGACTTCACGGGGAGAGTTAGTAACAACTAACACGATACCAATAATAATTGGAACAATACCAGTGACGACTGGATTTTCGGGGACTTGTTGGTAACGACCGATCCACGAGGTGGCAATGACAATTGGACTTTAAAACAGTGCCAGTGACGACTGGACTTATATGCGATTTCGTTAGTGACGACTAACGAGATACCAATGCCGATTAGACTTAGACAATGCCAGTGACGACTGGGCTTAAAAGGAAACAGATGGTGACGACCAAATGAATGCCAACGACAATTGGTTTGAACAAAATGCCAGTTACGACTGGACTTATACTTGGAAATGAAGCAAGTAACTTAGACTTCGCGGGGATTGATAGATGTCACCGACTTGGGGAAGAAATGAATCACACTGATCCCATGATGAGGGGTGTACGTAGACTTGGGAGAATAAACCCGAAGACCTACTGAGGAATAGAGCCTGTAGGTAGATTTTGCTGAGGTGAATTCAAACAGATGTCCCGAAATACTTCGCTGGGAAAAGAACCTTCATATCATTATAAGAAATCCTGAGGGGTAATCTTCGATCTTTGATAACCATACATGGCCAAAGGACCCTCCGTTGCCCAACTTGCTAGCATTTCATTGGGGGATGTAAATTCTAACTGTGTATCAAGACTCCTGCTACCCTGAAATTTTGGGGAAATATGATTTTCCTCGAGTCTTTCCACAAGTTAAAACATTTGGTAAAATCTTTCCAAGTTATTATTTTTTTTCAAAAATTTGGACTTTAATGCTTTCAAAAACAATCGTTGACTACGAACGGTATTTTGCATAACAAAGAAAATAAGGAACTGATAATTTGCACAAGAAAGAAAGGCTCGAAAGGATGATTTTATTTAAAGGATGGAATCTTGCCAATGACAATATTCCATGGAAATTTTTACAAATAAAATGGCAAAAGTGGATAAGGTTACATTGAATCCTGTGACCTAACTATCCCTAAAGACTAGAATTTTCCAAGATCCTTGCTTCTGACGAGAGCTGTTGAGATGAATCTTTGTTGAGTCTGCAGTGTTGATGCCTTTGTCTGATGCAGCGAAACGCCTTTGTCCCTAAATTTTGCCTGGATCGCCCTTTCGGGTTTTCAATCCACCGGGACGCTCATTTTTGCCTAAGCCGCCCTTTCGGGTTTTCAACTTAGCGAGCTTTTTGATTTCTTTTCTCTTTTTCCTTTTCTTCTCTTTTTTCTTTTCTACCCTAACTTTTGCATAAACCATTCTTTTGGATTTTCCGGTTTATCGGGTACTTTTTAGGCGTAATATTTCCGAACTGCGTCAGAGTTTATCGGGTGTGTAAGTTGTTCTCCGTCCATGGTAGTAAGGATCAGTGAACCTCCGGAGAATACTGTCTTCACAATAAAGGGGCCATCATAATTAGGCATCCACTTCCCTCTTGCGTCTTTGTGAACTGGTAAGATCTTCTTGAGCACAAGTTCTCCTTCGCGGAATTCTCTGATACGGACCTTTTTATCAAACGCCCTCTTGATTCTTTTTTGATACAACTGGCCGTGACACATCGCAGACATGCGCTTTTCATCAATGAGATTCAGCTGATCAAATCTTTCTTTAATCCATTCTGCCTCTTCTAACTTGGTTTCCATGATGACCCTGAGGGATGGTATCTCGACCTCTATGGGAAGAACCGCGTCCATTCCATATACCAGAGAAAAGGGAGTTGCCCCTGTGGAAGTGCGGACGGAGGTTCTGTATCCGTGCAGGGCAAATGGTAGCATTTCATGCCAATCTTTGTAGGTTTTAACCATTTTCTGCAAGATCTTCTTGATGTTTTTATTTGCAGCTTCCACAACTCCATTCATCTTTGGACGGTAAGGGGAAGAGTTGTGGTGTTCGATTTTGAAGTCATCACATAATTCTTTCATAACTTTGTTGTTCAGATTGGTGTCGTTGTCCGTTATAATTCTGCTTGGGATCCCGTAGCGACAAATGATCTCCTTTTTAATGAAACGAGCCACCACTTGACGTGTAACATTGGTGTAGGATGCAGCTTCAACCCATTTTGTGAAATAGTCGATGGCAACCAGAATGAAACGGCGTCCATTTGAAGCTTTCGGTTCAATTGCCCTAATCATGTCGATGCCCCACATAGAGAAAGGCCATGGTGAAGACAGTACATTCAACAGTGTTGGAGGAACATGCATTTTGTCTGCGTAGATCTGACATTTGTGACACTTTCTGGCGTATTGAATACAGTCAGTTTCCAAGGTCAACCAGTAATAACCAGCTCTCAAGATCTTTTTGGACATGGCGTATCCGTTGGCGTGAGTACCAAACATTCCTTCATGAACATCTTTCATTAACAAGTCCGCTTCTCTTTTGTCAACACATCTGAGTAAGATCATATCATGATTTCTTTTGTAAAGTACACCATTGTTGAGGAAGAATTTGGATGCTAATCGTCTTAGTGTTTTCTTGTCAAGTGCCGTAGCATCTGTGGGATATTCTTGCTTCAACAGATAATTCTTTATATCATGATACCAGGGTTTGCCATCGGTTTCTTCTTCGATCATTTGACAGTAAGCAGGTTCTGTCTTGCGTTCAATTTTGATAAGTGTGCCATCATTGACATCCTTAGTTTTCCACATTGAGGCCAGCATGGCTAAGGCGTCGGCGATGTGATTCTCTGCTCTTGGAACATGTTTAAAGGTGATTTCATCAAAATACTTGATTGTTTCAACGATATAAGCCCTGTAAGGGATCAGGTTTTCATGCCTTGTCTCCCATTCACCCGTGACTTGGTAGATAACTAAAGCTGAGTCTCCACTGACTTCGAGATTTTTGATTTGGAGATCAATGGCTGCTTCGAGACCAAGGATACATGCTTCGTATTCAGCAATGTTGTTTGTACAATCAAAGTCTAGTCTGGCTGTAAACGGAGTGTAACCACCTTCAGGATTCATTAAGACTGCACCTACGCCATGTCCGCTATAATTGGAGGAACCGTCGAACATCATTTCCACCAATTATTTGTCTGTTGACCTTTGTCAGAACTTGTTTCTTCATAATCTTTTACTAACATGATATCTTCATCCGGAAAATCAAACTTCAGAGGTTCATAATCTTCGACAGGTTGATCTGCGAGATATTCTGATAACACACTGCCTTTGATAGATTTCTGAGCCACATATTGAATATCATATTCTGATAGTAGCATATGCCACCGGGCGAGTCTTCCGGTTTGTGCAGGTTTCTCAAAGATGTACTTTATGGGATCCATTTTCGAGATCAATAAAGTGGTGTGACAAATCATATACTGCCTCAAACGCTTAGCGGCCCATGCTAAAGCACAACAAGTCTTTTCTAGGAGTGAGTATCTGCTTTCACAATCAGTAAACTTCTTGCTCAGATAATAAATGGCACGCTCTTTCCGTCCGGACTCGTCTTGCTGGCCCAGAACGCAACCCATTGAATTTTCAAGTACTGTCAAATACATAAAGAGAGGCTTTCCCGGAACAGGTGGTATCAAAATTGGAGGTTCTTGGAGATAACCTTTGATTTTATCGAACGCTGTTTGACAATCAGAATTCCATACAACTGTTTGATCCTTTCGTAACAACTTGAAGATCGGTTCACAGGTAGGGGTCATATTGGAAATGAACCTGGATATGTAATTCAACCTTCCAAGGAAGCTTCTAACCTGATTTTCGGTCCGCGGAGCTGGCATGTCTTGAATGGCACGGACTTTGTCTTGATCCACTTCAATCCCCTTGTGGCTGACAATAAAACCGAGTAATTTTCCTGATCTGACTCCGAAAGTGCACTTTGCGGGATTCAACCTCAACTGATATTTCCGGAGTCTTTTGAATAACTTCAACAAATGTTCTAGATGGTCTTCTTCATTTTGAGACTTGGCGATCATGTCATCCACATATACTTCTATTTCTTTGTGCATCATGTCGTGGAACAAAGCCACCATAGCTCTTTGATAAGTTGCGCCTGCATTCCTTAAACCGAATGGCATAACCTTATAACAATAAGTGCCCCATGGAGTGATGAAGGTTGTTTTTTCCATGTCGTCAGGATCCATTTTGATTTGATTGTAACCAGAGAAACCGTCCATAAAGGAAAACACTGCAAACCGAGCTGTATTATCTACCAAAGTATCAATATGCGGTAGAGGGAAGTCGTCCTTTGGACTGGCTTTGTTTAAATCTCGATAATCCACACACATCCTTACCTTTCCATCTTTCTTTGGTACAGGAACAATGTTGGCTACCCATTCTGGATATTTGGCCACTGCAAGGAAGCCTGCATCAATCTGCTTTTTTACCTCATCTCTGATTTTAAGAGCCATGTCGGGTCTGGTTCTTCTGAGTTTCTGTTTAACCGGAGGGCATTCAGGTCGGAGTGGTAACTTGTGAACCACTATGTCTGTATCCAAACCAGGCATATCTTGATAAGACCAAGCAAACACATCTACATATTCTCTTAAGAGTTCTTTTAACTGCTGTTTTACTTCTGCCCCTAGGGCTGCCCCAATTTTGACTTCTTTTTTGTCTCCTTCTGTGCCAAGATTAATGACCTCCCGATGTTCTTTGTGTGGTTGAAGCTCTGCATCCTCTTTTTGGGCCAATCTTACCAGTTCATCAGGAATTTCACAGTCCTCATCCTCGTCTTCAGCTTGGTAAATTGGTGAATCAAGGCCAGGAGGAGATGCATGGTCACAGGATTCAATGGGGTTATGGTCATCACTGCATGTTTGAAGGGTTTATTTTATTAAAACACACAATCAACAAATGCAACACACACAGAGAAAGAGAAAATTGTTTTTGTTTTGGTTTTCTTTGTATTGCCATTTTTCTTTCAAAGTAAAAGCAAAAGACGGTAAAGAAACAACACGAGGATTTTTAACAAAATAGTCCATTCTCATTGATATTTCTTTGAAAGCATGGGGCCCTTACAAAACATTCCTATAGCCTTGGGCACGGCTATGGAGATTTTAAAAATAACAAAGAAAAACAACAAATTACTTTCACTTGGGAAAAACTACAGGAACTTCGATAGCCTCCCAGTTGTTCAGAGTAGCTTCGTCATGATACACTAGTGCTCCTATGTCTTCACTTTCAAGATTTCCTTCCACGACGTTAATTTGAAAACCGCCGCTGATAAATATTTCTTGAATAGCCTTTGGCCGGCTGTTGTCATGCCTTGGTTCTTTGCTTTGAGTTGGTTTGTAACCCAACCCCTGGCGGTTCATCTTCGGCTTTACCTCAATGACTTCTCCCCATCCTGCGGGAGTGCCTTCTTCCATTATAGCTTTGGCACCTTGAGCAGATGCGAAAGTTGGACCACTTTTTGCCACCGTCTCCTCTATCGTCATTGCGTTTGCTATTTCTAGTGCTTGGAATGATGTCTCTATCGCGTCTTCTTCTGCTTCAATGTACCGGAATGATGAAAGATTACTGACCATTAATTCCTCTTCACCGTGAACAATCACCAGTTTATCATTTACCACGAACTTCATTCTTTGGTGCAGGGTAGAAGTTACCGCCCCTGCTTCATGGATCCAGGGACGTCCCAGTAAGCAGCTATAAGCTGGATTTATGTCCATCACCTGAAATAAAATGTTAAATTCATGGGGTCCCACTAAAATTGGTAATTCTACTTCTCCGATGACCGTCCTCCTCGAACCATCAAAAGCTTTTACAATTAATGAGGTTGGTTTCATCTCTGCCCCGGCATAGGCTAGTCTGGACAGTGATCTTGCGGGTAGTACATTTAACGAGGATCCTGTGTCGACCAGTACTCGTGCCAAAGTATCTTCCTGGCATTTGATGGATATGTGTAGCGCACGATTGTGATCACGTTTTTCTTTGGGTAACTCGGCGTCGTTGAAGCTTAAAGTATTGCACGCCGTGATGTTAGCTATTACTGAATCAAACTGCCCAAGCGAAATATCCTTAGTGACGTGTGCTTGTCTCAATACTTTCTGTAATGCTTCCCTGTGAGCTGGAGAATTTATCAAGAGTGACAAGATTGATATTTTTGATGGCGTCTGATGAAGCTGATCTATCACCTTGTAATCACTTCTTCGGATAATCCTCAAAAATTCATCATTTTCTTCTTCAGCGCTCGGAGCTTCTTTTTCTTTGATTACCACAGCAGGAATAACTTCCTTTGGAATAGCTACTGATTCTTTTGGCTGATAGATCCGACCGCTGCGGGTCATTTTGCTAGTGCCGACAATATTGGTCACATCTTTCTGATTATCTGTCTGAACAATCTTTCCCGTTTCTTGGTCTACCACGGTCACATCGTACTTCCACGGAACAGCTTTTGTATTGTCATAATGGAACGGTCTCGGTTTTTGAACTACGATCGGTCGCGGTTGACCAATAGCAGCTCTGTTGAAAACCGGCCTTGCACCCCTATTAAACACTGGAACTTTCTCTCTTTTCCTGGATAGGTCGAAAACTGGCTCTATTACAGAAACCTCTCCTTTCCTTTCCTTACCACATACTTGTAACATCCATTTGTTTATCAATCTTTGTATATCTTCCTGCATCACATTACATCCACTGGAACTAACAGTACTTTTTTTACATTTGTTATGAACACTTCCCAACAACCCTGCTTCTGTCAGCTTATCATGCAATGTCTTCAATGGCGTTCTGATTTTTGACACATCATTGATTACCTCTTCATCTGACTTTTCAATGGCATTGACCCCTCCGTGGTTTGGCAGTGGGTTACTCTTGACGTTAGGTGGTACATCATCAAAGGACAAGATTTTCTTCTCCATCAACTCTCTTACCAGATGTTTTAAGGCAAAGCAACCTTCTAAGTCGTGGCCGGCAGCACCTTCATGGAAAGCACAATGGGCATTTGGGTTATAATGTGGAGATGTGGTATCTGGATTAAGTGGTCTTGTCGTGATCAACCCATGCTGGACCAAAGATGGATATAACTCAGTGTACGTCATTGGTATTTGTGGAAGTGGAGGTTTTGTGGTTGGCCTCCGGTTCTGGTATTGTTGCCTCTACTGTGGTACCCTCTACTGCTGATTTTGTTGAAAGGGCGGAGCGTTGGGCGCTCGTTGATGCCCTTGCTGGTTTTGCTGATACATGGGCGCTGGTCGCCCTGGTTGATAGTTTGAAGTGGAATGGTTGAATGCTGGGGTCACAGCTGCCACATATTGCTGAGGGGCATACTGTACCGGGTACATGGGTCTTTGTTGATGAAACTGTTGAACATAGTTAGGCTGGATTGGCTGGAAGAAACTTTGTTGAGGCGGCTGATATTGCTGATATGGAGGTCTCAAGGTACGATTTCTTCTTCCCATTACGGCATTTGTTTCACCTTCTTTCTTCTTGTGAAACCCACTGCTGGCCTTCTTAATACTGCTGTTGTTAGAACTGCTGGAGCTGCTGGCTACTTTTCCATTTTTCATTCCCAATTCTACTCTCACTCCCACGGCCACAATGTCCGAAAAACTTGCAGACACACTGCTGATCATTTTCTCATAGAATTCTGGTCTTACCGTGTCAACAAACCAGTCTGTCAGTTCCTTCTCACTTAGAGGTGGTTCTACCTGGGACGCTGTTTCTCTCCACCGCTGAGCGTATTCTTTGAATGACTCTGTGCTTTTCTGGGACATGTTCAACAACTGCCTTCGGTCAGGTACCATATCCATATTATATTTGTAATGTTTCATGAATGCATCAGCCAAATCTTGGAAACTGTGGATTCTGGACTGATCTAGACTTAGATACCATTTTGCTGGAGCTCCTTTCAGACTGTCTTGGAAGCAATGGATCATTAACTTGTCGTCTTCGACGTGTGCTGCCATTCTTCTATAGTACATGATTAAGTGAGTTCGTGGACAAGTAGCTCCTGAGTATTGATCGAAATTTGGGATTTTGAACTTTGGTGGTATTACTAGTCCATATACCAAGCACATTTCTCTGGCGTCAGTGCCAAAGGTATCGTTTCCTTCCATCGCTCAGACCTTTCTCCCCATAGTTTCAACGCTTTCCCTTAACTTCTCATGTGATTCATTCTCCTCTTCATACCCTTCGGGTCCTTCGTATACCGGTGGTGGATTATGAAAGATGGGGTGGGCTTGAACCTGAACTGTAGCTGGAGTGTAGGTGGGAATAACTTGTGGAATCTCACCTCCCAAGGGAATTGTTTGTTGAGTGACTCTCGGTGGTGGCACAAAGCCTGGGGGTAACACATAGGTTGGCATATTTGCAATAGTAACAGCCGTCGGGATTGGATCTGCAGTGATTTCAGAGACAACGGTGGCTTGAGTGTCCAACATTTCCCGGATGACTTGCAAGGCTTCTTTGATCTGTCCCATGCCTCCTCGGAGCTCTCCGAGTTCATTGTCGATTCTGTTTACATCCAAGTTCTGCTCTTCCATCCTTAAGCGAGCTTGGGCTCGGGTGTTGTACTGATGGCGAGGTCTCAGTGTGATTCTGTTGACAAGACAGAGGGATGAGACTCGACTCAGGAATATGTATATACAATGTTTATGAAATGCAGACATGCAAAATGCAGATTTTAAACATTCAAGGGACTAAAAGCGTTATTTGCGAATAACAATAAATAGGAAAAACAGCCAAATCTTCATTGATAATATCTGGAGAGTTTACAACATCAAACGGGAAATGAAAATACAAGCTTCTACAAAACACGAAAAACAACAACAATAGATTCTAGATTCTTCTGCTGGATGGTCCTTCATCTTCAGACTGATTCTTTCTTCCACCTTGACGTACCAATTCTTGAAGTTCTTCTTTCTCTTACATAGCCTTGAAATACTTATCTCTCCACATTTTCCCTTCTTTCTCAGCTTTTGCCAGGGCGGCTTTCAACTCTTCTACGAGGGTAGGCTTGGGCGAGTCAGGCTCAAAGCGGGTATAGAACATTTTCATTGCCGCTTCTCTCACCCATGATAGGTAAGATTCTGAAACAGTAGCGTTGTGGGGGCATAGGGCAGTTACTCCTCTTGTGTGGACATAACGCCAAGCGTACGCGATTCGAGCCCTATAAGCAGGATTCTTCCTTTCCTCCAAGTAAAATTTCCTCAAATAGTCGGGATCTGGTTCATCTTCCATGGGGTGCCCCAACTGTCGACGGGCCAGAATAGGATTATAGCTGATGCACCCATTGACGCTGATGAGCGGTACATTTGGGAAATCTCCACAGCTTTGGATCATGGAAATTCCTCCATACATAGGATCAAACCATTTAATGTCTGAGTGTTTGAGCAACAACAGCTTTTCCGTCCATGAGAGTCCATTTTGCTTATCCCAAATGGCTGGAATTTCTGACAAGTGTGAAATAAACCACTTGTGCAGGAGAACGGTGCAACATTCAATTCGTCCAACCCCATAGCGGTTCCTTCGGTGGAGGGTAAAATAAGTGTCGGCCAGCAAGGTGGGTACAGGATTTTTGATCAAGAAAAGATTGATCGCATCTGCGTCCACAAAATCACTAGCAGTTGGGAACAGGAATAGTCCGTAAATGAGTAACACCAGGATGGCTTCAAATGCTTCAGTATTTTGTGACAAGGCATAGCTCTGAGCTTTTTCATATAGGAACATGGCTGAAATTCCGTACAATCCTCCCTTAGCACCCATATGAGATCGCACTTCGTCCAATTCCAAATACGCGGCCTCTGCAATTGCTCTTTCATTAGGAGTTCCCTCCCTTCCAGAAAAGGGACTGGGGGTAACACCCACCCCCATTAGGGCGGAATACTCCTCCAAAGTTGGTAGCAACTGATAATCTGGAAACGTGAAGCAATGATAGGTTGAATCATAGAATTTCACGAGTGCGGATAACATTTCTTCGTACACTTGAACTTCCAGTAATGACAGCATATTCCCATGTCTTCCTATGAATTCCTCGGGGTCTTCTACCAAACTTACCAGTTTCTTCAGGTTCTCTAGTCTCGGTCTTCGGAACACAACCTCTTCTCTCTTTCCAGAATCCATCCTATAATATCTGCAAAATAATCTTTTAGTTCCTTGAATGTTTAAAATAACAAGAATGCAACCCTAAATGTAAAAGTTTTATGGAACTCAATTTTACCAAAATATCCTTTCATTTCATTGATTTTTCAAAAAGGGTATTACAAAAGATTTTAGTACATCTTACAAAAGCCCTAACATTATAACTCAATATGCTCTAAAAGAAAATCCTCTCTCTTCTTGATTTTTCTGAGCTCTTCTTCCACCTGTGCTTTCTCAAGGATAAGTTTGTCTACCATAGCTTTCCAAGGAGTTGATTGATGGTTGGAATAAAATGCATCTTCCTGTGCCTTCCTCTTCTTGCTTGCAACTGCTTCCTCTTCGTTCAACTGAATTTGTTTGCGGAGTTCCTCGTTCTCCTCCATAGCCACCTGATATTTGTACTTCCAGGACACCTCGGTCTGCTGTGACTTCCTCAGAGCGATCTTCAGCTTCTCTTCCTCAGACATGAAAATCAATGGTTGTTCTTCTATTAATACCATAGGCTTTTGTGGAGGATAAGGCATTTTCAACTGAATGGCCCTCTTTCGTACCCATTGGAGATAAGGTTCAAAAGAGATGCAGTTAGGTCTTCCCAAGTCCTATTTTCCTTTCCTGTGTATATGCCCCCATGCTTTGAGAATTTCATCTTTTAATTCTGAAACTCCTATGAAGAAAATACCTTCTACGTGAGCACTGCTGGGTTTGTCTTTCAGCGGATAACCAAGTTGTCGACGAGCAAGCACGGGGTTATAGCTGATTCCCCCATTTGTACCAAGGAGAGGTATATTCCCGAAGCTTCCACAACTATCAATGATTTTGATCCCATCATAACTACGGCTGTACCAGTCAATATCGGAGTGAGTAAGAGCCATAATCTTTTCAGACCACCATCCTTTGCTCCAAAAAGTATGGGCTTTGGGTAGATGAGAAACGAACCATTTATACAACAACGGAACACAACAGACGATCATTCCTCCTTTGTGAAGATTTCTTTGATGAACAGAGTGGTAAGCATCAGCTAGTAGAGTAGGTACTGGATTCTTCTTCAAAAATATTTTGATGGCATTGAGGTCCACAAAGTTGTCAAAGCTCGGAAACAGAAAGATCCCATAAATAAGCAAAGCTAGAATAGCCTCAAAAGCATCCATACTCAAGTGATCGGCATAATACTGAGCCTTTCCAATCAAGAATTTTGCAGTCAGCCCAAAGATACCTCCTTTAGTAACCATGTTCCTCTGAATGTCTACCAACCCGATACGGGTGGCTTTAGCAATTTCTTCCTCTTTAGGGTCCTTCTCCATGACGGGAAAAGGAGATTCATCAAGGATGGGTAACCCAATCAGACAGGAATACTCTTCAAGTGTCGGCACTAACTGATAGTCCGGAAATGTGAAGCAGTGATAAAGTGGATCATAGAACTGGAGTAATGTGGAAAGGAGTCCCAAATCCATTTTCTTCCTTATTTTCAGTAGAGACAACAAATTCCCGTACCTGCTCTTGAATCCTTCTACATATGTGATCAGAGTGCTCAACCTTTCAATCTCATCTATATTAGGGCTTTTGTAAGTGTATTTTATAGTTTTCTTTTTTCCATTGTCCATGATGTTCCTGTTATTTTATAAATAAACGACTCTGAGTTCCATAAAACTTTTATGACATGACGTTTATGGATGCATGAATGCACAAACACAGGTAATCACATATTCACAGATTTTACTCAAGTAAACAGACAAGGTTTTTGGTTTGGGAAATATGAGCAAGGAGTCAAGGTCTACCCACCCCAAAGGTATGTACTAAGGTTCCCACAACTGCAGAACAAGGTTCTAAAAGAGTTCCTGGAGTCCTCGACCCATCTCTCGGATATTATCAATTTCCCAAATACTTGGTGGTCGATAATATTCTCAAGAGAGTCTCGTCCAAGTGTAGTATCGCATATCAACTACTTTGGAATTACTTCCTTATAGTCATCGCACTACATCCTAAGAAAGCCATAGTGGGGAAAAAGGTATCTAAAGGTCCTCAGTGTCATGGGCACCCATGTAGAAAGTAGCATTGTTTTCACGAATACTCGATCAACAATACTAGCTCTCTAAAGGGCCTCCACTGATCGGTGATTTCTCAAGTCAGCTTGGTCGGGAATCAACTCCCTATAAGCCTTCTTGAATATATCACCTTCCTATCATAAGTACGCTTGAGCACGGGTGTAGTGCTGTCTCACCATTTCAAGTTTCCCAAACCATCAGTGCACAAGTATATACAAGTATTCACAGATAGCAATTAGTTAAACAAAATAGGTTGAACCCTCAAAATAAAAAGCAAAAGAACTGTCCCCAGTGAAGTCGCCATTTCTGTTGCGGTGAAAATTGGATATCAAGCTATTGCATTAACTTGAACCTTATTTCTTTTACAACCGAACTTTAATTTATCCAAAGGAAAGGTCTAAAGAAAGAAAAACCCTTTTTGCGATGTAAAACAACGCTAAGAGATTCAGGGATCGGGGGTTGGTTATACCTAGGGAAGGTGTTAGCACCCTAAGCATCTGTAGTACTCTACAGGAACCTTTTGTTTAATTACTTGCTAAGTTTGTGAATTGTGCACTATGGTTTAAGGATTGGGAAGTGAAACAAAATAAATAAAAAGGCCTAAGTGGTTTTCTAAGTTTGCTCGCAAAGGTATTGCACCTTCTGCCTACGTATCCTGACTAGGATAGAATCAGAGCAATCGTAGTTCACCTTACGAGGGGAAAGAGCTCTTGATGATGATCAAGGTTCAAAGGGGGAACAAACATGACAATGCTTGTGTGGAGTTTGACGAAACTCCCTAGTCTAAATTAAAAGGGGAAGTAAGAAATCATGACGATGATTCTTACACAGAGTTGACGAACTCTTTCCTAGGGTTCTAGTTGAAGAACACTCCTAGTATGGGTGGGTTTCTTAGACTTCAAGCAAAGTCTAGAGGTTTCTTATTAGGGTTAGAATGACTTAACAAAGTCAAAGGGAAATCAGAGATTTTGGTCCAAGACATTGACAGTCAAGTGGACAGACCTTCCTTTGGAGGGACAGTATTATTGGCAACTGGACGAAAGCTAACGAGCTTCATCGCTTGGGGATAAAATAAAATACAAACTTTATACAAACATAATCATGGTGACAACCAATGAAAATTTTAAAAATGAAAAGCAATGATGACAATCAAAGCAGCTGTTTCGGTACGAGAACCGTGACGACAGTTCGCACCTGGAATACTGTTAACAAACAGATGGGGTAAACATGATAATAATTCAATGTAAAAATTCTAACATGTTGACAAACATATATAGGCATGATAACGATCAAATTTCCTGAGAAAACACAAGAGGAACCTTTTTAATTTTCATCTGCAACCAAATAGGGTTAGTACCGTTGACGCGCGGATCGCGCGTAATCAAACATGGTGAAACAATAATCAAACATGGGAAATAATTACATGGTATGAAAGTACATATAAAAACAAGCATAATGAAAAAAGAACGGGCGAAAAACGATAAAAAATGAGAGAGTTACGAATTTTTGAAGTTTATGTACAAAAAATGAGAAAAAGTGGCAGCAAGGGTTATCACAAGGGATCGAACCCATGCCAAGAATGATACGCGCACAAGTCTCTACCGCTGGGGCGACTGTTACATCCATTAACAAATGCGCATCAATAAATATATGAAGCTTGCTTGGTTCCATGGCTGGGCAAATACATAATCGAAACCAAATACGTTTTATACCGTATCTCACTAACCGCTCATCGGATCGAGGCAAATTTTATATGAAAATGGGGTAGAAAAATGAGAGGAAGAGGATGGTAGTGTTGGTTTTTTGAAATTAATTTTCTACTGCAAAACCCGATAGGGTGCATGTTTTGGCTCAAAAATTTGCGAATTGATATGAGCACACCTATACAGTCACATTGAATCCATACAAAGTGTAACACACACCCCTTAGATGATGATGAACCAAACCAAAACAAATTCATGTCCAGAATTAAGCATTTATGAAGAATCATCCTTTAGTTGCAAATGAGCAAAAGCAAAACTGCGTGACAGTATGGATTTCAATCTCAAAAGCAATAATGATCAAAGCAAACTTGCATACACCTCCAATACATGATTTCAAGTGTGTGTATGTGGAAAAATTGGACCTGGAACAAGCATGTACGTATGTGGTTTTCAAATTGCATTTTGATGTGTGTTAGTGCATGAGATAGTGTAGTTTGGTGCTCAGGTCATTTTTAATGGTTTGGTTCATTTGTACATGTCACATATGATTATGCCAAGCTGGTATGTCATAAATATTTCACAGGTAATCATCCATTCAAAAACTGATATGAGATATGCAAGCATGTGAAGACAAAATGCATCTCATGAGTGAACTCTTAGTGCAATGCTATTCTACATTAAACCAGTGTTTCATCATGTTGTTAATGAGTAAGATGAAGTGTATGTGGACTAGTTTTAGTGAAAAGTACAATTATGCAAAAAATGTCAAGTTGGCTTGATGTGCAAGCAAAGCAGGTTTTGAAAACATGAATTTTTGGATGCAGTTATTTTGAGGTTAAAACAGCTATGCCAACATACCTTACATAACATTAGTGAGGTGTTCAAATGTTTGTTTAGATTCATAACAGAACTGGCATGAAAAAAGTAACATTGAGTGACTTGAAGAGTTTTGATGAATGTTGTGAATACAAGTGAATATAAATGACATGCACCATACATCCAAATAGCAGGCTTCAAATACACATGTGAACACTTTTGAAAGATAAATTCAGACCTATGATGCCTTATGCACAAAAAAGTTCTCTATTGCTATGAGTGTTTCAAGACACCAACAGCCACACAACTAGCATTCTATGACAGTCAACAATTTCAACATGAGGTGCATCCTCTTGGCAAAGCATGAATTGATGACACATGAACAATGGATGTAAACAAAGTGACACAGTCAAGTATAAGCCTCCAACAGCAAATTAAAAAAAACAAAGTGACTGCCCTGCTGCACCTATGCACAAACTCAAGTCAGTCTATACAAGTACTCTAAAAACTTGATCAAGCCAGATCAATAATCATGGTTTTATGACAAACCCCCATATTTTGAACCAAACCAACAGGCCTGCTGCACTTATGCTATCAGCCTAAGATGGATTTGGTTACTCCAGACTCATTTCCAATTTTCTACCCTCAAACCAAGACAGACCTCAAAGAATAAAATGGCCTAGCAAGATACTCACCTGCTTCTAGAATCACTTGCAGTTCAACAAAATAAACTTCTCATTTCAACTGTTATGGCCAAGACAAACTGATATTCCTCATCCAAAAATAAAAACTTACAGCATCATTAACAATACAATTTGCAAACAACTCCAAGTTAATACACCTAACAACTAAGCTTCTTCATGAGGGTCTACCAATCAGTTGTGGTTTTTAGGGAATGATCCTCAAATTGTTATGTCAGCATGCACCTAGATCCAAATTTTAACACTCTTTGACTTGACTGTCAGCTTGAAGATTGGTATTTAACAAACAACAAATCCTAGTTAATGACACAAACCAAGCAAGAATTTGAAAACAGATACAAACCTCAGACTTCAACCCTACTGTGCTCAACAAACATCAACTGTTCAGAGCCTATACCAAAAAAAAACCCCACAGCCAATGCTATCTTAAATAGACAATCAATGACTTGAGCTTAACTAGCTGCAAGTCTGATGATAAGCACCAATTCTGAGCTGACAAAACTTAGTTCCTTAAGGACAGTCCTAGATATTTCCATAAGAATGAGTTCATGACAGAGCTAAGGATGTGTTTTTAAGGCTAGCCACATGACCAAGCCAACTCAGATGATCTAGACCTTTAACAAAACCTTGACTGACAAGCCTTCAAAAAACCTAACACATTCTGCTCACTGAAATATGTCACTTCAGCCTAGTGATTTAGAAACAAACTACTTTAAGAGTTACAGCAACAGTACACACATATCACTTAATTCCAAAGGTATCCTGAAAATAACAGGTACATTGGTATGCTCACTCAAGTAACCATCAGGTTATGCCAACAAAATAGGCCAGACTGAGTTGTATAACTCAGTCTTCAAAGGCATCCTTGGATGCAAATCAGGCCAAGCCACTACAATCCTTCCTTGCAATACCAACAGCTAAAACCTGGCAGAAATTACTTTTGACCTAACAAACTCAAACCTTATGCACAACCAATGGGCAGCTGGTAGTCTCTCACCATGACAGAAATGTTCTGCTTGAGACCAACAAAGTGATGATATAGCAATTGACTCAGAACATCCCTAGCATAGAAAAAAACAAAACCAACTCCAACAGCTACAGCCATACAGCTCTTTATTAGTTCAGACCAAACACAACAAACCTGATCTAGACAAAAGTGGGAATGGGAAGAAGTTGCCTTATTCAAACACTTAGCCTATCCTACACCAGTCAAATACCCTAATCACCTAGGCAAACCCTGATCCTCCTCTCCCCTGTACATAGACTATATCCAGACCAAATGCTTATCTATTTCTCATCAAAGCATCCTGTACCAAATCTTCACCTCTTTATGACAGCTCTGTGTTGAATTGAGTTACCAAGTGGCAGAGTCAAAACAAACCTTTCCCTCCAAAATCAACTATGGCACCAACTGAGAAAGGCTATGGATAACTTGCACTAATGTATCAAAATAAGGAAAGGCATATTGATTACAAACAGAGAAAACAACACATGACAGCATAGTTATCCTTCTCATCAAAACCAAACATAAGTCACCCTTTTTCTTAGCATGACAAGGTAAATGTTTAATCATCGAACTTCAAAAACTGTCCTTGACAGTAGGTTTAACAAAATCATCAGATATATAAAAAAACATGGTAAGGCAAACTCCAACACACATGATGACAATCAATAGAAACTCATCATTCATCAAGAGTAAACATCATGGAAATCAAATTAGGTGTTCATAATCTCAAGCTTGTTCAAGATGCTCAAAATGTAAAGTCATGAATGAATGATGCAAAAGTCAATAAGAAACAAATACATACCTCTTGTAGACCCTTATGAGCAGGCTATATCAGTTGAGAAAACCAGAGATTTTGAATTCTTCTCTTAGCCTTTTTGCACTTTGCTTCAAACTTAAGAAACAACCACTTATGATGCCAAAATGAGAATTATGAATCTCCAATGGTTGCTAAGGCTCTTGACAGTTGAGATTGGTTGTATGTGAGGTGTCTAAGTGGTCACAACCTTAAGGGAAGGCTTAGAACTCACTTTGGTGTTTTTTGTGGCTTTTGGTCAAAGCAAGCCAAGTACAATGTTGACTTTTTGATTTCTTAAGATTTTTGGTGGTTCAAAGGGCTAGACACTTTCCATATGATATTTAGAGATTGTATGGAGTGTTGTTGGGGTGTTTGAAAGGGTAGAAATGATTTTGAGAAAATTTCACTTCATGACCATTTTTGGTGTTTTTATGGATTTTGGTGTTCTTGAGGATTTGAAGCAAGGGGTGGAAATTGGGATAACAGAGGTTCTCTATGGTTTTTATCAGATGCAATTGCTTTGAAATGAGGTGAGGGAGCTCTCCTTTTATAGAGAAAGTGATTGAGGTGCTTACTAGGGAGGTTTCTTCAACATGAAGTAAGCTTTGGATATTTTCCATCCACCATCCAACTTGCCTTACTTTTCTGATCCTTGGCTACTTCTTTTCATCAAGAGGCAAGTTTAATGATGGTTTTACTGATGAGAATGCAGGCTAGAGGCTTAGGGAAAGGGCTGGTTCAAATCTTACTTTCCACCTCATGCTTTGAAAAGTCCACTTTTGCAACTTTGGCAATGAAACTCATTTCTTTGTTTTGTGATAACTCTCATGCAAGATTTCTGTTCTAACATACTACATATGTTTCCTATATCAGGTAGAACAAGTCTTGCAAGCTAGGATTGGCTCAATTGGATGGTAGAGATGATTTTGCAATTTTGATCAATGTGGGGCTAAAGTGACAAAATACCAACTTTGAACACATGTATCTCTCAGCTCATAAATCACCTTGAGATGTACTTGTACTTTTTAGAAAGCCCTCACATAGTACTAAAACTTCAATGTTGGTCAGAAGTCTTGATTCTATTTGAAACTAGGTGAAAAATCCCCTTGAAGTTGGCTGATTTTAGCTTTTAAAGTGAAAATAACTTAGAAATTTTCTAAGTTATTTTCCCTTCTAGGAATGTTTTTGCTTCTATCTCAAAAAGTATGCATTTTATGGTTGTGGACTAGTATGGGACTTTTGTAGGACTTGTCAAGAGCTTTCAAATGAGACTAGAACCAACTCAATTGGATGTGTGGTTAAGGAGTTACGGTTTACCCCTTTTCAAAACCCTAATTTCCCGATTTCTCGATTACTCTCTCATCCTTGATCCAATGATCATGAAAATTGATATGCAAGTCCATTATGACATAAGGAACAACTTTGATTCACAAATTGGATTCCAATTCTCAAAATTTGAGGAGTTGACTTTTCGGTCAACCGTATGATCGATCGGTGCCGATTGAGTCGCCTGTTGATATTCTGGACATCCTGAGACTTTGATACTTCTTGAATAGTCTTTAATAGTCTATATGAACTTCATGGACCTCAATCCCACCATTAAAACATCTTCCAACATCAAATTCAAACCACAGTTGACATTCCACTGGTTAAAAACCCTAATCGGGCTCTCCTGACTGCACTGTTCTTGATTCTGAAATGATTTCTTCAAATTGACTTCTCTTTTGACTTTGATATTATCTTTGATTTCATTCAATGATTAAATTGGCCCAAACCATTGGTTTATCATTCCTTGATTGTTTTGAATTTGCCGGTGCGAGAACCCTGATTCATCTGTAACTTGACAATAATAAACTTGCACTTGATTTAGGGTTAGATAATGCATGATCATGCTTCTAAAAATGATAATGAGAATCTAAGGGGTCAAAATTTGGGGTACAACAGGATAGAACACTCTCACTTCTTTCATCTTCCAAAGAAGGAAACTCTACCAACTTGTGACAACAATCTAAATGAACTCTATTAGATTGCAACCGATTCATACCGAAAATCATGTCCAAACCGTCCAACGGTAAACACACTAAATCCATAACGAAGTCCTTACCACACATGGTCGAAGGACGACTTATGCATATCAAAGTAGTTACCGACCCCGAAGCGGGCGTCTCAATAACCATATTATCATCACAAGTAAATATACACAAATCCAATCGCTTAGCGCACTCAAAAGAAATGAACGAATGAGTCGCTCCGGTATCAATAATAGCAACTAAAAGCATATTATTAATAAAGCATGTACCTTTAATCAAACGGTCCGCATTAGTAGCGTCGGAGCCTGCTAATGCAAATACCTTCCCACTCGTTGGAGCTTGCTTAGGTTTAGGACACTTAGCACTGATGTGTCCTACTTCTCCATAATTGTAGCACTTCACTACACCCATTCTACAATCCGTAGCATCATGTCCAAGAACTCCACAGCTAGAGCACTTAACTTTGGGCTTCCTACGCTTAAAAGACTTGTGACCCATCTTGCCACACTTGTAGCACTTAATGGGACCCGAACATCCACCTCCGGACCTCTTAACAAAGTGTTCCCTATGCTTGCCTTTATCAGCAGGCGTCACATAAGGCCCATTCCTTACCGGTTGCTTTCCTCTCTTCTCATTCAAACTTTTGTAATAAGCGGAACGAACCTTGCTATCTTCCTCGAAGATTCTACAACACTCCATCAAATCCAAAAACCTTCTTATCCTCTGATATCCCATCGCTTGCGTAATTTCAGGACGCAAGCCATTCTCATACTTAATACACTTTGCAAACTCAGTCGTAGCCGCATCATAGTGAGGATGAAATTGAACCAATTCCACAAACTTAGCAGTATAGTCCACCACAGACATACTACCTTGTTTCAGCTCAAGGAACTCCATCTCCTTCTTCCTGAACTCATAAGTCGCATTCACAATCGGCGCATCTCGCACCGTCCTAACCATTTCTTCCAAAGCAGCCGCCACCGCATCGCCGTTACGACCATCCATTCTAACCATTACCAAAAATATCAACAAGGTTAAACAACTGTTCAACCAACACAACGACAAGACAGACACAACTGACTCAACCAGGCTCTGATACCACTTAATGTAACACCCCCTTCCTATACCCCCAAATAATTGAATAAATAATTTAGGCACTCAATATGAATTTCATCAGAGTTTATTTTAAACATGGTATAAAAGAGGTGCATCACATTATCATGAAATTAAACGCATACAACATCTGCTCAAGTAGATATGCAACAATAGGCAAGTCATAACAAAGAAATCTTAGTCCTAAAACCCACATCTCAACATTCAGAATAAAAGCGGAAACATCTAAACATTGAATCAATTCATTCATGTAAACATATATACATTATTCAGTTAATTCATGTTTACAAATCATCCATAAGCAGATACATACACAGATGTATCACAAAAGAATCAAAACACTTGTATCTCCAAAAAGAGCCAAAGGCTTCCTAACTACCCAAATGTTACATATCAGAGCCAACGACCAAAAACAATGAAGACTCGCTTCACAAAAAGGACCTCCAGCAACCTACTCTGCAATGCCTCATAGAGCATTATAAAACAGCAGAAGGGTGAGAAACAATATCATAACAGTCAATGCATAAAATTATATATTATACAAATTACACATACTTCACATTCTCACCACGATTCATTATATAAACCTCAATGCACATTTCATAACTGGGCATATTCGCCAATCATACTTCTACACATACACATTATTTCCACATAACATTTACAATATAATGCCAAGCATATACAATATGCGTCAACCATGTTTATATTAATTCATAAACTCACAAAACATACATATACATACATTCACACACACACACACACACACACACACACACACACACACACACACACACACACACACACACACACACACACACATATATATATATCTTCAAGCATACCAATCATTCCAATCATCCATAATTCACATAAACATTTACACTTATGTTCATTCATCATACATCGTGCAAGATGTCAACATGCAACTCATAGAGACCGACTCAGGACTCTATGCAGATGCAAATGCGGTACCGACTCATTTCAACAGGTTCAATTGAAGAACCAAATGGAATCATCGCTCGTTACCGAAGTAACTCCTCGTCGGGCCTACGATGTTCACCCATCGCTCACACCCCACATGGGCACACGATGTTTCAAGATTGCTCACACCCCACACGGGCACACAATCCGATTGCTCACACCTCACACGGGCACACAATCCGTTTGCTTACACCCCACACGGGCACACAATCATTTTGTAGATTCACTATGGAATCAATCAACACAAGAATGCACACCATGATGCTTCACATGCATCATGACTCATGACACTCTTGAAATGCACACATGTTTACAAACACACTCATGCATTCTTCACATTTATCGCATATATTCATTTATGCATTCAAAATATATGTATCACAAAACATATATATTCATCATTCATTCACACCATTCAAACATGGCTCACATTTACAATCAATTCCTCATGCATTTCTATTCAAACTAAGCAAATGCACAAAATTGCCAACTGGCCACACTTATGCTTCACAAACCATAAACTAGGATTCACGCCATACGGCTACCTACAACACATCACAAATCAGCACACAAGCTATTAAACCAAAGAAGGGCCGATCGCAACCAAAACCCCAAGCCATAACAGCACACAGCAGCAGGGAAAACCCATTCTGCTACGTTCGCTACACGCTCGCCTAGCGAGTGTTCGCCACTTGCTCGCCTAGCGAACTACTAGCGAGCACAAACAGAAGCTCCAGACTTCGTTCGTTACCTCGTTCTCCACAGCGAACCTCCAGCGAGCTCCTCGCTACTTCCTTCGCTGCAAGCGAAGGACATCAAAACCATTATGTCCCAAGTTTGGGACCGTTCGCTTCGCACTCGCCTAGTGAACTGCCAGCGAACACTCGCGACCTGCTCGCCTAGCGAGCTGCTAGCGAGCGTCTGCGATTTCCACTTCTCCCCACTGTTCAGAATCCAAAACCACCGATAAAATCACCCGATGAACTCCAACTCATATCCAGTAGCCTTAGTCTAACATGTATCGACTAATCTACGTCGTCTAATCACGATTCTAACCGTTAAACAACGATTTCTATCGATTAAACCAATTTCGACCAAAAATGGAAAGTGTAGAAAACTACCAATCAATCCAAAACAATCCAACAAAAATCATACATGATTATACAGATTGATATAATAATAAGGTTTCACACCCTTACCCGATTGATTGAAGCTTGGAAGTTGTTTCTTGATGAATTTCTAGGTTTTTCTCCATTTCTCCTCTTTCTCTTCTCCTTTCTTCTTTCCTTCCTTTTTCTTTCTATCTCATTTCTTTTCTCTCTAATTCTCACGTATACCTCTTTCTATTCTATTCTATTTCTCCTCAAAATACCTCTTAAAACATTTTCTCACAAAATACTCCACTTAATATAAAATACTAAATGTCTAAAATACCCTTTAATCTATTTTCCCCGAAAACTCTCCGAATCGGTAAAATAGCACAAAAAACAATTAAACGTATCGACACATAAATTCCATAATTAAAATAACATTCATCCAAATAAATCAAAAAGGACTCAAACAAATTGGAAAATTCAGAATCGGGGCGTTACATGGACTGGAGTAGTTGAGTTCAACGAACCAGGATAAAAATAATTGTGTTTAAATCTTGGATTATTTGTTATACTTATTCAACCCCCCCCCCCCCTTCTAAGTAATTTTCTCACCTTCAGTTGGCATCAGAGCTCCGGTTCTGCGTGTGCTACCACTTAACCGTGTCAGTAAAGATCCAGTGAGAAAAGTTACTTTGATAAATATCTGTTTGTCATTATGGGTGATACATCTACATCTAACTGTAACAAATATGAAGGGGATAGAATCATCACAAAGCCTCCCATGTTTGATGGAGAGAAATTTGATTACTGGAAGGACAGGATAGAAATTTTCTTCCTTGGGTATGATGCTGATTTGTGGGACTTGGTTATTGATGGCTATGAACATCCTACAAATGAGGATGGCAAGAAAGTTGACAGAAAATCAATGACAGAAGCCCAGAAGAAGGATTTCAAAAATCACCATAAGGCTAGGACAATATTGCTTAATGCAATCTCTCATACTGAGTATGAAAAGATTACTAACAGAGAAACAGCTCATGGAATGTTTGAGTCACTTAAAATGACTCATGAAGGAAATTCTCAAGTGAAGGAGACCAAGGCTCTGGCGCTTATACAGAAGTATGAAGTGTTCAAAATGGAAGAATCTGAAAATATAGAAACTATGTTTTCTAGATTCCAGATCCTTACAACTGGTCTAAAGGTTCTGGACAAGGGATACTCTACATCAGATCATGTAAAGAAAATCATCAGAAGTCTACCTACCAGATGGAGACCAATGGTGACTGCCTTGAAGATGGCTAAAGATATGAACAAGATCTCTTTAGAAGAACTCATCAGCTCACTGAGGAGCCATGAAATTGAGATTGAGGAAGATGAACCTCAGAAGAAAGAAAAAGGTAAATCTGTTGCTTTAAAATCTAATAAATCTGCTAAAGCTTTGTAGGTTATTGAAGAAAGCTCTGAAGAATCTTCTTCTGAAGAAGAAGATGAATTATCAATGATGTCCAGAAGGATCAACAGACTCTGGAAGCACAAGGGAAAGAAGTTCAACAACTTCAGAAAATCTGATCATAGAAAGGAATCTTCTGGGCACAGAAGATCTGGCAAGAAAGAAGTTGTATGCTATGAGTGCAAAGAACCTGGGCATTATAAGAATGATTGCCCCAAACTTCAAAGAGAAAAACCTAAGAAGAAGGTTGACAAAAAGAAGAAGGTTCTGATGGAAACATGGGATGACTCAGATGAATCTGAATCATCTTCTGAATCAGAAGAAGAATGTGCCAATGTTGTACTGATGGCCAGCACAGAAGATCAGGAGGAAGGAACCTCAGGATATGAATCAGATTCTGAATCTGACGATGACGCTGAAGAGGTAATGGCTAAACTTACTAAAAAAGAACTGATAAAAGTTTTATCAGAAGTTTTGAAAAGTTATAACAATATCAAACTCAAATACAAGAAGCTGAAAAGCAGTCTTGAATCTGAGATTGATCTTCTGAAGACAGAACTTGTTGAGCAAAAAGAAATTAATCTGAAAATCAAAAATGACTTTGAAACAACTCAACAAGAATCTGAATCTGAGACTAAGTCATGTGAAAACATTTTGGAAAAATATGACTCTAGCTTTCAGAGATTACATATTAAGAGCATAGACAAAAGCAAGATGGCTTCTATGATTTATGGTGTTAGTGGGAACAACAGAAGAGGTATTGGATATGAATCTTCCTCTGGAAGTAATCCAAAATCTGTTGACAAACTCTTCATCAAGAAGACACCTCTGTACTCTCAATTTAAGTTTGGTCACTTAAATGGCATTAAACACACAAGCTCTGAGAAGAATACTTATGTGTTTAAACCCAAGGCAAGTCAGAATAAACATTATGTTGAAAAACAGAAGTTTAGACAAACCTACAAACCAACTAACCCTAAAGGACCCAAGAAGATCTGGGTACCTAAGAACAAAATAATCCCTGTTGCAGATGTTCTTAGCAGCAAGATCAGGATGCCAGTCATGGTACCTGGATTATGGATGCTCACGACACATGACAGGAGAAAGGTCTATGTTCCAAAGCCTGGAACTTAGATCTGGAGGTGACGTGAAGTTTGGAGGGAACCAGAAAGGCAAGATCATTGGATCTGGCACTATTGGAAATGGTAAACTTCCCTCTATTACTAATGTTTTACTTGTTGAAGGGTTAAAGCATAACTTATTGTCCATAAGTCAATTAAGTGACAATGGTTATGATATCACCTTTAATCAAAAATGTTGTAAAGCTATAAGTCAAAAGGATGGCTCTATCCTATTTAGTGGTAAGAGGAAAAACAACATTTATAAAATAAATCTTTCAGAACTTAAAGTTCAAAATGTTAAATGCCTCTTGTCTGTTAATAAAGAGCAATGGGTCTGGCACAGAAGATTGGGCCATATCAATATGAGACGTATATCTCAGATGAATAAACTTAATCTTGTCAGAGGACTCCCTAATCTGAAGTTCACTTCAGATGCTCTTTGTGAAGCATGCCAAAAAGGGAAGTTTTCAAAAACATCTTTTAAATAAAAAAATGTTGTTTCTACTTTCAAACCACTAGAATTACTTCATATTGATCTGTTTGGACCAGTGAAAACTGCATCCATCAGAGGCAAGAAGTATGGATTAGTCATTGTTGATGACTATAGTAGATGGACATGGGTAAAGTTCTTAAAACACAAGGATGACTCACATTCTGTGTTCTTTGACTTCTGCAAGCAAGTCCAGAATGAAAAGGATTTCAAAATCATAAAAGTCAGAAGTGATCATGGTGGTGAATTTGAAAATAAATATTTTGAAAAATATTTTTCTGAAAATGGCATTGCTCATGATTTTTCCTGTCCTAGAACTCCACAACAAAATGGGGTTGTAGAGAGGAAAAACAGGACTCTGCAAGAAATGGCCAGAACCATGATCAATGAGACAAATCTGGAAAAACACTTTTGGGCAGAAGCAATCAACACAGCTTGTTACATTCAGAACAAAGTGTCTGTAAGACCTCTTTTGAAAAAGACTCCATATGAATTGTGGAAGAACAAAAAGCCTAACATTTCATATTTTCATCCTTTTGGATGTACTTGTTATATACTTAACACTAAAGAAAATCTTAACAAGTTTGATTCCAAAGCACAGAAGTGTTTCATGCTTGGTTATTCTGAACGCTCTAAAGGCTACAGAGTATTCAATACTGAAACACAGATTGTGGAAGAATCTATTCATGTAAGATTTGATGATAAGCTTGGCTCTGAAAAGCCAAAGCAGTTTGAGAATTCTGCAGATAGAGAAGTGATTCTCACAGACTCTGAAGGATCAGAGGCAGAAAAGGCTAAAGAAAAGGAATCTGAAGCAACTCCAGATGCTATTCCCTTATCTTCTCAATTGGACAACTTACACATTTCTGAAAGATCAAATGTCAGAGGATCTTCTTCCAGAATCAAGGCATCTCACCCAGAAGATGTGATTATTGGAAAGAAAGATGCTCCAATCAGGACAAGATCCTATCTCATAACATTTGAATCTTCATTGTTTGGCTTAGTATCAATAATTGAACCAACATCTGTGGATGAGGTTCTAAAAGATAATGAATGGATTATTGCCATGCAAGAAGAGCTAAATCAATTCACCAGAAATGAAGTTTGGGATCTGGTTCCTAGACCTAAAGGATTCAATGTTATTGGAACAAAATGGATCTTCAGGAATAAGTTGAATGAAAAGGGAGAAGTTGAAAGGAATAAGGCAAGGCTGGTTGCTCAAGGATACAGTCAACAAGAAGGCAGAGTTTGAAATGAGCATGATGGGATAATTGAGATTCTTTTTGGGAATCCAAGTCAACCAGACTCCAGAGTGCACCTACATACATCAAACCAAATATGTTAAAGAGCTTCTGAAGAAGTTCAACATGGTTGATAGTAAGATGGCAAAAACTCCAATGCATCCTACAAGCACTCTAGGTAAGGAAGAGGTAAGTAAGAAGGTAGATCAGAAACTCTACAGAGGTATGATAGGATCTCTTCTATACTTGACTGCTTCTAGACCATATATTCTGTTTAGTGTCTGCTTATGTGCAAGATTCCAATCAGATCCTAGAGAATCACACTTAACAGCTGTTAAGAGGATTCTAAGGTATCTGAAAGGTACTACTAACATGGGTCTGTGTTACAGAAGATCTGATGAATTTTCATTAGTTGGATTCTGTGATGCTGATTATGCTGGAGACAGAGTTGAACGTAAAAGCACTTCTAGAAGCTGTCAGTTTCTTGGAAGTCATCTGATCTCATGGTACAACAAGAAGCAACCCACTATTGCACTATCAACCACAGAGGCAGAATACATTGCTGCTGCTGGATGTTGTACGCAGATGCTCTAGATGAAGAGTCAGTTAGAAGATTATCAGATCTATGAGAGTAATCTTTCCATCTTCTGTGATAATACTTCTGCTATATGTTTGTCAAAAAATCCAATCTTGCATTCTAAGGCTAAACATATAGAAATTAAACATCACTTCATCAGAGACTATGTTCAGAAGGGTGTAATAAATCTAGCCTTTGTTGATACAGATCATCAATGGGCTGATATTTTCACAAAACCCCTTGCTGAAGATAGATTTAAGTTTATTCTGAAAAATATTTGTATGGATTTTTGTCCAGAGTAATATTTATCAGAGGCAACTTCTCAGATGCAAAATGTTTAAAGATCTGAAGTATTTCATCTGACTATTTGTTTATTTATCTTTAATTAATTTATTTGTGTGAAACTCTGAACTAACAAACTCAGAAGATCTGAAAGTTGGAAACGTTTCATTTCTTGAGAGACATCAGATGCACATACAAAGCAAACACGTGTCACTCAGTATCTGAAAAGATGGAGTGCTCTACTGAATTGACGTTTGAGGTATTGCTTTGAAAATCTCATTTTCCTTGAATTTCCCCCCAATTGTCATAATTTTAGTTTGAAATGATTACTTTCATTAAATGCTGTACAAACGTGCGTATGTGTCTTTTGATGTGCCCAATGCTTGATTTTTAGTTGTCTATAAATACCACCTATCACACTATTTTCACACTTTTCACATTCACTACACCTATGCGTTTCTGTTCTCTCTTCAACCTCTACAAAAACCCTAAACCCAAATCAAGATCTTCTTCTTCATCAATGGCTTCTACATCAAATGCTGCTGAAATCTCCAACAAAAATATAATGTACAAGAAACCAGAACGCACCCTATTTACTCTAGTAGTAGATCTTGAGGTTCTGTGTGAGAGCTTCGATGATCTTGAATCAATAAAGGAAAATGGGTTTGACCTAACAACTTCCATTAAAGCTCAAGGCTGGGAGAAGTACTTTGAGAGATTGATGGGTCATGTGTACCCAACTCTTGTAAAGGAATTCTGGATTCACACTAGCACAAGTCCTAAGTTTATTCACTCATCTGTCCTTGGGAAGGAGATAGTGATTACTGAGAAACTGATCAGGCAACTGTTCAGTTATACAGAATCTGATGGAGTTACAAACTTAGCCTCTTCACGTATTGATATGGCTAAGGTATATGAAGAAATCACTGTAGCTAGAACACCAACAAGTAAGGTTAAAGATCTGAAACCTATCTATAGGATCTGGGCAAAGATATTTATGAGTACAATCTTTCACAGAAAGTCAACCAACTCACCAGACTATGTGAGTTCAGAACATCTGTATTTCATGTACTGCATCAGCCAGAATGTTAAGGTGGATCTTCCCTATCTGATCTTCAGTCATCTTCTGACTCATGTCAAAGAGACTAGAGAAGAGGTCAGAGCTAAAGCTGGGAAAGTTAGAACTTGGATACCTCTGGGAAGACTTATTTCAGACATCCTTGTTGAAAACAAGCTGGTAAAGCATCTGACAGATGCAAAGATAACAGAGGATCTGTCATACATCATTGGATCTGAGATAAATGGACTCAATCTGAAAAGGATGAAAATCATTTCAGAGCTGAATGGTAAACTAAGGAAGATAAACTCTGAGGAGGTCAATGGCAGAAGGATACCCTTAGAAGACTTTCCAATGTTCAGTGCAGATGAACCAAAAAGTATTGTTTGGACTTACATTGCAGAGTGTCTGAAGGAAGGAATTCCTCTACCTTCTAATCTTGTTCAGAAACAAGGAGAAGAAATGCCCAATCTGATGAAGGAAAGGCGTAGTAAGAGAAAAGCTGAAGAAGGATCGGTTCAGAAGAAAAGGAAAGTATCTGAAGTTCCAAGGAAGAAGAAGAAAGGAGCAAAGAAAGCCAGAATCAATTCTAGAGATGCCACTCTGGAAGAAATTAGAGACACTATTCATCAGGTATTAACATCTGATCCTACACCTGCTGTTCTTTCACCCCTTTCATCACCACAACTCTCTCCAAATCTTAGACAAAGAACTTCAAAACCCAAACAATCTGCAAATCTTTCATCTGAACCACCCTCATCTGAACCAGTACATTCACAATCATTTTCTATACCAATTCCCTCTGAACCCCAACCTCATATTACATCTAAACCCCCTCAAAAAATTCAATCAGAAATTCCACAAACTCAAACACTTCAATCAGAAATTCCACAAACTCAATCAATTCAACCAGAAATTCCACAAACAGAAACAATTCAACCAGAAATTTCACAAACAGAAATTCCTCAAACAAAAATTCCACAACCAGCAATTTCACAACCTGAAAATCCCCAATTAGAGATTCTCCAACCAGAAATAATCATCTCAGAACCAAACCAACCAGAGATTGTTCAAACTGAACACTCTGAACAACCAATTCCATCAGAAGATCCAAATCTTTCTGACAATATTCTGGATATAGAACCCCTCATCAATCCATTATCATTTCTTCAACATCTGTTCACTCAGATGAATCTTCTGAGTGTGAATCATCTGATTCATCTGATTTTGAACCAGAGTCTCTCAAACAAGCACGTTCTGAAAGTGCTATGGAGGAACATCTTAACATTTCCATGTTTCATACTCCACCAAACTCTCCACCTCAACCACAACCATCTGAAACCAATATATCTGAAACACAAACCATTCCTCAACCATCTGAACTCCCTCAATCTGACATCCAAACATCTCAACCAACATCACCTCAACCACAACCATCTGAACCTACACCATCTGAACCTACTCCTGTTAACACTCCTAATCCTAATCCCTCTGAACAGTCTGAACAGTCAGATCTAGGATCATGTGTTAATGCTATGTTTGAAATTTTCAAAAAGGAGATAGATTTTGAATATGCTCGTGTTAAGGATGTGTGCATGTCAAGTTTGGATCCAACTGTTTCAAATGCTGCTTGGAAGCGTTTCATCTGGATGTTCAACAAAGCTGCCTTAAAAGTTAGAACTAAATGCTCTAAGCTTGCTAAGACTAAGTTTGCAGAATTAATCAAGGTAACTCTGATGAACATGTCTCCTCCTCCTCCTGTGTTGCTTCTGGAAGCTGCTCCTCCATAGGTTCCTGAATCTGAAATGGTTGAACAAGCTTCTGAAGAGAACCAGTCTGAAGAGAACCCTGCTGCTACTGCATCAGCTCCTTCTTCACCTGTGGTCACAGAGCTTGTGAATGATGTTAAGGAAATAAAAGATTGGATGATCAAGCAAGAGAAGACAACTGATGAGATCAAGACCTGGATGTCTAAGCAAGAAGAGTCAACTGCTAAAATGACAGAGCTTCTGACCCTTATTGCCTCACGCCAGACTTAGTTTTATTTGATGTTTTTGCACATGTTATTGCTTTTGTTGTTTTCTTATTGTTGTGTTATGCATTTTGGCATCTGTCTGTTTGACTGTGAACTTTGATATGTTTAATTGAATGTTGATGTTTTTTGCTTCTATATGCTTCTTTTCTTCTGTATCTTTATGTCTTTAAAAATCTTTTTGATTATGACAAAAAGGGGGAGAAAAAGAGAATCTGATTGTTCAAACTATAAGCAATTACTAAAACTGAAATTCAGACATTTTATTAACTTACTTTGAATTTAAGTCTTTCAGATTACATTGATATATCTGACATAATTCATTGAAGTTACCCTGAGACTTTTCCAACCAGAACCTGATCTTCAAAGCAAATCTGAGTATTCAATCAACTCTGATAAGCTTACTCTGATACCTTTACTCTGGAAGATAATTCAAGCAAGATGATAACCAGGCGCTCTGACTGAAGGAAGTCTTAATTATCTGGTATCAAGATTTGACTCTGAAAGTCAAACCTCTTGCATCAGGCTCTGAATCTGAAATATACTTAATCAAAAAGGGAAGTGTTTTCTTCTATTAGAGTATTTATTTCAGGGGGAGATTGTTAATCTCAGGGGGAGTTATAATTCATATATTTTTATTGAACTAAATTTCTCATGTTTTGTCATCATAAAAAAGGGGGAGATTGTAAGAACACAGATTGTTTCTTAGTAATATCTCTATGTTTTGATGATAACACTTATGAATTTTGTATTCAAGAATTATATACTCTAAATTTGTTCTAGACTGTTTGCTACAGGTACTAAAGAAAATATTCTTAAAAGAGCAAATTTGGATCTGAACAATGATATTATGAAAGGCTTCAAAGGTTCAAGAGCATCTTAGATGAAGATCTGAACGCTGCCTCCAGAAGAATCTAAGTGATGTCTACTGAAGATTCTGAAGCAAAAGTCTCTAAAGAATAAAAGACTCTGAGAGTTCAGAAGCTTAGTCATCAGAAGACTCTGAAGATACTGCGCTACATAAGTATTGAGAATCTGATGTAGAAGACTCTGATCTGACAGAACTACACGCTCAAGCACACAAGCTGCACATACTCTGATTCAGCACAATCTGAAGAACATCCCAAGACTCTGAAGATCCAAAAGATCTCTACTCTGGAGATTCTGAAGATCCAGACTCTGATGTTGATAGCTGAACTTACTTAGTGAAGAAGATTTGAATATGTATGTTGGCATATCTCAACAGCTCTTTCCTCTTTTATGCTAGACACAAGAACACAGACAAAAAGGTTTTATCTGTGCACTCCATTCTAAGGAAAGTTTCTGCAAAGTAAAAGACAAAAGGCATCAGGCTTTTTCAGCACAGCCTCCAATGTAAAGACAAAAGGCTCCAGGGTTTTCAGCACAACCTTCAACGTTGAGAAAACTTCATGGATCTAAGTGCCTATATAAAGAAGTCCACTCCATCTTCTTCAAAAACGAAAAACTTGCAAAAATCACTCATCAAAGCAAATCTCTCAAAGCTCTTATATTTTATTTTGTTGTAACATTGTTCTTAAACTTAAGAGAAATATCACAGTTGTGATAATAGCTTCTTAGAAGCATTCTTACTCTTGTAATAGTTTTACATTGATTGTAAAAGGTTTTCCTTAAGAGGATCCAGTTGGGATCAGTAGCTCTTGAGAAGACTAAGAACAGTTGTTCTTAGGTGTTACTATTGTAATTTGTTTGATTAAATAGTGGATTAAGTCTTTGACTGAGAAAGGCAAATCACTCTTGAGAGGGTGGACTGGAGTAGTTGAGTTCAACGAACCAGGATAAAAATAATTGTGTTTAAATCTTGGATTATTTGTTATACTTATTCAACCCCCCCCCCCTTCTAAGTAATTTTCTTACCTTTAACACTGAGGACTTTTAGTTACCTTTTATCCCCACTTGGCCTTTTAGAACGTAGTGTGATGGCTATGAGGGAGTATTCCCAAAGTAGTTGATACGCGATACTACACTCAGATGAGACTCTCTTGAGAATATTATTGATTTCCAAGTAGTTGGTGTGTCGATAATATCCGAAAGATGGGTCGAGGACTTTGGGAACTTTGTTAGAACCCGTTGTGCAGGTACTTTACCCCTAGTACACACACTATGGTTGGTTCTTTACTCAGACCTCGTGTTGTAATCTTGAACCTTTGATCCTATTATTTGTGTTTTGCATCCAGTCTTGCATAACATTTCAGTGCATTTTCATCTTTGCACAGTTTGTTGCATACCTCTGCTTGTCCAGTCGTTCATCTCCGATTGTCTTCATCTTCCAGTTTGCCTTTGAGTCGTCAAGCTAATTCCTCGACACTGATATCGGACTAGAGCTAACTATAGACGCAAGATGTCAGAGCAAGAAGTACATTACGCAGAAATCCGAATGGAGATCGATGAATTAAAATCAGGCGTGACCAAGCTCACCGAGATGCTTCAAGTCTTTATGGCCAGAGGAGAATCTCAAAGGACCGTCATTCAGGAAGTTTCAAGTGTTGATCCTGCTCCTGTTAAAATACCACCTTCAACTTGGCCAGAGTTTGGTTTACCTCCCAACTACTCTCCACCCCTTGCATCTACTACTATGATTGGTCAGACTGTCAGACCAGTTTTTCAAGCTCCCGTTTTTACAGAGCCCAAACCTGTGGTCCATACTGTTGCCCAGAATGACCGAACTCCCTTTGAGACTCCCTTCTCTGACTACCATGCTGCCAGTGCTCAAGGAGAAGACCACGAAGATTTTGTTGAGCCTGAGGTTGTCTGTGAACAGTTTCAGAACATAGACAAGAGACTCAAGGTCGTTGAGGGTACAGATTTCTTAAACTTTGATGCGGACAATATGTGTTTAGTTTCTGGCCTCGTTATGTCTGCTAAGTTTAAAACTCTTGAGTTCGTGAAATACAAGGGTTACTCATGTCCAAGAACCCATCTGGTCATGTACTTCCGAAAGATGGCAGCCTACACCAACAATTAAAAGCTGCTCATCCACTGCTTTCAGGACAACTTGAGTGGTGCTTTTCTCAAATGGTATATGAACTTAGAGCATAACAGCATCCACTGCTTCCAGGATCTCACCAACGCTTTTATGAAGCAATACAAATACAATTTGGACATGGCTCTTGATCGCTGTCAACTTCAAAATATGTCTCAGAATGAGAAAGAGTCATTCAAAGAGTATGCCTAGCGATGGAGAGAGTTGGCTTCTCAGGTTGAACCGCCTCTAGCAGAGAAGGAACTAACTAGAATGTTCATGGATACTTTGTCTCCTTTATATTAGGAAAATATGATTGGAAGTGTATCTTCAAGCTTTACAGATCTGGTGACTATTGGTCAAAGGTTAGAAGAAGGACTGAAAAATGGTAAGGTATCCAAAGCTGCTAAATCTTCCCATGGTGCAAACAAATCCTTTGGGACCTTCCATAAGAAGAAAGAAGAGAAAACCAACGCTGTCATGGTTGAAGTGAGAAATCCTCGTCCCCAACCAAGGTATAATCACTCTGTTATTGTTGCCGTTACTCCTCCTATTGCTGCTGTTACTGCTCCACGACCAACTCAGATTCCTCAGCATCCAACTGTTGGACATAACCAGTATCAAAATAGGAATCAATTTGATCTTATTCCAATGACATACATAGAACTTTATCCTAATCTAGTTTAACAAGGTCTGATCACTACAAAGACTTTGCAACCTTCTAATCCTCCTTCAGCTGGATTTAGGGCTGACCTCCATTGTGCTTTTCATGAGGGTGCCCCAGGCCACGACTTGGAACATTGTTATGCACTAAAATCCAGAGTGCGTGAGTTGATTAGAATTGGAATCCTTGATTTTAAGGATAGTCATCCGAATGTCCAGAACAATCCCTTGCCAGTACATCAAAGGTGAAGATTCAGACTGACTTCATCAGGCTGTCTTCCTAAACGCAAGTGTTTCAGACAAGACAACTCATCCTTGTTACTGATTAATCACTAAGACATGTTTCTTGTTGTTTCCACTTTCCTTATTTTGTATTAGCTGTTTGCTTTCAAATTATGTTTGTACCTTCGTGATAAATGAAATAAGCATTGCAAATTTTGATTCAATTCATTTTGTCTAATATTTGCATCTTTATGCTTTATCTTTTATAAATATACACCTTTTGTTCAAACTTTTGATATGCAAATATTTGATGGAGGATGATGAAAACGTTATACCCATAATTGTTGTCTGTATGCTTTCAATCAAACTTTGTTGACGATGTAAGGCATTGTTTCAAATCCCAAACACTGGAGAAATAAGGAAGATAATCCCTTGTCAACCCCTTCGAGCCTAGAAGTTGGAGTTTCTTTCTTTATAAAAACCCGCAATCTTAACCTTGGGGTGGGTAGTTCTCAGTTAACTCGGTTGTGTGTTCAGGCGAGACATCTTTCATATAAAGGTCGCAACCATAATTTATTTTCCTTCGCACACAACAAACAAGTTTTGAAGATGTTTTTCAAGCCGAAAAGTAGATGATGGTTCACCGTAATCATTAAAGCCAGGCAGTCATTTTCTTTCCAAAAGAAATCAAAAGAAAAAAAAAAACCCGCTAAGTCAAAACCTATGAAGGAGACTTAGGCAAAACTGGGACATCCCGCTGACTGTAGTCTTCGCAAGAAACAGCTCAGGAAAAAGTTAGGGATAATAAAAAGAGGAGATCTTTAAATCTTCACCCTGAAAGTCCTCAATGTCAAAATAACCAAATGTTGTAAAGAAGCAGTGATTGTCGTCTCAAGAGTCCTTGGACTACTGAACCATCATCATGGCTATAATCAGTGCAATTCCTATAGGAACCTGAGTGAATATTCTGAGTTAGCTGAGCATAAGACTGAAGATCATCACGTAGATTGGGTGGGCACAAATAAACTTTGAGCCTTTATCCTTTGTTTCTTAAACTGTGAACCAGGCCACATTACAACCCTCAAAAGACCTAACTGAAGCAATGTTATTTTCAAAGCATACTACAGCAAGGTTGTGTAAACTGACTCCAAAAGATCTTTGCGGATCATTTGTTTTGGCATCATACCTTTTTGCTTTACCTTTCACTTTTAAGTATCTTGAACCACCGTGTTATGACCAATGACTCATTTATTTTGCAAATGATTTTGATTTCAAAAGTTGCATGAACTTTGCATTACCGTGTTTGTATGAACACTTTTGTTTGCAAACTACTTTCCTCTAAAGGAACTTTCAAACATTGAGAAACTTGGTCGGTGATCCTATTAGGGGCAAGTTCTTTTCACATCCTGTCGAAGAATCAGTTCAATATTTGTTCAGAGCAAGGTCTTCTCAGATTTGGTTTATCCAGAAGATATTTCAAGACTTAGACTGGGGCAAGCTTTTCAAGTACACAGTGGATCAGTCATTTTCAACATCAGACAAGCTGAAGCAATTATCAGTTCATCTACAACAGATAGCTAATCTAGGACAGTTTACTTGAAGAATCCCCAAGCAGCTTTTCATCTTTCCTACAAGGATCATCAACTTGACACAGTTTACCAGTGTGGCAGAGATATGTTAAGCAGTAACATCTCTAGTCCCCGAGCAGAATAACATTGATCTCCGTGTTGAGGAATTAGTTTTCCAGTCTTGTTGTCTGCGTTTGCATCTGCATTTGATCATATATCACCTGCATAATTCATATTCATATGCATAACATGAGTGTTTTATCCTCATTTTCATTTCTCCATAGGTCGTGTTTTATCCATGTCTTACCTTGTGGTCAAAGTCCAACTCACTTAGCACCTACCTAACAGATTTTTGTGTCGTGTCTAAATGATGGTTTTCCAAATATTTACCTTGATTATGATGTTTTTCCAGAATCTATCCGATGTTTTTCCGGATATGTTTCTCTCTCTGATGTTTTTCCAGATTGAGTCTTTGTTCTGATGTTCTTCCAGAACTCATCTGATGGTTTTCCAGATATTTACTTTGATTCTGATGTTTTTCCAGAATCTATCCGATGTTTTTCCGGATATGTTTCTCTCTCTGATGTTTTTCCAGATTGAGTCTTTGTTCTGATGTTCTTCCAAAACTCATCTGATGGTTTTCCAAATATTTACTTTGATTATGATGTTTTTCCAGAATCTATCCGATGTTTTTCCGAATATGTTTCTCTATCTTATGTTTTTCCAGATTGAGTCTTTGTTCGAATGTTCTTCCAGAACTTATCTAATGGTTTTCCAGATATTTACTTTGATTCTGATGTTTTTCCAGAATCTATCCGATGTTTTTCTGGATATGTTTCTCTCTCTGATGTTTTTCTAGATTGAGTCTTTGTTCTGATGTTTTTCCAGAACTTATCTGATAGTTTTCCAGATATTTACTTTGATTATGATGTTTTTCCAGAATCTATCCGATGTTTTTCCGGATATGTTTCTCTCTATGTTGTTTTTCCAGATTGAATCTTTGTTTTGATGTTCTTCCAGAACTTATCTGATGGTTTTCCAGATATTTACTTTAATTCTGATGTTTTTCCAGAATCTATCCGATGTTTTTTCGGATATGTTTCTCTCTCTGATGTTTTTCAAGATTGAGTCTTTGTTCTGATGTTTTTACAGAACTTATCTGATGGTTTTCCAGATATTTACTTTGATTCTGATGTTTTTCCAGAATCTATCCGATGTTTTTTCAGATATGTTTCTCTCTCTGATGTTTTTACAGATTGAGTCTTTGTTCTGATGTTCTTCCAGAACTTATCTAATGGTGTTCCAGATATTTACCTTGATTCTGATGTTTTTCCAGAATCTATCTGATGTTTTTTCGGATATGTTTCTCTCTCTGATATTTTACCACATTGAGTCTTTGTTCTGATATTTTTCCAGAACTTATCTGATGGTTTCTAGATATTTACCTTGATTCTGATGTTTTTCCTGAATTTATCCGATGTTTTTCTGGATATGTTTCTCTCTCTGATGTTTTTCCAGATTGAGTGTTTGTTCTGATGTTTTTCCAGAACTTATCTGATGGTTTTTTAGATATTTACGTTGATTCTGATGTTTTTCCAGAATCTATCCGATGTTTTTCCGGATATGTTTCTCTCTCTGATGTTTTTCCAGATTGAGTCTTTGTTCTGATGTTTTTCCAGAACTTATCTGACGATTTTCCAGATATTTACCTTGATTCTGATGTTTTTCCAGAATCTATCCGATGTTTTTCCGGATATGTTTCTCTCTCTGATGTTTTTACAGTTTGAGTCTTTGTTCTGATGTTTTTCCAGAACTTATCTGATGGTTTTCCAGATATTTACCTTGATTCTGATGTTTTTCCAGAATCTATCCGATTTTTTTCCGGATATGTTTGATGCGTGTTTTTCGCAAGTGTACGAATCACGTCAAAGTAATATAAAAGATTATCGAATCCACAGAGACCAAGTGTCAATCTATCGTACCTGTTGTTATGGTGTTTATCTAAGGCAACTATTTTTAAGGGTTTTAGTAAGGGTGCAATGGTAAATAAAATTATAATTTTAAATAATAAATAAAAGACAGGCTCGAATGTAATTCACGTAATCAATGATAATCCAGTACTTGTTAATGGAACTACTTATGGGCAATGTTTTCTCCTTTGAAAAGAACTAATTTAACAGGAACTGTCGCTTTCGCGTATTCAGAACCGAGTTGTACTCTCTAATCAACCCCTCTTATTGTCACGGATAAAAAGGTGCGTACTGCGTTAGAGTAGTAAACCTATTTTTAAGAAATATAGTTTCTTAACAAAGTTGAAAAGTATTTTAACCTGGACTTCTTAGCAAAAAGAGGTTCTTATGAACCAGACTCTAAATCTCATAACGCGTCCGAAAATCGTTTTAAAATCTCTTTTCTTTTTAATCTAAAAACTCCTAATGAACTATACAAAGCGCTTTTGGCTGTTTTTGAAATAGTTAAAAACAATTACTTGAATTGAAAGATAAAATAGCCCTTAGGTGTTTCCACGAACAATTATACTGATTACTGGTTTAATTACGATCCTTACATTCTAACCTTTATGGGATTAGTTAGACATGATAAAGTAAATATTCTTTTTATAGTTTTTCATATAAGTAATTTAAAGCGAGTGCGGGAAGTAAACAACGTAAATGTGCGAGTGCGGGAAGTAAACAACGTAAATGTGCGAGTGCGGGAAATAAACAACGTAAATGTGCGAGTGCGGGAAATAAACAAAGTAAAGTGCGATAAAATAAATAAAAGTAAAGCAATGCGGGAAAATAAAATACTAACTGGAATTAAAATGGCGGCAGGATTAACTTCCTCCAGAGTGCTCCAAAACTCGAACCACAGACAGATTACAGACTCGATCACTCGATTGCAGAGGCACCCCGATGTGGAATGGCAACTGCTTTATAACTGATATATGCCTAGAGAATTCTAATTCTGGATGAAGAAAAACGAAAATCTAAGGTCCTATTTATAGGAGAAACTGAAAGCGCGAAATGACCGGGACGCCCCTCCACTTTTTAGTGGAGGTTGTAGATTTTTGCCTTGTGGCGCCCGCCACAGGCCTATGGCGCCCGCCACGGTCCCTACAGGGGATGATGGAGTGGGGATCATGGGTCTTGGAGGTTGAGGAGTGGTCTTGAGACGTGGCCACGTCATGGCTAACCCCATGGCGCCCGCCACAGTGGGTGCCGTAAGTGCAAAATGCTGAATTTCTAGGTTTTCGTCCGTTTTCACTCCTTTTTCGCTCCTTTTCCCGATTCCAGCTCCGATTATTATAAAAACCTGAAAACATAAGAAAACAAAGCAATAACAAAGCAAAACAACAATAAAAGCTAAGAATGCATGCGAAATCGGAGTCAGAAATACGGTGAATTTTAGTGTGATCAAATTCTCCCACACTTAAACCTTTGCTTGTCCTCAAGCAAACATTAAAGCTTAAGAAAATATGGTGTCAACACTTGTCTTTGGGCTAAAGGGATTCTAAGTTCAAGTCAGGATGCAGTGACAGATACTAACTAAGTGAACCAAGGGTACCATAGTAACACAAACACAAACTTCAATCCTATATTAACCACTCCATGTCATCCCACGATACCTAGGCCTATCTTCTCATCTTTTTGTGTCCTTTTCATTCAGGCGCAATCACATTAAGCCCGTTATCCGTACATGCTTCATAGTAGAGTGACCGGTTAGTGATTCTGATCCATGACATAAGGTTTCTGGCACATAAGCATGTGTAAACCTGTTTTTATTTCGCCTAAATGTAGCTGCGGGGGATCGGATCGTAATCCGCCCTACCAAGTTCAGTGCCAGATACCTCTGAACCAACTAACAATAGGTGACTTGCAATTTTTTTTCTTTTTGTGGCAAAGATTTTTTTCTTCTCTTTTTTCGGTTTAAATGACTTTGTGAGGGTCACCTATACCAGAGTTTGCCTTTTTTTTCTTTTTTATTAGCACTGGATCATTCACTTATATTCATCGGCCCTCTACGTAGAGTATGCTTAGGCCGGAGCTGATTGCTAAAATAAACTACTTAGGACAACTTTTTGAATGATAGTAAAGGCCATGGTGGTGGGGTTTAGGAGTGATTCCTATATTCAAGAGGTCTATGGTGCTAAAATGGTTCTGATGTTTCAAAAAGTTGACCTAAGTCACCACATCCTAATCTAAACCTGTCTCAAAGCCCAAAAAACATGTGAAACAACATTGTTTTCTTTTTAAAAAATTTCTGGTAAGGCTAAGGAAATGGGAAAAAATGAAGATGAACTAAAAAGACACTATACTGGTGACTCGTCAGACTCATGCATTATCTAAGAAAAATAGATTACTGAAAAGGGAAATAACTGAAAGGAAATTAACTAAAAAGGGAAATAACAGAAAGCAATAAAATCCCCTCCCACACTTAAATCGAACATTGTCCCCAATGTTTCGAGATAAGATAAGGGGGGTAACCTGGAAAAAGACTACTGAGGAGGGGCACTGGTGCCTTCGCCGTCCTGATGTGATGGTCTGGAACGACGGGATCTACTACGATGCTGGTCCCTCCGGTCGAGTCTTGCTGATAAAGCAGCCTGAGCACTCCGGACCTCTCGAAGGTTACCCAAGATGGAACCCTGAGTAGCCTCTACAAGCTGGTAGTGTCGGCTGTTGAACTCTCTCTGACGGTTCTGCTCTAATGAAATAGCGTTCAAGGTACGGCAAACGTTGCTATAGGAACGATCCGAAACCAATCGCGATTGTTGCATGAAGCTCATATTGTCCGTCAGCTGCTGTGAAATAGTAGAGAGAAGGCCATCACGCCTTTCTTCTCTAGCTGTCATATCACGCCACATCTCCTCGGTGACAAAGAATCCAGGAGCAGTACCTGCAACAGGGTTAGAGGAAGATGGTGCAGTGTGTGACTGTGAAGGACGATGGGGGGACATGTGAGGGATGGGAGACTGCTCTCTCCGATCATACTCATCATCAGTGTCATGTGCCTCCCCATCGGGAATATTAGGAGGAAGTGGACCCAAAACACGTGGAGCATTAAGATCATAGGTCCAGTTCCTTTCATCACGTACATCAGTACGTCTACTGCATGGTAAAGCAACAGATGGGATAGCTACCCCATGAATCATCAACTCATAACCACCTTCTCTCCTTGTTCGGCACAATTTCATGTCTTTCAGAAATTTTAAATTAATTGTGCGAGGAGGTAGTGGTTCAAGTGTAGCTATCTCATCATTCAGGCCAAGAGCCCGAGCAATAGACGTAACAAGCCCTCCAAAAACAATCGGTCCTGTTTTATTAGTAAATAAAGTCATGTGGGCAAGCATAAACGGGACCGGATTGATGTGGGTTCTAGTGAGGCATCCTTGCAAAAATAGGAGTTCACGAGCATTAACCTTGTTTGGACTTTCCCGGCCAAAAATAGTGCATGCCAAAAGAAGTCTAAAAACTCTTATGGCCGGGTTGTGAATGGTCGACGCAAGTATCCCTTCAAAAGAATTAATTGAAGTACTTGAAAGCCTTAGCCATAAGGTAAATACCTCGGCCGACCATTCAGCATCCAAAGGTGCCTCACAAATCGAACCTTCCCTATGAGGGATTCCTAACAAATCTGCTAGCTCATTGGTACTGAATTCATATTCAATTCCAAACAGTCTAAAAATAACAGTACCGACAGTGCTAGCAGTGTTAGGACTGACAGTGTATATCAAAGAACTCAAAAACTCAGTTGTCAGCCTCTCATAGGTAGGTTCCTGATTAATGAAAATATTATGCAAGCCTAGAAATTCTAATAAATTAAAAACACTATGATAAATACCCAAAGCATACAGACAGTTATCGTCGACGTACCTAGTCGAGAGAATTTCTCGACTTTGAAGCCTCTGAATAATTTTCCGTTGCCTCTCGCCCGGTCTTCCATCACGAAGAAGAAATCCGTTGAACTCCATTGTTGAAAAGCTCCTTAGGTAGTGAAAATAGTAGAAAAGTGGTTTATGAGGGGAATGATAAAGTTTTGATTTTTTTGGTTTTTGATGGATGAAAATGGAAATGGATGTTGGATATGTTTTATGGATGGAGGGTATTTTGGAAATGGGGGAGCTTTAATGGGGTTCAAGGAGGATTTGGAAGGTTGGAAAAATGGGTTTTTGGTGAAGAAAGGGATGAAAATGGTGGAAATGGGGATTGAATCCCGTATTTGATGATGATACGGTGTGGCGCCCGCCACAAGGCCAATTCCTGGGTCTTGTGGTTTTGGATCCTCCTTTTGGGCCTTCCTTGCACCTTGGTCTTCCGGGGGGGTCTGAATAGCGTTTTCTTCTTCTTTTCAAGGCATTGGCTTGCATATTTTTGTCTTATATATTTTTTTCTTTGCACGACAAAAATAAAATAATTAAAAATCAAAAAAGAAAAAGAAAAATAAAAATTAGTGCATAATATGTATATATATAAGGAATTCAAAGTGCATGAAAATATAAAAGCTGCAATAAAGTAAAATATGTCTGGAAATGCGATAAATAAAACGAAGTTAAATACTAGGGTAGTGCTGTCAGGGTGGAATGAGTCATGTGGTAGGTTTCTTATCCTGGCTTGATCCACGAATCTCAGCTATCTCCCTCCGAAGCTCGTCGATCGCCTGATGTAGAGCATCGGTCTCTGAGGCATGAGTGAGATCAGAAACCTGCATCTGTAACTCTAAGTCTGCCACTTCCTACTTGAGCAGGGCAGTCTCCTTGCGGAGCTCATAAATCTGTGTTTGTAGGTCAGGTGGCTGCAGAGACATATTGTTAGACATAACAGTGATTCGGGGAGTGAGAGGCGTAGGAGTGTACTCAGCGGCGGGAGGCGATTTCGGCTCTTCGACAGTCTCTCCATAACCCTCTAGAGCATAACTCCAATTGGCGGGATCATGGACACTGGTCATCAGCGGATCTGGTAATGTAAAGTAGTGTATCGCTTCACCGTCGATCAGCAATCTAAACATGTTGGGCTCAAAAGAAGCCCTCCTCATCAGTCCTCTATCAAGACAAAAATCAATATCCAGGGTGGTGTAGCAGCAGAAGGTCCTGAGGTGCAATAGCTTGCGAGACAAACCCAATGCAGTAGCAATCTGTGTAACAATCCCACCGACATGGATGATTCCTACTGATGATCTGGCAACACTAGCAAGGCCCTTCAGTAGAAAGTTGCCACAAGCAACAGGGCGAGACTGAGTCGCACAAAACAGTAGGAAAATCTCCTCTTCACTTAGCAGTGTCTCTGTATCTGGAAAACCTAGGAAAGAATGTGCTAGAATCATCTGGAAGTACCTCAATGCAGGGTTGTGGATTACCTGAGAAAACTGGGTAGAAGGATCTTGGCTCCCTCCGCCTGATATTTTAGTCCAAAACTTTTCCACTTCTCTGCTCATAAAATACCCCATCGGAGTCTTTGGAATAGCATCAGGAGTAGTCTGGAAACCTAGTAAATCACCAAACTCTTTGTGAGAGAATGAGTAGTCAATCCCGAACAACCTGAAAACAGCGAGTCCATCGGGTCCAGCCCAAGGGTCATGATGAAACGAGCTGAGGGACTCAAGAGTCAAGTTCCTATAAGTGTTGTTCCTGTCGTCAAACTGGTCCCACTGGAGTTGATGGCATAAAAATCTGACGCTTGGCTCTATCCCCAAGGCATCCATGCAGTCATGGTCAGGGTACCTGGTAGGAGCCATAGGGCGTCTCATGTGAACATAGTAACGCTCTCTCTGTGCATCATCTCTTAAGGCCACGTGCATGTCATCAGGGTTCTGCATTCTGTACAAGGTTAGCAAACAAGTCCTGAAAGCACATAAAACACTCAATCGTGAGTCCTGACATAATAATAAAATAAACAAATTAAAATAAAGTAAAAATAAAAAAATAAAAAGTACAAAAGTAAGAAAAACCATGGGTTGCCTCCCATGCAGCGCTTGTTTAACGTCATTAGCTCGACGACCGATATTTAAACATCATTGGAAGGATATGGTGGATCACTCAGAGTATGGCAGGTGTCTGTTGTTGGAATGTCACCTCCTTCGTAGGGCTTCAACCTCTGTCCATTGACTATGAACGGTTTACATGTTTGGTTCTTGATTTCAATAGCACCGGATCTCAGGATCTTAGATACTTCGAAAGGGCCAGTCCATCTTGAACGGAGTTTACCTGGAAATAGTCGTAACCTAGAATCGAACAGGAGAATAGGATCGCCTATTTTGAAGTCTCTTCTTATGATTCTTTTGTCATGCCAAGCTTTTGTTCTTTCTTTGTATATGATGGCATTTTCGTAGGCAGATTGTCTGAGCTCTTCTAATTTGTGGATATCAAGGATACGTTTCTCACCAGCTGTCAAGTAATCCAAATTCAAAGTTTTGATGGCCCAATAGGCCTTATGCTCCAACTCAAATGGTAAGTGACATGATTTTCCATAGACCAGTTGATAAGGGGTTGTTCCTATAGGAGTTTTGAAAGCGGTTCTATAGGCCCATAATGCTTCTTGAAGTTTCTGCGACCAATCTTTTCTAGATATAGAGACAGTCTTCTCGAGGATTTGTTTTATCTCCCTATTAGATACTTCCACTTGTCCATTGGTCTGTGGGTGGTATGGTGTTGCTACTCTATGCTTAACTCCATACTTGCTTAAAAGTTTATCAAATATTCTCGATATGAAGTGTGATCCTCCATCACTTATGACTAAACGGGGTGTTCCAAACCTGGGAAATATATAATTCTTGAATAATTTGATGACTACTCTGGTGTCGTTTGTGGGTGCGGCGATAGCTTCAATCCATTTAGACACGTAGTCAACAGCTACTAATATGTACTGATTTCCAAAAGATGGTGGGAACGGTCCCATAAAGTCTATACCCCATACGTCGAAGAGTTCTACTTCTTGGATATTTCTTAACGGCATTTCATTACGTCTTGAAATATTTCCTGTGCGTTGGCATCTGTCACACTTGACAATGAAAGCATGGACATCACGCCACATAGTAGGCCAGAATAGGCCAGCTTGAAGAATCTTGGCGTAGGTCTTAGATGTGCTTGCATGTCCACCATAGGGTGCAGAGTGACAATGCTCAATTATATTATTTACCTCTTCTTCTGGAACACAACGGCGGAAAATGCCATCTTTACCTCTCTTGAAAAGAAATGGATCGTCCCAATAGAAGTTTCTCACATCACTATAGAACTTCTTCTTCTGGTGGTAGTTTAGATCAGGGGGTATGATGTCAGCGGCTAGGTAAAAATCTGCATACCAAGGTACATTGCTTATAGCTAAGGATTTATGAAATTGCTCATGAGGGTCTGGGTTATCATCTTCAATGGTTTCTAGTTGGGCTATCAGTCTATCGTAGGCAAAATCGTCATTTATGGGTACTGGATCAGGTTTCAGGTATTCTAGCCTAGATAGGTGATCAGCTACCACATTATCAGTGCCTTTCTTGTCACGGATATCCAAATCAAACTCTTGTAATAATAGAATCCATCGAAGTAACCTAGGCTTGGCATCCTTTTTGCTTAGTAAGTAACGAATGGCAGCATGGTCGGTGTAAACTATAATCTTGGCTCCTACTAGATAAGATCTAAATTTGTCTATTGCAAAAACTACAGCTAGGAGCTCTTTTTCGGTTGTTGCGTAGTTGAGCTGTGCAGCGTCTAGGGTTCTACTGGCATAATAAATCACATGTAACTTCTTATCTTTTCTCTGACCTAGAACGGCTCCAACAGCATAATCACTGGCGTCACACATTATCTCAAACGGTTCCGACCAATCAGGGGGTTTCATTATAGGTGCTGAAATCAGAGCTTGCTTCAGAAGATTAAATGCTTCAGTACATTTTTCATCGAAGATGAACTCAGCATCTTTCATTAAAAGACCAGTTAAGGGCTTTGTTATTTTGGAGAAATCCTTGATAAAACGTCGGTAAAATCCGGCATGTCCAAGAAAACTTCTTATCTCCCTGATAGTCTTCGGCGGTTTTAGATTCTCTATGACTTCTATTTTTGCTTTATCTACCTCTATACCTTTTTCGGAAACTATATGTCCTAAAACAATCCCTTCGGTGACCATGAAATGACATTTTTCCCAATTTAGCACAAGGTTTACCTCCACACATCTCTCCAGGATTTTCTCAAGGTTGACAAGACAATTTTTGAAATCTGACCCACAAACTGAGAAATCGTCCATAAATACTTCCATGATTCCATCCAAATAATCAGCAAAGATAGACATCATGCAGCGTTGGAAAGTTGCAGGAGCATTACAAAGTCCAAAAGGCATTCTTCTATAGGCAAAGGTTCCAACTGGGCATGTAAAGGTAGTTTTTTCTTGATCTTCGGGGTGAATAGGTATTTGGAAGAATCCTGAATATCCATCTAAATAACAAAAGTAAGAGTGTCTGGCTAGGCGCTCCAACATTTGGTCTATGAATGGTAATGGGAAATGGTCCTTCCTAGTTGCTTTATTTAATTTTCTATAATCTATGCACATACGCCAACCTCCATCAGTTCTTTTTGCTACAGGTTCGCCCTTCTCGTTTTGCACGACTGTGATGCCTCCCTTTTTAGGTACTACATGCACAGGACTCACCCATTTACTGTCCGAGATCTGATATATTATACCTGCCTCTAGTAACTTAAGAACTTCAGTCTTAACTACAGTACTCATTATAGGATTTATTCTACGTTGGTGTTCTCTAGAAGGTTTTGAATCTTCTTCAAGCAAAATCCGATGCATGCATACGGATGGGCTTATTCCTTTTAGATCAGAGATCTTATATCCTAAGGCTGAGGGGTACCTACGTAAAACTTCTAATAATTGATCGGTTTCTTCTTGGTTTAAGGTAGCACTGACTATAACTGGACGGTTCATATCTTCATCAAGAAATTCATATCTCAGGTTTTTAGGCAGTTCCTTAAGTTTTACGATCGGTTTTATAGGGCAAGGCATAGGATCTGGGGTAAGAGATAAACATTCGTGAAGGTTATCATCAATGTAGGGTGTTTTATAATTGTCATCTTCCAAAATAAGGGTTGATGGCAATTTTATAGATTCAGTTTCTTCTTCTTGTTCTAATTCCCTAATACATTCTTCGATGATATCTAAGGCATAACAAGAATTTCCTATCACAGGTGCCATAAGAAATTTTGACAATATAAATTCTATCTTCTGGCCACCTACCTCAAAAGTTAGTTTTCCCTTTTTAACATCTATTACGGCTCCAGCAGTCGATAAGAACGGTCTACCTAGGAGGATTGGTATGTCGTCATCTTCTTTAATGTCCAGGACAACAAAATCAGTAGGTATAAACAGCTGACCTATCCTAACAGGGACGTCTTCAAGTATGCCTATAGGGTATTTAACGGATCTATCGGCTAATTGAAGTGACATCTTAGTAGGTTGTAATTCTCCTAAGTTTAATCTCTCACAAACTGCTAAAGGCATTAAGCTCACACTAGCTCCTAAGTCTAGAAAAGCTTTTTCGATGACATGATTCCCCAAAACACAAGGAATGGAAAAATTTCCGGGATCTTTATCTTTCTTTGCTAACCTATTTTCGGAAATAGAATTACATTCCACGGGTTTCGGATCTTCGAGTCTACGTTTATTTGTAAGTATGTCTTTGAGAAACTTAGCATAAGAAGGTATTTGGGTGATGGCTTCTGTAGAGGGGATTTCTACGTGAAGTTTTTCTATAGCCTTAACGAATTTTTGATATTGATTATCGATTTGGGTTTTCTTTAATCTTTGAGGGTAAGGTATTGGTGGTTTGTATGGCGGTGGCGGTACATAGGTTTTATTTTTAGGTTCTTCTCCTTTTTCTTGACTTTCCGGGGTTTCAGGCTTCTCTGGTTCCTTTTCCTCATTCCTCTCAGAAGTTTCGGGATCACTTAATCTAGGGTTTAAAGGTTCCTTATAAGCGGTTCCACTTCGTAGAGTAATGGCATTAGCTTGCCCTTTCGGGTTTTGTTGAGGTTGTCCAGGGAACTGTCCTCCAGGTGTAGTCTGTGGGGCTTGGTTTAACGCTACCTGAGAGATCTGGGTTTCAAGCATCTTATTATGAGTAATGATTTGATCAACCTTGGTTCCTAACTTGGTAATTAGTTCGTTAACATGGACGTTATGGTTCATGAACTCTTTGTTTTGTTGTTTTTGAGCAACGATAAAGTCTTTTACAACTTCCTCAAAGCTCGGGCTAGGTGGTACAGGTTGCATAGGTTGATTTGTTCTAGGGGCTTGGTAACCTTGTTGTCTCGGAGGTGCGGTATTTTGGATAGGGTTATTATTTTTGTAGGAGAAGTTTGGGTGATTCCTCCATCCAGGGTTATATGTGTTTGAAAATGGGTTCCCTTGGGTATAGTTCACTTGCTCAGTGTTGGTTTCATTCAACAGATTGCATTCGGCGGATTGGTGTCCTTGCGTTCCACATATCTCACAATTCGGCGAAACTGCGGCAACAGTATTCGGAGTTGTACACATATGTTCGACTCTAAGGGCCAACGCGTCCATTTTAGCCTGCATTATGTCTATAGAGCTTAGCTCATGTATTCCTCCTTGGGCTTCCTTCTTTTCCACTGTCGCTCGTTCTACTCCCCATGATTGATGGTTTTGGGCCATATCCTCGATAAGGGCACTAGCTTCAGGGTAAGGTTTGTTCATCAGTGCGCCACCAGCGGCAGCGTCGATGGTCATTTTAGTGTTATAAAGAAGTCCATTATAGAAGGTTTGGATGATTAGCCAATTCTCTAGGCCATGGTGTGGGCATGCTCTTAATAGTTCTTTATATCTCTCCCAGGCTTCGAACAACGACTCTCCTTGGTGTTGGGTAAATCTAATTATTAGGTTTCGAAGAAGAGCGGTCTTACTTGGGGGAAAATATCTAGCAAGGAAAACTTTTCTAAGGTCATCCCAAGTTGTTATTGAATTGGGTGGAAGGGAATCTAACCATGATAGAGCTTTATCTCTGAGGGAAAAGGGAAATAATCTTAAGCGTATTGCCTCAGGAGAAGCTCCATTGGTTTTAAAGGTGTCTGCTAATTGAAGAAAGTTTTTTAAATGTTGGTTTGGGTTATCAGTAGCGAGACCTGCGAATTGTCTCTGTTGCACTAATTGCAGCAGGGATGGCTTAAGTTCAAAATTATTGGCTGGGATAGTGGGGTTTACTATACTGGAACTAGGTTCCTCGTTTGATGGTTGGGCGAAGTCCTTAAGAGGTCTTCGATTTTGATCTTCGGCCATAGCTCTCCTATTCCTATGGAAAAATAAACGTGCGCGAGCGTAACGTTCAGGTTCAGCTAGAGGGTCTACTAAACTTCCGGCACTGCGAGTCTTTCGCATTGACCGGTGGGTAACAACCTTAGTCTAAACGGTATAACTACAGGGTAATGAAATTTGACGATATTGATCCCCGGCAACGGCGCCAAAAACTTGATGCGTGTTTTTCGCAAGTGTACGAATCACGTCAAAGTAATATAAAAGATTATCGAATCCACAGAGACCAAGTGTCAATCTATCGTACCTGTTGTTATGGTGTTTATCTAAGGCAACTATTTTTAAGGGTTTTAGTAAGGGTGCAATGGTAAATAAAATTATAATTTTAAATAATAAATAAAAGACAGGCTCGAATGTAATTCACGTAATCAATGATAATCCAGTACTTGTTAATGGAACTACTTATGGGCAATGTTTTCTCCTTTGAAAAGAACTAATTTAACAGGAACTGTCGCTTTCGCGTATTCAGAACCGAGTTGTACTCTCTAATCAACCCCTCTTATTGTCACGGATAAAAAGGTGCGTACTGCGTTAGAGTAGTAAACCTATTTTTAAGAAATATAGTTTCTTAACAAAGTTGAAAAGTATTTTAACCTGGACTTCTTAGCAAAAAGAGGTTCTTATGAACCAGACTCTAAATCTCATAACGCGTCCGAAAATCGTTTTAAAATCTCTTTTCTTTTTAATCTAAAAACTCCTAATGAACTATACAAAGCGCTTTTGGCTGTTTTTGAAATAGTTAAAAACAATTACTTGAATTGAAAGATAAAATAGCCCTTAGGTGTTTCCACGAACAATTATACTGATTACTGGTTTAATTACGATCCTTACATTCTAACCTTTATGGGATTAGTTAGACATGATAAAGTAAATATTCTTTTTATAGTTTTTCATATAAGTAATTTAAAGCGAGTGCGGGAAGTAAACAACGTAAATGTGCGAGTGCGGGAAGTAAACAACGTAAATGTGCGAGTGCGGGAAATAAACAACGTAAATGTGCGAGTGCGGGAAATAAACAAAGTAAAGTGCGATAAAATAAATAAAAGTAAAGCAATGCGGGAAAATAAAATACTAACTGGAATTAAAATGGCGGCAGGATTAACTTCCTCCAGAGTGCTCCAAAACTCGAACCACAGACAGATTACAGACTCGATCACTCGATTGCAGAGGCACCCCGATGTGGAATGGCAACTGCTTTATAACTGATATATGCCTAGAGAATTCTAATTCTGGATGAAGAAAAACGAAAATCTAAGGTCCTATTTATAGGAGAAACTGAAAGCGCGAAATGACCGGGACGCCCCTCCACTTTTTAGTGGAGGTTGTAGATTTTTGCCTTGTGGCGCCCGCCACAGGCCTATGGCGCCCGCCACGGTCCCTACAGGGGATGATGGAGTGGGGATCATGGGTCTTGGAGGTTGAGGAGTGGTCTTGAGACGTGGCCACGTCATGGCTAACCCCATGGCGCCCGCCACAGTGGGTGCCGTAAGTGCAAAATGCTGAATTTCTAGGTTTTCGTCCGTTTTCACTCCTTTTTCGCTCCTTTTCCCGATTCCAGCTCCGATTATTATAAAAACCTGAAAACATAAGAAAACAAAGCAATAACAAAGCAAAACAACAATAAAAGCTAAGAATGCATGCGAAATCGGAGTCAGAAATACGGTGAATTTTAGTGTGATCAATGTTTCTCTCTCTTATGGTTTTCCAGTTTGAGTCTTTGTTCTGATGTTTCTCCAGATACTCCCTTTAAATTCTGATGTTTTTCCAGAATCTTTCCGATGTTTTTCCGGATATATATATATATATATATATCTTTTGTTTTGATGTTCTTCCAAAACTCTTTTGTTGCTTATTTGATGTTCTTCCAAAACTCTTTTGTTGCTTATTTGATGTTCTCCTGGATATGTCTTCAAACCTTTTCCCCGTACATTTAAATACCCTTCTAAAATGTTTCGGATGTACCTTCAAAATATATGTCTTCAATGTGCTTCTTTGGATATGTTCCGGAGTTTGTTCAATGTTTTTCCGTGTACCTCTGGTATATTTCAGAGTTCATTCGACGTTCTTCCGAATGTTTCTGATGTTTATTTATGTGTCCCTGTTGTATCTCTCAGGTTTTTCCTCACCTCATTCATTGATATTTTGAATGTTGTGACTCTTTTCCATCCAGTTCCGTTCATGGATGATGTCTGTTGTTTCCCCAGTGTGTCGGGTCCCCTGTGAGTAATTACTCGTCCTATTGTCGTTCTTTAATTTTTTGCTCGTGTGTCTGCATTTGTCTTGCATTCAAGCATTATAAATCATCATTTAGATTCATTGCATTTCAACATTTGTCCTTTTGCATACCATAGGATCTAAGGGACAAAATTTTTGGTTTGCTATATTTAAATACCTTTCACTACAGTTCTATGAGAATTATCATCTCTCATTGCCATCTGGTGAAGATATTTAAATAGGGGCATCTGTTGCACCCCAAATTTTGACCCCTTAAATCTTCATCATCATTCTAGGATCATTTTCATTTTATTATTTAACCTTAACCTACTTCAAGTTTGTCTTTGTTAAGTTACAGGTAAACCAGGGATCCGTACAGTCGGAAATCGAAGTTTCAACGGTTTAATCAGTCAATGTATTGGATTGATTCTCCAAGAAACAAGCCTCTACATCGTCAAAGATACTCCATTGGGTCAAGTATGAATCCAATTTGAGGTTGTCACCCAAAGATCAAGAACAATGCAGTTCAGGATCCCCGATTAGGGTTTTCGATCAGGAAAAGTCAACCGTAGTTTGACTTTTGATTTAAAAGGTATTTCAATGAGGGAATTCAGGTCCATGAAGTTCATATGGCTTAGTGAAGTCCACTCAAGAAATTTCAAGGCCTAAGAAGACCCGGAACATCAACAATCGACTCGGTAGTCATCGATCGATCGTTCGGTTTACCGAAAAGTCAACTCTTTAACCATAAGGAATTTGACCTCAAAGTATGAAGCAAAAATGTTCCTAGTAACATAATATACCTATCCATGAAGTTTCATGACCATTGGGTCAAGGATTGGGGAGTAATCGGAAAAATTAGAAATTAGGGTTTTGAAAGGGGCAAAACCATAACTTCCTAACCACACATCCAATTGAGTTAGTTCAAAGCTTGTTAGAAAGGTATTAACAACTCCTACAAAAGTATCACAGTGGTCCATGGGCAGAAAATTCATAGATTTGGAGTTATAGCCAAAATCGTCACAAGAGGGAGAAAACACTTAGAAAAATTCTAAGTTTCTGGCCTTGCAAATCATGTTTTCAGCCAACTTTGAGGGGATTTTTGACCTAGTTCCACTTGGAATCTGAAGATCATGAAAACATGAAAGTTGTAGAGTTCCATGTGGGCTTTCCAAAAAGTACTATAACTCTTCCATAGCCCTTGTGAGATGAGAGTTTCGAGTTGATCAAGTTGGGTTTGTGCACTAGTTTGTCAACTTGTCAAAACCCAACATGGACTTGATTTCCAACTATGAACTTCATCTCTAACCATGGAATGACCTCTGATGAGATGTGTTAGGGTGTAATGTGGACTGGATCAGACAAGAATCCAAGTAAATCTCAAGTTCTCGACAAGACACATTAGTTTAATAAGAAAAATGCAAAAGTTACACAAGGAGAGAGAGCATTGGTGGCTGCAGCAGGTGGGGGGTATTTGTTCACTCAAATTTCACTTCTCACATCTCATTACTAGCTAGATTTTGAAGGCTAAACCCGTTGCAATCAAGCCAAGCCTGCTGAACCAAAAACCACTACATGGATCTCATGAGATTTTCACTAAAAATCTCCCTCCAAAGCAAAAAACCAAATCTGCCCCAATGTCTCTCTTGGCCTATAAATAGAGACTTCATCCCACTCTTCAAAGACACCATAGCCATCCTAAACACAAGGAACACACAGCTCTCACTCTTTCCCTCTTTGCTTGAAAGTGAAGAAATTCACAAAAACACCAAAAAATGTCTCTTTGCACTTTTCATACCAGCACCATTTCCAGCCATGAAACCACCATAAAAACCATTCACACAAATTTAAAATCATCATTAGAAGGTATCTCAACCTTTGTTTCCATAAAAAACTTCACAAAACCAAAAGTCAACTTCTCACACTCATTAGTTTGACTTTTCTGCACAAGGTGATAAAACTCACTGCCTAAAACAGTTTGAACCACTTTGACACTTTGAAAACCTTCCATTTATGTTATGCCAACTGTCTAAAACATCAAATAACAGCTGGAAACTCATTTGTGAGATTTGTCCTCAAGATTTGCCTGTTTCTTCAAAAGGAAGTAAGCTTCACAAACTTGTTCAAAAGGAAGGATCTCTGGTTTTCTTGGCTGCTAGCATAGGGAGGACTACAAGAGGTATGTCATCTTAAACTCATTCACTAATATGCCTCATCATGTATTGTTTGGTTCTTTTGAAAAGCCTATGCATTGTCATGATTGAATGAGCTTGTTAGTTATACTGTCAAAATGTATGAGAGGCCAATATCATGTGTTAATTGCTATTAAAATGACATTAGGGTTAGTATGTGTGTTTATTACTTTTGTAAAAGTATAAATTGATCTTTTTATTAGGTTTATGGTTTTTAACATTGTTATGTTAAAATGGTTACCAAACTGTTTTTTTGAAAAAAAACTATCAGCGTGAGGGGGCCTAGTTTAGTTGCTTCTAACTTAGCAGTGTTATGGTTGATTGTTTCTCAAGGATAAACTTAACTTTGTTCATGTTTCTGGATCTGTTCAACATAGTTAGAGTTTGTGAACTGTTAAGTTCATGTTGACTTATCTAGAGTCCGTTGACTCTTTTTCTGGTTGGGGTGCTTCACTACTGCTTTGGTTCTTGCCTGACTTTAGGTAGGTTCCTTTAAACTTTGGGCAGGCTGGGAGTTTAAGGTTGTCTAGTTTGGAGTTTAAGCTCAGGCAGTTTGCTAATAGAGGTTAGGTGACACCATTTAGAATTCATAGTTAAAATTTAGTTTGAACTTGGGAATGTGCAGTTAGTCACCATGCTGTCAACATATATCCTTAAGGAAACTGAGTTTGTCAAGTCAGATTTGGTGACTGTCAGCTTGGCATATGAATGTAGTGTGAATACCCTATCATGGATGCTTCAATATCTTGAATTGATCTTTAAGATCTACCATCATAAGCCATTTTTGACAGTTTGTTACCTTGACCTTTTGCTGCCAAGTACTTTATTTTGAGGTATGTCTAGACCTCTGTTGACTTGAGAAGCCTCAACTTTTATCTTGCAATTAGTTTTAGATGTTCATAGGTTAGGTCCTCTAGTTTTCATTGTTATCTCCTCATCAGTTTATTTATTTTAAGGCCTGCTATTTTAGATTGATGGAGGGGGGAATTGTCAACCTAGAACCCTCAATCACTTTTCCTAGAATATCCACTTGATGTGTGAGTTGCAGCTTATGATGGTTGAGGGTAGCTTCTGTCCTAGATTTTTGCTTAAGAAAGTCTCATTTACCACCAATTTCATCTACTTTCCAATCCATGATAATTTACATTGGACTCGTAACTCATTTGTTTAAGGTTACATTATTGGGATTTAGCATTGTAATACCAAGACATGTGGTTGTAGCTGTTAGAATTTGATTAAGAACCGATGCTATAATTCATGAACTAATTGGAGTTTAAACTTCATTGATGTGTGTGTTATGTATGCCCTTATAATCATATATGCCATGGTATACCAGCTGGTGTCATCGGCGACTTTAGACTTCTGTTTTTTTTCATTTTTTTTAAGGTGAGAGTTTTTAGATTTGGCAAGGTGATACCAAAATCTGTGGTTGCTATCCAATTAAGGCAGTTGGACTCTTGAGTTTTGGTTGTCTGAGGTGTTGAATCAGTTTGACATGTTGTTGTCTCTTATTACTGAGGTATGCCCTGACCATGTATGGCTTAATTGTTGTGAGAATCATGTTGGATCCTGCCATAAAGCACCCTATCTTGATCTGCTTGCTGTTTTGAAATTGAACAGATACCTTCAAGATCTCATTTTGTTGAGACCCTTGCAATTAGTGTATAAAAGGCTTTAACTTGTGGTTTTGGATTTAGTAACTTGTCTGTTGTCATGAAAGTTTTGATATTTGTGATTTACAAAGTTTTTCTTATAACACTATTTCATCAACAAGTAACTCATATGTCAATTTCTCATCCTAAGTGTTTTTGATCCAACTTTCTGTTGAGATTTATCCCACATCATGTTTACAACATGCTCAGACCATCACTTGCTCTAGATACATCTGTTTTGGACTTTTGAGTTGCAAAAAGCATTTCAAGCTCTTATTATGCATGTTCAATCGTATTTTAATTTGTGGGAATTTTCTCAAAATTTGAATGGTACCATCATGTTCCTCTATGAAAAACAGGCAGGATTGACTTTTATTTTGTTGAAATTGGTGAAGATTTGAGGAAGTTAGGATGAAACCGTTTTGGCATTTTTTTTCACTTGTTCTTGCTTTGTTCATTGCCCAGCCTGCGCCTTGTTTTAGGTATATATGCACATGGGGTGGCTTGATACAACGGATGTATCGCCACCCCAGTGTTTGTTACCTTGGCCTTAAGTATCCTATCATGCGCATTGTCCTTGGATTGATCCTCAGTGAGGACATTTTTTAGCATTTTATTGTTTTTTTAGCACTTTTAATATTTAACCTTTCTTTTCCATTTTTATTCACGTGCGTGCTTTGGTTGATGTGGTAAAGGTTTTGATTTGGAAACCACCAGACACGGGTTCAACCCTTGGTGTGAGCTTTCCCTTTATTTTTATTACTATTTCTTTGTTTTTTTTCTTCAAAATTCAAATTAACACAACTTCTTTATTTTTAATCATTTTAAAGTGATTCTTTTTTTCTAAATTCTTGTATCAATGTATATTTTCACATGATGTTCAAAGAATTCTAAAATCTCATTTTAGAAACACTTTACATTGTGAGAGAATTGTAAATCATTTTAGGGTTTTCACACTCCTATCTCTCATTTTCAAACTTTGATTTTATTCCTCTTTAAGTTTAAATTTGAAGGCAACATGAACTTAGATTGTTGTCTCCCTTGTGAATTTAAGTTTGAATTTCAACTTTGCTTGTACGCGTTTAAGTGGTTCACCTTTAAAAATTGTTGACTATCCCCATGAGATTTTGAACCGTTTTGTTTACATCGTTGTGACATTGTTGGTTTATGTAGGATAACATTTACCCTTTATCTTAACATTAGGATTGGATTCGCCATGCTCTATTTAGCGTCCCGCCGTGGACATCCTTCACCCTTTATCATAACCTTAGGATTGGAGTCTCCATGCTCTATTTAGCGTTCCACCGTGGACATTCTTTACCACAACAATCTCAACGTAGATTCAGGAGTCGCCACACTCCATGTAAGTACTTCCCAATGAATGCTTACATCCCTTTGGAACCTTGAGCACAGTCAAGAGTTCCTCAACCCTAACCATGGGAACTACGGTTGCTCTGATTCTATCCCCGTCAGGATACGTAGGCACGAGATGCGATTTCTTGGTGAGCAAACTTTGTACATACTTTATACATTATATATTTACTCTTAGCACATTTCCTTTAGCAAGCAACTTTAGCAAACACAAATACTAATAAGAGGTTCCTCTAGAGTACTACAGATGTTTAGGATGTGAAATACCTACCCTAGGCATAACCAACCCCTGAACCTTTAGATCTCTCTTTGCTTAGCCTTAAGCCTTGCTTTTTGCTTTGCATTCTTATAGGTTTTTCTTTCTTTAAACCTTTCCTTTTTGGATAAATTAAAGTCTGGTTGTGAATTTAAGAATTAAAGATTCAAGTTAATCAATAGTTTGGTATCACGATTCTCACTGCAACAAATGGATTCCTACATAAAACATAAATGTTGTAGTACCTAATGGGGGCTTTCCAAAAAGTACAAGTGGGTTCCATAACTCTTCATTGTTAGAGAGAACCAAGGTCCACAAGTTGGCAAAAACTCACTTTTGCAAAACCAACTTAGCATGGATGACTTGATTCCAAAGCTTCCCAAGTCAACTCTAATCAATGATTAAGCCTCATTTCTGATGTTTACATTGTTTGTTAACATGTTTAGCATCAACTCCCACGATCTTAGCACAAGAAATGAAGAAATTCATTATTTAAATGCAAGTTGCAAAAGTGAATAGTGAAGAAAGAGAAAAATAGTGGCTACCATCATCAAACCACCAACCTGGCTGCAACTAGTCACCTCCTATCCCCTTAAGCATGATGAAAATGACCTATAGGGTATGGAGAAGCTCTTGTTAGGGTGGTTCAAGGTCAAAAATGAAGATTTCATTGGAAAACTCCAAGATTTTCAAAGTTACAAGGCTAAACTTGTCAATTTGCAACATTCTGCCCATGCCTCTTGTTCAAGAGCTTTGCCTATAAACTAAACCTCATTGTTGCATCTAAAACACACCAGTTACATGCTAAGAACCAGCTGAGATTCTTCCTCCCACTCAATCTCAAGTTCTTGCCAAGTTTGAACCAAACTTCCAAACACCTTCAAAATCTGCCTTGCATTTGCCTTCCTAAAACCATTTCCAAACATCCTCAAATTCAAAAAAAGCATCAAACACATCACAAATGATGTGTTAGAGCTGTCTAAACCCTCACCTTGGCCAGAAATGCATCCAATCTAAAAGTCTACACTCAAAAGCTCATTTATTGACTTTTCTGCATTTTGAAGGGCATCCTTCAAACCATTGCATTTCCTTGAGCTTTGAGACCCCTAGCACTTCATAAACCACACATACAAACTGTCCATGATGGTTCCACACTTTTGTAACAAGGATTAAGGGAGTTGGCTTTGAAAATCTTTGGATTTTGAAGCATTCTGCCCACCAACTTTCTTGAGGTTCAATTGGAGCATCTTCTTATCATTCTTGGAGCATTTGTAGATGTTGTAAGAGCTCTCAAGATCTCTGGTTTTCTTATTGCTCAAGCTTGCTTCAAGAGGTAAGCCTAATACTAAAAAATGTGAACTTTCCACTTGCATTTCACATGCTATCATGACTTCTAGCTATGATTTTATGTTGTACATTCCTTAGACAGGTTTGATGTATGTTATATGTCATGTATAAACCATTTATTGCAGCAAAACATGTAGTTTTTGAACTGTCAAATTCTGGTCACAAACCAAGTCAAAAACTAGGCCCAACCTAGTCACTTTTTTGCATTTTGATTCCAATCTGTCAAACCATGTGTGCATTTCTTGATTTATTTTGTGATAACATCTATATATGATGTATATGTGATGTTTTCACACTTGTTTCACCAAGCACACCACTACACAATGCTATCCACATGTTCTAGCTTTTGGTTGTCACCAAACATGCCCTAACACATATTGTTGCATTGTTGCGAAAAAAGGGAGTCGGCTGACTAAGAGAAGAGTCGCCACCGTTTGTTATTTATCCCAAAATAGAGGGAAAAAATGATCAAAGAAAACCTACAAAAAAGGGAGAATACAAGGTCATCGCAACAAAATCTTGGGTTCGGCAGTCGGTTACGCAAGGGGAAGGTATGAGCATCCATCACGTCTGTTGTACTCAACGGGATCCATGCTTGTTGTCTAATCTATGGTTGAAAACTATCTAAAGCTACTGCTAACTGGGGGTGAATGGAAAGAACTGACTCGATAAGATATCACTGTCTTATGCCTACGTATTCCCACGTGCAATGAGAAAGTCAGAGTCAATGTAGTTTAGGAAACTACGGTGGAGGTTGCTCGCCAAGACATCACGTCTTGTGCTTACGTATCCTCATCTGGTATGAGAAATCAGAGTAAAACGTAGTTTAGGCAACTACGGGACAAGGTTCTTGATTGCACGGGGGCGAGAGAAAAAAAGTTCAGAATAACGGGTTCACCTCGATTGCACGGGGGTAACAGAAAGGGGAAGTTAGTTGTTAGTGTGAAGGTCTCGATCGCACGGGTGCGAGAGAAAAGGGGTCCCGATCACACAAAGGCGAGAGAAAAGGGGTCTCAATCGCACGGAGGCGAGAGAAAAGGAGTCTCGATCGCATCGAGGAGAGAGAAAAGGGAGTCTCGATCGCACGGAGGCGAGAGAAAAGGGGTCTTAGGCCTGAAACGCCTAAATAGAAGGGAATCAGATCGGAATGGGACACACTACGCTAAATCCTAAGACGTAGGAGCCAATGCGTCGCATATTGCCCAAAGGGCATACGCTAAACACTCTAGACGAGAAAGGAGAGGCTCCCCACTCATCATTTCCTACGTATCTAACGCTTGAATCACAACACTAATCGCGGTTACGGGTAAAACTAGGGTCCGAAAGGTGTAAGTGAATCGAATCGGAACCAATGTGACGCTAAACCTTCGTAGCTCGACTTATGAGGGAAGTCAAACTATAGGAGGTCGCATAATTGATATTCTTGCTATAGACAAGATATAGAAATGATATTGAGGATCATTCTCCGATTTAATCGTGTCGCACAGACCAAAAATAGTGGGATCTCGTTTTAATCACAAACGTTATGTCGATTAATAGAAGGTAGCCTATCGCGATCCCAAAGTAAAAAAAAATGACCCAAATGGTCATTTTCCATAGATTTGAAATCAGGAAGGTTATCAACTTCGATAATCCGACGCTTACGGATGCAAGACTTCATCGATCGAGGAAAGTCAAAATAAAATCAAAAAGAAGAAAAAATGAGGAGAGAAAAGAGATGGTCTCGGATCCAACATTATTCATCAATAGTTTGACTGGTGACGGATTACATAAGTCTCGTCATAGACCAAAAAACGGTAAAAGTGAAATAAAGATGAAAAAGATCGAAAATAGAAAGGAGAAAGAAAGTCGGTCTCGGATCTATCGTTTCTCATCAATAATTTGACAGAAAAACAATAGAGGTCTCTTCATCGATCCAAAAAAGCGGAAATAAGTCCTCAAAGGTAAATAAAAATAATAAAATCTAAATCTATAGAAAAATATGTTAACAACTTCTAATAGAAGCTAATATATATATATATATATATATATATATATATATATATATATATATATATATATATATATATATATATATATATATATATATATATATATATATATATATATATATATATATATATATATATATATATATATATATATATATATATATATATATATATATATATATATATATATATATATATATATATATATATATATATATATATATATATATATATATATATATATATATAAAGAAAAAACTGTTTATAATAAATATTTACAAATTAAAAGAATATATTAATAGTTTAATAAAAACTAAAATAAGAAAATGCTAATAATTTTAAAGCAAAGTTATGTTAAATGAAAACAGAGGGGAAATATTAGAAAATGGGGGGGGGGGGGGGGGGTGATTACAGTCCACATGGTTTGCGGGCTTTGCAAGCCCAACTCAACAACACATAAAATAGTAAAATAAAATAAAAACAAAAATCTTCTCCTTCGTCCAATATCGTCTCTCTTGCCTCTGTTTTCAATATTGTTTGGGTTTGATAAAAGGGTTTGGATTAATTTGAAGGTGGTTTGGAGTTGTTAACGGAAAATGGGTTTGGCAGTTTTGAAAGGGTTTCGTGTGGGTTGAAATGGTGGTTTCGGATGAACGTTGATTCTGTTTGTGGTTGAGTTTGTGATTGATGATGAAGGTTTGGTGGACGTTCTAGGTGTGTTCAGATTTGGAAGAGGTGATTTCTGAGTTTGTTAAATTTGAAGTGGTTTGAGTGAGGGGATTGAAGTAGAAGATTTAATGGAATGTTTGTTGGTTGTTTGATAGGGAACGACGATGGAGGGTTGAGGGTTTTCGTGGCTGGATTTGATTGAAGGAGAAGATTCAGAGTGTTTTGAAGTGGATGGAGAAAGATGGTTGGGTTTGACGAAGGTGGAAAATGAAATGGTGGAGGAGTGGTTTTAGAAGAAGGTGAAATGAGTTTTGAAGGGCATGGCCGCGAGCAAGGTTAGGGGTGAGTTTCAGTTGGGTTTTAATGGAGGTTTTGTGGGAAAATAGAGAAGAGGTTGAAGATGAAGTGGTTGGATGAAGTTCGAAAATGATGGAAGAAAGTTGATGGAGAAATGGTTTTATGGAGAAGATGATTTGGGATGGTGGTTCGATGAGGGATTTCTTGCTGGTTTTTAGGGTTCTAAAAATGATGAAGGAGATGTGAAGGGAAAGGACGGTGTGGGGTTGCTAGGGTTTCGGAGGTGCTCAAAGGTTGAAGGAAATGAACAGGACACTATATACTATGGAAATGACATGTGGCGAGTGCTTTGCTGATTTTTTGGATTAATTAGTAACTGGTTTAATAATAATTGCTGAATTAAAAGTCTGTGAACTCTAACTAACTAACTAATACTTGCAATCTAAAAACTGATTAACCAACCTAATATAATTCTAATTAAAATCTAATTAAATCTACTCCTAACTAATTGATAAAAATCTAATTAAATATACTCCTAATTAATTAAAATACTAAGTTATAATAACAAACCAACCTAATATAATTCTAATTAAAATCTAATTCTTAAATTCTAATTCTATTCTAAAATATTCTAAGTTTTAATTTCTAAACTATTTCTAAAAGTCCTAATTTCTAATTCTAATTAAAAACTATTCTAAAATTCTAACAATAATAAAATCTAATTAAATATTCTAAAACTATAAAAAGAAATTAAAGCAAAAATCACAAAAATGTAGCGAAATAAAAAACGGAAAAAGGGAGAACACCGAAATGCACCAAAATAGTCAGCACAGACTGAATCACCAGGAAGAGAGCAACTTTCGCTCGATTTTGACATGGAACCTCTCATTTGAATTGATTTAAATCGTCTAAAATGTGTGCAAAGCACGTGAAATCCAGATAAATTCAATCCGGTTGATAACACTAGTAGTATGCGAGAAATGATCGACCAGATGATATGCAGATGAAAGCGAAGCAAAAAGCCAATCAAAGTTAGGAAAAGGGTGGGCAAATTTTAGGGTGCAACACATATGTTATTGAGTTTTCTTGTGAGTGTATGGTATTGAAAAAAATTGTACCATTGAATTCCTTGTTCAAAAATACACAATTTTCACTTTTGTTTCACCTCATCTGGTTAAGATTTGACTGAGTTCCAATCCTACATATAAATGACCTAAGGTAGTGACCTTGCATTGCCCTAGTTTTTGCCCTCTTGGTTCACCAACTTGCCATGATCATAACTTGCTCAATTTTTGTGCTATTGACGCCATTATTTTTTAAAGCTACTCCTTAATATGTCCACTTTAATTGAGTAAAGAAATAATTCAAGTATTTTTATCCTAGAAAGACTTTGATCCACTTGAAAAACATGTGTTTTTAGGGCTTTTACCTTGGTGTTCTTAAACTTTTTCAACTTGTAACTTGAGTTTTCTTGTGAGATTGATATTGTATGATTTATATATGTTTTTTAACATGTTTAAATGCTCAAGGATGTTTGGTTCATTGCCATACCATGTTCATACTTGCTTTTGTGAATGTATATATGTGAAAATGGCCTGTTGAACCTCATCGGTGACTTTGCCATGACTCTTGATGTTGTAATCTCTTGAGTGTGCCTACCATGTCTTATCTTGTTAGAACCATAAAAGGTTTAGGGTTTGTTCTTGCCTTTGTGAATGCTTGAATATGCATGGTATACTTTGAATTTCATCTGTGAACTTTGACATGATTCTTGATGTTGTAACCTCTTGAATATGTTTTTCATGCCTCTTTATACTTGTTTATGTGTCTTGTTAGAACCATAACATGCTAGGGTTTGATTGTTGACTTGGTTGTTACCATGAAACTTGTTTAATTCTCCCCATGAAATCATCAATTCATACTTGAACTGTTGTAACATTTCTTGTATCAAGTTGTCACTTGCTTTTATTAATATTGTTTGAATGTTATAGATGAACAAATTATTGTTACACATGTTTTTGGATGCATTGATGGTTGTTACCTCTTTGCTTTTTATCTTTGTTAAGATGTTAAATGTTGATCTTGATTATTGTTACATGTTGTCACATGTTCTTGCTTTATTTCTTCAACTTTGTCAAGTTATTCCCCAGTGATGGAACTTTCTAGTTCACATCAAGTTGTTTGTGTCCTTGTTTCCAAAGGAAAGTTTCTTTTTTGACCCTTGGGTCATAGATAACTCATTACCCTCCCTTTGACTTTGTTAAGTCATCTTGAACCCTAGCTTAGTTAAGTTAGAACCTACTAGCCATTAGGCTTTGCTTAAGTCTAAAGGACCCACCTTTACTAGGAGTGTTCTTCAACTAGAACCCTAGGATAGAGTTTGTCAACTCTATGTAAGAATCATGGTGATGATTACTTACTCCCCCCTTGGCTTTCGTTGAAGTCAATCTCCTCGAGTGTACAAATTAGAATAGAGAGTTTTTTTAAACTCTATACAAGCATTGATATGTTTGTTTCCCTTTGAGCATTGATCATAATCAAGTGTTCATCCACCCTCAGCGAGGTGAACTACGATTGCTTTGATTCTATCCTAGTTAAGATACGTAGGCAGAAGATGCAATATCTTTGCAAGAAAACTTAGAAACATCAACCTTAGGTATTTACCCTAACCTTGATCTTAAACCATAGCATAATCATAACAAGCTTATCATACACACACAAAAGGTTCATGTAGAGTACTACAGTTGTTTAGGATGTGAAATACCTACCATAGGCATAACCAACCCCTGATCCCTGATCTCTTAGCATTGTTGTTACATCATGCAAAAGGTCCTTCTTTCTTTAACCTTTCCTTTGGATAAATCAAAGTTCGAGTGTGAATTTAATGAATTAAGGTTCAAGTTAATCAATAGCTTGACATCTGATTCTCACCGCAACACTCGTCATTATCTTTCATCTTCAAAAACATTATATATTCATTAGGAAACTCAAACCTCATTGGTTGGTAATCCTCAATTGGTTGTTCAACAAGGTATTCTGACAAAACACTCCCTTTAATGGACTTTTGAGAAACATACAGACTATAGTATTCTGTCAGCACCATATGCCATCTAGCAATTCTTTCGGAAAACGCCTGCTTTTCAAACACATATTTAATCGGATCCATCTTCGAAATCAATATGGTTGTGTGGTTTAACATGTAATTCCTTAAGCTTTTCGCTGCCCAAGCAAGTGCACAACATGTTTTCTCTAGCATCGAGTATCTTGACTCGCAATCAGTAAATTTTTTACTCAGGTAGTAAATAACATGCTCTTTCCTACCCGTCTCACCGTGTTGACCAATCACACAACCCATCAAATTCTCTAGACCCGTTAAATATATAATCAAAGGTCTCCCAGCAACTGGAGGCATTAATATCGGAGGCTCCTACAAATACTTTTTTATTTTTTCAAAAGCCTTTTGACAATTCTCATTCCAGACAATTGTATGATCTTTTCTCAGCAATTTGAATATTGGCTCGCAAGTGGCTATAAGGTGAGATATGAACCTTACAATGTAGTTCAATCTCCACAGGAAACTACAAACCTCTTTTTCCGTCCTCGGCTCAGGAAATTCTTGTATAACTTTTATTTTGGCAGGATCTACCTTAATACCCCTTTCACTGACAATGAAACCCAACAACTTCCCCGATCTCACCCCGAAGGTGCATTTGTTAGAATTCAACCTCAGCTTGAACTTCCTTAACATTTCAAACAATTTCAGAAGATTGACCAGATGTTCTTCCTCCGTTTGTGACTTTGCAATCATGTCATCAACATATACTTTGATCTCATGATGAATCATATCATGAAAGAGAGTCACCATTGCCCGCTGATAAGTTTCCCCTGCATTTTTCAATCTAAAAGGCATAACTTTGTAGCAAAAGGTCCCCCACAGTGTGATAAAAGTAGTTTTCTCCATGTCCTCCAGGGCCATTTTGATTTGGTTATACCCAGAGAAGCCATCCATGAAGGAAAACATAGGGTACTGAGCAGTGTTATCAACCAACACATCAATGTAGGGAGCGGGAAATCGTCCTTCAGGCTCGCTTTATTCAAATATCGATAATCAACACATATCCCGACCTTTCCATTTTTCTTGGGTACATGAACAATATTAGCCACCCACGGAGGGTAATTAGTAACAGAAATAAAACTAACATCCAACTGCTTTTGGACTTCCTCTTTGATCTTGTCTGCCATATCAGGTCTGGTCCTTCTCAACTTCTGCTTCACGGGCAGACATTCTTCTCGAAGAGGCAGCCGGTGCACCACTATGTCAGTATCCAACCCAAGCATATCTTGATAACACTAAGCGAAGACATCTCTATACTCACGAAGCATTTCAACCAGTCTTCTCTTGAGATCATCTTCCAATGCAGCCCCGATTAACCTCCTTTTTCTCCTCTTCAGTACCCAGATTAATGACTTCAATATCCTCCTAATGAGGCACAATAACCCTTTCCTCTTGCTTCAAAAGCCTGGCTAGTTCCTTGAGTAGACCACAATCTTTATCAGCCTCTTCTTCAGCTTCATAAATGGGATTATCGAAATCATATCGAGCCATAGCCGAATCATGATCGAATGTGTCTGAGATGTAAAACATGCATGATTGATGTTTTTATGCTGATTATGATATGCAAACAAACACAATACACATGACCATTTTTATTTTAATGTAAAAGCAAGAAGGAAAGATAGGGATCAAAATATTTGAATGCAAAAAGGGACGTCTTTTATTCATGATAACTTTAAAATGTTAAAATAGGGCCCTACAAAATAAGTCACCACGCCTTGGATAGAATGTAGGACCAACCATAAATAGAAACAAAAGCGAAAATTACTCTTCCGATGTGACGTGGATGATTTCCTCCACAGTCCAGTTGCAAAGCTTCTGCCTATGGATACACGGACAAACCCAAGCATCCATATCACAGTCTCTATCTCCTTCATCTTCGCCAACAACATTTACCCTGTCGAATATAACCCCATCGCTGGTAAATCAAACAGGTCCTTTGTACTTTGAAGGGTCTTTTGAAGAAGAAAAGGGACTATACTCCAAATCGAACTTGTCATGCTTAGCAGAAACATCAAGTACCCGACCCCATTTATGGGAAGACCTAGATTCCACTATAGCACGAGCTTCCTTGAATGACGACATCGAGACCTCTGGACCTTTAACTTCTACAAGAGGCTTCTCCTGAATCTGCATAGTTTTGAAAGCTTGGCAAAGTGTCTTGTGGATTTATCTATCCACCTCGACATACTTAAAAAATGACAGTTAACTCACCATGATGTCTTCCTCTCTACAGACAGTAACCACTTTCCCCTCCATCATATATTTCAATTTCTAATGCAACGTTGAAGTGACTGCCCAGCAGCGTGTATCAAAGGTCGGCCCAGCAGGCAACTGTAAGTTGGTTGGATCTCCATGATATAAAACATTACGTCAAAAGTTTCCGGCCCTACCTGTACGGGCATAGTGATCTCACCAAACACTGACCTCTTAGAACCGTCAAAAGCTCTCACAACTAAGTCACTTGGCGTGCAAATCAGCCCTTGAGTATCCGGTTTCATCAAAGCTTTCTTTGGTAGTACATTAAGGGATGACCATGTGTCGACCAGGACATAAGATAACAGAGACCCTCTGCACTCCATGGATATATGTAGAGCATGATTATGGTTTCTCCAGGAAGGAGAAAAATCCAAATCTATAAAACCCAGACCTTTACCAGCATTCACATGAGTTACTCCTCCTCCTAGCTGGTTCACCGAAATCTCTTGCGGCACAAATGCCGAATTCAAAATTTTTAAAAGCATGTTTCGGTGTGCCTCAGAGAACAATAACAATGATAGAATAGAAATTTTTGATGGCGTTTAGTGCAAGTGATCTATAATCTTGTAGTCGCTTTTACGGATAAGCCTCATGAACTCTTCAGTATCCTTCACAAAAGAATCTTTATCAACTGGTTGTTGAACCTCTTCTTCTACCACAACCTTTCCTTTACCTTTATCACCTTTATCAACACTAGTTACCGATGGAGAGAAGATCCTGCCACTCCTAGTAACTCCTCCTATTCCGACAATATTTTCAACTGAAATACCCCCATATAAGGACCTCGTCAACTCCTATTTTTGTCCATTGCAAAACACCTCTGCCCCGTAATTCTAGGGGATGGCCTTGGTGCTTTTATAAGGTACAGATCCTGGAGTGGTAATAATGATTGAAGCTGGCCTTGATGGCGCTGGGATATTAATCGTCCGATACGAAATTGAAATTGTTGTGATTTCATCCCGTTCATTATTAACCTTATCGATCACCTCTTCTTCTACAACCCTGTCAAACTGTAAATTGCCTTCATTAATCAAACTCTGAATATGACTTCTCAAAGAACTGCAACCCTCTGGCTGCACAACACATTTTGAACAATCTTCTGAACACCCCGGATATACACCTCCCTTTAAAAAAATTTCTTTCACAAAGCTCAATGGGGTCTTCAACTCTGCAACATCAATTATCAAGTTCAACCTTTCTCCTTTAATAATAGCATTGGCCCTGGCCACCCCATGGTTTAGCACCGGGTTCTGGTTAACATTGGGAGTTTCATTGGTGAAATTGATTACTTTTGAGTCAAGTAAATCTTGAACCTTATGCTTAAACGCTTTGCAATTGTCAATATTGTGGCTTGGAGCTCCGGAGTGGAACTCACATCTAGTGTTTGCATCATAACATGGTAGAGGCGCACCAGTGAGTGGCACCAAAGTTCTATTCTGGATAACTTATAATTGTAATAAATGCTGCAAAAGCTGATAATAAGGTACATGCGGCATCTCAAACTCCCTGTTGGCCATCCTTCCCCTGTCCTGGTACCGGCAAGGCGCATTACCCTATTGTTGCGGTACAATCGGAATAGTTATACTAGCAACTTGTTGTTAATGTTGATGTTGTACCTGGCCTTTACCTCTATAGGATGATATTGCATTCGTATCTCCCTCTCTCTTCTTAGTGTTTCCATTATATGGCTTCTTCATACCTCCTGATGAAGATCCTGCTTTGCTTAGTATCTTTTCTGTTTTAATATCGTTCTCTACCCTCTCTCATGCCATCATCAAATCTGAAAAACTTCTAGACATACATCAAATTAATTTTTCATAATATGTTCCGGGCAAGGTCGCCATGAACATGTCAATCAACTCACGCTCCACCAATGGAGGTTGCACTTTAGCTGCTAACTCTCGCCACCTCTGGGCGTACTCTTTTAACCCTTCATTGTTTCTCTGTGACAGATTTTGCAATTGCACCCTATTTAACGCCAAGTCATTGTTGTACTAATAGTGATGCACAAACGATTCCCCCAATTCTCTCCAACTTTTTATATGTGTCCTTTCCAGACCCATATACCACTCCAGAGAAGGACCTAGCAAACTGTCCTGAAATAAATACATCAATAACTTCTCATCATCTGAATAGGCAGACATCTTCTGGAAATAATCCCTGAGGTATACTCTAGGACAAGTTATCCCTTTGTACTTATCAAAATTTGGTACTTTAAACTTTGGAGAGATCCTGACCCCTGGCACTAGTCCCAGATTAGACATATCGAGTCCCAAAGAGTTTTAGTTCTCGAAGCTTTTATTTTTTCTTCAATCAATTTAAATCTCTTATCAGCTTCTGTGGGTAGCTCCACATCCAAGTCTCTCATTGAGAATACATCATCTTGATTGTCCTCTTCCCATTGGGAACCAGCAGCTCCCTGAACAACACATACACTAGCCCCAACGCCAACTACATGAACTCCACCCTGATTGCCTCCACCCGGAGGGTTAACTATTGTCGGAACACCGTTACCATGAGGAATATTGCCATCAATTGGAGGAGAAATAGCAGTAGTCCCTCCATGCAGAATACCATTACCATCAACCCGTGCTATAAGCGGCTGAACCAAGGTTCTCAGTTGCTCTTTCCCATTGGCGACACTTTGCATCATCTCCATAAATTGTGCCATTCTGTCTCTGGCCTCTTGTAGCTCGTAGTGCACTTGATCTATAATTCTTTGTTGATTTCCTCTCGTAGAATATTTGTGGAAGATTGAATCTGCAATCCTGTCAACTATTGAAGAAAACCAGACAGAGATATAATATTGAAAGCTCCAAGAACATCTGCTATGCAAATGAAAATGATAATGAACAATGAAAACATGTGTATATGTTCCAAGGAGGTCTCCCCCTCGATTCTAGTTTCATAGATAATAATAGAATAGTAGAGATAAACGGAAGAACCAGAAAAACATCTCATAAATAAAATGAGAGCAAAAGCCAATGTATACAAATCATCAATAGGAAATACAACTATATATGACCCCATCTAACAAATCTGGTGATGGTCAAAATACAAGAAAAAAAGAAAAGACAACATCAGACAATTGTTAACTACTGTAAGCCTTGTACCAAGCATGAGCTTCCTCCAAAAACTCCTTTGTATCTAGATGCTCAGGTCTTGCAATCAGCTCTTGGACAAGGTGAACCCTCCTGCAGATGACATCTTTCAAGCTCTGAACATAGTCATCCCAAGCATCCTCTTCAAAGGCATCTTCAAGTCTTGGTCTCTTCAATTCTGCTCTCACCTTGAGCTCCTCAACTGCTGACAAGGTTTCTTGTAGCTTCTGATCACTTGCTTACCTACGGGATGATTTTGTTGAAACTTCTTTTCCTTTGACTTTGAGTTGTACCTTTAAACTGTCAATCTGTCTATGAAGTTCATCCTCTCTTCCCTTGTTGGCAGTCAATGTAGCATTCCATTGATCATTGAACTTAGCATTCCAAATAGGCTCTATCTAGTTGTTTCTTCTTATGCTTAAGGACGCTATCCATACTCTTCAAATCTTGTCCAACTCACTCTCTTACCCGGATCTCTTCAGCTAACTCATTTTCCACCTTAGCCAAGGTTTCTGTCTTTACTCTAGCTAGATAAACAGCTTCATTCTTGTTGCTTTTTAATTGACTGATCTCGCTTTTCAGCTCTTCATTTTCCTTACGCAACTCTTCTTTTTCTATCAAAAGCTTATCATATCTCAGAATATCCACTGAATCCACTCCACCCTCATATGAATCCACTCTAAGTAGGGGTCATAAGCCCTGCAATCACACCTTCCTAAAGAAATCTTCCCCTTCTTATGAATTCTTCCCCATGCTTCAACAACCTTGGCCAGAATATCTGGATTAGCTGCACCGGTAAAGTACAGAGATTCCTGTACTTCCTCATCTTTCAGAGGTCCTCTCAAAGTGTATCCAAACTGTCTAACATCGAGAGAAGGGTGTCACACCCTCATTTTCGCCTTTAGCCTTTATACCCTACATTTGCCATATCATACATCGTTCTATTGCATATCGAGCATGTGGGTACGGATTGGGTCGATTTGTTATTTTCCATTTCAAATGAGATAACTTGTCTATCTTGGACTACATGGAAGAAAAGGTTCATTATCTAAGGTTTGATCTAAATTGGAAGGTTTACTCATCTAGATTTCTTCAAGGAGAAGTTACTTAAAAAATATTAGGATATTCAAGATATATTCCTAATGAACATGAAATTCAAGGCCTAAATTCAAGATTGCTTCATCCAATTTTGTTTCAAATTCTTGATCAAGTGGAGTCCAAATTTGCAAAGCATGAGTCAAGATCATAAGTCCATGATTCAAGACTTCATCCATTTCAAGTTTAATGGTTCTAGGGAAATCCATCATGAATTCATGAATTAGAGGCAAGAATATTACAAAGAGAAATTTAATGACATTACAAGAATGTCATTTGTTGCAAGATATCCAACTCTAAGTAATGTTTAGAAATTAATTCATTTCTAATCTTCATTCAAGTCTCTAATCAAATTCATGTTATGGTAATGCCACACCAAGTCCACATTGTGCTTACAAACATCCAAGAAATATGCAAGATTTAAATCAACATTGGAATGTTTTAAGACCAAGAATATGCATGTTTAATCATGGGCAAAACAGCCCCATGCAAGAGGTGGCAAATTACCTCATGTCACAAAATCTACATGTCACAAAATCAAGAGAATAGCATATGATAATACATCTAAATATCAGATTTTCAAAATGCTGTCAAAAAGTAGTAACATTGACCAAGAGGAGTTGTCCAAGCACAAGCCAACAAAATGGGTGCAAGGCATAACGTGCTGCAGAAAAAAACAGCATAGGCAAAGTGCAACAGCAAAAATGCAGCATAGCCTCTTGCATGGAAATGGAAAGAAACAGAGTGACATGAGAAAAGGTGGTAAGAGACATTACCCCATGAAAAAATCTGATATGTGGGGAGAAGAGAAAACCCTTGAGTGGAGAGATAAGAAGGAAGGGGCTGTAAACAAGAAAGGATTCATTCATTACACATTCTAGACACACATTGCAAAAAACCAGAAAATAGAGAGAGCAAGAGAAACCCTAAAAACTAGAAATATAGAAAGGAAGAAAAACCAGAAAAAAGAGAGTAACATAGAAGCACAAGAGGACCATTGAGAAGCAGAACCTTCACAACATAGAGTGAAGAGTGGAGAGCATATCCAACAAAAATCAGTGGAAGACTTGCAAAAAGGATAGAAAGCTCTTGGGTATCCATTTCATCAAACCTTTCTCTCTTTACTTTTTGCTTTTATATTCATTTTACTTCCTCTTTTATGTGTTGTTGTACTGAGTATACCACGTAAGGTTCTAAGGGGACCAAGAAACCATTTTTAAGAACCATAAAAACGAAAGATAGCAAAGAAAAGTTCGATTTTTTTTACCCTGGTGGGCTGACACGGGCCATGTCGTGCGACACGGGTGGCCGTGTCATGCCATTGATTGAATATTTCATGCGTGCGCCTCTCAGACCCTGTGACACGGGTCGTGTCACACGACACGGCCGGCCGTGTTACATCTCTGTTTGAGTTTTCATCGTGTTCTTTTTCTCAGACCTCCTGACACAGGTCGTGTCACACGACACAGCCGGCCATGTCGCACCACTCTTTGGCCTCAAAATCATTTTTTGCCCAGACCTCCTGACACGGGTCGTGTCACACAACACGGCCACCCGTGTCACACCTCTGTCAAGCCTCAAAACCTCTTGTTGCAGGCACATTTGGACACGGGCCGTGTCGCACAACACGGCCGCTCGTGTCGCACAACACGACCGCCCGTGTCACACCACTGTTTTTTCACGTTTTTCGATATTTTACCTCCAAAAAAATTTTCTCAAGGAGTTCGCCGTTTTTTTGCATGTCTCGATTTTTTTTTAGCCGACTAACCCCATATGTTTGCATGATTTTAGTATGTGAATATTGCTATTGTCCTTGTTGACTTTTGATTCCAAAAACCATTTTCAAAAACAAACTCTCGATTTTATCGAGCCATTTTTAACCTTGTAAGTCGATTGCCTTGCGCATCGCCGTCAACCTTGTCCGTATCGCTTCAAATATATCTTTACAAACAATAAACCTTGATCCAACATCAAGTGATCCTTTTTCTCATAAAAAACCCAAAATACAATAAATATATGGTTAGGGTTGCACACCATGGATTTTAAGGTGGTGGAGAAGGAATGAAAATGGAATCCTCCTACACTCGTTCCGAATGTTTTGGATACAAGGCGCTCGACTTGGCTATTCGAAATATTCATCTCTATCCAAAGTCCTTTTGCGTAATCCTAATAAAGAACCATTTCTCTTCAAAATAACCTAAAAATAACATCAACTCATCAAATTATTTTTCGCCTTAGGGCATCAATCAAAAAACCCTTTTTTCAAGGTATAAAATCAATCAACAAACAACTATTTCATAAGCCTCCGAACTACGGAGCTCTAATTCTTCACTTCTTTTAAGTGAGGATACGTAGGCACAAGGGCCACAATCCTTGGCGAGCATCTTTTCCTTAAGCAAGCAAACTCTTAATAAAAAAACCCATTCACGCTAAACAACCTAGAAGGTTCCCATCGAGTACGATGGATGCGAGGGGGTGCTAATACCTTCCCCTTGCATAACCGACTCTCGAACCCTAAGACTTGGTTGCGAAGACCACGCTCCCTTTCCAAAAGGTTTTATCGCTATTTCCCTTTCCCTCCTTGGGATAAATAAAATCCGGTGGCGACTCTGTGTCATTTTTCGCATAGCGACACAACCGGTGCAGGCACAGCCAGTTGTCACTTTAGGATGAAATGATAACACAGGATCCACACGGTGGTAGGATCAGGTAAACGACAAGTGCTGGAATTTTCGGGTCATTCCTTTAAACGAAGAGATCAAGCGGGATCTTCAGGAATCATCGGAAAATATACAGAGAAACAAACCCCAGAGATACTCGGAAAAACATCGAATAACCTCGGGGACAGAGAAACCAATTTCAGGGACATCCAGAAGAACATCGAATGAACTCTGAAACACACCAGAGATACTCGGAAAACCATCGAATAACTCTGGGCTGCATCCAGAAACAAAAGAATAACATCTATAGGAGCATGAGATGAAGACAAGTCTCTGAAGGTAAACCCGAAACATTTAGGAAAGCAATAAATGTACGGGACAAGTTGAGGACATATCTGGAAAAACGTCAGATAAGTAACAAAGGGGTACTGGAAGAACGTCAGAACAAAAACTCCATCTAGGAAAACATCAGAAGGAGAACATATCCGGAAAAACATCAGATGAGATTCTGGAAAACCATTAGAATCGAAGGAAAACACCTGGAAAACCATCAAAGGGAATATCTGGAAAACCGTCAGATGAGTAACAAAGAAGTTCTGGAAGAACATCAGGACAAAGACTCGATCTGAAAAACCATCAGATAAGTTCTGGGAGAACATCAGAACAAAGACTCGATCTGGAAAACCATCAGAAAGAGGAATAAATGTAAGGGTATCAGACATCCAATAATGGCTTTGAATGAAAGGTATAAACACAATATATGAGAATAGTATTGGACGTAAAGGGAACAGACGTATCCGGAAAACCATCGGATAAGAATAATGTCATATCTGGAAGAACATCAGATAGACACAACACACAACTGTCTGATAGGTGCCACGTAAGTTGGACTTTGACCACAAGGTAAGACAATGGAAAAAACACGACCTCGAGAGAAATGCAAATAAGGATGACACTCATGATATGCATATGTATAAGAATAATGCTATGATATATGATCAAATGCAAATGCAGATGCCGACGACGAGGCTCGACTCTTCTGGTAAGATGACAAGACTAAAAAACTGATTCCTCAACACAGAGATAACTACCACTTGCTAAATTGTAATCAGGTTGATGGTCCTTATAGTAAGGATTGAGCTGCCTGAGGACCCTTCAAGTGAACTGCCCTAGATTAAACTGTCTGTTGTAGATGAACTGATAATTGCTTCAGCTTGTCTGGTTCTGAAAATGACTGTTTTGTTGTACCCTCTTAAGGCTTGCCCCAATCTGAGTCTTGAAAATCTTATGGATAAACCAAATCTGAGAATGACTTGCCCTGAACAAATCTTGAATTGATTCTTAGACAGGATGTAAAAGGAACCTTCCCCTGACAGGATCACCTGACCAAGTTTCTCGATTGTTTAAAAATTCCTTAGAGGAAAACCAATTTGCAAACAAGAATATTCATACAAACATGGTAATGCAAAGTTCATGCAACTTTTGAAACCAAAATCATTTTTGAAAGATAAAAATGAGTCGTTGGCCAGAACACGGCAATTCTAGACGCTCAAAGTTTAAAATAAAGGTGTACTACCAAAATAAATGATTCACAAAGATCTTTAGGAGTCAGCTTACGCAACCCAGCTGTAGTATGCTTTAAAAATAACCTTGCTTCAGTTAGGTCTTTCGAGGGTTGTAACGTGGTCTGGTTCACGGTTTATGAAACAAAGGATAAAGGCTCAAAATTTATTTGTACCCACCCATTCTACGTGAGAATCTTCAGTCTAACACTCAGTTAACTCATATTATGAATTCAGTTTCCTATAGGTTAGGAAGTGTATTGATGGTAGCAATGATGGTTCAGAAGTCAAGGGACTTATGAAAAGGCAACCACTACGTCCCTATAATATTCAGTTGTTTTGTCATTGAGAATTTTCAGGGTAAGGATTTTAAAATCTCCTCTTTTTATTATCCCTAACTTTTGCCTGAACTGCTTTTTTTAAAGATTACAGTCAGCGGGATGCCCCAGTTTTGCCTAAGTCTCCTTCATAGGTTTTGACTTAGGGGGCTTATATTTTTTTTTGGAAGAAAGTGAACCTAGCTCTAATGATCACGGTGAACCATCATCGACTTTTGGCTTAAAAACATCTTCGACACTTGTTTGTTGTGTGCGAAGGAAAATTGTGAGTGCAACCTTTATATGAAAGGTATATTGCATGAACATACAACCGAGTTAACTGAGAACTACCCATGCCCTAGGTTAAGATTGCGGGTTTTTTTTTGTAAAGAAAGAAACTCCAACTTCTGGGCTCGAAGGGGGTGACAAGGGAATAACTTCCTTATTTCTCCAGTGTTTGGGATTGAAACAATGCCTTACATCATTAACAAACTTTTGATTGAAAGCATACTGACAACAGTTATGGGTATAACGTTTTCGTCATCCTCCCTCCAATCTTTGCATATCAAAAATTCGGACAAGAAGTGAATGTTTGAAAGATAAAGCATAAAGATGCAAATAATAGACAAAATGAATTGAATCAAAAGTTGCAATGCTTATTTCATTAATGTAAAAGTACAAACATAATTCGAAAGCAAACAGCTAATAAAATAAGGAAAGTACAAACAACGAGAAACAAAAGCCTAGTTACTAAATCAGCGAGCCGTCCTGTCTGAAACACAAACAATCCGCTGGGGTCAGACTGAGACTTCACATTTGATGCACTGGCAAAGGATTCTTTTGGACATTTGGAGGATTATCTGTAAAATCGAGTATTCCTTCTCTGACCAACTCGCATACTCTAGCTTTCAGTGCAAAACAATGCTCCAAGTCGTGGCCCGAGGCACCCTCATGAAAAGCATAATGGAAATCAGCCCTAAATCCAGCTGGGGGATGATTAGGAGGAGGTGGCAAAGCCTTTGTAGTGATCAACCCTTGTTGAACCAGGTCAAGATAAAGTTTCGTGTAAGTCATGGGAATAGGATCAAATTGGTTCCTATTTCGAGACTGGTCTTGTCTAATAACTGGACGTTGAGGAGTCTGAGCTGGCTGTGGAGCAACAACAGGTTGAGATCCATGGCGAGGCTTTCTTGATTCAGTCATGACAGCATTGATCTGCTCCTCTTTCTTCTTATGGAAATTCCCATAGGATTTCTTTGCCCCATTAGAAGATTCGGCAGCTTTGGATACCTTACCATTTTTCAAACCTTATTCTAACCTTTGGCCAATAGTCACCAGATTTGTAAAGCTTAAAGAGACACTCCCGATCATCTTTTCCCAATAGAAAGGAGACAAAGTATCCATGAACATTCCTGTTAGTTCCTTCTCTGCTATAGGGGGTTCAACTTGGGAAGCTAACTCTCTCCAGCGCTGAGCATATTCCTTGAATGACTCTTTTTCCTTCTGTGACATACTTTGAAGTTGACGGCGATCAGGAGTCATGTCCAAATTATATTTGTACTGCTTCATAAAAGCATTGGCAAGATCCTAGAAGCAGTGGACGCTGTTATGTTCTAAATTCATATACCATTTGAGAGAAGCACCACTCAAACTATCCTGAAAGCAATGGATGAGCAGCTTCTGATTGTTGGTGTAAGCTGCCATCTTTCGGAAGTACATGACTAAATAAGCTCTTGGACATGAGTGGACCTTATATTTCACGAACTCGGGAGTCTTGAATTTGGCAGGCATAACAAGACCAGAAACTAGGCACATATTGTCTGCATCAATGTTGAAGAAGTCAGTACCTTCGACAGCTTGGAGTCTCTTGTTTATGATCTGAAACTGTTCACGGGTAATCTCCAACTCAACAAAATCTTCATGGTCTTCCCTTTGAACACTGGAAGCATTATGCTCATATAGAGGATTCTCAAAGGGAGCTCGGACAGTCTGGCTAATAGTGTGGACCATAGGTCTGGGCTCGGTAAGGACGGGAGCTTGAAAAATTGGTCTGACGGTCTGAACAATCATAGCAGTAGATGCAATAGATGGAGAGTAGTTAGGAGGTAAACCAAACTCTGGCCAAATAGATGGTGGCATTTGAGCAGGAGGTGGATCAACACTTGAAACCTCTTGAATGACAGTCCTCTGAGACGGCTCTCCTCTGGCAATCAGTACCTGAAGCATCTTGGTGAGCTTGGTCATTCCTGATTTCAACTCATCAATCTCCATTCGGATTTCCGCATTATATGCTTCTTGTTCTGCCATCTTGCGTCTATAGTTAGCTCTGGTTTGATATCTGTGTCGAGGAATCAGCTTGACGACTCAAAGAGACACTGGAAGAAGAGACAACCAAGAATGAGAAAACCGGTGGAAAAAGTTCAATGCAAAAATGTGTTGCTAATGCCATGCAATGGTTTCAAGAATTTCAACGGTCGATTGCAAGTATTCCTTTTTAGGAAAGCTGGAAAAGTTTTTAGACTTTAAAATGTAGGACTTTTTAAATTTGCAAAGTACTGTTGAATTCCTTGAAACTAGGAATGATGTGATGCTTTATGGATGCAATGCACAACCACAAATAATGAATGGAGTTAAGGTCTACCCATCCCTAAAAGATATGTACTATAGGGTTAATTGTACCTGCAGAACAAAGTTCTAAAGCGGTGCCCAAAGTCATCAGTCCATCCTTCGGATATTATCAACTTCCCGACTGACTAGGGGATCAATAGCATCGCGTAGCAACTATTGTAGGACTACTCCCACATAGTTCCCGCACTACGTCCTATATAAGGCCAAGGTGGTGTTAAGGTACTACGGTCCCCAGTATCATAGACTCCAATCGAAAATAGTAAACGTTTTCACGACTAACTCGTTCAAATGAACCATTTTCGAAAAGGTCTCAACTAAGCGGTGATTCTCGAGTCAACTTGGTCGGGACTTACTCCCTACAAGCCTCGTCGAATATCTCACCTTCTTATAATAATGTCACTCAAGTCCGGGTGCAGGACTTTTCTCACAAAAATATATATACCCCCAAGCAAGGTACAAATTGATATATATACAAATAGACAAATAATGAAGCAAACAATAAGAAATAAACAAAGTAGGGGTAACCCTTAAAAGTGAATGCTTAGTCCCCAGTGAAGTCGCCATTTTACGTTGTGGTTATAATAGGATATCAAATTATTAATTAATTTGAATCACATATTTTAGTTTACAACCGATCTTTGATTTATCTGAAGGAAAAGGTCAAAAGAAGGAAAACATAATTTTTGCATCGTAAACAATGCGGGGAGAGATCTAGGTAACGAGTTGGTTAAGCTTAGGGAAGTTATTAGCACCCTAAACTTCTGTAGTACTCTACAGGAACCTTTTGTTTAAGTTTACTATTTGCTTTATTATTTGCTTTAGGGTATATTGCTAAGGGTTAAGATTACAAAAGGAAGACCTAAGGGGTTAATTCTATGTTTACTCAGCAAGATTCGCATCTTGTGCCTACATATCCTGGGTAGGGAATGGAATCAGAGTAATCATAGTTCCCCTCGAAAGGGAGGTTAGAAACATCTTGACTATGGTCAAGGTTTCAAGGGGAGTAAGCGTTTCTTAAGGACACACTTGCATGGAGTGCAGCGACTCCTATTTCTACGTTGAAATAGTTTGAATTGAAATTAGGGTTAACTAAATGTTCCAGGCGGGAAACCCTAAAATGGAGTGCAACGACTCCTTAACCTAATGCTAGGGTAAAGGGTATTTTTTCGTCCACGGCGGGACGCCTAAAAATATGAGTACGACGACTCGAAAAAAGGTTGAATTAAAATAAAAGGGTAAAATGGTAAGTATTCCATGGCGGGGCACCTAATGTGATTAGGGTTTTGGAAAGGGAAATGTTCAAAGGTTAGGGTTATTGACTCAGCGGTCAAACTGCTAGACCTAATCCTTCGGAGGGAGCCAAATGGTAAAAACATACAACGACAAATATCATCATACGGCAGAATTAAAGTGCGGAAAATAAAGAAAACTGTAAAAGAAAGCATCGCGACGATCACTCGCGTAAACTACAAATCCCAAAGAAAATGCGAAAAATAAATAATGGCGACAACAACCTCTCATGATTACAATTGGAAAAGGACAATATGAACTAATGAAATGACTAATAACCTGACGAAAACAAGAAACGACGAGGGTTAGACAGAAACTGACACGATCACATCATGAATTTATATTTTTGAATTTTATTTAAGGAAGAAGTTAGTTTTGCATTTAAAAGGAGAATTTATTTTAATTTTGAAAAAAATTTGTTTCGATTTAATTAAAGAAAATGTTTTGATAAACAAACTTGTCTTTGAACTCGTTATAAAAATGTTTAATTTTAATTAAGAAAAAGATTTTAATTTTTGATTAAGGAAAATATTTTAAAATTTGATTAAAGAAAATGCTTAAAAATTGTATTAAAAAAAAGTTTAAATGTGATTAAGAAAATGTTTTTTTTTTACTTTAATTTTATTTTAGATTAAACCCTAACTAAATTAATATTTACCAAACCATATTTTATTATCATTATAAAATAATAATAATAAAAACAAGCTAACGAAATACACACAAAAAAACACGGACAAAAAGGGAGGGGGCATGGGTTTCCTTCATCTAGGTTTGAGATACTTTTCCATCTTCTTCTCCTTTATGATGTTGTGGAGCCATTAAAAGTCTATGAAGCTGCTATGATTCACCCCGTTTTGCTTGCATGTTGGTTGCTCCTCCTTCCTCTTCTTTAGTTATGCCTGAAACATAAAGAAAATCAGAAAAAAAAAAACAACTTATCTTACCTAAATTGTACGGTTTTCGAAGTGAAACAGTGAGTTCCGGTTGAGCTTTTCTTGATGATAGCGGCGTTCGATGACGGTTGATTTCGGCGATGATGGCTTGGTGATTACGTCGTCTGATGTCAGGCTTTGGTTTGGTCCGCCGATGATTCTTGCCGCTGCGGTTTGCGTTGGTTTATGGCCGATGATGGCGGCTTTCGATTATGTTTTGACGGAAGATTGTGATGAATGAGGTGATTATTTTCACGTTGGGATTTGGTGTTTTCTGATGATTTGTGGTCGCGGCTGGGTTTCTGATCCTTCCTCGTTAGGGTGTCGTCCATTTTGGTGATTTTCGGCCGCCCTTTGATGTTTAGGGTTTCTGTCTGTTCCTTCTCCCTCTCGTGAGTTCGTTCTTGCTCTTTTTTTATATGATTTCTTACTCTTGTTGGGCCTGGGTAACGAACTCACATTATTTGCAGATTTGCGTTACTTTTTTTGATGAAAAAGGAAGCTGAGATTTGATTTTATCTGGATTTGATTTGATTTTTTTTTCAACAGATTGGATTTGGATTGATTTCGGATCTGTTGTGGATCTGAAATGGATATCCATATAATTTACTTGATGAAAATGGATTTTTATTCTTGATTTTGATTTGGATGTGGTTTTGCTTGTTGTCAGTTCGGATCTGGATTGGATGTGAATATCCAAATAATTTATTTGATAGAATTGGATTTACTTGATAGAACTGAATACGGATCTGCTGATGTTGGTTGATTTCGGATTTCTCATTTTCAGAATAAGCGCTTATCCGAATAATCACTTTTGCAAAAATCACTTCTTTTTCTCTTCCTCTGGCCGCCCCGAAAAGTAAGGACAGATGTTGCCGGTTTGCGCCAAGGTTGGGAATATGAGTCGGGAGCCGGCTTCGACTTTGTCGTTGCCCACCCGGCGTACCCGATGATGGATAACTGAGGGTATCAGATCAATAAAAACCACACGAAGAGAAAAAAAGTCGGGTGAAGAAACATGAAGAATCGGCATGAAGACAATAGGACTTAGAAATGAAAATCAAATGTATTTTAATTTTCGTTTGTAATTTGCAATAAAAATAATATGAATAAAATTCACAATACTTTTATCCAAACTTGTCTGATTCTTCTTTCCGTAATTTCACCATAAACCGAATGACTCTCTTGCAACAATCTGATTAAATCCCAATGATTGATTACCTCCGAGTAACTCAACTGATTAAAAATTAACCGATTAAACTTAACAAACGGGTTAAATTCACCACGTAAATTTAATACGAATAGATCCCAAAATAAACATCCGAATCAATTTATGTCATCCCACCACGTGCTGCTCCACTTAAAACGGATATGACCTTCAATTCCAATCCAATATTTTCCCAAATTAAATTATGCCTGATGATAGAATCGGTAATGGCCTTGAAAGAAGTGAAACAGAAAAGAAACAGAGAATCTGATTAACAGCAAAAACAGAACTATACTCCGCACTAAAAATTCAATTTGTACCTCCACTAGTTAAATCCAATGCCTTGAACCGACTCGGCCAAAAAACCACAATTAAACAGATACAATAAATCCAAACACGAGCCAAAATTTCCACTGTATTCCCTTAGAATTTGACAGGCAGATAGCAGAGGAACAGAAAAATAAGCATCCGTTAAAATAAATTCCACATAGTGAATTCCCGCGCCGATTTAAACCAAACAAATTGACATCTCACCATAATCAGCCCCATATAATTAGACAACGACCCTGAAATCCACTGACGATAAAGTCTCGGCCCTCGAATAAATTACCGGTCTCGAAAATTCCAACGTCAAACCTACTGTAAAATTCACTTCATCCTCATCCAAAACACGGAACTTGGAAACGAAAACCCTAATCTCTCGATGGATTCCTGACGATGATTCTGCTTCCTAAGCTGCCAGCAAACGCTGAATAAATGACCATTTCGCCCCTCAACAGTTAAAGTGCACCAGATGATTATTTCCTGCAAGAATCGACCAACTGCACAACCTTGTTAGTGGTTAGTTAAATGTAATTCAAAAAATGTGATGTAATGCGACATGAATCGACTAATCTAAGGGTAAAATTTGGGGTATTACAAGAATCTTTTTTAATTCCAAGATTTATTCTCAACAGGCTCAACTTGGGAAAAGGTCTAGCAGCCCTGATTGCATATTAACCCAACCTCGTTTCTCGCCAGTTTGGGTTGGCCCAGAGTTTTTCTAGGTGTTTATATGAGAAGAAGGGCCAGGTTATCCTTCACACTGCTAGTTTCGACGAGGAAACGGTTGTCGCTATCTTTGTCGACTTGAGTAAAAAGAAAGGAGTTCTTTTGCCTGTGTTCTTTGAGCCTTCTTTTCTATGGACTTCCTCATTCCACCACTGGTGGTCGAAACATTACATTGCACATTTTCTTAATGTGACCACTTTTTCTTCATTACTTAACTAAGCTTTCCTTGATGTGCAGGACAAGACGAAGAAGAGTAAGCTCGCTCATATTCAAGAAATTCAAGCTTTTCAGAAATACTTGTTAGACTATGGCACGGATCTAGAAGGGGGGGTTGAATAGATCCCAATTAAAATTTGAGTCGGCGCTACCAATTTGAAATTGGTTTTGAAAAAAGTTTTAAGTGCGGAAGCGGCCGAGGAAAATTATAGTCTAAAACGAACGGTTATTGGAAAACCGGATATACGTAAGCCTATGGATTTATGACAATTTGGAAAAATAAAATCACAATACAAACTATGCTTATCAATTATTTACTTCAATTTGCAAGGTTACCTAGTTCCAATGAAAAACAAGACACACAAAAACTAGAAGCAAAATAAGACAATTATAGTTCAGGACTTTTGTCGAACAGTTTGTGTGCACAAATACCTCAAAGGATATTTATGTTGAGTAAGAGATTGGAAATGCCTTAGTACAATATTTTTTATTGTACTTAGTAGTTAAAACAGAGTTTCAACACCTTACTCAATTTGTATCACAGTTTGACAATAATCACTTAAGCTAGAATCACTTATTTTATAAGCTGAATTGAAAATGAAAGAAACTAAAGAACACACGATTTGATGAGGCAGTTCCCCCGTCGTCCTCGCTTCGGGGTACGTCTGCCCTCAATTCTAAAATTAGAATTGAGATATATTGAATATATATCATCTGTTGGAATGAACAGTTTACACAAGAGTTGATAGACAATGATACAAACACTCTCAAATGATGTTGATGCTTGCTATCCCTTCTTGCACCTTGATTCAAGATGAATCAAGCCCTTCAATTTGTTGTGAATGATCTCCGATTCCAGCCACCTTAATGAAAAACCTTCTGTTGTTCAAACCTTCGGCTCGGCTGATCTTAGACACCAACAAATCAAAACCCGGAAAGTCTTTAACACTTCAACGCCCTAGCTACTAAACTGATGAACCTTCCATTGATCAATTGCCTTCGCACTTTCTGGAATGTTGAATGAACTATTCCGTAGCAAAATCCCTCAAAACCTTCTAGTCTTGATGGGTAAAACCCTCAAGGTTTTCTGCAAGAAACACCTGCCCCAATTTCCACTCGAACCGGATCTTCAATCAACGCGTTCGAACCTTATCACCCTTGAACAAGACACCAATCACAGCAAAAATGATTGTGTATATTTGTGGATTTGTGTGTTGTTTGAAGGATGAAGATGAAGAAATATGTTGCACCTATTTCACGTTTCTTGCCCTGACAATTTACTCAAGATTTCAATTGTTAGTTTGTCAAAAATAAGCAAAACTCTATTTATAGTAATAACCAAAACAGTCAACTGAACAGAATTTTAAAACACAGCAAGAAAAACTGCACAGCGCGCAAACGGTCGACCATAGGGTCGGCGTGCGCTGACCCGTGGGAAATACACAGTTTCATGCACTGAGTGGCATGGTCGACGCATGTCTTCATGCGCTGATCCATGGAAAATTAAACACCCATGTGCCGACTGTACGGTCGACGCATTGCTTCCATGCGCTGAGCTGTGACAAATGCCAGGCTTCATGCGCCGACTGTATGGTCGACTCACTGCTTAGAAACCTGCAAAAATAACAGCTTTTTCCATTTTGTGCATCCTGCCACATTCAGTTATGACTCATATTAAGGTATAATGATTTAACAATGAAAAAGAGGTATAGCATGGTGAAGTATTGCATGATGCTTCTAATTTGTCCAAGGTTATGTTTTGTCATCATCGAAAACTCGGAGGCCTGTATTGTGAGACAACTTGCCCTCACATTCTCCCCCTTTTTGATGATGACAACCTGTTGCACACAACATGCGATGTCTTTAACATAGTTGTACGCTCTCCCCCTTTCTTTTTCAGTCAAAGCAGTTGTGGTGGTTGACGCCTTTCTCCCCCTTTGACAACATCAAAAAGAAACGGAGAACTTATAAAGTCTTGACGGATTAATAATATATCTAACATAAAATCAAGAAAAAGCCATACAATATATCCAACAGATAATAATTAAACATACACCAATACGGATACATAATATTGATAAGAAACGAAGATAGAACATAAAATAGCAGCACATAAAGTCTTGACAAAATTTAGAATTTAAACAAAACACCATAACAAAGTTTGCAACCAAAAACAACGAAAGAAATCATGATGCATGCAATCAAAATAGCAAATGAAACCATAATGAGACGAACACAAGCTAATAACCCCGTCCACGTCCATGACCACGGCCACACCTCTCATAGAAATGGGGATGGCGATGAGGATGAGCCAAATCAGTGAACTCTTCAGTGATGTTGTTCAGGAAGTCGAGACTCTCAGTAATTGCCTGTTCTTCAGCTTGATGGGAGTGAACGAGAATCTCAAAGCGAGCATCCAGCTGTGTGGAGATTCCACTGTGCCGCTCATTTTGAGTTTGCAGCTCAGAGCGAACTTGTTCCATCCGTTCATCCTGAGTTCTCATAAAATTCTGTTGTTGTTCTTGCATAGTGGTCATGAAGTTATGTTGGTCTAATTGCATGGACTGCATCATTTCCAGAATGTCGGAGTTGTTGGACGGCTGTTGAGGAGAAGGAGGTGCCTCAGAGCTAGGTTGATAGGGCTGATAAAATCTCCCAAGTGTGGTCCACCCAGTGTATTACCATTCACCCCAGCCTTGGTTATTTTCCTCACTGTCAGTTTCTTGTTGACCCGTGTAAGGAGTCCAGTCATTATTGATGTTGGAACTTGGTGGCGGCTCTTGATAGTTTTCTGGAGGCTCATATGTTTGACGTTCTGTATGATCCTCTTGGTCTGGTTGCACTGTGTCAGCTGCCTGTGTATTCTGTTCTTGTTCTTCTTCACTTTCATCTGAACCATCTGCACTTGCTTCATTCTCTTCACCTTCGGACTCATCTGCACTCTCTTCACTTGATGAATCTGACTGAGGCATATTTGAGCGACGATAGAATTTGTACTTCTGGTATTTGCGAATCCAGACGTATCCCATCATTGAGAAAACTTTTGGACTGAATTCTTTGTCAGTGGAAATAGAAGTGTATGCGAAGGAGGGGTAGTTCACATTTGCAGAATTGAGGACCTCTTGGATGAAAGATCCATAGGCAAGTGCCGTACTTCGTTTGGAGTCATGCAATTCATACATGCGACTCGCAATGTAATATGGCCAGTTGATTTTGATACCGTGACCTAGGATATGTATGAGATGAACTTCAGCCTGTTCCACCCTTGATAATCCACCCTGTTTGGCCGCAGAATGCGCGCCACAATCCACTGAAGAATTCTTGCTGAAGTTTTGAGTTTTCCGTAAGTGACAGATCGTGGAAAAGCAGCACTGTTCACAATATGGTCAGGATAGGGTCGCTTAAGCATACCATGCAGTGCAGTTTTGAACTCATAACCCTCAATTGTGCGTGAATCAGTTACCTCGGCTAGAGGAGGTTCATTTTCCTCCACAGTCATATCAAAATATTTGGTCCAAATTTCAGAAGTTAGAGATACCTGAGTGGGTCCGATAACGGAGTGGAAATTTTCACCATGAAATTTATCATTGAGACCAGTATAGAATATATGTACCAGGTCTCTCACTCTTGACCTCTTTTTGGTGGGTCTATGAGAAGAGGAAGCCATGGGTAGAGATTTTGTGAAATGGGAGATGGGAGTATTCTGAAAGGAGAATATGAGTATTCTGAAATGAGAGGTGTTGTGGGTTCAGAAAATGGGTTCCCCTTTTTAAGTGAAACTTAGGGTTTGTTGGAGAGTGGAAGAGACAAGAAGGAGTAGTGGGGGTTAATAGATGCAACTCCCTAGGAATATGAGTGGATGCATGTAACTGCCTTAAATGAAGAGAGCTGAAACGAACAGGCAGAAAAATAAAACTGAGATTTTCAGCGAGCCGTCGACCATAGCTCTGCATGCGTCGACGCATGCTGTAAAATTTTCAATAAATTTAAAATTTAAACAGAGTGCGTCGACCTCTGTTCTGGTATGGTCGACTCAAGACCTGAAAATGCAGAATTTTGCCTAGTTTCATATGACATGGTGTTTAATAAATGCAGACAATAATGCCACAAAAAAATGTTCAATCAAGCAATTAAATACACAACGGATGATTCAAATATGCACCACAGTTAACATATTTTACTTTGAGATCACAAAGAAAACTTGTATGTAGAGAGAAGGAAGAGGAACAATATCACCTCAATGTCGGATAAGCTTGATAGACAACATACTTGTACTTGCAAAAACATAAAGTTTGTTAGAAGTACAAAATATAGATGTGAATGAAATAAGCTGAAATAAGCAAATTATGACTCCCGCTCCAAAATGTCGAGAATACCGAGTTCTCGGCGAATATGAAAGAAAGGTTCAGTGGCTAGTGGCTTAGTAAAAATATCCGCTAGTTGATTCTTAGTATCAATATGTTCAAATACAACGTCACCTTTCTCAACATGATCTCGAAGAAAATGGTGTCGAATTTCGATATGTTTAGTGCGAGAGTGCAATACCAGATTCTTGGTAAGATTAATGGCACTGGTATTGTCACATAGAATTGGAATACGTTCAAGTTTGAGATTAAAGTCCAATAGTTGTTGCTTAATCCACAGGATTTGAGCACAGCAACTACCGGCGGCAACGTATTCCGCTTCGGCAGTTGACAAAGCAACTGAAACTTGCTTTTTGCTATGCCAACTAACCAAAGAATTTGAAAACAAGTGGCACGTACCACTAGTGCTTTTCCTATCCAACTTGCAACCTGCAAAGTCGGAGTCGGAATAACCTACCAACGAACAATCACTACCTTTGGAATACCACAAACCATACTTTGGAGTACCGGATAGGTACCGAAGTATTCTTTTAACAACTTTTAGGTGGGATTCCTTAGGACATGATTGGTACCTTGCGCACATACACACACTAAACATAATATCAGGACACGACGCAGTGAGATAGAGAAGTGATCCAATCATACCTCTATACCTTTTTACCTCTACGTCCTTACCGCTTTCATCCTTATTCAAATTTGCACATGTAGGCATGGCGGTGTCTATGGCCTTGGATTTTGCCATGTCAAATCTCTTGAGAAGATCCAAACAATACTTTGTTTGACTCACGAAAGTTCCTTCCTTGAATTGTTTGATTTGCAAGCCGAGAAAGTATGTGAGCTCTCCCATCATACTCATCTCGAATTCACCCTGCATAAGAACAGAAAACTCTCTCACGAGATTCATGTTAGTAGATCGAAAGATTATATCATCAACATAGATTTGAACTAATATTAAGTGTTTTCCTTGACGTTTAATAAAGAGTGTCGTGTCAACCTTTCCTCTTGAGTAACCTTGATCAAGTAGAAATTTACTTAGGCGCTCATACCAAGCTCTAGGAGCTTGCTTGAGACCATACAACGCCCGTTTTAGTTTATAAACATGATCGGGGTACTCATGAGATTCAAAACCCGGAGGTTGTGCAACGTAGACCTCTTCATTTATGTACCCGTTAAGGAACGCACTCTTGACATCCATTTGGAATAACTTAAAATCTTTCGCACATGCGAAAGCAAGAAGAAGGCGTATAGCCTCGAGTCGGGCAACAGGAGCATAAGTTTACTCATAGTCGATGCCCTCCTCTTGGTTATACCCCTGCGCGACTAAATGCGCCTTGTTACGAGTTATTACCCCGTTTCCGTCCAGCTTGTTCCTAAACACCCATCGGGTGCCGATTACTCAATGACCTCGCGGAGGAGGGACAAGGTCCCAAACCTCATTTCTAGTAAACTGATTTAGTCCTCCTGCATTGATAGAAACCATTGTTCATCGAGTAGGGCTTCCTTAGGATTTTTAGGTTCCATTTGTGACACGAAAGCAAAGTAATAACAGAAATTACTTAGCTTAGCACGAGTTGTTACACCCTTTGTGATGTCTCCAATAATGTTTTCAATAGCATGGTCTTTAGATGACTTCCATTCATGAGGAAGATCATCGTTTGAAAGCGGATGAACTTCCTCGGTTGCATCACGGTGTGCATCCTTATCCTCCTCAACTTTGGCTTTGTCAGGTTGATCAATCCCTATCTCTCCACTTTTGAGTATGTCTTCAGTGGATGTACCTGCACCATGAACAACACTATCCTTTCCGACATTTCTCGGGTAGGACTCATCAAAGGTAACATGCACAAACTCTTCTACAGCAAGTAAACATTTATTATATATTCTATATGCTTTACTCGAGTGAGAGTATCCGAGAAAGATACCTTCATCGGCTTTGGAATCAAATTTGCCCAAGTTTTCCTTACCATTGTTTAATACAAAACATTTACATCCAAACACGTGCAAGTGAGAGACATTTGGCTTTCGCCCTTTTAAGAGTTCGTACGGTGTTTTGTTTAGAATGGGGCGAATAAGTACCCTATTCAAAACATAACATGCCGTACTAATGGCGTCGGCCCAAAAATATTTAGGTAAACCACTCTCATTAATCATTGTTCTTCCCAATTCTTCTAAAATACGGTTTTTGCGCTCCACAACCCCGTTTTGTTGAGGAGTGCGTGGAGCGGAGAAGTTATGATCGATACCATGGTTACCACAATATTCTTCAAACAAATGATTTTCAAACTCACCTCCATGGTCGCTCCTTATGGACACTATGTTTGTATTTAACTTGTTTTGGGAAAGCTTAGCAAACTTTTCAAAAGCGGCGAATGTATCACTTTTACTTACTAAGAAGATGGTCCAACAAAACCTAGAAAAGTCGTCCACTATTACGAACCCGTAATAGTTTCCTCCTAGACTTTTGATCCTAGACGGCCCAAACAAGTCCATGTGTAGAAGTTCAAGAGGTCTCGTTGTTGAAATTATCTTTTTGGATTTAAATGAGATCCTCGTTTGCTTCCCTTTTTGACAAGCATCACAAAGGTGGTCCTTGGTGAACTTTATTTTGGGAAGTCCTAAGACTAGGTCTTTTGAGACTACCTTATTGAGTAAATCAAAATTAACATGCGCTAAACGCCTATGCCATAGCCATGAGTCTTCACTCATAGTTATTAGGCATTTGTCTCTTGTTAATGATACTTCATTTAAGTCAAGCATATATACATTGTTTACTCTAAAACCATTAAACATATTCTTCTTATCATTTTCATGCACAATTTTGCAACAATCTTTTGAAAAGGATACATTGTATCCTTTGTCGCACAGTTGGCTAATGCTAAGCAGATTATGTTTAAGGTTTTCGACAAGCAATACATCAGAAATCATAGCAGAGGCGGGATTACCTACACTACCTTTGCCTAGTATTGCTCCGCGGTTGTTATCACCATAAGTTACATACCCTTTCTTCTTAGCCACAAAGTCTATGAATAAGGATATGTCTCCAGACATGTGTCTTGAGCACCCACTATCGAGAACCCATCTTCTCTCGGGGGTCTCGACACATTTCACCTGTCAAAACATAATTAGCACAAGGAGGTACCCAATGGCATATTGGGTCCTAATAGGTTAGCAACAAAATGGTTGCGTTTGGGCAACCATTGGTAGATGCCTTTAGGAACAAGAAATCTTCTAAAGCGGCATTTACCAATGGAGTGGCCTTTCCTGCAACAGTATAAGCAAGCAAAATCAACTTTAGAGACACTTTCACTTGCTTGATCCCTAATTACATATGCATATTTTTGGTATGGATTAATCATACTTTTTCTAAAATCCTTTTTATCAATAGCAAATGTAATTTTAGGCTCGAGTGCCTTGTTTAATTTGTCCTTGAGGTGTCTAACCTCACCTTGCCAAATATGACAAGTGCCACACCCGAAGTTGAAAGGGTTTCTATCGTCCTTACAATCCGATTCATTGCCTTTCACAATGGAAGCCTTTAGGTCCTCTAATTTCTTTTCGGACTCTTTAACCTTATGCTCTAAGTACGTAAAGATTTTCTTATTAGAAGCAAGTTTCTTGAAGGCTTCAACTGCTTCATTATGTAAGGCATGAAATGCGGCTAGTAATTCTGAATGCGACATATTTGATGACTTATCATATTTAGAGTTACGTACCTGTTTTTTCTTATTTTTCTGATTGGCGGAGAGGCATAGATTCACGGACTCTTCTTCATCACTAGAACTTTCATCAGAGGAGGAAGAGTCGCTGTCACTTTCCCATGCTATGTACGCTCTCCTGGGCTTTGATGATTTCTTGTGTGATTTTGATGATTCCTTGTCCTTTCCCTTTTTATTCATTGGACAGTCCGGTTTGTAGTGACCGGGCTTTCCACACTTGTAGCACGTCCCTCTAGTCTTTTTACCTTTCGAGTCATCATCCTTGGAGTGTCTTGATTGTTTCCGGAAGTTTACCAAGTTCTTCTCAGAATGTTGTATGCCGTTCTTCCTTACGTAACGGTTATACCTTTTAACAAACAACCCCATATCTTTGCTTGTGTCTTCTTCTTCTTCGTCGCTCGAGGAATAATCATTTTGCTCTTTTGCTTGAGACTTCGAGGAGGAAGTCTTGAGAGCTATCGATTTCTTTTCACTCACCTTCACTTTGTCTTTCTTTTCCATTTTCTCACGTTGGTCTAGGCTCAAGAGTACCTGTTCATGCTCTTGCAATTTGCCAAACAATGTTGTCAAATCTAATATGGTAAGATCATTTGCCTCTTTGATGACGGTCACTTTTGGCTGCCATTCCCTGTTAAGACATCTCAAGACTTTATTAGTAGCAACGTCATTGGAAATAGGCCTACCTAATGAATGTAAACGATTGATAAGATGAGTAAATCTCTTTTGCATGTCAGCAATGGTTTCCCCTTGCTCCATGAAAAAGAGATCAAACTCTTGTATAAGAGTGTTGATTCTAGCTAACTTAACATCGGTTGTCCCCTCATGGGCTATTTCTAGTGAATCCCACATGGCCTTAGCAGTAGGACAATGGGATACACGATAGTATTAATCTACACCTAATGAGGAGATTAAGATGTTTTTAGCTTTCCAATCATAATTGTATTTTTCCTCATCGTCATCAGTCCATTGTGCTTCAGGCTTTGGCACAACTACATTATCCGCATTGGTCATAGTAATTTCTATTGGACCATTAAGGATAACGTTCCATATTTTTCTATCTATGGAGTTGATATGCACACGCATACAGTCTTTCCAATAACTGTAATTTTCACCGTTGAAAACAGGAGCCCTATTGTACGCCCCTTTAGGTTCGTTTGCCATTTTCTATCTCGTTGTATTTGAAGCACCGAATAACCGGAGCTCTGGATACCACTTGTTAGACTATGGCACGGATCTAGAAGGGGGGTTGAATAGATCCCAATTAAAATTTGAGTCGGCGCTACCAATTTGAAATTGGTTTTGAAAAAAGTTTTAAGTGCTGAAGCGGCCGAGGAAAATTATAGTCTAAAACGAACGGTTATTGGAAAACCGGATATACGTAAGCCTATGGATTTATGACAATTTGGAAAAATAAAATCACAACACAAACTATGCTTATCAATTATTTACTTCAATTTTCAAGGTTACCTAGTTCCAATGAAAAACAAGGCACACAAAAACTAGAAGCAAAATAAGACAATTTTAGTTCAGGACTTTTGTCGAACAGTTTGTGTGAACAAATACCTCAAAGGATATTTATGTTGAGTAAGAGATTGGAAATGCCTTAGTATAATATTTTTATTGTACTTAGTAGTTAAAACAGAGTTTTAACACCTTACTCAATTTGTATCACAGTTTGACAATAATCACTTAAGCTAGAATCACTTATTTTATAAGCTGAATTGAAAATGACAGAAACTAAAGAACACACGATTTGATGAGGCAGTTCCCCCGTCGTCCTCGCTTCGGGGTACGTCTGCCCTCAATTCTAAAATTAGAATTGAGATATATTGAATATATATCACCTGTTGGAATGAACAGTTTACACAAGAGTTGATAAACAATGATACAAACACTCTCAAATGATGTTGATGCTTGCTATCCCTTGCACCTTGATTCAAGATGAATCAAGCCCTTCAATTTGTTGTGAATGATCTCCGATTCCAGCCACCTTAATGAAAAACCTTCCGTTGTTCAAACCTTCGGCTCGGCTGATCTTAGACACCAACAAATCAAAACCCGGAAAGTCTTCAACACTTCAACGCCCTAGCTACTAAACTGATGAACCTTCCGTTGATCAATTACCTTCGCACTTGCTTGAATGTTGAACGAACTATTCCGTAGCAAAATCCCTCAAAACCTTCTAGTCTTGATGGGTAAAACCCTCAAGGTTTTTTGCAAGAAACACCTGCCCAATTTCCACTCGAACTGGATCTTCAATCAACGCGTTCGAACCTTATCACCCTTGAACAAGACACAAATCACAGCAAAAATGATTGTGTATATTTGTGGATTTGTGTGTTGTTTGAAGGATGAAGATGAAGAAATATGTTGCACCTATTTCACGTTTCTTGCCCTGACAATTTACTCAAGATTTCAATTGTTAGTTTGTCAAAAATAAGCAAAACTCTATTTATAGTAATAACCAAAACAGTCAACTGAACAGAATTTTAAAACACAGCAAGAAAAACTGCACAGCGCGCGAACGGTCGACCATAGGGTCGGCGTGCGCTGACCCGTGGGAAATACACAATTTCATGCACTGAGTGGCATGGTCGACGCATGTCTTCATGCGCTGATCCGTGGAAAATTAAACACCCATGCGCCGACTGTACGGTCGACGCATTGCTTCCATGCGCTGAGCTGTGAGAAATGCCAGGCTTCATGCGCCGACTGTATGGTCGACTCACTGCTTAGAAACCTGCAAAAATAACAGTTTTTTCCATTTTGTGCATCCTGCCACATTCAGTTATGACTCATATTAAGGTATAATGATTTAACAATGAAAAATAGGTATAGCATGTTGAAGTATTGCATGATGCTTCTAATTTGTCCAAGGTTATCTTTTGTCATCATCGAAAACTCGGAGGCCTGTATTGTGAGACAACTTGCCCTCACATTAATACTTTGAAACTGTCTATCAACCAGAGGATCTTAGTCGAACCATTCATGAGGCTACCGTTACTTTAAAAAGAAACTTTCAGCAAAAACTTGATCAATTAAAAATTCCTTCCAATGTTCCCCGTGAGAAACGTTATGAGGTAGCTTTTAAACTTTTTCTCTGAAATTCCCTCGCCTGCCTACAACTGATTTTGGAGTGGCACTTGCCCCTCCATTTCCAGATTAGTTTATCTGTGGCGAGGATCTTAAACTCCTTCGACAACAGTCTAAACCAAAGGCTCGACGAGTGGTTCCGACTAAGCATACTTTAGACAGTTTCAAAGGACACCTTCATATAGGGATTCAGGATGTTCGTGTCGAATATGACATATATGAAGGTTTGATGCCCTGTACTTATGATTATGCAACTAAACATTCAATATTTAACTAGCAATCATCTGTTATCTTCCAGTTGTGCCTAGGAAAGCTCCTTCTACTAGGGCTGCTACTTCTCAAAGTAGCAAGGAACCAGAAGGCAAACAGGTATACCTCACATCCTTTGCCTATTTTCTTACTATGTGATTCTTTTCTCACACTTGTATTGCTTCTTTTATTTTCTTAGGCTGGGCGAAAACCTTCCACTCCTTCCAAGAAAGGTAAGAAGGACGCTCATATTGTTGTTGCCTCAGATGCTGATGAATCTCCTGAGGAGATTCTTACATAGAAGAGAAAGAAACCCGTAAAGGCATCTGGACCCACTGGCCCACCTCCATCGAAGGTGGCCAAAATCCTCGAGACGACACCCGCTACAAGTAGTTTCGAAAGACATCCTTCCATGGGAACTTCGAAGCCAACTTCTGGTGACCATGAGGGTGACAACTCCAATTTTGGTGCTGCACTAGCTCAGGTATGCGCACCAAATCTTATTATATTCAATGTTTTTCAACATTCTCAGCCTTATTATTCTTTACTTGTGTTACCAGTCTGATACGAACATCTCAAACCCTCCACCAACTTCAGGCAATTCTACCACCATCCTCCTCAACAGCCAAGGTGAACCAACTTATCACCCTTCTTCTGATCTTGGCTCTGGTTTGAGTGAGGTAAACCAACCTGTTGTTCCTTTTACAGAAAACAACCTTCCTTTGGATCAAACCACCACACAGCATGCTCAAGCTGATGGCTTCAATTCTGGGGACAACGATGTTTCATGTCCCCCACCTCTTAATCAGGCTGAACCTATGGTTACTGATGAGGTGGTCGTTGAACAAGCACGTCCTCCTTCAGGCCCACCAACCGGTGGCAACCCACATCCAACCATTCCTGAGGAACTAAAGGAATTGCATCCTGAACCAATTCATAATCAAGACGAACATCCCTCCACTGACGATAGAGATGAAGCAGAGGAAGAAGAAAAAGAAGAAAAAGAAGGCGATTCTGAAGATCAAGATGAAGAAGTGGAGGAAGAAGAAGAGGACGCTGAAGACCAAGAAGGTCTTGTACACCATCAAACTTCACCTGTGGTGAAGAGAACTCCATCTCCTATCTTGACTCCTTAGGATTCTTTGACGGCTCTTAAGTGGTCGAACCCTAGATAATATGCCAGATGGATCCTTGGGCAAAAATGTAGCTTCTCTTCCAGTTCTTCAACCCCTCCTAGTCATCCAACCTCAGATGACTTTGTTGGTCCTATTCTCCAGTCCATCAAGAAGAAATTCTTCAGAGGAGATATTCACAATGTCTTGGCTTCAGACCCTACATCCCGTCTCTTTTTAAAGGACCAACTCAAGAAACTTGATCTTACTACTCTTAGTCCAGAAGTTCATGGCTTCTTGATTGATTTGACGGTTGTGGTGGATGACTTGTCTTCAGAGATTCAACGGCTCCCTTCTATCGAGAAAACAATTATGGCCATAGTTGGTCGTGTAAGTGCAGCCTAGACTGGTGCACAAGAATCAGAAGCTAAGGTCGAACAGCTGGAGGTTGCTCACAAACAACGTCAAGAGGAGATAACCTCTAACCAGAAGGACATTGAGGCGTGGAAGCAGCAACTCAAGGAACTTCGAACGAAGATTTGTAATGCTAAAAAACGCAATCTTGAGTTACAACGCTTCGTCGATCCTGATATGGCCCAAGAGCTTAATAGCATTATCGAACTCATTGATGCAGCCCAGAAGGTTGAAAAGGAGCTTGCCGCTGCCAGGCTCGACAAATCTTTGTGTGAGGCTCGAATCAGTCATCATGTGAATACTTTTGCTCAGCGGAAGTCGAAGTTTCCCTTCTGATATCTTACTGACCTCTGTCTTTGTAATCATCATTTATTTCATGGCTTTTCAAGCCTTCTTATGTAATGAAAATATTTTGTTTTCTTATATTTTTATTAATCATTTACACCAAATCACATTTTTTGACACGTATTTTTATGGCACATGTATGTTGTATTATATCCATGGCCTCAATTTTGAGTCCATTTTGTAATTAAGGTCTTTTAACCTTTTTTCTAGAAAACACCACTCTCCTAGTTTCACTTAATGCTCCAACGGCATATGCTCCTAGCTTTACCATAGCATTTAAAGCGTAGTCTTCTTAGGCATACTCCCAAGACCAATCTCTAATCTTCCACCATTTGACTGGCCAATCCATGTCCAATCCTTCCTCTGTAAATCATTCTTTCTCCTGAACCACGTCTTGTACTCACAGAAGCAAGTATGAATACCCACTCAGAAAAACCTGTTATCAAGGATCAGGCAAAGGGTTCCAAGAAACCTACGGTGGCGACAATGGCTGAGGAGGCCAACAAACCTGAAGCCTCTAATGGGGCACCTTTCCACGCGAAGACCACTGAAACCAAGATGAAGGTGTCCAAAAAAGGGCGCCCTCATACTAACACTTCTGACGATGAAGCTGATGAGGACTACATGGAGTTCCTCAAGTCCATTGATTTGAGGGATTTTGATTGATCCCTGTTTGAGTTGTATTCATTCCCCTGTTGTTTTTGTATGCCATGTTAGCCTTGTTTGGCCTATTTTGGCCTTTGTGCCATTTAATGAAATTTACGCTTTGATATGAATTTCTTACAAGATAGGCTTATATTTTTTCAAATATTTTCCATTTACTTTCAAGATTCTTTTATCTTTTTATAATTCTTTAATCTCATAGGCCCCATTGGAGAATACTTGTATGACTTGAAACAGACCTTCCCATTTAGGAGACCATTTGCCTAGAGTCCTATCTTTTTGATCCATGGGCAAGATTACTTTCCACACTAGATCACCATATATAAAGGATTTAAACTTAACCATTTTTTTGTAGGATTCTTCGACCCTTCTCTTTTTTCTTTTTAACAGCTCTAAGGTTATAAGCCTTTCTTCATCCAGGTCCACTAGTTCATCCATCATCACTGCCCAGTAAGATGCAGTAGGGATCTCATGATGTTTCTAGATTCTTACAGATTGCAAACATATCTCGACAGGCAAGACTGCATCATGACCAAAGGTAAGTCAAAATGGCGTAGTGTTAGTAGCTTCCTTGGGGGAAGTTCGACATGCCTAAAGGATCTGGTCTAACGACTTGTGCCAATTTCTAGGCTTCTTTCCCACATGCCTCTTGATTAGTATAATTACCACCTTGTTAGCAGCTTCGACTTGCCCATTCGCCTGAGCATAATAAGGCGTAGAAGTTAAGAGTTTAAAACCTATTTCTTTGGCAAATTCCTGCATCTTTCGACCAGTAAAAACTGATCATTGATCTGTTGTAATTGTTTCTAGGATACCAAATCTATAGATGATGTGATTTTGGATGAATTCAATAATGTCTTCTTGAGCTACATTTACTAATGGTATTGCTTCAATCCATTTGGTAAAATAGTCAATGCCAACCAAGATATGCCTTTCATTTTTTGACGATCTTGGTCAAATTTCTCCCACTATCCAAAGGCCATGGTTTTACTATGGAGTGTAACTCACTTGCAGGAATATGCTGTATGCCAGCGTGGATCTGACACTCCTGACAACCCTTGGCAAACTCTATGAAATCCTTTAGCATAGTGGGTCAATACATTCCCTGTCGAAACAACAACCATTTCATTTTATGGCCAACTTGGTGTGCTCCACAGGCCCCACTATAAACTGTCAAAAGCGCTAAGTATTCCTCTGTTTCACTAAGGCACTTTAACAAGACTCCCTCAGGGGTCTTTTTAAACAACTCAAAACCCATCAGTATATAACTTAAGGCTTGATACCTGACTCTTCGTTATGTCGAAGCTGTTGGATTTTGCAGGTATTCGACTATAGGCTTTCTCCAACCTTTATCTGTTAGACCGTCTATGGCAAAAATTTCGAAATTCTCGCCATCCATGCATCCAAGTTTAGTTGTTTCCAAGTCTGATGGGCATAATCCAACGGCTACCACTTTCCCTCTTGCTTCAATGACTTCTTGAAGGTTTTCCTTCGACACTCTGTATCCAGAAGCAATTTGGGCTAAGTCATTAGCAATATGAGTTTCTATTCTGGGTATGTGTTGGATGGCCACTTCTTCAAACTTCTTTAATAGCCTATTTGCTACCACAAAGTACATAATGAGATTCTCTTTAACACATTTGTATTCCTTTGTGATTTGCTTCACCACCAACTCTGAGTCTCCCATTATTTCGACTCTAGTTTCCCCCAATTCTAACAAAATTTCAAGGCCAACAATCAGTACCCATATTCAGCCTCATTGTTAGAACAATGCCCTGTGATGCTAAATTTAAATTTTGTTGGAATTTGTTCAGGAGAAATAATAAGTATTCCTACTCCTGTTCCATTTTTATGGATTGATCCGTCGAAGTATAACTTCCACGATTTTAATTCAACATAATTCAAATCCTTTTCGTTGACAGAATGGTCAACTATGAAGTCTGCCACTATTTGCCCTTTCACAAATTTTAAAGGTTGATATGTTAAAGAGTATTCTGTTAAGGCTAAAGCCCACTTGCCAATTCGACTGTGCAAGATAGGTTTAGATAACATATGTTTTATAACATCAAAATGAGACGAAACATACACATCAACAGGTTTTATATATTGCTTTAATTTGGTACAAGAGAAATACAAGCATAAACATAACTTTTCAATCATGTTATACCTAGTTTCTGCATCATTTAAAACTCTACTAAGATAATAAATGGCTCTTTCGACTCCATTCTCATCTTCTTGAGCCAACATGCTCCCTAAAGTTTTATCAGATTCAGCTATATACAATCTCATACTTTTATTTCTACAAGGTGGTGACAAGATCGGTGGATGACTTAGGTAATCCTTGAGCTTGTCGAAGGCTTCCTGTTGTAAGTGCCCCCACTTGAAACCATCTTTGTTGAAACGAAGCAATGGCAAAAATGCTTGTGTCTTGCCATTTAGGTTGGATATAAACCTTCTCAAAAAGTTGATCTTGCCCAATAATGATTGCAACTCCTTCTTAGTTGATGGCGCTTTCGCTCCCATTATGGCCTTGGTTTTATTTTGATTTATTTTGATCCCTTTCTTGTAAGCCACAAATCCTAGAAAGTCTCCTGCCTGTTGTTGCACCCTAAAATTTGCTCAATCTTATTCACTTGGTTTATGTTTCAATATCATTGGCATTTGCATATAGAGTCATGCACATAGTCTAATCATCTGCATAGCATAAGCATAGCAAGTCATCCAACAGGGGACCAATCATTATTATCATCTCTAGAGGCCTATCAAGAGGTTATTATCCTAATTCAATCTCATTCAAGTCATTAGAAAGAATTGGGAAGCTATCAAGTCAATGGATCAAGCAGTTAATCTATCTCCTATCTGAGGGTATCTGAGGATCAACAAAGGAAAGTGTGAGCTGTGGGCTGAGCATGAAGAGTATCTAGACATCTTGGAGGACTTGGAAAGTCATTTGGAGAAGGGGACAAGTTGTTGATGTAGTCACAAGAGTTGTGGATGAAGACAGTCAACTAGGGTTTCATCTGGGTCAACCCTGGGTCAACTCTAGGTCAATTGACTGATTGAAAGGCATTAAGGGCTATTGGAGAGATGGGGGGTTCATCATTTGACATGTAGAAGAGGATATGTTGTTATGCTAAGAAGAAATCAAGAGAAATCAAGGGGAAGAGGAGTTTCTAAATTAGGGTTTCTATGTAAAATCCCCTAGTTTAGGTCAAATTTCCAAGCAAGATAAGTCAAAATGCAAGCTTCAAATGGATCCTTGGCCAACATGGAACTTGTAAAGGATCTCAAGACCTTTAATTTGAGTGGTGGAAGACATCAAGGAGATTTATAGAACTCAAGTTATGGTCCTTGGAAGTTACAGGTCATCTGAGGTATCTGAAAATTTGTCTGTGAAAGTGACTTGACTTCCAAGCAATTTTTACCCCTCAAGGAGATTTCAAATGAATTTCTGGTCAACATAAGAATTGTTCCTCATTGTCTTAGATTTCTAGAATGGTATAGTATGCCTTCATATGATTTTTGGAACTGTACTTATGGTCTTGGCAAGCAAAGGGTATTTTGGTCATTTGAGAATTACAGGTCATTTCAACCTATGCCCAAAACTCATACAAGGAGGCCTCAAATGGAAAACTTTACAACATAAAACTTGTTCCAAATGACATTTTGAGTCTATAAAAGTGACCATGAGAGATTGGAAAGATTCATAGCACAAGGTTTCAAAATTGTTGGATTTAATGAATAAAAATGGACTTAAAAATGAGATTTTTCATATTTTGGCCAAATGAAGCAAAATTATAGGTCATTTTGAATGGAAAGGTCATTTTAAAGACATTGGATAAAGTAGAATTTTGAGGTTAGTTCAAATTTTAAGAGTTATTCATGGTTACTTGTAATGGAAGATACATAAACCAAATTCAAAGGCAAGAATGCAAGGGAAACTTCTCCAAGTTTCTAGGAGGTTCTATGCTCACCTATATATTAATATGAGATGGTTCATGCCATGGTTGGTGATCTCATTTGTCCAAAACACAAGTTTCATACCAATTTTCCATCTTTGCAAAATCAATCCAAACTCTCTCAAATCTCCATCAATTCTCACATTTCTTGATCTGATCTTCATCACCATCATCCATAGATTACAATTCTCACAAGAATTTGGCTGAATTGAGCAAGGGTAGTGCCATACAAGTTTCATCATCCAAGGTGCAAGAAGTTGGAATCACATGATACAAGAAGTTTGAGTCAAGATCTTTGCATACAGAATCAAAGTGGGAGTGTGTGGATCATTTTCAAGTCCCTGCAAGCATTGGATCAAGGATTTCCATAGCTGTTTCTCCATTTTGAACCAGGTTGGTATCTCTGCTCGATTTGCATAGTTTAGTTAGCATGATAGGGTTTTGTTAGCTTAGAATGGTTAAGTTAGGTTAAATGATGAATTCCACAAGGTTTGGAGAGGTTTTATGAGGATTGGCCATGGAGTGCATAAACTGTTGAGACTTGTAGCTATTAGGATATTGCATGATAAACTTGGATGAATAGTGTGTAATGATCAGTGCAAGATATGGATTAGTTTAGGGCAAGACTTAAGGAGAATTGGAGTGATCAATCACAGGTGGAAATGGTGGATCAGAATTGTGATGCCTATCGGGTTTGAAAATTTGGGCTGTTATATTGAGAACTATGGATATAGTTGTGTTCTGCGTGAGAAGTGGAGCAATTTTGGTGTTTATATCGTGGCCTTTCATGGAGAGATGAGGGAGATATGAGGGATGGAAGCTGGCTGAGTCAAACTCGTGTGCAGGGTTTATTCTGCAAACCCTAGGTTTGATTGAGGAAGACGATCTCTTGGTCGTCCGATCATGCCAATTATTTGACATTTTCTGCCAATCCAATGGTCCAGATTTAAAAGAAAATACGGAGGGAAAGAGTCAAGTGAAACGCACCGTATCACTTAAATATCAGCATGGGCCTTGGATTCAATTTCGTATCCCCACCCCCCATTTTGAGAAGCCCAATGATTGAACGTGAATGCGTTGCTTCCTGCACCATGAGCTTAATATTTTTCTTATTTTTTTCAATTCATTTTCTGAAGCGTGGTGGGCCTAATGCAGTTATTATTCGCGCCCCCACTTTTCAAGCCCATCAAGATTTGAACTGAGCGCGTTGGCTATTCTCACCTCCTCCATCTATTTCTTCATATTTCAAATTTTAATTTCTTTTCATTTTCATGCATTTTATAAAAATCATAATAAATCATAAAAACCTTATTTTTTAATGATACTTTTTGCATTAATTTCTTCAAGATGTCTAGAAAATTATAAAAAATAAAAATTGCATTTTATTTTTTATTTGATATTTTTCCCATATTTTCCAAATAAATGCCTATTTTAGGTGTTTCATTTCACACATGAATTTGTTGATTTTTGTTCTAGTAGTTGCTTTAATATTTTTAGCCCCTTCTTTTTAGGTTGATTAATAGACATTGTTAGCTTGTACATACAATTTAGTTCCCATTTTTAGAAATTAATTTTAGGTGATTAGTTTAGGTGAGAACAACATGAACAAAATTAGGGTTTTAAATCAACTTAGGTGAGATAGTTTAATTCTTTTAGGAGATTTTCATTTGTTTTTGGGGTATGGACTATAGGGGTTATGGGTATAGGATAGATCCCCTTAGAAATCACTAGGTTTCCCCTACTGCTATTAGTATATTACTGTCTTTATTTGATTGATTGGTGTGGTGTGCCCTCTAGGGATTATTGATTTGACTGTGTGGGTATTGGGATTGTCTGGGGATTGGGAGAGCTGAAGACTTAGGATGATGGAGCCATTAGAGATCCAGAGCTTGAAGACCAACTTCCAGAGTTGGAGAGGAGATTCTTGCTAGTAGCTGTTGAGGAGACTAGGGTTTAGGAGCTAGGCAGAGCTCTAGATTAGAAAGCTTGTTTCTCAAACATGGAATGCTTTGTCTGCATCCATCCTTTCTCTATGATTCAAAGTCTCTTTCAAATATCCACCTCCTTCCTTTGGAAGGATCAGTGAATGTATTTGAAAGATAGAACTTTTGAGAGAAAACTGTCTGTTTAATGTTAACAGTTGATGAACCACCCTTGGTAGGTAATTAACTGTCTAACATTCATTCACTTCATCCGGTTGACTAATATTCCTCCTGGAGTTTGGGACTTGAAGAAAAGCCACTGTAGACTGAAGACTGATAATCAAAGACCTTGCTTGAAGGCTGTGTAGATGGAGATTGATGCTTGCTGAAGCTTGTAGCTGTTTGATGATGACTGGAAGATAGGTGTTGATGCAGAGCTGCTGATGCTGTTTATTTTTCTGCTGTATTTCATTTCTGATGTATTGATTGGTTTCCTTGACTGTATTGTATGCTGTTAACCTGTTGGGTTGAAAGTGAAGCCTGTTCACTTTTGGCCTATTGTTTTCTAGGTTCGAGGTTGAGTGGGACTCCCTTGCCTCGCTTGTATTGTTGCATCCATGCATTTTACTGCTTTACTGTATATATCTGATATTGTTTCTGTTTCCGTCTATTCCCTTAGGATCTTTGTTTCTCTCCGCGCAAGAGAGGAGCATGATAGACACTAGGTCTTAACCCATGCATGATAACATTAGGTTAGTTTGACTCCCTTCGCAACCATAGGATAGAGTTCTTTCTCTTCTTTCTCAAAAAAACAAACAGAAAAACACAATAATATTTCAAACACAACAAAAGACACTTCTTTCGTAAAAGAATGTGAACTCATCAAAACGTCATTTTTGTCCGCTTGGACCGGTAATCAGAAAAACCCTTTTTCAGAAGGAATAAAATCAACCAAGACAGCTTGTGTCGTGCGTAGCCCGAACTACGTTTGCTCTGATCTTTCATGCTATATGAAAGTACGTAGGCATAGGATGCGATGTCCTAGCGAGCAACCTTCCCCTCCTTTCCCGTAGGTAGGCGAACTACGTTGACTCTGATTTCTCGTTCCAGACGGGAATACGTAGGCATAAAGTGCGATACTTTGCCGAGTCATTTTATTTTCTTTTTAACCCTTAACCCTTAGTTTAGATAGAAATAACAACCCATACCCGAAAACAAGCGTGGATCCCGTCGAGTACGACGGACGTGAGGGGTGCTAATACCTTCCCCTTGCGTAACCGACTCCCGAATCCAGGTTTTGGTTGCGACGACCATACCTTTCCCGTGTTGTGCGAGGTTTACTCTGAGCGTTTCCTTTCCCTCCCGTGGGATAAATAACGCACGGTGGCGACTCTTCTGTTCAGCCGGCGCCGATTTTCGCAGTAGCGACAGCTGGCGACTCTGCTGGGGATCCAACGTCCCCTGGCTGCTAAGGACTGCGATAGTTCTTATGCATTTGGGATCCAACGTCCCTTAAGAGAGTCAATCCTAACGCTTGTCTTCCCGTCGAGGATTTTGAATGGATTTATATTTCTGACCTTTATTTTTCAGCATTATATATATTGATTATTATTGCTGTATTGGGGTGTGAAGGGTGGTTCTATGATTGAGAGATAAGCCGGACCTGGGCTTGAGTGCACCTAGAATTAGAGTAGAAAGTAGTGGGCGCGTGCCGGCTTTGCTTGCATTAGTGTCTCATGAAATCTACACTCGGACGAGGTTCTTCTGGTTGGCTTCTTTTTCTACCCTTTGGGTCGAAGGGGTTGTTGGTCAGCTGAATTGTCGACTCCGGGAACCGATCATTTGGAAGTTGGCTAAGTGAGGCCTCTTCAGGATTTGATGATGCCACTCCTTCTGGGAATCGTATCATCCACCCTGAAAGTCTGTGACGCCAACGACCGCATAGGATTCCATACCTTTGTCAGTTACTAGGACATCCACCTGTGAGAGGGTTTGGGGGTATGCAGATAACTAGACCTTCAGACTACCGGTTTGTTTCCTTGATCAGAGATCCTGGGTATTTATGGAGAGTTCTGAGGTCTGTCAGAGACCAGTTGGAGAGTTCTGAGGTCTGTCAGAGACCAGTTGGAGGGTTCTGAGGTCTGTCAGAGACCAGTTGGAGATGTGATTTGAGGTCTACCAGAGACCAGTTGGAGTTATGGTTGGAGGTCTGTCAGAGACCATTGTCGGAGCCTTGTTTCAGGTCTATCTGAGACCAGGGTTTGAGGACTTCTATAGAGTCTGTTTGAGACCTCTTGATATGGTTCAGGCTATTCAACTACGGCATTTGGTCCCTGTTGCATGTTACTTGCATTGCATTGTTTGCATACCCATTATCATTGCATCCCATTAACGTGTGTCTGTGCTGCAGGTGCATTTGCATATCCTCCGATTCTAGTGCCCAGACTTCTGAGTATTGATTATGGCTGGTTTGAGGAAAACAGTTGCGTATAAGCTGCCTTCACCTGATATTACTTCTTTGCTTGGTCTGATATCTCTTGCTGATGAGGAGGCTAGGAGAAGCTTCAGAATGAGTCACGGGAGATTATTGAGATTAGTCTGCAAGCCCACTGCTGATGAGATGAATGGGCTATACACCTTGATGCAGTTCTATGACCCCGCATTGCGGTGTTTTACGTTTGCTGACTTCATTCTAGGGCCCACCATTGAGGAGTATGTGGAGTTTACGGAGCTACCAGTGCAGAACAAGGTTCCCTTTATTCACTCTGCTGCTGAGCCCAAGTTGGAGGACTTAGCCAAAGCTTTGCATATGGATGCTGCAGAACTGTTATTGACTTCTTGGCTTGGGGTTTCAGGTTTCTCTCTGGATTTCCTGGTTGGCAAAGCTCAGGAGTATGCCAAGAGCGGAGTTGGGTGGTTTTCAACACTATTTTGGCTCTATGCATTTATGGAATTGTGTTGTTCCCTAACTTGCCCAATTTCGTAGACTTGGACGCTTTCCATCTATTCGCCGCCGGCAATCCAGTGCCAACGTTGATCGGAGACTTCTACCACTTCTTGCACTACAAGAACGAAAACAGAAGGGGAAAGGTTGTTTACTGCTGTGCTCCTCTATTGAATATGTGGTTCAAAAGTCATCTCCCCATGAAGGGGTCTTTTGTGGAAAATGCAACCACCGCTAGCTGGTCAGAGCGCTTGATGAGGCTATCTTCAGAAGACGTCGAATGGTTTGATAGAGATCTGCTGGGATCTGAGCTTATATTCAGTTGTTCTGGGTACCCTAATGTTCCGCTGATAGGAAGAAAGGGGTGTATCAACTACAACCCATCTCTGTTGGTCCGTCAGTTCGGATATGCGCTGAAGAACCCGCCAAAGGAGGAAGAAGTGCAGGAATCTCTGTACTTCACTGGAGATTTGAAGGGGGAGTTATTGGCCAAGCTGCAGCATGCCTGGACGCGTATTAACCGAAGAGGGAAGCCGTTGTTAGGGAAGAATGACTGTCAGGCCTATGCACCTTACAGAGGTTGGATCCAGGAGAGAGCCAGTCAGTTGAGGATGCCATTTCCAGATGCACCAGTTCTTGTTCCCATTCAGGTAGCAGAGCCAACTACTGTTTCTAGGGAGGCCTACGAGCAAGTTGTGAAAGAAAAAGAAGCCTTGATGAAGATCAACGAAGGGTTGGAGCAGGAGCTAGCCCAGATACGCAGTGAGAAAAACAAGGCCGTATATGCTTTCCAACAGCAGATTGAGCTAATGAACAGGTTAGGGGTTGAGTTGGCTGAGGAAAGGAAGAAGCGCGAACGTCTGGGACAAGAGTTCAGAAGCTCCCATGACATGCTGGAATCCAAAAAGAAGGCGCTCGCCGCAGCACACCGAGAGATCTCTTCTTGCAATAAGACTTGGAATGCTACGCTCACCAACAATAAGAAGAGGGAAGATAAGTTGAAGCAGCAAATTTCCGACCTCGAAGAGCAGTTGAAGTCCAGCATCAAGAAGTGTGAAGAAGAAGTGATGACCCAGTACAGTCTCCAGAATGCACTAAACAAAGCCATCAAAGGCAGAGATGAAGCTGTGTCTCAGAAGCGCAAATTAGAGGATCGCTTCGGAGAGGGGGCATGGGAAGAAACTGCTGAAGACGTGCGGCGTGTTCTCAAGAAAAGAAACCAACTTGTTGAGGGACTGCTTACCAGACCAAGCCATCCGGAGACCAAGAAGTTGCTAGAAGAGTACCAGACTTATGGGAGGGTTTGATCATTTCATGTAGTAACTTGTATGCTTTATTTGCATAGTGCTGACCATCACCAGGATTGTTGGTCGAGGTCATGCCTTCTTTTGTTGTACTCTCAGTGATATTGTATTCCGGGCTTATTGGTTTCTCAACAATATACGAGGCTTTCTGTGATTCAACTCTGATCTTTATATTGTTAGCACTGTCACTGCACCGGCACCGTCACACTAGAATCGGGGAATGAATTCCCCTAATGCACAGACACACATTGCATTGCATTCATGTCCATATTGCATTACAGGTAATATTTGGATGGTGTCTTATTTCCTGCTCTGTACCAGGTACTTTTCAGGATTGCAGATCAGCACCCGCACCGTTATTCCACTCGCACCAACTATCGAAGAATCATGGATCAAATGCAGAACGAGATGCAAGATGTGCGCGAGAAGCTAGCTCTCTTTATGCAGACCATGGAAGCTATTGCAAAAGGTCAGGAGAATTTGCAAGCCATGGTGCAACCTCTGTTGGCCCGAAATGCTGGTCACGGTAATGAGGAGCATCAGTCTGTGCGAGTCGACACTGTTCATGGAGATGGCACTCCCACGCCAGTGGCTCCACCTGTAGTCAATATACCTGCTGCTAATGTCAACAACGCTATCGCTGCTGGGAACGGTAACGTCGGAGTTGGGAATGAGGCTGCTGTCCATAACGTTGGGCTTGGTGATGTCAACTTGGGTGATAATATGGGAGGCAACGGCTTTGGCAATGCTGGATTCGGGTTCAACGATCAAGGTTTCGATAACGCTGGGAAATATGGTTTCAATGCTCAAGGCTTTGGGCAAGATGGTTATGGTGTGGCCAATCAGGGTTACGGAGGTTTCGGAAATGGAAACGGCGCTGGGCTAATGGCTTTTGGGCCTGCTGGGGGTGTTCAAGGGTACGGCAACAGAGGCCGGGGCCCGGTGATGAATCAGATTAGAGCTGGCCGCAATAATGGATATGATGGGTATGGAGCTGGGAATGGTATGTGGCAAGAAGATCAGTAGGAGGACGCTTTCTCCGGCAGAGGTTTCGAAGGGCCGATGGATGACTCCCAGAAGATCAGAATGCTGGAAGAGCATATGAGGGGGGTCCTGAACCAAAGTGCTGTGGGCTTGGACATGGCAACAATGGGTCTGGTACCTGGCTTGAGGGTGCCAATCAAATTCAAAGCTCCTGCGTTTGATAAGTATAAAGGGGACACATGTCCGAAAGTGCACGTACGGGCTTATTACAGAAAGATGTCTGCGTACTCAACTGATGAGAGAATGCTAATGCATTTCTTTCAGGATAGTCTGTCGGGTCCTTCCTTAGAGTGGTACATGGGGTTGGAGCCAACCAATATCAAGACATGGAAGCAATTAGCAGAGGCATTTGTATCTCACTACAAGTATAACAACGATTTGGCACCCAACCGGGTCCAACTGACAGGGCTGTCGCAGAAGAAGGGTGAGAGCTTTAAAGAGTACGCGCAAAGGTGGCGCGATATGGCTGCTAGGGTCCGTCCTCCTTTAGAAGACAAGGAAATGAATGACATGTTCGTCGGCACATTCACGGGCTTGTTTCATGACATGTTGTTTCATACATCTCTGGCCAGTTTTTCAGACCTAATTCTGATGAGAGAAAAGATTGAACGTAACATTAAGCAAGGAAAGTTCCAGGCTGAGGAATCTACTGCATCTGGCAGTAATAGGAAGGCTTTTGGTGGGCGCCGTCAGGGCGAGGCAAGCGCAGTGTTTGGAGGCCGAGGCCGAGGCCGAGGCAGAGGTCGGAACCAATATCATCATCCGCAGCAGGTGGCGAGTGTTACTATTCCATATCAGCAACAACCACTTCAACAACAGCAACCTTTCCAGCAGCAGCCAATGCAGCAGCAGCAGCAGCAGCAGCCTCAGCAGGGGGCACAGCAGGCTCAGCGAAGATTCCAGGGTGGTAAACCAAGAAGAGTGTTTGAGAAGCCTCCCTCAACATATGCTGATTTGTTGCAGACATTGTTAGGTTTGAACCTGGTAGAGAAGAGAAATCTGGCACCGATAACAGGAACTCCTCCGTACGGTTATGATGCAAGCAGGCATTGTGAGTTTCATTCTGGGGCTCTGGGCCACGATATAGAGGGTTGCCATGCTTTTAAGCATGTTGTGCAGGATCTTTTGGACAATAAGACTATCAATTTCGGAACGGCAGGTCCGAATATAGTGCAGAAACCCATGCCTAATCATGGGGCGAACGCCATTTTGACTGAGGAAGGGTTGAATCTGATTATGAATGTCGACGATTTCAAGACGCCGCTGAGCGAGATAAAAAGCAGATTGTTGCAAGGGGGTGTTTATCCAGGATGTGACGAGTATTGCTTAGAATGCTGGACCCTAGCTGGGGGGTGTGAGGATTTGAAGAAAGGCGTTCAGGCTTTAATTGATGGAGGCACATTGCAGTTTGACCGAGCAGCAACTGAAGAGCCTGCGGGGGCAGTAGCAGATGATCAGAGTGATGTGGCCACTGTAACGATTCCTCGAAAGACAATTACTATCGCAGCACCGGTCCAGCGACCACCGATCACCATAACTAAGGCCGGACCGATCCCGTACGAGAACACAAAAGCAGTCCCATGGTCGTATGGGTTGGAGGTGTATTATGACGGGATAAAGATTGATGTGCATAAGCAGCCAGCCGAGACTGTGGATAATGTTGTTGGTTCAGGAGGGATGACAAGGAGTGGTAGGATCTTTATATCACCTGAAGTAGAGGCCGAAAGACTAGCAAAAGGAAAAGGGAAGATGGTTGAGAATATCCCAGTGCAAGCAAGCGAAAAAGAAGCGGCATCGAAAGATGTAGAAGAGTTCATGCGCTTGATTCGAAAGAGTGATTATAAGATTGTGGAGCATCTGCAGCAGACGCCGTCCAAAATATCTATCATGTCATTGCTCCTATGTTCTGAAGCTCACAGAAATGCTTTACTGAAGGTCCTGGATACTTCCTTTGTACCCCAAGACGTCTCCGTGAATCAGCTAGAAGGAGTGTTGGCACATGTGAATGCAGGCCACAATTTGGGCTTTACCGACTTCGATTTGACCCCGAAAGGGAGAGATTACAATATGGCGCTGCACATATCTGTCGAGTGTAGAGGATCAGTAATGTCGCATGTATTGGTCGACACCGGGTCGTCTCTGAATGTGATGCCCAAGAAAGCGATGATGAAGCTAGATGTCAGAGGAATCTTGTGCACGCCCAGTGACTTGGTAGTTAGGGCATTTGACGGCACGCAGAGAACAGTCTTTGGATCGATAACACTGCCTCTACAGGTGGGGCCGGAGGTATTTACGACTGAGTTTTATATCATGGATATACAGCCTGCATATAGCTGCCTGCTCGGAAGACCCTGGATTCATGGGGCTGGGGCTGTCACGTCTACCCTGCATCAGAAGTTAAAATATATGGTCGGAGACAGCGTAGTCACCGTATGCGGAGAAGAAGACATCCTGGTCAGCCATCTGTCGTCATTTAAATATGTGGAGGTCGACGGAGAGATCCACGAAACACCTTGCCAAGCATTTGAAGGTTTGCGTATTAAGGACAAAGGTCCTGGGCCGAGAAAAGTGGCAGAGATAGCCGTCTCGTCGTATAAGGAAGCTCAAGCGCTAGTGGAGGCAGGAGAAGCAAAGGGCTGGGGCAAAGTGCTGAATATCCCCGTGAAGATGGACCGGTTCGGGCTGGGATACCAACCGTCGTCATCAACACCTGCGGGGGGAGCACCCCGTTTCAGAGGGCCAGTAACCATCTCTGCCAGTGGAGTATGTCATGAAACCATCAACGCTGCTTCGGAGTCTGACGAAGGAGACAGCGATTGTGATATGGATGCCTGGATTCAGCCAAGCACGCCAGGACAAGGCCTGTGCAACTGGTCTATTCAGGAGCTTGTTCCTGTGACTCTTAAACAGTAATGCTTTGCTTTATCAATTGTTGAATAATCTGATGTCTTGCCCGGGGCATCAGGATTTGCTTAGGGCTGTGTTGTTATGAACATTGCATGTTAATCATTAAATAAATGGTGTTTTTTTTATCATGTGCAAATACTGTAATCTCTGTCTTTCTTGTTTTGTATTTTTCAATAAAATGGCAACGTGGTTATTCGCTTTATACGCATTTTGAAGCACTTAACCATTCCTTTTGCAGAATAACATTTTCAGATGACATCCTTGAACCACCTATGACTCGTCACGACTTTGAGCACCCGATATTTCAGGCCGAAGAAGAGGTTGTCGAAGATAGTGACGTTCCTGAAGAACTGTCTTGGTTGGTGAAGCAAGAGGAAAGAGCCATTCTGCCTCACGACGAGGTCATCGAAATTATCAACCTGGGGTCGGAAGGGGTTGAGAAGAATATTCGTATCGGAGCCGCGCTGCAGAGCGATATCAAGCGAAGACTGGATGAAATGCTCAGAGAGTATAGTGATGTATTCGCTTGGTCGTATGAAGATATGCCAGGGCTCAATACAGATATGGTTGTGCACAGTCTGCCACTGAAAGAAGAATGCCCGCCAGTCAAACAAAAGCTTCGTAGAACTCGACCAGATATGGCAGTGAAGATCAAAGAGGAAGTTCAAAAACAGTGGGACGCTGGTTTCCTGGCTGTGACAAAATATCCCTCATGGGTTGCCAACATCGTACCAGTGCCAAAGAAAGACGGCAAGGTTCGAATGTGCGTGGATTATAGAGATTTGAATAAAGCAAGCCCAAAAGACGATTTTCCACTTCCTCATATCGACGTGCTAGTTGATAATACTGCTCAATACTCCGTATTCTCCTTCATGGATGGCTTTTCAGGATACAATCAGATTAAAATGGCGCCAGAGGATATGGAGAAGACTACTTTCATAACGCCTTGGGGAACATTTTGCTACAAAGTGATGCCCTTTGGCTTGAAAAATGCTGGGGCAACATATCAGCGTGCGATGACGACTCTTTTTCATGATATGATGCATAAAGAGATCGAAGTTTATGTTGACGATATGATTGCCAAATCCCAGACGGAGGAAGAGCATCTAGTGAATCTGCTGAAGTTGTTTAAAAGGCTTAGGAAGTTCAGGCTGAGGCTGAACCCTAACAAATGCACCTTCGGGGTGAGATCGGGGAAACTGCTGGGGTTTATCGTAAGCGAAAGGGGAATAGAGGTTGATCCTGCTAAAATAAAAGCAATTCAAGAAATGCCGACGCCTAAAACAGAGAAAGAGGTGCGCGGGTTTTTAGGGAGGTTGAACTACATCGCTCGGTTCATATCTCACCTAACTGCTACGTGCGAACCATTGTTCAAGTTGTTGAAGAAAGATCAAGCTGTAACATGGAACAAAAATTGTCAAAAGGCGTTCGATAAAATAAAGCAGTATTTGCAGGAGCCTCCTATTTTGATACCCCCAGTGGCGAGCAGACCCTTGATCATGTATTTGACGGTTCTTGAGGGAAGCATGGGTTGTGTTCTCGGTCAACACGACGAGACAGGAAGAAAAGAGCATGCGATCTACTACTTGAGTAAGAAATTTACGGAGTGTGAATCTCGATACTCAATGCTTGAGAAAACTTGTTGCGCTCTAGCCTGGGCCGCCAAGCGTTTGAGACAATACATGCTGAATCATACAACCATGCTCATCTCGAAGATGGATCCTATCAAATATGTATTCGAAAAGCAGGCGTTATCAGGGAGAATTGCCCGTTGGCAGATGGTCTTGACTGAATACGACATCCAATACGTCTCGCAAAAGGCTATAAAGGGGAGTGTGCTGTCTGAGTATCTGGCGGAGCAGCCTATTGAAGATTACCAATCGATGAGGTTTGATTTTCCTGACGAGGATATCATGTACCTAAAGATGAAAGATTGTGAAGAGCCGTTGCCAGACGAAGGGCCAGAATTGGGTTCCAAATGGAAGATGATATTTGACGGAGCTGTGAATGCTTACGGTAGCGGAATAGGGGCAATCATTACCACGCCACACGGGTCGCACATCCCGTTTACTGCCCGATTGACCTTTGCCGTCACCAATAATGAGGCCGAATACGAAGCTTGTATAATGGGGCTTGAAGAAGCCATTGATTTGCGAATCAAGAATCTGGACGTATACGGAGACTCAGCTCTGGTGGTGAATCAGATAAAAGGGGAATGGGAGACACGTCAGCCCAACTTGATACATTACATGAATTATGCAAGGAGATTGTTGCCTTTCTTTGACAAGGTTGAATTGCATCACGTACCGCGGGCAGAGAATCAAATGGCGGACGCCCTGGCCACTTTGTCTTCCATGTACAAAGTCAATTTCTGGAACGAGGCTCCCCGAATCGTTATCTCTCGGTTGGACAGACCAGCTTACGTATTTGCTATTGATGAAGCGTCTGACGACAAACCGTGTGTTGCACCCCAAAACTTGACCAACATTTATTTATCCATCAAGTGTTTGCAGGTTGATACCTTTATCAGAAGGTTCAAGAGAATTAGTTGAAACCAGAGTTGTGTGTCTCCTAACTTGAGAGTTGTGGGTGCTCCTCAGATGATTCTGAGACTTTGAAGAATAGACTTGGAGATTTGAGAAAGCCTATGAGATGTCTTGAAAGCCATCATGAAGTCCATAGAGGTCATTGTGCAAGAATTCAGGAGATTCAACCATGAATGGTAGAATTAGGGTTTTGACTGGGTCAACCCTAGGATAACTGAAGATTTGGAGAAGGTTGAGACCCAATCCAAGGGCCATGAGATCATGGAATGATGCATAGAGATGATATAAAGATGATTCCTAGACCAACTCATCATGATTGAGGAGTTTGAGAAGTTTCAAGTTAGGGTCTCCAAGGATTGTCAGTGAAAAAACCCTAATTTGACCCCTATCTTCCAGGCAGTTTTAGCTCTAGATGTGATTGATATATCATCTTCCCCACAACATGAATGTTGTAGAGCTTGTTCTTAGATTTAATTTGAGTGGTGGAAGTCCTTGATAGGAGTTGCAGAGCTCAAGTTATGGTTTTGACAAATTACAAGTCAGCAGAGGTGTGTGAATCTGGGTCCTTGAAAGTCATCCAACTTGCAGACAACTTTTGCCCTAGTAGGATGATTCCTATGATCTCTTGGTCAACATGAATGTTGAAGGGCATCTCCTTAGCTTTAATTTGAGTGGTAGAAGTCCTTTATAGGATTTGTGGAACTCAACTTATGGTTTGAACAAGACAGGGGTATTTTGGTCATTTGTCAGTTATAGGTCATTTTTAAGCAAAGGCCATATCTCCTATTTCCAAGCCTCAAATGGAAAAACTCAAAACATGAAAGTTGTTCAAAATGTGATTTTTAGTCTAGAAATAAGGTCATGAATTGTTGGAAAAGCTCATAGCATGGATTTGCATGATTGGTCAAAAATGAACTAAAAATGGCTTATAAGTTTGAAAAGTTGAAATTGGAAATTGGTTTGGAAGATCCACAAATCCAAAATAGGTCATCCAATATATCATTTTGATTGGAAACATCATTTTGAGAACATTGGTTTAGATAGAATTTTGATTTGAAGCTTAAAAAATGAGGTTCCTTTGGAAACTTGTTACTTGAAAAAGAAGGCAACTTTGAAATAGCTTGCACAAGTGAAAGAAAGGGCTGATTTTCATTCATTTCCTTCTCAATATCTCACATAAGGAGAATTTGACACAAGAATAAGGACTTGGTACATGAGATATGGATCATTCAAAATACCATCACATGATATTTTCCACACTTTTCTAGCACCTTCTAGATGAATCTAGGAGCTTCCATCCATCATTATAAGAAGAGTGATCTTCATAGTGTTCAGGGTTGGTGAAAACTTGGTGAATTGAGCAGAGAGGAGAGAGATTCGAGCTAGGGTTTCAAGGTGCTCCATTATTGCATTTCAAGATCAAAGTCATTGTTGCAAGCTCCCTCATCCAAGAACTGTGCAAACAGAAAGTTATTCTTCATTGGAGGATCATTGTGGAGAAGAATCAAGCTTGGAATCGTGCCCTAGCATCACCTATCATCATCACTTGACAGGTTCTTTCTCTTCCCTCTTTCACCTTAATTATGTATAGATGGATCATGTTTTAGGTATAGAATTGTTAGGCTAGACTAGGTGATGAAATTCTGAGAGTTAGAGCCAATTCCATGAGGTTCCATAACAGGTCCATGAATCTTTGATCTTCAAGAATCGACTGGTTTGTTAGTTTTAGTTATCAAGAATTGGTTTAGAATAGTTAGGGAGATGTGTAGAGTAACTGTACACCATTAGAATCAAGGTTAATGGTAGTTGATATCAGGTGAATTTCATTTGGACCACGATCTTGCAAGCTTCTGTTGGGATGATCTAGAGAGAGTTAGGGAAAATGGTACGTATGGCTGTGTTACTCTTGATTAGTAGATGTTTTTTTGTTTTGGAATCGTGGAATTTCATCCACTGAGCAGAGAGAACGAGATGCTAGAACATTAGTGCATGGAGGCATTTTTCTGAACTTAGGGTTTGTGTTTGGGGACGAAAGCCCTGGACCCTTGGATCAGTTCTAATCCCTTGACATTGTAATCCCATCTCACGGCCCAGATCGCTTGGAGAAGCGGAGGGAAAATTTGAAAACCAAAACGCGGCCGTTTGGTTAGCTGAAACGCGGTCGTTTCAATTAGTGAGGCGCGTCTGGGCTCACTGAGTCCTCTTCTATCCGCACCCCCCCCAATTTCTGGCCCATATAAAATGAACTAGCGAGCCCTGCTACTCGCACCCCCTCCCCTTTAATTGTTTCATTTTCTTTTTTAATTCTTTTAATATTTTTCTTGTTTTTAAAAATTCATATAAAATTGATAAATAACTCTTTTTTGTTCATTCTTTTTTCTATGTTTAGATAATCTTGTGTAGAAAAATATAAAAATAAAAATGGAATTTTATTTTTAATGTAGAATTTTTGGTGATGTTTTCTTTAATATAGTGTATTTTCTTTCTTTTAGTTGATACCTTATTTTGCAAGAATTGTTTTAGGACTTTCCCTTAGGTTTTTTAACTCATTCTTTTTTGTGTAATTAGATGATGAATCATAGTTCCCCATAGGATTTATTCTAGATTTTTAGATTAGAATTTGATTAGTTTAATTAGGGTAGCTTTAGGGTATCCTAATTAGGGTTTAGGTTGTGCATAGGTAAAGAAATTCATTTTCTTTAAATAGTTTTGTCTTGATTTTTGGGTAGAGGCCTATGTGGGTGTTATGGGTAGATGTTGAGGACCCTTGTGAATAATTGTTAGATTTTTCCCCATCGGTTTAGTATTTTTAGGTATTTTCTGAAGTTGCCTATTGATTTTGTCTGTTCTGTGGTTATCTGTTCATCTCTGGGGTTTATTTTGGGGAATTGGTTATGGGGCTTGTGTTGTCTTGAAGAGCTTGTTGGAGAGCATGATGAAGTGGAGATTGTAGATCAAGACTCAGAGACCCAGAGCTTGGCTTGTTCCCTGTCTGTGAGGTTTGAGATCCTGAAGTTTGAAGGAAGTTCATGGTACTTTCCTGAGGAAGGCACTATGAATGACTTTCATTCTTTCTTCTCACCTCTTTCTTAAGTATCCAATGATGTTGGAGCCAACTTGTGAGTTTAATTTCTCCTGAGGAGGAATGTAAACTGATCACATGTTGTTGAGCCACATGGGATACAACTCCTAAGTGGAAGCCTCCTAGTACTTTCCTGAGGAAGGTCCTATGGGTCTATTCACTTAGTTCCCTTAGTTTATCTAGGATTTCTTAAGTATCCAATGATGTTGGAGCCAACTTGTGAGTTTAATTTCTCCTGAGGAGGAATGTAAACTGATCACATGTTGTTGAGCCACATGGGATACAACTCCTAAGTGGAAGCCTCCTAGTACTTTCCTGAGGAAGGTCCTATGAGTCTATTCATTTAGTTCCACTAGTTCAGATAGGATTTCCTAAATATCCAGTGATGTTGGAGCCTGCTTGTGAGTTTAGTTTCTCCTGAGGAGGAATGTAAACTGATCACAGTGGTTGAGCCACATAGGATATAACTCCTGAGTATACACCTCCTAGTGCTTTCCTGAGGAAGACACTATGAGTCTGCTTACTTAGCTCCCTTTCTTTGGTAAGCTTGTTCTGAAGCTTGAAGACTGGGATTGATTTCTTTTGGTTAGGGTTTGCTTTAGGGCTTTGCTTTCATTCAGATTCTGAGTTAGGGTTAGGATTAGAGAGTAGATGATTCTTTCTCTAGCAGGTGTTTTGTTTGCCTGATGGCACTTCATTTCCTTTATCTGTATATTGCTTGATAGCATGTTGTTTATTTTCAGTATGATTACTGTTATTTCATGACTGGCTTGAGGCCGAGACGAGCTTGTGGAGGCTGAAGCCCCACACACATTTCCTCCCTCACTTGCATTGCATGCATTTTACTGTTAAAGCTGATGCTTTTGTCTGTTTTGGTGTATCATTGACATGACCCCTTAGGACTCTCATTTCCTCTGATGAGGATTTGATGATAGACTTTTAGGTCGAAACCTATGCATGACAACATCTAGGAGTTCCCTGTTCGAACCTCGACCATAGGATGAATCCAGGGCATGACAACAGTAGGACTTGATAGTCTCCCTCCTAGTTGGGCCTGTTCTCTTCTCATCTCGAAGCAGTTTAAAATACAGTAATCATGAATGATTTCTTTCGTACGTTACGAGCCTTAAGCTATCTGAGATTGGATGTTTAGTATGGTACCCTTTGGGTGACATGCGACGCATTCACTCTCAGGTCATAGTCTCTAGTGCGGTTGAAATCGCAAACTATAAAAAACACTTCTTTTAGGAGATAACCCGTAGTTTCCCGAACTACGTTTGCTCTGATCTTTCATACCAGATGAAAGTACGTAGGCATAGGATGCGATATCCTAGCGAGCAACCTTCCCCAACCTTCCCCCGTAGTTAGCCGAACTACGTTGACTCTGATTTCTCATTCTCTGATGAGGATACGTAGGCATAAAGTGCGACGCTTTGCCGAGTCATTTTTCTTTTCTTTTCCAGCCAACCTTGATAGGTAGGTAGATTATAACCAACCCGTCCAAGTAAGCAAACAAGCGAGGATCCCGTCGAGTACGACGGACGTGAGGGGTGCTAATACCTTCCCCTTGCGTAACCGACTCCCGAACCCAGACAATGGTTGCGACGACCTTGTCTTACCCTTATTCGTCAGGTTTTTCCGATCGTTTCCTTTCCCGCTCTGAGGGATAAATAACGAAAGGTGGCGACTCTTCTGTTTTGCCGGCACCTTATTTTCGCGCAAGCGACAGCTGGCGAATCTGCTAGGGAGACATATCATCTAGGGACTTTTCCCATCCCTTATGTTGGGACCGTTTCCCATCCCCTACGCGAGTCAATCCTATCGTTTGTGTGTTTGCTTGATTGGTTGCGTTTATTTATCGCATCTTTACTTCCCGCACTTTACTTCCCGCATTTTATTTCCCGCATTTTATTTCCAGTTTGATATGATTATCTGTGCTGCTGTGGGATAGGGATGTTACTGTGAGTGAAAAGCCGGACCTGGGCTTGAGTACACACCTAGATATAGTTGCGGAGAAGTAGTAGACGAACCTGTCTGCTGAGCAGGCACAGTTCCCTACGAAAATCTGCGCTCAGACGAGATTCTTGCAGAGGTGCTCCTTTCCGGTCCTGAGGATCTGAGGGGAGTCCAGACGTGAGGATTGTCGACTCTGGGGACCGATCATTTGGAAGTCAGCTAAGAGAGGCCTCTTCATGACTTGACGATGCCACTCCTTCTGGGAATCGTATCGTCACTCATGAAAGTCTGTGACGCTGATGACCGCATAGGATGCCGTACCTTTGTCCGTGGATTAGGTCCATACCTGTGAGTGGGGTTGGGATATTGCAGGAAACTTTGACCTCCAGACTACCTGGTTTTCTTGACAGTGAATCAGTTATGTTGGGTTCTCAGTTGCAGATATGTTCTTGATAGAGCAAGGGTTTGATCAGAGGATCTCATCATCGGGTGTTTGTCTGTTCTTGATAGAGCATGCCTTGATCAGTGTATTATCGTCAGTGGTTTGATCTTGATAGGGCAGATTTTGAGTGGGGTCTGAAGATCTCATCAGCAGCTGTGTGTTTGTTCTCGATAGGGCAGATTTTTGATTTGGGGTCTGAAGACTTCATCAGCAGATATCTCTTGATCACGCATCCGGGGTCCTTGTTATCAGACATTTGCTCTTGACAGGGCAGAATTTTGATCTCGATCCTATCAGATGGTTATTTTCAGCAGATCAAGTGGTTTTACACCGGGGTTTCCTTCTCATCAGTGACTGTTGACACCGAATCTCCACAGCAGCCACCTGGATATATTGTTGCATGCCTGCATTTTGCATTAGCTTGCATAATCATTCGCATTCCATTGGCGTGTGTCTGTGACAGGTACCGTTTCCCCGATCCAGGATCTCTCGCCTCTTATTGGGTTACTGCAACCTTTCTCAGGAAGACTGATGCGTACGAGTTCTCGGTCCTTGATGTGTCGAATCTGACTATTGCTGATACTATGTGTGAGATTGTTGTTTCCATGATTGGGCCCAGATTCCCCTCCTTATTATTGTCAGCACTGGTACTAAGGCGCCAGGATCGGGGGAAATCTCTCAAGCACACAGACACACGCATACATCTGCATAGAGCATTTTGCATGACATACATTCTGTTGCCTTTCCTAACCTTTAATGTTGACAGGTTTTTCAGGTACTCAGGTTCCGAGCTGCTTTCGATCTCCAGGATTGATCAAAGACTCATCCACCGCTACTCAACTCGCGCCAATCAGACAAGGATAATGGACCAGGTACAGTCAGATGTTCAAGAGCTCCGTGAACGGATGGATCGTTTCATGGAACTGATGCAGGTAGTCGCGAACGGTCAAGACCAGCTTCGTACTTTGGTTCAACCTCTCATCTCCAGGGTTGACAGTAATGGCATACTTCATGGAGGGGCCGTGCCCACTCCTCCTCCAGGGGATACTCCACAGAACGTTGTTCCTGCTGCCGGGGGAAACGGCAGTGCTAACGGCAATCTGATGACCAATCTCGGACTCAATGCGGCAGGCGCCGGCAATGGTAGTTTGGGAGCCAATGTTAACATAGGGCCGGTCAACGGCAATGTTGGTGCAGGAAATCTGGTGGTGCCTCAACCGTGGTTGGAGGACCATCAGGATGACATATTCTCTCAGAGAGGTGTAGAGGCAGAGTTGACTGCTGAAGCTCGACTCAGGTTCAAGGCGCTGGAAGACAAGATGAGAGATATAGAAAATCAGAACACATTGGGCGTAGACATGTCCAAACTCGGGTTGATTGCTGACTTTAAAGTACCTCACAAGTTCAAGGTGCCTACCTTTGAGAAGTATAAGGGTACTACCTGCCCCCGTGTTCACCTCCGATCTTATTATAGAAAGATGTCCGCCTATTCTGACGATGAGAAGTTGCTGATGCACTTCTTTCAGGATAGTCTTTCTGGTCCATCGCTCGAATGGTATATGGGTTTGGAGCCCGCTGCTGTGCGCACCTGGAAAGATCTTGCAGAAGTGTTTGTTCTCCACTATCAATATAATAGCGACTTGGCTCCCAACCGAGTTCAGCTTCAGAATCTCTCACAGCGGAACAATGAAAGCTTCAAAGAGTACGCCCAGCGGTGGCGTGAATTGGCTGCTCGGGTTCAACCGCCTGTGGTTGAGCGTGAGCTAGTGCAAATGTTCGTGGTTACCCTTCCTGGAATCTATTATGAAAAGCTGGTCAGTGGCATGTCGGGAACATTCTCGGCTCTCATCACTCTGGGCGAGCATGTTGAGAACGGTATAAAGATCGGAAAAATTCAGGGCGAATCATCCTCAGCTGGAGGAGGTAGCAAGAAACCCTATACTGGCAAGCGTCGAGAGGGAGATGCCAGTGCTGTCACTAATGCTCGGAGAAAGGGTAAGGGCCCTCAGCCTCAGATTGCTAGCATAAACATCCCAGCTGCTCCCCCACAGCCGCAGCAGCAGCTCCAGCAGCAGAATAATCAGGGGTATAAAAGATATCAGAATCGGGCTCCCCTGGCAAGCCGTCATCTTGAAACTCCACCTATGTCGTATGCACAACTTTTGCAAACGTTGCTTCAGCTCCAATTGGTTCACAAGAGGACAATGGCTCCCTTAACAGGGGCACCACCACCGGGGTATGATGCCAATGCTACTTGTGAAATCCATACTGGGGCACCAGGCCATACGATTGAGAATTGTAAAGCTTTTAAGCACAAAGTCCAGGACTTGGTGGACGCCAAGGTCATCAACTTTTCTGACAATGTGCCCAACGTTACCAAAAACCCGATGCCTCATCATAAGGGAGGCGGGGTGAATGCTGTTATCACTGAGGAGAGTTCAGACTTGCTGACTGATGTCAAAGATTTGAAGACGCCGTTGAGTTTTGTCAAGGCTAAGTTGCTGAAGAAGGGCTTCTTCCCTGGATGCGGAGAGTTGTGTATGGCATGTGCTACACTTCCTGATGGGTGTGAGCAGCTGATCGAAGGTATCCAAAGTCTGATTTCCGAGGGTATTTTGCAATTCAGCCGGAGCGTTGAGAGTGCATCAGGGGAAGTCGTACTGAAGCAGGCAGACGAAGTTGCTACCATTACTATTCCTCGTCACCCTATCACTATTTCTGCGCCCCGTCCGCCTACTATCACCATCACCAGGGCCGGACCAATCCCATTCGAGAGCACCAATGCCGTTCCATGGCATTATGGCGCCGAAGTTTATTGTAATGGTCAGAAGATAGAGCTTGAGCCATTCGGATCGACTGTGCAGAATCTTACCGAAGTCAGTGGTATCACTAGAAGCGGAAGGGTGTTCGCACCAGCAGAAGTTGCAGCAGAGAAAGTGGTCTGGGCTGACGCTGTGGATAAGGGTAAAGGTAAAGCTGTCGAAGAGATCCCTGCAGGGGCATAAAAGACTTGCTGGTTAAAGATGCTGAAGAGTTCATGCGACTAATCAAGAAGAGTGACTACAAAATTGTAGATCATCTTCATCAGACTCCGTCAAAGATCTCTATTCTTAACTTGTTGTTGTGCTCTGAGGCGCACCGCAACGCATTACTGAAGGTATTGAATGCTGCATACGTGCCGCAGGAGATATCAGTAAATCAACTCGAGGAAGTGGTGGCCCATGTTAATGCTGGTAATGGGCTGGGATTTACAGATCTGGAGCTGACTCCTAAGGGAAGAGATCACAATAGCGCCTTGCACGTCTCAATAGAGTGCAGAGGCACGATTATGTCACACGTCCTAGTGGATACGGGTTCCTCGCTTAACGTGCTTCCGAAAAAGGCACTGATGAAGTTGGATACCCGTGGACTGCTTTGCACGCCCAGTGATCTGGTCGTGAAAGCCTTTGACGGAACCAAGCGCCACGTCTTCGGAGAGTTGACCCTGCCAATTCAAGTTGGTCCAGAGACGTTCAATACAGTTTTCTATATCATGGATATCATGCCCGCCTATAGTTGCCTCTTAGGTCGGCCGTGGATCCATTCTGCTGGTGCCGTGACGTCCACGCTGCATCAGAAGCTTAAATATGCTGTTGGGGGCAGCATAGTGACCGTCTGTGGTGAAGAGGACATCATGGTAAGCCACCTGTCGTCCTTTAAGTACGTTGAAATGGATGGTGAGATCCATGAGACTCTTTGCCAAGCATTTGAAACCGTTAAGGTGAAGGAGGTAGCTCCTGTCGTCGCAGAGAAGCAGGAGATGAATCTCTCCTCGTTTAAGGAAGCACGGGCCGTTGTCGAAGCCGGTTCCACCTCAGGCTGGGGGCATGTCTTGGATATACCAATCAAACAGGATAAGTTTGGATTGGGGTATTCTCCTGGAGCTGAAGCTTCATCTTCTTCTGGCAGCTCGTCTCGTGGGACAGGGCCGATCCTATTCACCAAAGGGGGAGTATTTTTCGAGAGTATCAACGCTGCGTCGGAGGACAGTGGGGACAGTGATTGCGATCTTGACACCTGGATTCAACCGAGCAAGCCGGGCGAGCGCCTCCACAACTGGACCATCAAGGAGATTATCAAGCTGACAAGTGAAGAGATCCACGTAACAGACGACATCGACTCTGGACCCTCTATGGCTCACTACGACTTTAATTGCCCGATCTATCAAGCCGAGGATGAGATTGATGAAGACGAAGACCTTCCGGAAGAGTTGGCCCGCTTGTTGAGACAAGAGGAGAAGGTTATTCTGCCTCACGAGGAGGATATTGAGATCATAAATCTGGGTTCTGAGGAGCTCGTCAGAAATGTCAGAGTAGGGGCTGCGCTGCAGAATGATGTCAAGCATAGACTGGTCGAGATGCTTCGAGAGTATAGTGACGTCTTTGCTTGGTCATACGAAGATATGCCCGGACTCGACACAGATATCGTGGTTCATCGCTTGCCGTTGCGAGAAGATTGCCCTCCAGTCAAGCAGAAGCTTAGGAGGACGAGACCAGACATGGCTGTGAAAATCAAGGAAGAAGTCCAGAAGCAGTTGGACGCGGGATTTCTAGCCGTTACCACTTACCCTCCGTGGGTCGCCAACATAGTGCCCGTACCGAAGAAGGACGGTAAGGTACACATGTGCGTCGATTATCGGGATTTGAATAGGGCGAGCCCTAAGGATGATTTCCCGTTGCCTCATATCGATGTGTTGGTCGACAATACAGCCCAGTTTTCCGTGTTTTCGTTCATGGATGGCTTCTCCGGTTACAATCAGATTAAGATGGCACCGGAGGACATGGAGAAAACGACGTTTATTACCCCCTGGGGAACGTTCTGCTATAAGGTAATGCCCTTCGGTCTGAAGAACGCAGGGGCCACTTACCAGCGAGCAATGGTAACTTTGTTTCATGATATGATTCATCATGAGATCGAGGTCTATGTTGATGACATGATTGCAAAGTCCCAAACGGAGGAAGAGCATCTGGTCAATTTGTTGAAGCTGTTTGAGAGGCTTAGGAAGATCAGGCTGAGGCTGAATCCTAACAAGTGCACTTTCGGAGTGCGGTCCGGAAAGTTATTGGGGTTTATCGTTAGTGAACGAGGTATTGAAGTTGATCCTGCGAAAATAAAAGCTATCCAAGAAATGCCAGCGCCGAAAACAGAAAAAGAAGTTCGTGGTTTCTTGGGCCGAATAAACTACATTGCAAGGTTTATCTCTCAGCTCACGGCCACTTGTGAACCGATGTTCAAGCTTTTAAAGAAAGATCAGGCGATTACTTGGAATGAGGATTGCCAGAAGGCATTCGATAAGATAAAGCAGTATCTTCAAGAACCTCCAATCTTGATACCCCCAGTGGCTGGACGGCCATTAATCATGTACCTGACGGTTCTGGAGAATAGTATGGGGTGTGTTCTCGGTCAGCACGACGAGACGGGCAGAAAGGAGCATGCCATTTATTATTTGAGTAAAAAGTTCACTGAGTGTGAATCTCGATACTCGATGCTGGAGAAGACGTGTTGTGCATTAGCCTGGGCTGCCAAACGTCTACGACAGTATATGCTCAACCACACCACTATGCTAATTTCGAAGATGGATCCGATCAAGTACGTCTTCGAGAAGCAGGCTCTTTCGGGCAGGATTGCAAGGTGGCAAATGGTGTTAACAGAATATGATATTCAGTATGTCTCTCAGAAAGCCATTAAGGGAAGCGTATTGTCTGATTACCTTGCCGAACAACCAATCGAAGACTATCAGCCGATGAAGTTCGAATTCCCTGACGAGGACATTATGTTTCTCAAAGCGAAGGATTGTGATGAGCCATTGCCCGATGAGGGGCCAGATAGGAAGTCTCAGTGGAAGTTGATATTCGACGGAGCGGTTAATTCCTACGGAAGTGGTATCGGGGCTATCATCACGACTCCTCACGGATCCCACATCCCTTTTACTGCGAGACTGGCGTTTCCAGTTACCAACAACGAAGCAGAGTATGAAGCATGTATTATGGGTCTAGAAGAGGCAATTGATTTGAGAATCAAGAATCTAGACATATATGGTGACTCAGCGCTTGTAATCAATCAGATTAAAGGGGAGTGGGAAACTCGTCAAGCGAATCTAGTACCGTACATGAATTATGCCAGGAGGCTGCTTCCGTTCTTCGACCGAGTAGAGCTTCATCATGTACCCCGGGCTGAAAATCAAATGGCTGATGCTTTAGCCACGCTGGCTTCAATGTATAAAGTCAATTATTGGAATGAGGCTCCAAGGATTGTACTTTCGCGTCTTGATAGACCAGCATTTGTCTTCGCAATCGATGATGCCACTGACGGCAAGCCATGGTTCCACGACATCCAGACCTTCCTTACGACCAAGGAGTATCCTGCGGATGCGTCAACCCAGGATAAGAAGACTCTAAGGAGGCTATCTGGAAACTTTTATCTCAATCCTGATGGAGTGCTGTATAAGAGAAACCACGATCTCGTGCTGCTCAGATGTGTAGATGAGAAAGAGGCAAGTATACTCATGGAAGAAGTCCATGAGGGCACATTTGGTACGCACGCCGGCGGGCATGCCATGACGAGAAAGATCCTGAGAGCAGGGTATTACTGGCTGACTATGGAGTCGGATTGCTTCAGATTCGCGAAGAAATGCCACAAATGCCAGATTTATGCTGATAAAGTTCATGTGTCGCCGTGCCCATTGAATGTCATGTCCTCCCCTTGGCCGTTCTCCATGTGGGGCATCGACATGATAGGCAAGATCGAGCCCACTGCATCCAATGGTCATCGTTTTATTTTGGTAGCTATCGACTACTTCACCAAATGGGTGGAGGCAGCCTCGTACGCCAATGTGACCAAGCAGGTGGTAGCTAAATTCATAAAGAGGGACATCATTTGTCGCTATGGAATTCCCAAGCGGATTATTACTGACAATGGTTCGAATTTGAATAACAAGATGATGAAGGAGCTGTGCCAGAGCTTCGGGATTGAACACCATAACTCATCTCCTTACCGGCCGAAGATGAACGGCGCTGTTGAAGCGGCCAACAAGAACATCAAGAAGATTGTTCAGAAGATGGTTGTGACGTACAAAGATTGGCACGAGATGCTGCCGTTTGCCTTGCACGGTTATCGTACTACGGTGCGTACGTCGACAGGGGCAACTCCTTTCTCCTTGGTGTACGGTATGGAACCTGTCCTACCGCTAGAAGTGGAGATTCCTTCTTTGCGAGTTTTGGTTGATGTGAAACTCGACGAGGCAGAATGGATTACGAATCGTTTGAACCAACTCAGCCTGATGGACGAGAAGAGGTTAGCATCGATTGCGTTTGGTCGTCTGTACCAAAGCCGAATGAAGAAAGCTTATGATAAGAAGGTGCGTCCTCGAAGCTTTCAGACGGGTGATCTCGTCCTGAAGAAGATTCTTCCGCCACACTCCGATCACCGGGGCAAATGGACTCCGAATTACGAAGGGCCATATGTCGTCAGCAAGGTCTTCTCAGGAGGAGCTTTGTTGTTATCCACGATGGATGGTGAAGATTTTGCATCCCCGGTGAACGCGGACGCAGTTAAAAAATACTTTGCTTGAAAGAGACCTGCTGGACAAAAAAGAAAGAGTCCAGGCAAAAAAAGGGCATCCCGGCGAACCAAAAACAGAATAAAAGGTTCGGGCAAAAATTAGGGATATATTGAAAAATGTACACCCGCGAAGTCGAAAACCTACACTGGGCGGCTTCGGCAAAAAAGGGTATCCCGGTGAACTGAAAACCCGTAAAGGGCGGTTCACGCAAAAGTTAGGGATTTGAATAAGCAAATGACTGTGTTCCGCGTGTGGACTTTCATTGTTTAGTGGTTCGGAAGACCTGAGGGCCGTTTATCTGAATTAATCTCTTCCGAAGCTGAAGCATCGGAGAAGTATCGAAGTCGAGTGGGTCTTAGAGGGATCAACTCATGGTGTTCGTCTACGCCTCGATTGCCGACATTTGTATATACTGATGTATATTTATGTTTTCTTTTTTCGCGGCTGCCTCATTCCAGGAGCTTGCCTCTGTTGTAAAACATTTTTGCCCATTCAGGGGTTCATCATCAATAAAATGCACATTATTCAGCATATTCCGCTTGCCTGTTTAGCATTTGTCTGTTTTTGTTTGCGAATGAAAACGCCGATGTTTTTTTTTTTTTGATAAAATGCGCATACATAAACCTGCGGGCCTAGGCCCATTGATTGTTGAAACAATTAATTAACTGAATATTGTCACGAGATAATAACCTGGATAGGCCCCTTTGAGGAGGGTATCCTGTCTGTTTGTTTGTGTTGTTGCAGGTGTAGCACTTGCCAGAAGATGTGTCGGGCGTATCCCCGAAGCAGGATGAGTCCTCCTTCCCCCAGCAGAGTTCAGTAGTCTCTCCTCCGCAGAATCTGAACGCAAATAGTGAGCATTGATATGTCTCCCCACGCAGAGACGATTCTTTTCCCCAAGCAGACGCATCCTGAGGGAGCGTCACCTCACCAGCTGAATCAAGCACCGAAGAATGATGTCGTCTCTCCCCAGCACCGGGTCACAAGTGCAGATTTCAGAGGAATGTTCGGGTGCCGAAGCTCGTGTTTTCCCCAGTAAAGTCACCGAAGCAGGTGTCTCCCCCAAGCACCGGGTCACAAGTGCAGGTCTCGTAGGAAGCTGTTCGTATGCCGAAGGATGCAGTAACTGATGGCGCCAGACTGAAGTCTCCAGTGGAATTGAGATTCCGCACCAGAGCCGTATTCTCTCCTGAGATGGGATGATTCCCTCTTCCCCAGTAGAGCAGTGGAACAGCTGATGTTATATTCCCCTGCAGAGTCGTACTCTCTTCCCCGAAGTCAGATGATTCTTTCTTCCCCAGCGAAATTGAAATCCCTCATCAGAGTCGTACTCTCCAGTGAAGTAGAATGATTTCTCTCCCCGGCTGAGTCCGCAGAAAAGCAGAATCCTTGGAAGTCGATCAGATCATGATCGATGTTCCCCAGCAGAGCGTGGGGCAGCTAATGTTGTGTTTCCCCAGAATCGCACTCTCTCCATCGAAGCAGAATGATTTCTCCTTCCTCAGCCGAGTTCGCAGATGTCCAAGAGATCCGAATCCTTGGAAGTTGATCAGATCATGATTGGTTTTTCCCCAGTGGAGTGTTGAGCAGCTGAAGTTGGTTCCCCACAGAGTGGTCATCCCCAGAAGAGTAGCCGAGACGGCCGCGCAGTTCATTCTCGCGATCGATATCAGCAGGTCCAAGTTCTCGTAGAGCTTCGTTCCCCTGCAGCAGTCAGCTGAAGTTGCTTTCCCTGCAGCAGTCAACGGAAAATCGTTTCCCCAGACAGAGTCCGATTGATATTGGCGTGCAGCGTTCTCCTCAGCAGGATGATTCCTCTACCTGAGTAGTTCTTATCTCCTTGACAAAAGGGTTTCCTCCCCCCAGCATTTATTTTGCGGACGGGATCGTATCATTGTGCATAACATTGCATAGCATTTAGCATAAACGCATAGCATTCCCACCGTGTGGGGCGTGGCGCAGAAGCATATGCATCATAAGCATGATCTAGGTCATTAGTATTCTTGCCTTACAGGTGTTCGGCCGAAGGACCGTTTGCTCAGGATGATTCTTGATATTCTCCCCAGCAAGGTCGCTCTTGAGATGATTCTTAAAGACCCCGGTGTAATCCCCACGGTCGCTCGCTCAAGATGATTTTTGAGATCCCCAGCGAAGTTTTCAGTTCAAAACGACCCTTGAACTCCTCAGCATGGCCGTTTGCTTAAAGTGATTCTTAATACCTCAGCGCAGGTTCCCGAGTTGTTTGCCTAGGGTAATACTTGAGCTCCCCAATAGCGTCCCCAGCAAGAGTTGCCCAGGAAGATTCCTGGAATACCCAACAAAATGTTTGCTCCAGAAAGGTTATCAGTTCAGGACGATTCTTGAAGATGCCCGACGAATTTGTTTGTTCAAGATGATTCTTGAAGTCCTCAGCAGCGTGATATGTCTGCTCCAACAATGATGTCTAATCTGAAGATGGATTTCCTAAGCGCCTGAAGGCGATATCAGAAGGTTCCTGTGAGTTTAGATTTCCGTGTTGATGAATCAACGGGTGGCTGAAGACAAGGTTCCAGAGTTTGAAGATATAACAGAGTGATTCGTGTGGGTCTGAAGACCAAGTCAGTTATCCTGAGGTGATGATTGATTGCGATCAAGTGAATGATATTTCTTCTGACTGAAGTCGAAGATAGTTCTCCAGCGGTGATGCGGGGTATTTTGATTTTCCGACGGCGATGTCAGATTTAGTTCTCCAGCGGTGATGCAGGGTATTTTGATTTTCCGACGGCGATGTCAGATTTAGTTCTCCAGCGGTGATGCGGGGTATCTTGATCGTCCGACGGCGATGTCAGATTTAGTTCTCCAGCGGTGATGCGGGGTATTTTGATTTTCCGACGGCGATGTCAGATTTAGTTCTCCAGCGGTGATACGGGGTATCTTGATCGTCCGACGGTGATGTCAGATTTAGTTCTCCAGCGGTGATGCGGGGTATCTTGATCGTCCGACGGCGATGTCAGATTTAGTTCTCCAGCGGTGATGCGGGGTATTTTGATTTTCCGACGGCGATGTCAGATTTAGTTCTCCAGCGGTGATGCGGGGTATCTTGATCGTCCGACGGCGATGTCAGATTTAGTTCTCCAGCGGTGATGCGGGGTATCTTGATCGTCCTACGGCGATGTCAGATTTAGTTCTCCAGCGGTGATGCGGGGTATTTTGATTGTCCGACGGTGATGTCAGATTTAGTTCTCCAGCGGTGAGGTTGGGTATTTTGGTTGATTGACGGTGATGTCAAATTTAGTTCTCCGGCGGTGATGTTGGATGTTTGTTTCCCCGAGTTATGGTTGTTCCTGAAGGTGATGTCAGGTGGTTTAGTCTCCCAGCAGCGATGTTGGGTGTTCCTCAGAATTTTGTCTGCTTCTGACGGTGATGTCAGGTGGTTTAGTCTTCCAGCGACGATGTTGGGTGTTTTGGTTGTTTGATGACAATGTCAGAAGAATTTAATGTGGATGACTGACGGTGATGTCAGATCAGTATCTCTCCAGCTAGCGGTCGTGCAGCTAGTATTGTAGTATTCAAAGGTTTGTTCCCCGCAGAGTATCGTGTGCTCGTGCGGTTGGAAAATTTTCGGGTTTACCGGTATTCAACCGTCTCGCACCTTGATTGGCTGAGAGCCGTTCGCTTCTCACCCAGTCAGGTTCAAGCCGTTTGAATAGGGGCAGCTGTTGCACCCCAAAATTTGACCAACATTTATTTATCCATCAAGTGTTTGCAGGTTGATACCTTCATCAGAAGGTTCAAGAGAATTGGTTGAAACCAGAGTTGTGTGTCTCCTAACTTGAGAGTTGTGGGTGCTCCTCAGATGATTCTGAGACTTTGAAGAATAGACTTGGAGATTTGAGAAAGCCTATGAGATGTCTTGAAAGCCATCATGAAGTCCAGAGAGGTCATTGTGCAAGAATTCAGGAGATTCAACCATGAATGGTAGAATTAGGGTTTTGACTGGGTCAACCCTAGGATAACTGAAGATTTGGAGAAGGTTGAGACCCAATCCAAGGGCCATGAGATCATGGAATGATGCATAGAGATGATATAAAGATGATTCCTAGACCAACTCATCATGATTGAGGAGTTTGAGAAGTTTCAAGTTAGGGTCTCCAAGGATTGTCAGTGAAAAAACCCTAATTTGACCCCTATCTTCCAGGCAGTTTTAGCTTTAGATGTGATTGATATCTCATCTTCCCCACAACATGAATGTTGTAGAGCTTGTTCTTAGCTTTAATTTGAGTGGTGGAAGTCCTTGATAGGAGTTGCAGAGCTCAAGTTATGGTTTTGACAAATTACAGGTCAGCAGAGGTGTGTGAATCTGGGTCCTTGAAAGTCATCCAACTTGCAGACAACTTTTGCCCTAGTAGGATGATTCCTATGATCTCTTGGTCAACATGAATGTTGAAGGGCATCTCCTTAGCTTTAATTTGAGTGGTATAAGTCCTTGATAGGATTTGTGGAACTCAACTTATGGTTTGAACAAGACAGGGGTATTTTGGTCATTTGTCAGTTATAGGTCATTTTTAAGCAAAGGCCATATCTCCTATTTCCAAGCCTCAAATGGAAAAACTCAAAACATGAAAGTTGTTCAAAATGTGATTTTTAGTCTAGAAAGAAGGTCATGAATTGTTGGAAAAGCTCATATCATGGATTTGCATGATTGGTCAAAAATGAACTAAAAATGGCTTATAAGTTTGAAAAGTTGAAATTGGAAATTGGTTTGGAAGATCCACAAATCCAAAATAGGTCATCCAATATATCATTTTGATTGGAAACATCATTTTGAGAACATTGGTTTAGATAGAATTTTGATTTGAAGCTTAAAAAATGAGGTTCCTTTGGAAACTTGTTACTTGAAAAAGAAGGCAACTTTGAAATAGCTTGCACAAGTGAAAGAAAGGGCTGATTTTCATTCATTTCCTTCTCAATATCTCACATAAGGAGAATTTGACACAAGAATAAGGACTTGGTACATGAGATATGGATCATTCAAAATACCATCACATGATATTTTCCACACTTTTCTAGCACCTTCTAGATGAATCTAGGAGCTTCCATCCATCATTATAAGAAGAGTGATCTTCATAGTGTTCAGGGTTGGTGAAAACTTGGTGAATTGAGCAGAGAGGAGAGAGATTCGAGCTAGGGTTTCAAGGTGCTCCATTATTGCATTTCAAGATCAAAGTCATTGTTGCAAGCTCCCTCATCCAAGAACTGTGCAAACAGAAAGTTATTCTTCATTGGAGGATCATTGTGGAGAAGAATCAAGCTTGGAATCGTGCCCTAGCATCACCTATCATCATCACTTGACAGGTTCTTTCTCTTCCCTCTTTCACCTTAATTATGTATAGATGGATCATGTTTTAGGTATAGAATTGTTAGGCTAGACTAGGTGATGAAATTCTGAGAGTTAGAGCCAATTCCATGAGGTTCCATAACAGGTCCATGAATCTTTGATCTTCAAGAATCGACTGGTTTGTTAGTTTTAGTTATCAAGAATTGGTTTAGAATAGTTAGGGAGATGTGTAGAGTAACTGTACACCATTAGAATCAAGGTTAATGGTAGTTGATATCAGGTGAATTTCATTTGGACCACGATCTTGCAAGCTTCTGTTGGGATGATCTAGAGAGAGTTAGGGAAAATGGTACGTATGGCTGTGTTACTCTTGATTAGTAGATGTTTTTTTGTTTTGGAATCGTGGAATTTCATCCACTGAGCAGAGAGAACGAGATGCTAGAACATTAGTGCATGGAGGCATTTTTCTGAACTTAGGGTTTGTGTTTGGGGACGAAAGCCCTGGACCCTTGGATCAGTTCTAATCCCTTGACATTGTAATCCCATCTCACGGCCCAGATCGCTTGGAGAAGCGGAGGGAAAATTTGAAAACCAAAACGCGGCCGTTTGGTTAGCTGAAACGCGGTCGTTTCAATTAGTGAGGCGCGTCTGGGCTCACTGAGTCCTCTTCTATCCGCACCCCCCCAATTTCTGGCCCATATAAAATGAACTAGCGAGCCCTGCTACTCGCACCCCCTCCCCTTTAATTGTTTCATTTTCTTTTTTAATTCTTTTAATATTTTTCTTGTTTTTAAAAATTCATATAAAATTGATAAATAACTCTTTTTTGTTCATTCTTTTTTCTATGTTTAGATAATCTTGTGTAGAAAAATATAAAAATAAAAATGGAATTTTATTTTTAATGTAGAATTTTTGGTGATGTTTTCTTTAATATAGTGTATTTTCTTTCTTTTAGTTGATACCTTATTTTGCAAGAATTGTTTTAGGACTTTCCCTTAGGTTTTTTAACTCATTCTTTTTTGTGTAATTAGATGATGAATCATAGTTCCCCATAGGATTTATTCTAGATTTTTAGATTAGAATTTGATTAGTTTAATTAGGGTAGCTTTAGGGTATCCTAATTAGGGTTTAGGTTGTGCATAGGTAAAGAAATTCATTTTCTTTAAATAGTTTTGTCTTGATTTTTGGGTAGAGGCCTATGTGGGTGTTATGGGTAGATGTTGAGGACCCTTGTGAATAATTGTTAGATTTTTCCCCATCGGTTTAGTATTTTTAGGTATTTTCTGAAGTTGCCTATTGATTTTGTCTGTTCTGTGGTTATCTGCTCATCTCTGGGGTTTATTTTGGGGAATTGGTTATGGGGCTTGTGTTGTCTTGAAGAGCTTGTTGGAGAGCATGATGAAGTGGAGATTGTAGATCAAGACTCAGAGACCCAGAGCTTGGCTTGTTCCCTGTCTGTGAGGTTTGAGATCCTGAAGTTTGAAGGAAGTTCATGGTACTTTCCTGAGGAAGGCACTATGAATGACTTTCATTCTTTCTTCTCACCTCTTTCTTAAGTATCCAATGATGTTGGAGCCAACTTGTGAGTTTAATTTCTCCTGAGGAGGAATGTAAACTGATCACATGTTGTTGAGCCACATGGGATACAACTCCTAAGTGGAAGCCTCCTAGTACTTTCCTGAGGAAGGTCCTATGGGTCTATTCACTTAGTTCCCTTAGTTTATCTAGGATTTCTTAAGTATCCAATGATGTTGGAGTCAACTTGTGAGTTTAATTTCTCCTGAGGAGGAATGTAAACTGATCACATGTTGTTGAGCCACATGGGATACAACTCCTAAGTGGAAGCCTCCTAGTACTTTCCTGAGGAAGGTCCTATGAGTCTATTCATTTAGTTCCACTAGTTCAGATAGGATTTCCTAAATATCCAGTGATGTTGGAGCCTGCTTGTGAGTTTAGTTTCTCCTGAGGAGGAATGTAAACTGATCACAGTGGTTGAGCCACATAGGATATAACTCCTGAGTATACACCTCCTAGTGCTTTCCTGAGGAAGACACTATGAGTCTGCTTACTTAGCTCCCTTTCTTTGGTAAGCTTGTTCTGAAGCTTGAAGACTGGGATTGATTTCTTTTGGTTAGGGTTTGCTTTAGGGTTTTGCTTTCATTCAGATTCTGAGTTAGGGTTAGGATTAGAGAGTAGATGATTCTTTCTCTAGCAGGTGTTTTGTTTGCCTGATGGCACTTCATTTCCTTTATCTGTATATTGCTTGATAGCATGTTGTTTATTTTCAGTATGATTACTGTTATTTCATGACTGGCTTGAGGCCGAGACGAGCTTGTGGAGGCTGAAGCCCCACACACATTTCCTCCCTCACTTGCATTGCATGCATTTTACTGTTAAAGCTGATGCTTTTGTCTGTTTTGGTGTATCATTGACATGACCCCTTAGGACTCTCATTTCCTCTGATGAGGATTTGATGATAGACTTTTAGGTCGAAACCTATACATGACAACATCTAGGAGTTCCCTGTTCGAACCTCGACCATAGGATGAATCCAGGGCATGACAACAGTAGGACTTGATAGTCTCCCTCCTAGTTGGGCTTGTTCTCTTCTCATCTCGAAGCAGTTTAAAATACAGTAATCATGAATGATTTCTTTCGTACGTTACGAGCCTTAAGCTATCTGAGATTGGATGTTTAGTATGGTACCCTTTGGGTGACATGCGACGCATTCACTCTCAGGTCATAGTCTCTAGTGCGGTTGAAATCGCAAACCATAAAAAACACTTCTTTTAGGAGATAACCCGTAGTTTCCCGAACTACGTTTGCTCTGATCTTTCATACCAGATGAAAGTACGTAGGCATAGGATGCGATATCCTAGCGAGCAACCTTCCCCAACCTTCCCCCGTAGTTAGCCGAACTACGTTGACTCTGATTTCTCATTCTCTGATGAGGATACGTAGGCATAAAGTGCGACGCTTTGCCGAGTCATTTTTCTTTTCTTTTCCAGCCAACCTTGATAGGTAGGTAGATTATAACCAACCCGTCCAAGTAAGCAAACAAGCGAGGATCCCGTCGAGTACGACGGACGTGAGGGGTGCTAATACCTTCCCCTTGCGTAACCGACTCCCGAACCCAGACAATGGTTGCGACGACCTTGTCTTACCCTTATTCGTCAGGTTTTTCCGATCGTTTCCTTTCCCGCTCTGAGGGATAAATAACGAAAGGTGGCGACTCTTCTGTTTTGCCGGCACCTTATTTTCGCGCAAGCGACACCGTGGTATTTTGATATCCTTAATTTCCTGAAGAATAAAGAGTATCCGGCTGGGACATCCAGTCAAGATCAGAAGACTCTCAGGAGATTAGCGGGTAATTTCTATTTGAATCCAGACGGTGTCTTATACAGAAGAAACCACGACTTGGTGCTGTTGCGTTGTGTAGACGAAAGAGAGGCAAAGCTGCTCATGGAGGAAATACACGAAGGTACCTTTGGTACGCATGCTGGTGGGCATGCTATGACGAGAAAGCTGCTGAGGGCTTTTGGTTGACTATGGAAACTGACTGTTTCAAGTTTGCGAAGAAGTGCCACAAATGCCAAATCTATGCTGATAAGATCCATGTGCCTCCGAGTCCTCTAAATGTAATGTCATCGCCATGGCCATTCTCGATGTGGGGAATCGATATGATTGGAAAGATCGAGCCGACGGCTTCTAACGGGCATCGGTTCATCCTGGTAGCAATCGATTATTTCACCAAATGGGTGGAAGCGGCGTCTTACGCAAATGTAACGAAGCAAGTGGTGGCCAGATTCATCAAGAGAGATATCATTTGCCGATATGGGATTCCCGAGCGGATAATCACGGACAACGGTTCAAACCTGAACAACAAAATGATGAAGGAGATCTGTCAGAATTTGAAGATCGAACATCACAACTCCTCCCCGTACCGACCCAAGATGAATGGCGCTGTTGAGGCGGCCAATAAGAATATAAAGAAGATCGTCCAGAAAATGGTGGTGACCTATAAGGATTGGCACGAGATGCTACCTTTCGCTTTGCACGGTTATCGTACGACGGTACGCACATCAACCGGGGCAACTCCGTTCTCGTTAGTATACGGAATGGAAGCGGTATTACCATTGGAAGTTGAGATCCCTTCTCTGAGGGTATTGCGAGACGTTCAGCTGGACGAGGCAAAATGGGTGAAAGACAGGTTGAACCAACTAAGTTTAATGGACGAGAAGAGGCTAGCTTCTCTAGCATATGGTCGTTTGTACCAGAGCCGAATGAAGAAAGCATATGATAAGAAGATACATCCTCGGAGCTTTCAGACGGGCGACCTTATGCTGAAAAGGATTCTCCCGCCGCAAGCAGATCACAGGGGCAAGTGGACCCCCAACTACGAAGGGCCATATGTTGTCAGGAAAGTCTTTTCAGGAGGGGCTTTATTGTTGTCCACCATGGACGGTGAAGACTTTACGTCGCCTGTGAATTCGGACGCAGTTAAAAAATACTTTGCTTAAAATTGACCCGCTGGACAGAAAAAAGAGAGTCCAGGAAAAAATGGGGCATCCTGGCGAACCAAAAACAGAATAAAAGGTTCGGGCAAAAGTTAGGGATAAAATTGAAAAAAAAATGTACACCCGCGAAGTTGAAAACCTACACTAGGCGGCTTCGGCAAAAAAGAGTATCCCGGTGAACTGAAAACCCGTAAAGGGCGGTTCACGCAAAAGTTAGGGATTTAAGAGGCAAATGACTGCGGTCCGAATTTGATATTGCAGTGGTGCGGGAAAATATACTCGAGGGGTCAATTATCGGATACAACCTCTTCGGAAGTGTGGATATCGGGAAAGCATTAGAGTCGGGCGAGTCATGGGAGGATCAGTTTGTGGTGTTCGTCTGCATCCCGTTGCCGACATGTGTACAAAATTTAATTTGTCAAAATATTTATGCTTCTTGTGCATACTTGTGTATTTGCTTTGCGTAACTTCCTCATTTCAGGAGTTACATCCCGTGTACAAAACTCCGCCCATTCAGGGGCCCAATCAATAAAATATGTTATTCAGTACTTGATGTTGGTTCTTTACTGTTTTGTGCATGATAAAACGCCTAAGTTTATTGAAACTAACAGGTGTATAACATCACCGGCCCTTGCCAACAATCGCTAAAGCTTTGAATTAACTGAAAATAACGTCACTAACCTGAATCGATTTGGTTGTATAGGCTTGTCCTGTCTTGTTTGTGTTGTTGCAGGTTTCATAACCGTACGAGGAAGATGATCAAAGGATTGCAATAACAAAAGACTCGACCCCCACGTAGATCATGCATGGTCTTCCTGAAGAAGGATAGAATTCCCCAGCTAGTCGTAGCTGATCCAAAGGACATGCTCCAACAAAGCCATTTATCCTCAGCAAAGTTTGGCGATTCCTAGATTGAAGGCTGTAATCAGACAGTGCATCTCGAGTAGAGTGGTTTTAATATTTGTGAGCTGTACTCAGACAGTCTACCCTTCCCAGTAGGGTCATTTACTCTCCCCAGTGGAGTCAGTTAATTTTCCCCAAGAGAATCATCCCATCCCCAGCGGAATTCTCTTTGCAAGTATTTTTCGTTCCTCCCAGTGGAATTCGAAGATTGAGACTCTCCCCGGCAGAGTTGGTGTGGCGCATTGGCATTTATTTTTGTCAGAACACCGTGTGATATCCGTTCACTTTCCAGCAGAAGTTCAATCATACCAGGCTCATCTGCCATTCTTCAGCAGAGTTATATCCCCCAGCAGGGTGTTACTTCAACGAGGTGTTTGGTTTAAGTTCCCAATTTCTCAGCTGAGTCGACTTCACTCTCCCAGCATTTATTTTGCTGGGATAGTTCTGTAGCACCCGGCTATCCCCAGCGGAGTTGGCATTATCTTCAGCATTTATTTTGCTGAAGCAGTTTCTGTACCCAGCAGTTCGGGACTGCATTTGCATTGGCATATAGTGTCATAGTTGCATTGGCATATAGTGTCATATTGGCATCTGCATATAGGGTCGTACTTGCATCCACCAAATAAAAGCGTAGCATTTCCATGTCGAATGGAGTGTTGCATCGTTGTCGAACGCACGCATTTTGAAGCATAAACTATGTCAGCTAACCGTTTGGTTTCAAGTATTGTTTCTCTTGCAGGTAGAGAGAGCTCTTGCTCAGGTGAATCAATAAAACATTCAGGATCTCGACGTGAGACATTCAGAGAAAGTGTCAGCTTTGGCACTACTCCCCACCGAGTCAGCAGGATAAATTTCTCTTTGTCCCTAAGCAGAGTTACTTATTCCCCCGCCAGGGTTTCTTGTTGAAGTTTCTCTAGTCCGATCAGCGGATTGTTTCCATCAAAGTTGTTGTTACGTCAGCATTAAAAGGCTTCATGAACCAGAATTTCAGAGGCTACCGCCAGTTATCAGAACAGGCATCCAGTGGTTTGGTTTCCAAATATCCCCAGTAGAGCCCGCCTCAAAGCTGCTGTAACGTCAGAAGTCTGTGGTTTGGGATCAATGGAGAAATGAGTCCTGACGTGGACAATTTTATTGACGGGATTTCTTTGTGCTAGAGAAGTGAGTGTCCTAACGTGGACAGATTTACTTCCCCGGATTGATGGAAGGTGCTAGTCCTAACGTGGACAGGTTCGATTTCTCAGAGCTGATGGAATGTGGAGTCCTAACGTGGACATTTCTTCCAGTTTGACGGTATGTGTTAGTCCTAACGTGGACAGCTTCGAGTTCTCGGTATTGATTGAGTGTAGGGTCCTGACGTGGACAAGTTTATCCTTCTTCGTGTTGTGGGAAAAGTATGAGTCCTGACGTGGACGCAGTCTTATTTCCCCAGCAAGTCAAAGACGCGCAAGTCCTGACGTGGACAAGTTTATTTATTCAGCAGGTTGAGATATGGGTCCTAACATGGACAAGTTTTATTTTCCCTGTAAGTCAAGAGGCGAGTCCTGACGTGGACCAATCAAGACGAAACGAGAGTCCTTACGTGGGCATGTCTATTCCTTACGTGGAAAGCTTAGAGTCCTTACGTGGACAGATCAAGAATTTTATTCCTCACGTGGAAGAAGATTGGTTTCCTTACGTGGAAAGAAGACGAATTCCTTACGTGGAAAGATGGGGGTCCTTACGTGGACAAATCAGAAAGAGTTTCCTTACGTGGAAAGAGAGAGGTGTTCCTTACGTGGAAAGACGACATTCCTAACATGGAAAGAAAGATTGATGTAGTATTCCTCACGTGGAAAAATTAGAGTCCTTACGTGGACATATCAAGGGCATTCCTTACGTGGAAGAAAAGCGGTTTCCTTATGTAGAAAGACGAGTTCATTCCTTACGTGGAAAGATTGGAGTCCTTACGTGGACAGATTAAGATGGTGTTCCTGACGTGGAAAGGCGGGTCCTAACGTGGACGATGTTCTCCTTACGTGGAAAGATGATGTTTCCTTACGTGGAAAGAGATTGATTCCTTACGTGGAAAGTTTAGTCCTGACGCGGACCGATTGAAAAAAGAAATTATTCCTTACGTGGAAAGAAAATGTGATTCCTTACGTGGAACGAGATTGTATTCCTTACGCGGAAAGGTTGAGTCCTTATGTAGACATGACAAGTCGGAGTCCTTACGTGGACAGATTGAGATTGTATTCCTTACGTGGAAAGATTGGGGTCCTTACGTGGACAGATTCAAATCAAGATTGATTCCTTACGTGGAACGGTTATTCCTTACGTGGAAAGACGAGTAATCCCCAGCACTGTCGCCAATGGATCAGTGGATTGCCGTAATAGTCAGATTCAGCTGATGAATGTCGTTACCCAAGCAGTGGTGCCATTTATTTCTGCGGTTGGCAAATTTCTGGGTTCTTAGTATTCAACCGTCTCGTACCGCGAATGTCTGAAGGCTCCGGGCTCTTCACCCAATCGGGTCCAAGTCGCTTGAATAGGGGCAGCTGTTGCACCCTAAAATTTGCTCAACCTTATTCACTTGGTTTATGTTTCAATATCATTGGCATTTGCATATAGAGTCATGCACATAGTCTAATCATCTGCATAGCATAAGCATAACAAGTCATCCAACAGGGGACCAATCATTATTCTCATCTCTAGAGGCCTATCAAGAGGTTATTATCCTAATTCAATCTCATTCAAGTCATTAGAAAGAATTGGGAAGCTATCAAGTCAATGGATCAAGCAGTTAATCTATCTCCTATCTGAGGGTATCTGAGGATCAACAAAGGAAAGTGTGAGCTGTGGGCTGAGCATGAAGAGTATCTAGACATCTTGGAGGACTTGGAAAGTCATTTGGAGAAGGGGACAAGTTGTTGATGTAGTCACAAGAGTTGTGGATGAAGACAGTCAACTAGGGTTTCATCTGGGTCAACCCTGGGTCAACTCTAGGTCAATTGACTGATTGAAAGGCATTAAGGGCTATTGGAGAGATGGGGGGTTCATCATTTGACATGTAGAAGAGGATATGTTGTTATGCTAAGAAGAAATCAAGAGAAATCAAGGGGAAGAGGAGTTTCTAAATTAGGGTTTCTATGTAAAATCCCCTAGTTTAGGTCAAATTTCCGAGCAAGATAAGTCAAAATGCAAGCTTCAAATGGATCCTTGGCCAAAATGGAACTTGTAAAGGTTCTCAAGACCTTTAATTTGAGTGGTGGAAGACATCAAGGAGATTTATAGAACTCAAGTTATGGTCCTTGCAAGTTACAGGTCATCTGAGGTATCTGAAAATTTGTCTGTGAAAGTGACTTGACGTCCAAGCAATTTTTACCCCTCAAGGAGATTTCAAATGAATTTCTGGTCAACATAAGAATTGTTCCTCATTGTCTTAGCTTTCTAGAATGGTATAGTATGCCTTCATATGATTTGTGGAACTTTACTTATGGTCTTGGCAAGCAAAGGGTATTTTGGTCATTTGAGAATTACAGGTCATTTCAACCTATGCCCAAAACTCATACAAGGAGGCCTCAAATGGAAAACCTTACAACATCAAACTTGTTCCAAATGACATTTTGAGTCTAGAAAAGTGACCATGAGAGATTGGAAAGATTCATAGCACAAGGTTTCAAAATTGTTGGATTTAATGAATAAAAATGGACTTAAAAATGAGATTTTTCATATTTTGGCCAAATGAAGCAAAATTATAGGTCATTTTGAATGGAAAGGTCATTTTAAAGACATTGGCTAAAGTAGAATTTTGAGGTTAGTTCAAATTTTAAGAGTTATTCATGGTTACTTGTAATGGAAGATACATAAACCAAATTCAAAGGCAAGAATGCAAGGGAAACTTCTCCAAGTTTCTAGGAGGTTCTATGCTCACCTATATATTAATATGAGATGGTTCATGCCATGGTTGGTGATCTCATTTGTCCAAAACACAAGTTTCATACCAATTTTCCATCTTTGCAAAATCAATCCAAACTCTCTCAAATCTCCATCAATTCTCACATTTCTTGATCTGATCTTCATCACCATCATCCATAGATTACAATTCTCACAAGAATTTGGCTGAATTGAGCAAGGGTAGTGCCATACAAGTTTCATCATCCAAGGTGCAAGAAGTTGGAATCACATGATACAAGAAGTTTGAGTCAAGATCTTTGCATACAGAATCAAAGTGGGAGTGTGTGGATCATTTTCAAGTCCCTGCAAGCATTGGATCAAGGATTTCCATAGTTGTTTCTCCATTTTGAACCAGGTTGGTATCTCTGCTCGATTTGCATAGTTTATTTAGCATGATAGGGTTTTGTTAGCTTAGAATGGTTAAGTTAGGTTAAATGATGAATTCCACAAGGTTTGGAGAGGTTTTATGAGGATTGGCCATGGAGTGCATAAACTGTTGAGACTTGTAGCTATTAGGATATTGCATGATAAACTTGGATGAATAGTGTGTAATGATCAGTGCAAGATATGGATTAGTTTAGGGCAAGACTTAAGGAGAATTGGAGTGATCAATCACAGGTGGAAATGGTGGATCAGAATTGTGATGCCTATCGGGTTTGAAAATTTGGGCTGTTATATTGAGAACTATGGATATAGTTGTGTTCTGCGTGAGAAGTGGAGCAATTTTGGTGTTTATATCGTGGCCTTTCATGGAGAGACGAGGGAGATATGAGGGATGGAAGCTGGCTGAGTCAAACTCGTGTGCAGGGTTTATTCTGCAAACCCTAGGGTTGATTGAGGAAGACGATCTCTTGGCCGTCCGATCATGCCAATTATTTGACATTTTCTGCCAATCCAATGGTCCAGATTTAAAAGAAAATACGGAGGGAAAGAGTCAAGTGAAACGCACCGTATCACTTAAATATCAGCATGGGCCTTGGATTCAATTTCGTATCCCCACCCCCCATTTTGAGAAGCCCAATGATTGAACGTGAATGCGTTGCTTCCTGCACCGTGAGCTTAATATTTTTCTTATTTTTTTCAATTCATTTTCTGAAGCGTGGTGGGCCTAATGCAGTTATTATTCGCGCCCCCACTTTTCAAGCCCATCAAGATTTGAACTGAGCGCGTTGGCTATTCTCACCTCCTCCATCTATTTCTTCATATTTCAAATTTTAATTTCTTTTCATTTTCATGCATTTTATAAAAATCATAATAAATCATAAAAACCTTATTTTTTAATGATACTTTTTGCATTAATTTCTTCAAGATGTCTAGAAAATTATAAAAAATAAAAATTGCATTTTATTTTTTATTTGATATTTTTCCCATATTTTCCAAATAAATGCCTATTTTAGGTGTTTCATTTCACACATGAATTTGTTGATTTTTGTTCTAGTAGTTGCTTTAATATTTTTAGCCCCTTCTTTTTAGGTTGATTAATAGACATTGTTAGCTTGTACATACAATTTAGTTCCCGTTTTTAGAAATTAATTTTAGGTGATTAGTTTAGGTGAGAACAACATGAACAAAATTAGGGTTTTAAATCAACTTAGGTGAGATAGTTTAATTCTTTTAGGAGATTTTCATTTGTTTTTGGGGTATGGACTATAGGGGTTATGGGTATAGGATAGATCCCCTTAGAAATCACTAGGTTTCCCCTACTGCTATTAGTATATTACTGTCTTTATTTGATTGATTGGTGTGGTGTGCCCTCTAGGGATTATTGATTTGACTGTGTGGGTATTGGGATTGTCTGGGGATTGGGAGAGCTGAAGACTTAGGATGATGGAGCCATTAGAGATCCAGAGCTTGAAGACCAACTTCCAGAGTTGGAGAGGAGATTCTTGCTAGTAGCTGTTGAGGAGACTAGGGTTTAGGAGCTAGGCAGAGCTCTAGATTAGAAAGCTTGTTTCTCAAACATGGAATGCTTTGTCTGCATCCATCCTTTCTCTATGATTCAAAGTCTCTTTCAAATATCCACCTCCTTCCTTTGGAAGGATCAGTGAATGTATTTGAAAGATAGAACTTTTGAGAGAAAACTGTCTGTTTAATCTTAACAGTTGATGAACCACCCTTGGTAGGTAATTAACTGTCTAACATTCATTCACTTCATCCGGTTGACTAATATTCCTCCTAGAGTTTGGGACTTGAAGAAAAGCCACTGTAGACTGAAGACTGATAATCAAAGACCTTGCTTGAAGGCTGTGTAGATGGAGATTGATGCTTGCTGAAGCTTGTAGCTGTTTGATGATGACTGGAAGATAGGTGTTGATGCAGAGCTGCTGATGCTGTTTATTTTTCTGCTGTATTTCATTTCTGATGTATTGATTGGTTTCCCTGACTGTATTGTATGCTGTTAACCTGTTGGGTTGAAAGTGAAGCCTGTTCACTTTTGGCCTATTGTTTTCTAGGTTCGAGGTTGAGTGGGACTCCCTTGCCTCGCTTGTATTGTTGCATCCATGCATTTTACTGCTTTACTGTATATATCTGATATTGTTTCTGTTTCCGTCTATTCCCTTAGGATCTCTGTTTCTCTCCGCGCAAGAGAGGAGCATGATAGACACTAGGTCTTAACCCATGCATGATAACATTAGGTTAGTTTGACTCCCTTCGCAACCATAGGATAGAGTTCTTTCTCTTCTTTCTCAAAAAAACAAACAGAAAAACACAATAATATTTCAAACACAACAAAAGACACTTCTTTCGTAAAAGAATGTGAACTCATCAAAACGTCATTTTTGTCCGCTTGGACCGGTAATCAGAAAAACCCTTTTTCAGAAGGAATAAAATCAACCAAGACAGCTTGTGTCGTGCGTAGCCCGAACTACGTTTGCTCTGATCTTTCATGCTGTATGAAAGTACGTAGGCATAGGATGCGATGTCCTAGCGAGCAACCTTCCCCTCCTTTCCCGTAGGTAGGCGAACTACGTTGACTCTGATTTCTCGTTCCAGACGAGAATATGTAGGCATAAAGTGCGATACTTTGCCGAGTCATTTTATTTTCTTTTTAACCCTTAACCCTTAGTTTAGATAGAAATAACAACCCATACCCGAAAACAAGCGTGGATCCCGTCGAGTACGACGGATGTGAGGGGTGCTAATACCTTCCCCTTGCGTAACCGACTCCCGAATCCAGGTTTTGGTTGCGACGACCATACCTTTCCCGTGTTGTGCGAGGTTTACTATGAGCGTTTCCTTTCCCTCCCGTGGGATAAATAACGCACGGTGGCGACTCTTCTGTTCAGCCGGCGCCGATTTTCGCAGTAGCGACAACTGTACACAAAACGCACATTTAAGGGGATTCATTTTGAGACCGAATTTTCTCATCCTTAAGAATGACTGTCGAAGATGATCAATATGACTCTTCCCAGAAACAGATTTTATAACAACATCATCAACGTAAATTTGCATGAAAGTGTCTATAAAATCATGGAAGATAGAATTCATCGCTCTTTTGTAAGTGGCACCAGCATTTTTAAGACCAAAAGGCATCACTACCCATTCGTAGATGCCTAAAGCCCCAGGACATCTAAAAGCAGTTTTAGGAACATCTTCTTCAGCAATGAATATTTGGTTGTAACTAGAATATCCATCTAACATGCTAAGATATTCATGTCCTGCTGCAGAATCCACTAACATCTCTGCTACTGGCATTGAATATTCGTCTTTAGGAATTGCAGCATTTAGATCTCTAAAATCTATACAAACTTTTAAAGAACCATTCTTTTTAATAACAAGTACTATATTAGCTAACCATTTGACATACCTGGTTGTGCGGATGAATCTGCAGTGAAGCAGTCTTTCGACTTCCTCTTTAATCTTTGATAGTATTTCTGGTGCAAACCGTCTTGGACCTTGTTTGACTGGTATTTTCTAAGGTGTCATAGGAATCCTGTGTTCGACCAACTCCCTGCTCAAACTAGGTATCTCGTCATAGTCCTAGGCGAAACAGTCTTTGAATTCCTTCAATAACTGGACCACTTCGACCTTTAATTGGGGGTTCAAATTGGCGCTGATGTACGTAGGCCTTTTGAGTGCCCCTCACTAAGATCAATTTCTTCTAACGGATCTTGTGCTAGCATCTTAACATTGTTGGCTAGAGGATCTTTTTCAAACCCCAAAGCCTTATCCTCATAGATGGCGTCGAACCTCTGGCTTTGCTCTCTAGTTTGGACCTTATTTAGAGGTTTAGGACTGAAGTCCTCAACAGGACATTCTTGGTGAACTTCAGAAATGGCTTCGCTAGCCATGTAGTCATTAGCAGCTTCCAGAGCCGCTTGTAATTTTGTTTCAACCATATAGGCCGAAATTTTCTTCAAGACTTCAAATTCAGTCATGGTCACTGAATTCACTTCCCCACCCCGTGGGGTCTACTGGAGGCCTTCCCAAACACGAAAACTTTCCTCCTGGTACCTCACTATCCCATTTAAACCCTTCGAGAGGATGTAAGTACAATAAATGGAACGTTTCTTTGTCAGGAGTAAACTCGAACTCTGCTGGAGGACATGGAGCAATATTTGCCAAATGCTTATCAAACTGCTTCCCATCAACGTAATTAGCAGGAATCTTGAAGTATCCCTGATCAGCTTCAATGTTCTCCACTATACCATCTGGCCTCCAAATATTAATTCTTTGATGCATTGACGAAGGTACAACACCTACACCATGAATCCACTCTCTTCCTAAGAGCAGATTGTAGTTTGCTTTGGTTTTGACAACCATGAAAAATGTGGATCTAGTTATCGTTCCCACCGTAAGATTAGCCTGGATTACTCCTAAGGTGGAGCCAATTTTTCCCTCATAGTTCGACAGAACCATGTTATGTGGCTTGGTATCATCGTCACATTTTCCAATCTTACCTAGTAGAAAACAAGGCATCAGATTTACGGTTGCACCATAATCCATTAGTATTTTGTTGATAGGTACGTTCTCCACCTTTCCAGTGATATAAAGAGGATTCAAGTGACCCTTCATAGCCTCTGTAGGGCGCTAAAAGAAAGCATTTTGCTCCTTTATACACCCATTGTTCATTATGTAATAACACACAGGCTTGTGTGCCATCATTTCCATCTCAGTGTTCTATTCAAAATCTTCTACTTCTATGACCTGGTTAAATTCTCTAGGCATGACAGATACGACATTAACTATGATGTCCATGGAGGTTGCTGATTCGTTGTCGAAGTTGTCAGTCATGTTCTCATCATCTTCAACTTCCTTCACTGGTTGGTTCTTTCGATCTTCAAACAACTTTCACGTTATAGGCATCTTCTCAGTTTTTCTACCCTGATTGCCAATATTGGTACTCGACTCTCCCTGTCTTGGCGCCTAGGCGTCTCTGATAGCCTTTCGTCTGCACTGTTCTCTTCGCCACTGTGACTTGGTCATAGGGTTCTTGCCTTTATAATTTTGGGAAATGTAGGCTGACTTATTAGTGGTATGATTCTCCTTTAGGTACTTAAATGACGAACCTCTCTCCATGTCAAAACTTTTCCATTTCCTCCGCCCTTGTCCTTCGATAGGCTTGATCCAACTTCCCGTGGCAAGTTTCCAGCTGGTCTGAATGTGCTGGGCTTAGCCGAGGTTCTAATCCCAGCCGAAGGTTTTCTGGGATCAACATTTCTTCGACCCTAGTTCATTTTTTGCCCCCAGTTTCCATTAGTCTTCTTGATTCCCTCTAGATCGTGAGCAGCCTTCTTGTCAAAAATAGCGCTACACCTAGGGCACAACATTACTCCTGATCCATTCTTTTGGCAACGTTGTAGGAAGTCAAAAATGGTTTCATCCTGCTTGGGGTATACCACTTTGTTATGTTCCTTTTGTCCTTCTACTTCACCTATCTCTTCACCTTTTTGATCTGTGATCTCGACCAAGTTGACATTAGCCTCATCTTCTAGCTTCATTTTGGACAAGTAAGCTTCAAGGTCTTCAGTATTTTTGGAAATTGCAGCTTCGTCCAGTGCTTCAACGTTAAACCTTTCAACGTCAAGGGATGTGTTGAAGTACTTTTCTGCTGCCATGCGTATCCAGTTTTCTAGCAAACAACCATCCATTTCCATCATCTCTCCTACCAACACCATGTTGTTCTCCAGTTCCTTGATAAATTTGACCTTGGGAACATTTCTGCCCAAAGCTTCATTGGTGCTGACACTATCCTCACTAGCATCAGATTCTTCTCCAACTTCAACCATATTAATGCCCTCAGTAGTGTTTCTTCCCAATTCTTCTCCTGCCACGTATGATCTCTTAGTAGTTTTGTTGATTTGAACGAATTTGTCAGCAGTATTCTTGGTCACCAACATCAGGTTACGACCATCATTCTTTTCCAGACGGTTTGATATTGGGTTACAACCTTCAGTTATCTTGGCCATCTCAAGTTTGGTGGCGAAGTTCTCAGTGAGTTCCACCATGTTCACTGGAGAGTTAACATTTTCAATGGTTTCTACCATCTAAACTTCTTCAGGCTCTGCATAGTTTGCTTCTACAATGTGTAATGGGTCAGAGTCAATCTTCATTTGAGCCTTCCCCTTGTCTCCAAACTTCAGCCTTCCTTCTTGAATGGCATTTTGCACCAGATCCCTGAAAAGAAAACATTGAGAAGTTTAATGACCTAAGAAATTGTGGTACATACAAAAGCCTCTTTTCTTTCTTTGGTCTAAAGGAGGTACTTTAGCATCGGCAGACACTATTAATTTCCCATCCTTAACTAACAAATCAAATATTTCCTCACATTTAGTAACGTCGAAAGTATATGTTTTCTTAGGAAATTTGTCGTTAGACTCAGGGGGATTTTTCCCATTCGAGGGAGCTAAGAGTTTACAAGTATAAGGTGGACCTTTCTTTAATTCAGCAACATCAACCTCATGTTCGTCGAAATAAAATGTCTCATTATAGATATTTTTTACATCTTCATTACATTCGACAAAGGCTACTTTTTTACCCTTGTTGAACCTAACTTTCTCTTCTCTTAGCCTTTCTAGCCGTCGAACTCTATCAGCTAGTTGTGCCATATCTCTGAGATACTGGGTGTCCAGCTTCTTCCTAATAGCATAATTAAGACCCCTAACAGCCATCTCGACCAACTCATGTTCTGGTACTTGCGTAAAACATCTGTCTTTAAGAAGTCGAAATCTATTCAGGTGATCATCAATTGGCTCAGTGACTTTTCGTTTGATACTAGTCAATTCTTTCAAGATGATCTTAGTTTGCCCATGTAGAATTGTTTGTGAAACAAACGTTCTAATTGAGCCCAATTGTAAACTGAATTAGGAGGCAACGTGGTAAACCACGTGAAAGCATTTTTGGTGAGAGAACTTGGGAAGTACTTGATCCTAAGGCTCTCATCACCTGATATCTCTCCTGCTTCAATCATATACCTAGCCACATGTTCGACAGTTGATTCAGTAGTATCTCCTGCGAACTTACTGAACTTTAGAACCTTCGTCCTAGGGGGTAATTCAGCTTGAAGAATATAATCCACTATGGGGGAAGTATAATTTGGCTTCGTGAAACCAAAGTTTGCACCATTTCTGGTCATTATTCTTTCGACCATGGCTGCAAGATTATTTTCTTCTACTACGTCTTGATGTCGAACTTGTCTAAGTATTTGGTTAGCATTCTGATTCCTGTTCACCATGACTACTCCTGGCTCTTCCTCCATATGAACACCACCTGGTTCTTTTGTGGTTCAACTCTGAAATGTTCACCCATTTCATGGTCTTCCATGTTCGCCTCAGGTACATTTCGTTGTTGATATCGTGGCCTGTTTTCAACAACGGTTGCTCTTTGATCCAACGCTGGTACTCCTATAAAATCAGCCATACGGGCTAATTGTTTCGCCAAATGTTGATTAGTTTGAGTAGTATTCTAAATTAAAGGTTGAAAAACTTCTCCCATTGTCTGAGACAATGTGTGCACCATATGCATGTTACTTTCATCCATTTACTGCCTTAAACAGTTTATGGATGTGTTTGTAAGACTGGGTACTTTAACAGAGTAACCCACACCTATGATTTGGTTGTTTCGACCACCTGATCCAGACCCTCGTACTGGCGAAGATACCACATTCTCTGAAAATATGGGCGGCGCATTCTGCGGATTTTGCATCATCGACGTAGGTATACCATAAGATGGGTTCCTTGACAATGGTTGTGAAAAACCTAGAGGAGGAATATGCCTGTATATTGAACTTCCTGGAGGTGTTTGTGAATTAGGACTTTCTGGTCCTATATATTCCAACACATGTTGAGTGTACATTCGTACACATGTTGATCATGGACTGGCCATGGGCTGCATTTGTTCAGACACAACTACTGGCGGTGGCGTCTGTCCTCCCGTCGAAGAAACTGGATATGGAGTGTTCTAAGACCCCATGCATGACTGAGCATTTTAAATGCTTCCTTGAGGATCAATTTGTTGACTAGCATTTGTTGCCATTATTTTAGTGTATCTTCTTTTTGGTACTTCTCCGTGTGTTGTGGCTAACTTTCCACTCCTTAATAACATACAACGAAGTATTCTCCCAAAAGATTAATGTAAACTTTGAAATGCTTAGCACTGGGTCCCATCGAGTGTGCTAATTTGTTTACTGTGAATTTCGGTAAACAACCGCTAGTCTATCAATTTAGGGTAAAATTGAGTAACTTGCAGGATCGATCATACTAAATCCTAGTACATGTGCTAAGTATGCAAAAAAGATCCTAATCTGAACTCCACGTTCGACTATGAAATCTTTGTAAAATAAAAGTAACTTGAAAATTTAAAGGCAGTATCTAAAAGAAAGCAAGTAATGTGTCGAAGATTAAAGGCAATAACGTAAAAGCTTTAAAAAGTAAATGACTTTGAAATAAAGGCAATAATGTAAAAGCTTTAAAAAGTAAATGACTTTGAAATAAAGGCAATAATGTAAATATGCAAAAGATTATAATCTGAACTCCGCGTTAGACTATGAAATCTTCAAAAGTAAATGTAGTAATTGTAAATAACTTTGAAAATAAAGGTGCAAAAGATTCTAATCTGAACTCCACGTTCGACCATAAAATCTTTGTAAAGTAAATGACTTTAACATAAAAAGCTTGAAATAAGTGAGAAAGTTTAAATTTGAGTGAAAAGTAAGTTTGCATAAAGACTTGGAAAAAAGGGCAGTTTAAGCGTAAAAACTGAAGGTTAAAGTGCAGAATGAGTAAAAACGCATAAATGATAAAGGCAAGTAAATTTCATTAATGAAAAGGAGTTAGTATTGTATCACGTACATTCTCGCTAACTCATTTCTCTACACACGGGTACTTTGAGTGTTTTGGGGTGAATAGTACAAGATGAATGAACACCCTTATTACATGAAAATGACAACTATTTATAAATCTAGCAAGTAACTACTAGATGACGGTTATGGCTTCACAACGTGTCTTTTTGGCGCTTTTTTGCAACTTTAACTGCTCCCACGTTCGCCCACCATCAATTTGAACTTAGACACTATGAATTCCCCCCAACTTTGATGGTAATTGCCTTGCGTTTTCCTTAACATGATCTTGGTCGAGAGCTTCTCCAACACTTAGCATTTTTTCCAGAAACTTTGTCCAGCTTCCTTCGACTCATATTTCCTCATAGTTGTGTTGAAGCCTTCACATGTTTTTAGAATGACATTCTGACTTAAGATAATTCTGAATTCTACTAGCGTCGAAAATAACAGCTAACATATGGATAACATCAATTAATGGTTCAAACACATCACATATGACATATCAAACAAATCAATGATCAATGTACATCAAAAGGAAGCATGCTTTACAAAGTTCTAAATTTGAGGAAACTTACCTCTTGGAGCAAACTTGAAACTTCTACAAGACTTGATACATAAATGCTTTAATGCCTTGGACACCTTCTATGAACCTCTTATGAAGCTTTAAGATGCTTAGAACCAAGAGAATATAGGTGGAACAGAATAGAGTTTCCCTCTTGCAAAATGTCAAAAGTAGCCAAAGGGAACTTCAAGAAAATGAAGTAACAGAAGCAAAACAAGGTTTGTAACAGTTTAAGGATGTTTTATGGGGTGTGTTAGAAGTGTTAAAAGATTGGAATTGGTCTGGATTAAGACTTGGCTTGAAAAGTGCAAAAAGTCAACCAAATGAGATTTTGGAGTTGACTTTCTGGTTTAACAGGTTTTGAGGGAGGATGAAGGTTTAGACACCTTCAAGGGGTGATTTGTGAGGTGTTTGAACAAGTTTTTAAGTGGTTTTGTGTTTGGAGAAGACAGATTGAAGGTTTGTGCAAACAGAAGTTTCTTGGTTTCAAAGGGTGACTTAAATACCAAATCTGATATGGGAGAGTTTTATTATGCTTCTATGTGTGTTTTTCTGCCTTTTTTGCCTCTCCTTTGAAGCAAGAGTTGAGCCTTTATTTATAGGGGAATAATGAGAATTAGTTTCTGCAACATTTGCAACTTGATGGTTTTCATGGTTTAGTTGGATTTCAACTTGATGTTTGGTGGTTTTCATGGTTCCAAGACAAAGTACAAGGATATCTTGAGTGGTTGGATACTTTAGATTTTTCTTCTGAAGATGGAACAAGTTGTGGTCTCAGGAAAAACCAGATGTGATTAAATTTTCTTTTCAAGAATGATATTGTAACCTTTATGTCCAAAACTTCCATAAATGGAATGGAACTTGAATTATGGTTCAAACCTTTGTGTAATGACTCAAAAAGTAGTACAACCTTCTGATTATAGATGGATTTGCAAGTCTCAAGGTTTTGAATTAATGTATTTTGCAGATTTGCTTGATCTTGCAACTTGTTCTTGGCATGAAAATGACCAAAACTTCATGTGTGGAGGGCTAACTTTACTCCTTCAAAACTCATAGCTCAAAAATGGTATGGATGGGTTTTTGTACTTTTTGAAAAGCCCTAAACATGCCGTACAACTTTTATGTTTGGTAAAATTCTTTAATCCAAAGGTATCATGATGAAAACAGACCTTGAAGTTGGTTGAAAGTTGAAGGAACAAAGCTGTCTTGAAAATATTCTAAGTGTTCAAAGGTTTTTCCAAACTTTGAAGCTTCATAAATAAAAATCTAAGCATTTGTTGCTCATAGGTAAATAGGACACTTTTGTAGTACATGATTATATATATAAATAGATCTTTAGAATGCAAAAAATGGATGTGTGGGTTGAAAGTTATGATCTCTAAAAGTTGGTACCAAAGTTAGGGTTTTTCCCGCACAGAAAAAATCCAAGTTATCCAAGTTTTCTTCTTTTATAAGAAACCTTTCAAATATGGATTTCTTCATGATTAAACTCATTGATTAAACATATCTTGATGAACTTTGGCTTAAATGATTAAATTGAATGCAAGATGGATCGGAAATTCACCACTGTCTACCACTTTCCCTACGTTATTTTCGGTTGCAGCTACTAAGGACGGTTCTGTTAGCGAGTTCGGTCTGTGGGAGGGCAACAAATGGTGTTGGAACTTAGGCATTGATCTAGGCATCGTTGGGGGAGTTTTGGATCGTGAACATGTTGATCTGATGTTGATTCTGTAAGACATCCATTTACTGCGTGACGTTCCTGACAAGTTTGCTTGGCCTGCTATTGTATGCAGAGATTTTACCATCAAGTCATGTTATGAAGGCCTATTGTGGAATACAGGTATGCCCATTATAGAGGATGAACCCAAAACCGCCTTGGATATGTTGCTATGTGGTTTCAATATCCCATTGAAGGTTAAGGTTTTCGCGTGGCAAATGATGTTAGACGACTTGCCTACTCGCTTTAATCTGTTTCACAGAGGGATTATCACAAACGCTAATGAAAAGGTTTGTGTTTTCTGCTTCCATAGTAATGAATCCATTAACCGAATATTCTGCTCTTGCCCTAGAATTTTTATGGTTTGGAGGAAAATTGTCGCTTGGGTGGAGGTTCCTTGTTTGTTGGAACAAGAATGTGATCTTCATTTGTTTGAATGAGTAGTTTCTTTGTTGGGGAAATGTCACAAGTCTAATGCTAGTTTAATTTGATTAGCCTCTTCTTAGTGTATTTGGCGTACAAGGAATCAAATAATTTTTAATGACGAAGTGTGTAAAGTCGAATATCATAATTGATAGAATTGTATTGTCTTCTTGATTATGGTTGCTTCTTAGGAATAAACATAATCTTAAGCGTTATTATGAGTGGCTCAAATTTCTTATTGATTTTTTGTAATTAAATTCTTTAGAGGTTAGAGTTATTTGCACTGAACTATATTTATTGGGAAGTTATTTGCACTGAACTATGTTTAGTGGGGTACTCCCCTTCAACATACAAGTGTTTGATTATAAAAAAATAGATAAAGAAAAACGAAAAAAAAATAGAAGAGTTATATTATTAGGCTTTACAAACTAAACTCACACCTTTAAATAGGTCCAAACAAAAAAGTTTGTTAAAGTAAACTTTTTAAAACAAACAACATTCAATGAAACTATTTATTTAAACCTAATAACTAAGTACAATTAAAGATAATCACAATTTAATAGCCTTATTATAACATTTACTAGGGCTGGACAAGGAACCGATAACCGGTCCTACCCGCATCAACCGATACTGAAAAAATGAATTGGGCCGGATGCACACGGTTTGGCGGTTTTGCGGGTCCAAAATACGGTTTCGTATGGGCTCTACTGGGCGGGTCCGGTTCAGCAAATTGAAACCGTCGGTAACCATATCCACCCGACTGTAAGTGTTCAACGCAGCGTTTTTACTCTCCATTCTCATTTCATTTCAATTGAACCCTATTTTTCCAAAACTTTGTTGTTTCTCTTTTCTTCAATCTTCACAATACAAACCCTAAATATAAACTTTCCGTTCCATTTTGCACCTGTATTTTAAACATTTCATGAAGATTCATTCTTCGCACAGAGTGAACACGAAATAGCTTCAAGAATCTTCACTACTTGACTGATCTGAACCCTAAAAACGAACCTTTCAATTTGCGCCGCCGTCTCTATTCGTTCCATTCTAGTCTTAATATGCTATTCGTCTAGTTCGTTCGACTGTTCTCCATTTTCCAATGTAAGTACAACTTTCGTTTCATTTACAGTATTCGCGTTTTTCGTTTTCGTTATGAACTTTACTAGAACATAAGATTACCCATTTTTCAGGTTTTTGTTTTGAACTTTAGTGAAGAACATAAGATTACCCATTTTTTGTGTTTTCTATTGTAGAGAAAATGTTGCTGATGAGTTCAGTTCAATTCTAACTCTGCAACTCAATTCCAAGGAATATACACAGCAAACTCAGGCAGCAGTAGCGACATTTGCGGTAATGGCGACCACTTCAACATTGTTTAGTATTGTCTTAAACTATGAGTTTGTTTGAGTTTTGTCTTTGTATTATCATAAATTTTGATTGTGTTTCGGCATAAGATGAATGTTGCAGCTTTGAATTGTTATTTCATCTTAACATCGGTGTGTATTACTTATTCTATCTTGTGTTGAATATTTGTTTCTTTTGCTGGGATTGTATTGACATAGCTTATTAAATAATATTGCAATTCCACCCTGTGTTTCCATGGATGTGTCACAAATACAGGATTGTTACTGTTGTGATGCAGAGCTTGAATGCATTGCATTTTATTTTCTAAATATGTTTCTACTTAATGATGTTATGGTTATGACTATTTCGACTACGTTTGTGACAAGCTTTGTTTCTGTTTCCTGCCGAATTGGTTATATGAGACATTGTAGCTACTGTGTTATCCAACTGAAGTTGTTGCCATTTTTTTTGTCAAATCTGTGGCAATTTTGGTGAACCACAGTTTTGTCGTTAATGCTTGTAGTCACCTTGTTTCGGTTCGATTTCATGGTGCTTGTTGTTGTTTGTGATTTGATCCCGTAGAACCTATTCAGTTACGTGCATTGCTATTGTATAGGCGGGTGGATTCTATCCAAGGTCATTAAGCTGTAGTTTTAATTTGTTGAGAAAATTGTACAAGTCATGATTCTGTTGCTATTCTTAACATGTTTCCCATGGATTAGAAAAGGTTTGATGTAAAATGGATTATTGGATTTGATACTGGTAGTTGTTTCTATCCAAGGAATAATTCCCTCTTATACTTGTGATTGTATGTATATTGATATAAAATATTACAAGTTTATGATTAACTAAGTCTTAATGAAGAAATGTTTCATACTGCTGCTACAGGTAATACATGTTAATAACAGTTTTGCTTAGAAATTGGATTTGAATTTTATGTATGTTTAGAAACAGTTCGGGTTTAGAAATTTAAGAGCTTTGGGTTTAGAAACTAAAGTAGAAACTAAATTATTGCACAGAGTGTACTTAGAACTGCAGAATGCAATAAGTTATTGATTTTGTAAGCAAATGTACTTAGAACTTAAGTCATAAGAGTGCAAAAGCTGAACATATCTCACATAAAAACTGCAGAACAACTATTTAAAAGGGAAATGTAATTTAAAAATTATCATTAATGAGTGTAATATACCACAACAACCAAAAACTATGTAAGCAAATGTACTTAGAACTTAAGTCATAAGAGTGTAATATACCACAACAACCAAAAACTTATTTTCACTAAGCATCTAAACACTTAATGAGTTAATAATGTTGGTTGTGTGTTGATTATAATCTTCATTAATTTTCAGCAATGGAGAATGTTACTCAACACCAGCCTTCTACATTAACATCTGGTGTTGTTGCAACTGATGTTGTTGCAACTGAAATTCACGTTGTTGGGCTTCCTCCACTTGGAAAGAAAAGAAAACCAAATGCTAATGGTCCTAGGAAATCGTCTCCTGCATGGGACCACTTTATTAAATTACCTAATGAAACTGAACCAGTAGCTGCTTGTAAACACTGTCATAAAAAGTATTTGTGTGATCCAAAATCCCATGGGACATCTAACATGCTTGCTCACACAAAAATATGCACCAAGAGGCCACAAAATGATCCTACTCAAACTGCCCTTTCCTTTGCTAGTGGAGAGGGTGGTGGCTTGGTTGCTGCAAGCCAACGATTTAATCTTGCAGCTTGTAGAAAAGCTATTGCTCTATTCGTGATCCTAGATGAACATTCTTTTAGAGTAGTTGAAGGGGAGGGATTTAAGTTGCTATGCAAACAATTACAACCCCAATTAACTATTCCATCGAGGAGGACTGTGGCGAGGGACTGTTTTCAACTTTTTGTTGATGAAAAAGTAAGATTAAAAGGTTATTTCAAATCTGATTGCAATAGGGTAGCCTTAACCACTGATTGTTGGACATCCATTCAGAATCTTAGCTACATGACCCTAACTGCACACTTTATTAACAATGATTGGAAGTATGAAAATAGAATTCTAAGTTTTTGTTTAGTTCCTAATCATAAGGGTGAGACAATTGGTAGGCTAGTTGAAGAGATATTAAGGGAGTGGGGAATAAGGAATGTGTCCACAATCACAGTGGACAATGCAACATCTAATGATGTAGTTGTTGCTTATTTGAAGAAGAGGATTAATAATATGGGTGGTTTAATGAGTGATGGGTCTTTCTTTCATCTTCGTTGTTGTGCACACATTCTAAATCTGGTGGTTCGTGATGGTTTAAAACAAAATGAATTATCTATTTGTGCCATTAGAAATGCTGTTAGATTTGTGAGATCATCACCCCAAAGATCATCAAAGTTCAAAGAATGTATTGAGTTTGCTAGAATTAATTGTAAGAAACTTTTATGTCTTGATGTTCCAACAAGGTGGAACTCATGTTATTTGATGTTAGATGCTGCTGAAAAGTATCAAGCAGCATTTGAGAAAATGGAAGGTGAAGATTTTAGCTATTTGGAATTTTTTGGGTTAGTTGGTCCCCCTACTCTTAATGATTGGGATAATGTTAGGTGTCTTGTAAGTTTTTTCAAAATTTTCTATGAAGCTACTATGGAATTTTCTTCGTCAAAACAAGTGTCCCTTCATAAGGCATTCCACCAACTAGCTTCAATCCACTGTGAGCTAAAAAGATCATCCATGAACTTGAACACAATTTTAGCCTCAATGGGATATGAAATGAAGCAGAAGTATGACAAATATTGGGGAGAAATTGAAAATATCAACAAGTTTATTTACTTTGGTGTGATTTTTGACCCTCGGTACAAGTTAGGATATGTGGAGTGGTGTTTTAATGATATGTATAATGATGAGTCTATGCCTTTTACTAATCTGATTGATGTGATAAAAAAAGAGTTGTTTAAACTATTCAATTGGTACAAGGGTATACATGACCAACAACATGGTACTAGTCCTATTGAGGGTAGTTCATCTGGTGATGGTGTTATTCCTACTACTGAAATTCCATCTCATAATGCAAGAGTTGAAGCTTTTAAGGAGCACCTAAAACAAAAAGATTCAATAGATAAAAAAAATGATCTTGAGAGGTACCTAGATGACAATTGTGCTGATGATGTTAACTTTGACATCCTTATGTGGTGGAAACAAAACTCTTGTAGATACCCTGTTTTAGCAAAAATGGTGAAAGATGTTTTAGCTAGTCCTGTGTCAACTGTCGCTTCTGAAAGCACGTTTAGTACTGGGGGCAGAGTTCTAGACACATATAGAAGCTCGTTAAGCCCTGAAATGATAGAGGCTTTGATTTGTGCACAAAACTGGTTAAAACCTACACTTAGTCAATTCAAGGATCTGAATATAAATGAAGATTTTGAGGTGTCTTTCACTACTGTATCAGGTATATAAAATTGTGTATTTAGTCTACTAATATATTAGGTTTGATTTTAATTTAATTGTTTGGTTTTTATTTACTGTTTTGTAGAATTTGGTGGTTCATCTGTTAGTGGATCAACATCTGGTTGTGATTCTAATGTTGTTGGAAGAGGAAAAGAACCAGTTGCTGGTTCATCTCAAACACATACTTAATGCTGGCAGTGGTTTGTGCATTAATACTGCTTTACTTATATTTATGTTTATGAAATGTATTAATATACTTTTTGTTTCATTTCAGTTTGTTTTTTGGAGTCATTTGTATATATAGATCAACAATGACTCACTTTTTTGGTGTTGCTGTATCGTGCAACTTGTTTTGGTGGTCCTGTTTCGTTCTCGTGGCATCTGCAGCAGCAAAATGTAGTTGTTTTTTGGTGGTCCTGTTTCTTTTTGGTGGCATCTGCTGTTTCGTCCTGTTTCGTTTTGGTGGTCCTGTTTTTTTCTGCAGCAGCAAAATCTGTTAGTGGATCAAAATCTAGTTGTGATACTTCAGCTGTTTTACCCTAGGTGAGTCATTGCTATTTTGATTTACTTAATCCACAAAATTGTTTTATGAGAAATGGATGATTTGGTTGTTCTACAAATCATGATATTATTTGGTTGTTGTGTGTGGAAGTTCATATGTATGTATTTTGCTGTTTATGTCATTGTTGTTTATGCTGTTAACTTCAACTTAATGTCATTGTTGTTTATGCTGTCAAGTTAATGTTCTTCAGTTTATGTTGTTTATGTCATTGTTGTTTATGCTGTTAAGTTTATGCTGTCATTGTTGTTTATGCTGTCAAGTTAATGTCATTGTTGTTTATGCTGTTAAGTTAATGTCAAGTTAATGTCATTGTTGTTTGAGTAAATCTTCTCCTTTCTTGGCCTCAATCACAACTCTCTTTTCTTCAGCTTTCTTGTGAAGTAATGCTATTTTGTTCTTCATTTTCTCTGCAAAATAATGACTTGAAAAATAATGTTCTTCAATTATAGTCCTATGTTATAATGCGTGTCTGAATGCCAAGAGTGATTTTTGAATGTTACCATGAATCCTTATTAATTCATAAGTATAGCATAAGGTAGGATTGTTGCGTGTGGTTTAACTTAAGGAGGATACGACAATGGGATGAACTGAGATTGAGATAGGTTTCGAAAGCGACAAGTGAGGACAGTTTGGTTTCAATTGGTGGACATAGTGTTTTGATGCTGTCCACAATCTTATTGGGAGGGTCATCAACTTGGCTCCTTATGAGAAATGGATGATTTGCATATCTCACTACTTGCACCATTGTCCAGCCTTCATATCAATTTGTGTCCAACCTTCATACTGTTGTTTCATAGAACATACTGCTATTTCATAGAACATACTGCTATCATACTGCTATCATACTGCTATTTCATCAATTTGTCTCCAGCCTTCATATCACTACTTGCACCATACTGCTGTTTCATAGAACATACTGCTATGTCATCATTATCCAGCCTTCATATCTCACTACTTGCACTAAGAACATACTGCTGTTTCATAGCAATTTTTGTTTTACATTTGTCTCTTTGTATCTGTCATTGTAGGGGTTTGATTATTGGCCTTTCAAAGTGCAATATTGAGCAAACTCATAGCATGTTGATTAAACATATAGCAAACTCATAGCAATATTGAGCAAACTCATTGTAAGGTACTAAGGGTTTAAAAGTTTGTAATTGCTGCAAAAGTTTGTAATTGCTGCAGAAGTTTGTAATTGCTTATTAGTTTGGGTTGATTTTCACAGGCTGAACCTGAAAAACCTGCTGCTGTGAATGGCGTTGATGATCAAAGTGTAAGTATGGTGAGATAGGATAGTTGTATATCACATGTAATTTGAATGTTGCTGACTAAGTTGTTTTTGCAGGGTAAAGTTGTTAATTCTGTTGATGACAATTAGGATGTTCTTAATGAATAGGTTTAAGTGTGGTTTGTAGAGAGACCATTGCTGTTCTCCACAAAATTGGAAAGCTTGTTGGTTTGTGACACAAGATCTTTGTCTAGGTAATTCCCCCTGCAAGTCTAGGTTTAAGTGTGGTTTATAAAATATACCTTTATTTAATCTATCAATAAAAAATATACCTTTTACTCTAAAATTGGTTTTTTTTTTGTCAAAATTATTAATTGAAAGTTTGTAATTGCTGCAGAAGTCAATGGCTTGGTTTATGCAGTAGGAGGATATGGAGCAGAAGGCGACAGTCTATCTAGTGCCGAGGTTTATGATTCGGATACTAACATGAAGGATATGGTTGTGGAAATTTCTTCAAAATGGCAACGAGATTTGGAGAACATTCTTGAATTCAGATTTGGTAACTTGTCAAAAAGGATATGGATTGAATATGAAGGCGGGAATGCTACTGGTGAGTCAATTTGGATGATGGACCTGCTCTCAATCTGTAGACCAGCAAATGAAAATTGCTTCCTAAATAAAGTATTGATTGTACTAACATACATGTATTGATCTTTGATGTTTTAACATCGTCATGGTTGCATCTATTGCTGTCAAAATTTGGTTTTTCATACTAAAAACTTATTTGTATTTGTTTTGACAAACCGATTCAACCCAACCGAATAAACCGTTTAAACCGATAATCCGCCAACCGATAAAACCGAACTTAATCTTGGATGAAATTGGGTTCAACTTTTTCAACCGTGGATTAGTTCGGGTTAACTATTTTGAACCCGAACCCACCCATAACCGACCGCCGTCCACCCCTAACATTTACATTTAGGATGGTGTGAGTGAAATTCATAGATAATTTGATCGTTATTTGAAATCAATATTTTATGTACATGAGAGATTTTTTAGAGTTTGAAAAAAGAATAGAGAGGATAAATCCCAGCCATTCCAAGTTACTAGGATAATAGTAAATCACAAAATACAGAAAGAAAGCGTGCAATTGAATCAACCATCGTAATATGAAAGCACTTCAGGTCATACCCACATGTGGTTGCCCCAGCTATGGCGACTGCGTCTCCAACTGTTAGACTGAACCCAAAATTTGTTGAAGGTTTATTTGTATGATTGTCAATAATTTGAATAAAAAACTGTCCCAGAATGAGCCGTCCAATGAAATGCGAAAATCCCAAGAAGCTTTAGTAGTTTTTTTCTTGTTATTGCTTTAACAACAATCAAATAGTAATTGTTTTAATTCTTGGGATCATTTACTGATTTTAATATTTTCCTTTCATGAGTTAATCTTAAGTCGCCTGAGAGGCGCGTGCATGTTTTATTATTCAACTTACTGCATAATAGTAACTATGGCATATTTTCATACTCATGATTAGCATAGGATATCTTCATTTGTTTTAGCAAAACTACTACTGTTTCAAATTGTTTCAGCTACCTACTCAAGAAATAAAATAGATGATATCAAATGATTACAGATTTACCTCAACGAACCCGTTTTTTTTGGGAAAGCATTCCTACATAAAAAAACTTGCTTTTATCTTGGTTGGATGGGGTGTAGAGATTACTAGAGTTCGATCTAATTTTTCTTTACAAAACCTATTTATAAGATGAGAGATGTCATTCTATATAAACTCTTTTAATTCTCTATCTTCAACCAATATGGAACTTAAGAATTTCTTATACATCCCCTCAGGTATGGACGGATCCAAAAATTTTAATAAGAGGGGGTCAAAATTAAATCTTATAAATATTTATAAAAAATAAAAAAATAATGAAAAATAAAAAAAAATAAAAAAAAATCCTTATATATATATATATATATATATATATATATATATATATATATATATATATATATATATATATATATATATATATATATATATATATATATATATATATATATATATATATATATATATATATATATATATATATATATATATATATATATATATATATATATATATATATATATATATATATATATATATATATATATATATATATATATATATATATATATATATATATATATATATATATATATATATATATATATATATATATATATATATATATATAAAGATAAAACTTGTTTTTGGTGTAGTATTTTTTTATTACCAATTTTACCCTTATTTATGTATTGAATTGTATAACTAATAATTATAAATGTTAATTTTATTACAATATATTAATTATATAGAAACTATTAAAAAAAGTATATTTTTATTGCCTATTAAAAAATTTTAGGGAATAAGAAAATTATTAAATAATTAATAAACATGTTTTTAATTATCATAAAAGTATTAAATATGCAATAATTTCTAATTAAGAAAAATAAACATATTTTAAATGATAATTAAATTATATTTGTGAAAGAATAGAGAAATTAAATCTTTTAAATGCATGTTTATGATAGAATGATATCCAATGTATGAATGATTTGAAATGATATTTTTGTTACTTTGTTTTTTGTGAGGGATTTTAAAATATAAAACATTGACGGCAATGATTGTAACTAGAAATTAATGATAATTTTTTGTTACAATTTATTAAATGTTTTTATTGTTGATCAAATACGCACAAAATACATGATTATTATTGCTTAAATATTAAAAAATATATATTATTGATCTAAATATTTTAAAGTAAATACTAGAATCATAAAATAAGACACATAAAATACATTAAAAATTAAAGATTAAAAAAGATAATGTATTATAATATAAAAATTGATAATATTATAAAAATAAATACATAAGTAATGTATGAATTTAATAGTATCAAAATTGTATGATAATATGAAATACATAAGTAATATATAAATTTAATAGTATAAAAGTTTTATGATAATATGAAATATTTCTAATTATTTAATGATAAAAAAATAAAATTAATATATTTTAAGAATAATAGATATTAAACTTATAATAAAAAAATAAGACAAAAATAATATTTACTTACGAAAAAATTTATTGTTTATCCATATATATATATATATATATATATATATATATATATATATATATATATATATATATATATATATATATATATATATATATATATATATATATATATATATATATATATATATATATATATATATATATATATATATATATATATATATATATATATATATATATATATATATATATATATATATATATATATATATATATATATATATATATATATATATATATATATATATATATTGAATCAATCAACTTTGATTAACTAAAAAATAATAATTATAAGTGATCCTGTGGATCCACCCAATTAAAATCAAGAAGAAAGAAAATAGAATTGCTAACACAAAACTAATCCAACATTAGAGATTTTCTAAGTTTAAAATTATAATTCTTTTACATATATGATTGTTATTATTTTCCAAAATTTTGTAATTTCTAAAGTTCCACAACTCATAGATAGAAAAATATTCTCTTACAAGTAAAAATTATATTTATGATCTAATTATAAATAAAAATATATCTTTTTTTTCTAAATAATAAATTCGTTTGATTAAGCAATTTTTGTTTTTTTTTTCTTTTTATTACAATACAAGTACTCGTGCATAGTCACGCATTTAAAGAGATTATGTGAATGGGATAAGTAAAATTGCTAATTAAATTATTAAATAATAAAAATTTATCCATTAGTATATAAGTACTGAAATATATTATTGATCCAAATATTTTTAAATGATCTTATTTAAATAAATGAGAATCATTTAAAACACTTTTTTTAGAAGGAAATAAAAAGAATAAATGTATATATAAAAAGCTTACCATAAATATGCATTATAATATGTCTATTAAATATATTTATATTTTTATTACATAAAGTATTTCTCGGCTTACCAAACATATGCATTATATATATATATATATATATATATATATATATATATATATATATATATATATATATATATATATATATATATATATATATATATATATATATATATATATATATATATATATATATATATATATATATATTTGATACATTGCAATCTTTAAACATATGTAAATATCCTTGTATACACTAGCGTTTAGACGGGCACTCGCATGCCCGTCTGTCCGCTTTTTTAATGCACACGTAAAAATATAAATGACATATTTTTATTTAATATAATTTTAAATGGAAGTTATGTAAAAGTTCATAGTAGGAAGTTAAATAGGAAGTTAATAGGAGGAAGTTATGTGAAAAATGATTGTAGTGATTTTAGTGAAAATTATTGTGTAAATTATACATTAAAATAAGAGTATAATTGGTAGAAAAATAGGCTACACCAAAATCAAGTTCTGTCTTTATATATATGTTATAGATAAATAAAAAATAATTGAAAATTATAATTACTTTTATGTTTTTTTTAATATTCAAAAATGAAAATTTTTTCCTTTCATTTTTAACACTATCAAATGTATTATTTTGATTGATAAAATCAAGTCACAAGAGTTAAAATTTCTTTACAAATGTCAAAACAGAAAAAGAAAATACTCATATGTTTAAACTTGTTAGACTAATGAGAAAACTCATTATTTATATTTTTAAAAATATTATTTAGTTTTTAAAATTGTCTCTAATTCATCATATAAATCATCTAAATTTAAAAGTGATACAAATTCAAAATTATTTCAACTTTACACCATGTTCTTCCTTATTGAACTACCTGTATTTCTTTAAAATTTTGGCTTCTAAAACTCTGTTAATTGACTAACTAATATAATAAAAAAAACTAACAATAATAATAATAAAACTAACAATAGTAATAATAATAATAATAATAAAACTAACAATAGTAATAATAAAAATAATAATAAAACTAACAATAGTAATAATAAAAATAATAATAAAACTAACAATAGTAATAATAATAATAATAATAATAATAATAAAACTAACAATAGTAATAATAAAAATAATAATAAAACTAACAATAGTAATAATAATAATAATAATAAAACTAACAATAATAATAATAATAATAATAATAATAATAATAATAATAAAACTATTAATAATAATAATAATAATAATAATAATAATAGTAATAATAATAATAATAATAATAATAATAATAATAATAATAATAATAATAATAATAATAATAATAATAAAACTAATAATGATAATAATAATAATAATAATAATAAAACTATTAATAATAATAGTAATAATAATAATGAAACTAATAATAATAATAATAATAATAATAATAATAAAACTATTAATAATAATAATAATAATAATAATGATAATAATAATAATAATAATAATAATAATAATAATAATAATAATAATAATAACAACAATAATAATAACAATAATAATAATAATAATAATAATAATAATAACAATAATAATAATAATAATAATAATAGTAAAATTTCTGAAATAATTCATGCCTATTTCCAACATGGTTCAAGCAACAATTATATTGCATTGTTGCACCAAGTCCTGAAATAATTCATTTGAGAAGTTTATCTGAAGGCCCTCATCGGCGTGTAAATGAATGGCACACATTCTTTGTAAACAGATATAAATTTCACACTCAAACATGGATAGAAGGGAAGAAAACAATAAACAGTGGTGTAGTTGTAAAAGGAGTTACAGAGGATGGTGAGGACGACTTTTATGGTGTTATCACACATATTTATGAGTTGGTATATAATTATATGGACTCGGAAAATAAAGTTGTCCTATTTTATTGTGATTTGTATGATCCATCTTCCAGAGGAACTAAAATAGATAACAAATATAACACTGTTGAGATACGAATGGATCGAAAGTACAAAGAGTATGACCCTTTCATAATGGCACATAATGTTAGACAAGTTTACTATGTTCCTTATCCTTCAATTCAACCAAGTAAACGAGGATGGTGTGTTGTAATCAAGTCCAATCCAATGGGTTATATTGAATTTGATGGTGTAATGGAAGATGATGTTGCATACCAAGATGATGAGATTTCACCAGTGAATGGGGTAATTGAAATTGAGGAGGTTACAAGTTTAGGTGATACTATGGTTGTGGGTCAACAAGTTGATGCAACCATCTTGTTATCAGTAAATCATGTGGAAGAAGAGTCAGGAGACTCTGAAGACGACAATATACTATCTGATGAAGACAATACGATTATAATGATGAATAAATTAAATAATATGTATTATGTATTTATATTATTGTGTAATAATACTACTATGCAATATGTATTGTTATATATAATACTTTTGTGTGATTTCTTGAATTAATTTACTTTTATCATTTTATGAAATATTTTAGTTTAAAAATGCCACCCCGAAGTGAGGAAAAGGGTAAGGGTAAGGCTCGCCGCACAAGGTTCATTGTAGAAGAGGTTCCAAATGAAGGTAGGAAAAACACTTAGAAGGGGGAGGGGGTTGAATAAGGGTTTCAAAAAACAACTATGATAATAGAAAATAACAAGTTATTTTTATCCTGGTTCGTTTGAACTCAAACTACTCCAGTTCACCCGGCCAATGTGATTTCGCCTCTCTCAAACGAAGACTTAATCCACTAAATCAAACTGATTACAGTGATATCTGATCGCGACTTTCTATGTCTAATACAACTTAACTGCAAGTGCACAATCTATCGCGTAGTAATAAAAGATATCGATCCCACAAGGACTCCTAATCAAACTAGTGTTCTCGGGAGTTACTATGTTTAGCTAGGTAGATAATGTTTAAGGGAATAATTTCTATCACTAAAGGGAACTAAAAAACGTTACTTGAATTATAATTACGCGAATCGATATGCAATAATTATGTTCTTCAGGGATTTGACAAGTTACCGGTATATGAAATATTTTTCAGAATTTATTTAAGCAGAAAATAGTGATCTGAAGACTTTCGTCTCACGATGGTTGTTGACGCTAGTCATAATTCTAAGGGCCGAATATACGCTTTCGCTGTCCCATTCGGGGTTAAAACTACTTTTTGGAAATCTCTAAGTTCTAATCCGTTTTAAAGTGCTTTCGCTGTTATTAAAACAAACGCCTAGTGTTTACTATCTGGTCTTACCGCAGCTGTCGCTTGTTGGTTCGTACCTTAATTAATTTCCCACTGTCGTGGCAAAACTACTTTTAAATAAGTTCCCGCTTTCGCGACGAACGTTTATTCAGTAAATAAGTTTAAACACTCAGACCATAAACAACTTTTGAAAAAGAAAGTTTTAAACCGGTTATTATCAAATCCCGTCTGAATTATTATTACATATCGATTACTCTGATTTAGCTAGACATGGATTTGGGAAAGGTAAAACATAAATAAAAACAGAAACTTAGAACATTCATATTACTGAGAATTAAAGTTATAATTAACGAAATAATGAAAAACCTGTAACGTATCCAATTGGCTTTTGGCCAAATCCCAACGATGTCGGCAGGATTATGTCTTCAAACCAATAGAGCGCACAAACGAATATTGTAGGAATGGAATACAGGAATAAGGAAAGGAAACAAAAACAGAAAGAATAAAACTAAATTTTTGCTCTGGAAATAAATTTGGGCAGCACTTCGTTGTCTGAATGCGGCTCCCTTTCTCATCTCCCATCCTTCCCCTTTTATAGAGGTAAAATTCTAACGGTTGTAATTTGAAGAAGGTGGACTTGGAGGCAGAAATATTAGGGAGTAGTGGTCCATTATTTGGGACTTGGAACTGTATTTTGCACGTTCAATTGGAGCTGTGCGTTTTTGCCTGCATGACGGTCGTCATGGTGTGTGACGGTCGTCACCCGTGTGACGGTCGTCATGGCTATGTGACGGTCGTCACAGCAGCAAAATGTGCATTCTGCGTTTTTCATGTTGTTTTCATCTGGTTTTCGTCCATATTTCATCTGTAATTGCTTCTTTTCTTCATATTGTTTTGTTTAGACATGATCATCAAATACCTGCAAAATATCAGACAAATAACATGGAAAGAACCCGAAATCGGATTGAAAACAGTCAAACATTAGTTGAATTATGCATCAATATATATATATATATATATATATATATATATATATATATATATATATATATATATATATATATATATATATATATATATATATATATATATATATATATATATATATATATATATATATATATATATATATATATATATATATATATATATATATATATATATATATATATATATATATATATATATATATATATATATATATATATATATATATATATATATATATATATATATATATATATATATATATATATATATATATATATATATATATATATATATATATATATATATATATATATATATATATATATATATATATATATATATATATATATATATATATATATATATATATGATTTCGTGTTATCAATATCACTAAGACAAACTGTCTTAGTCTTCTCAAGAAATCTGACCACAACTTGGTCTCTTAAGGAACTTTTACAAAAGATGAATTACAATGTGTTTAAGTGCTTCTAAAAGGCTATTATCACAAACAGTGATTTTTACACAAAATGAAGAACAAAATAAAACAAGTATGTTTGTTGAAGAAAGTTGTTTGAATATGTTCTTTGATTGTTTTATATTCCGTCACCCTTGAAATGATGTTGAAGACTTGCTTAAATAGCACTTCAAGTCCATTTCTTAAAGACTGTGCAATACTGTGCAGCTGTTGCCTTTTGTCTTCTATTGACTTTTCCTTTCTCAGAAGAGGAATGTTCAGACATATGCTTTTTGTCTGAATTCATGTGTCATACACGAATGAGGAATAATGTCGTTGGAGTAGACGTTGAGATTAACAACGAATCTTTCTTTGAGCTGGCATCTTTTCAATTGAACAGATATGAAAAATAATTCTTTCATCAGATCCTCTGATGATGTTCCTTGTTCTTCTTATCAGAGTCACTCTAATCAGAGTTATGCAGCTAGTGCTTAGCGTGAATGTCTTTATCAGAGCAGAATTGATTATCAGAGCCTATGTACTTGCAGCGTTGAGTACTTCCAGAGTCTTCTGAATCTTTACATATGCTCTTCGCTCAGAGTCTTCTGCAGCTATGCTTCAGAGTCTTCTGCAGCTTCGCAGAGAGCCTTGCGTTACTTAACTTTCAAAGGAGTTTTTGCTTCCAGAGGAATATTAAATTTGATATCTGAAACAAAAACACTTGAATAAAATTAGAGTATATATTTCCTTTATACAAAATTTCATTAATGTTATCATCAAAATATCGAGATATATTAAGAACCAATCTGTGTTTTAACACCAGATTCGTCTATGTTTATTCCTATGCCACTTTCGAGTCAGGTGCATCCTACTCCATTGCATGTGCACCCTACTCCACCGCCTATGCAGACTTCACCCATGTCTGGCGGATCTTTCACCGGATTACTGTCCACACCTGATTTTCCTTCATTCCCACCGATATCTGCGCCGACCTTTATTAGTCCTCCTGGATATGCACCTATTATGCCTCCCAGTACCCCGCATCCCTCATATTTTCCGATGCCTTCCATGAATTCAAGTGGGCCTATCGTTCCAATGCCTTCCATGCAGTATTCTATGCCATATACGGAGGCTGGTGGATCTGGCATGCCACATTCAACACATGTGCATTCTACGCATGATGAGCAGGATAATGAGGGTGATACTAGTGCTCATGGTCATGGAGGTACCAATTCTTATGATCATGGAGATACTAGTGCTCCTGATAGTTCTCATGAGGAGCGAAGGAGGGCACGCATTTTGAGAAATGCAAAGCAGCAAACAATTAGGAAATACAGGGGTAGATATGCCATTCGTTGCGATGGAGGAAGGTATGTTTTATATATATATATTTTTTTAAATTTAAATTTGAGTTTTTTTAATGTAAATACTAACTCAAGATTTTTTTGGTTAGCCTTATACCATCACACCAGGCAATATCGTGTATAACAGAAGTTATTAAAGAAAAGTATAAAAAGTTTTGGCCGACATATGAAGCACTTCTCGAAACCGAAAAGGAAGATTGGTTTAGTTTATTTCAGGTATAAAAGTAATTATTATTTTAATTTCTTATATATTTAGTTTATTTCATGATTTAACATTATTTAATTTTTTAAAATTCATAAAACAATGTAGGAGAAATGTGTTTGGGACTTTACAGAGCAACAACAAGTAAGAGAAAATTTTGATACAAAATGTGTTGCCCGATTATCTGACACACTTAGACGTGTTCGACTTAATTGGGAAAAAAAGGAACACGTCCCTGTTGGATAGGTGAAGATGTATTTAAGCAACTTATTGACCATTGGAATTCGGAAACCTTTAAGCAAGTATCTGAAAAAACAAACAAAAAAAACAAGGCATCTGAAGTTGTTGGCTGCAACTACGCAGCAGGAAGTATTAGTGGTGCTGAAGTTGCACATAGGCTGGTAAATTTATTTATTTTAGTTAAGCTTTCATTTAAAATTTAGATTATAACAAACTATTTTTTCACTTATATGTTTTTATTTTATTAGCGTGATGAGTTGGGTAGAACTCCGATGCTTAATGAGATCCATCTAGAGACTCATATCAAGAAAAATGGGGAGTTTGTCGATAAACGCTCAAAGGAAACTCAAGTAAGTTTTGCTAAAATTTAGTCATTTTATTTCTTTCTTTTATAACATGTTATATAGTCATCTTATTTAAATTGTTATAACATCTAAGGTTTTTTTATAGGAGGAGTATGATCGAAGACTTGCACTTTCTTTATCTGAGCATCCTGAGTTACGTCCATCACCACAAGGATACCCTGTTGATCCTTGTCTAGGTTTTCAGACTTGGTATGATGCTGCTCGCGGGAAGAGGAAAAATGGAAGGGTGTATGGTGCTGGAGGGTATGCCAAAACAATTAAGCGGCGTGATAGGACTTTCAGGATGAGACTTGATGATGGAGAAGGATCATCGCGTCCACCTATATTAACCACTGATATGCTTGAAACTGAGAAATTTGGCTCAGACCGAGGCAGCACGTGAGGCAGCAGCTAGACAGGCAGAGATGGAGGAAATGAAGAGAAGACAGGCTCAGATGGAGGAAGAATTGAGGAGAAAAACAGCGAAGTATGAGGAAGCAATGCGGATTGCAAATGAGCGCGTATTGAAATTTGAACAATTTATGGCATTGCATATGAATCAAGGTGTGGGAGGAAGAGATGAGGAAGATGAGGAGGATGATGAAGAAGTTGACTAAATGTATCATGAATTATATATATTTTTATATTTTATTTTATTTTTGTCATGAACTATTTTTATTTTGATGATGGATTTGGATATTTACTTTTATTACACTTTTAGTTATAAATTATTATTTTACAAAATATATATTTTTATTTATTATATAATTATATTAAAAAATATATTTTTTATTATATGATTATATTATTCTAATTATAATAACATAATTATAAAATGTAATAAAAATTTATTATATAATATATTATTCTTCTACTATAATTATAACAATATAATTACAAATTTAAAAAAAATATATAATTATTGGCTAGGGGTTAACCCCTCGCAAATCCCAAAACGTGGGACAACTGACTACGGGTTTAACCCCTCGCAAATGCATGACACAACTGGCTTGGGGATTCGCCCCTCACTAAATTCAGGAATCATGTGACTTAGCTAGGGGCTTATCCCCTCGCAATTTTTCTAACAGGTCTGAATCCCTCTCTGACTCTAGTCTGTGTCTACGTCTGTGGTGCAGAATGATAATTTTTTCCATTACATTTTGCGAGGGGTTTATCTCCTAGCCATTTTTGCGAGGGGCTTAACCCCTCACCAATTATTTGTGATGCCCTGATTAGTTAGGGGGCCTGTCCCCTCGCAAATAGTTGTTTTGTGATGGTTTTTTTGGTTTAGTGAGGGGTTTAACCCCTAGCTAAATCCTGTTTTTCTTGTAGTGAGGCTCTGATACTATATTAGAGTTTGACCTAACTTATTCTTACAAAACTGACTTGTAAGGTGAGGGATGTCAGTCTATATAAACTCTTTCAACGCTCTATCTTCAACCAATGTGAGACTTGAGATTTTTCTAATGGATATAATGTAGGGTGTTATGAAAAGTGTGAAGGTGCAAAAAACACAAGAAATGGAGGGGGGGTTGAATTGGGTTTTTAAAATAAATTTTTTTACCAACTCAAAAAAACTCAACAATCAAAAGATTGAGCAATGACAGAGGCACAAGAATTTTATCCTGATTCGTTTGATACTCAAAGCTAATCCAATCCATACGTCAAGGTGATTTCGACTTATACACAAGGACTTAATCCACTATAATGAACTGATTACAAATGCACTAGCTACATCTGGTGACTAAGAAATCACAAAGACAAACATTCAATCTCTTCTCAAGGATACTTACCTAACTAATCCCTCAAAGAACTACAAATAAATAGTTTGAATAAAGATTGTGTGTTTACAAATTGGTCATACACAAGCAAATTTACACAAATGAAATACAGAAAGTACTCAAGGAAAGGTTTGCACAAAGTTGAAAGTTTTTCACATAGAAACAATCTTGTTATTTTGGAAAATTTCTTCAAGTCTCCAAGTCCCATATATATAGCATGAAAAAGGAACCGTTGAAGGGAACATCAGGAATAGGAAAATGTAGCTGTTCACTAATAGAATAGTGACAGGTATGACAAATAGTACTGTCCTTTTGCCCATAAAATCAAGTAGTGGAGGAGTATTGTGTACTATTTTGATCATGTATCATTTATCCTTATCTTCGAATTCGTTGACTTCTGATGAAAAGTTTATGAAACATGAACAAAAGAGTCACGTAGCTTGAAATTAGAATCTTTAGAATCATCAATCAGAACCTTGATAACATTAGCGTCTAACTTGAGATCTTCAGAATCTTTAGATAGAAACTTCAGAAGTTTTCCTTTCTTCAAAAGTTTGATGATCAGAGTCACATCCAGAAGCAGAAACCAAGAGAGCATTGCAGTAGCAACATGGCATCTTCTTAGAAGCTTTTTAAAAGTGAATCAGCGTAGAAGTGCATTTCAGAACAAGGTTCAGAAACTGATGACGTTGCACGTCACTTTTTCAGAATTAGAACTGGTTGGTAAAGCTATACAATAACAAACTGTTAGAGTACCAAAATTATTCTCATACAAATACTACCTTGTTATCATCAAAAATCAAAGGTATAGATGCATAACCAAATCTTGTTCTAACAATCTCCCCCTTTTTGATAATGACAAAATAATGTATTTTAATGAACAATCATACAGGGTAATCACAGAAAGACATATCACTAAGAAGCACAAAGCTCCCCCTGAGATGTACAACCCCAAAAAGATAACATCAGAATGAAATAGCACCTTCCTGCTTAGCCTTTTTGCAAAGTCAGAATGATCTTCTATCAGAATCTGGTTTTCTTCAGAAGTTACTAGAACTAGTCCAAAATCCTGGTTCTCAGAGTCAACACTTCTGATGAGATCTTCTTTAGAAACCTGGTTTGAAAGACTTAGCCTGATTTGAGATCTTATTAAAATATCTTTAAATCTTGGTTAAAGCTTTACAAGCTTAATTCCTGGTTGGAAGTCTTTCCCAACCTTGAAATTAATTCTTCAAACATAGAAACCATTTCTTCAAAAGTTAGTTGTCTTAAGGTTCTGATCTGAAAACTTCCGGAGCTTCTGATAGTTCATTACTTTCCCTAAAACAACTAACATAATATTCTCAAGTAATTGTTAGTAGAAGCATTAGAAATTTTTGAGTTCTGATTCATGAATATAGATATATCAAAATCAATATGTTTCTCCCCCTTTTTGTCAGTAATAAAAACACATAGACAAACAAAGAAAGAGAAAGAAACAACTCCATTAAATAGAAACGCCAGAAGGCGCAGAAGTATAGAACAAAAGAAACAAACATAAACACTTAATAAAAAATAACACAAACAAAAGTGCATGAAAAATTTAAAAGCTAAGGGTTTGGGTTCTGCGGGGGAAGTATGGATAGGTTAAGCTCAAACATCTTTTCCTGCCTATCCAAGCACTGATTGACCAGGTCTTTGTCTTCCTTCAGCTCTGCAAGAGTCTTCAGAATTTCTGGAATCACTCCAGAAGATGAAGTTCCAGCAGTAGCAGTATTCAAATTTTCAGAGAGAAGCCTTTTAGATTCCCTTGTTTCTTCACGATGTATTCGACTAGTATAACAAGTACACACCTTGTGCTTGGAAAAATCTTCGCTAACCTCCTTCAAGTCTTCTTTGAAGATGATTCAAACAGTGTCATCAACAAGAAGCAAGACCAGGTTGATAAAAGCATTGTTTCTAGTCTTCTCAGGGAGCATCTTAACAAATATCCTCATCATGGTGTTCTTCCTCATAAGAACCATTAAATCTCTGAGAAGTATAAATAGAAGGGTTGGTAGTTTCAGATTGACATCGTCTTCTAGAAACATTAACATGAACTTATGGGAGGTATTAATGTGATCACCCGTGTTAGTGTTAGAACGGTGATACATGCTTCTAATGAGAATTTTGAACCATACCCTCAAGATATTTTCAATATCTTTGAAGTTCGATTCCAAAGCTACCATTGCATCTCGTTTAGGTTTGGATTTGACAAAGGTAACTCTATTCCCTTTAATAACATGAGAGATGAGATCAGTGGCGGTCTTCTCTGTAATCTCAAGTTTTCTGCTAAAGAAGTAAGAGGTGACCTTTTCCTTTTTAGCCTCAACATGATTTAAAAAATCTTCAACAAGGACTGGAAAAATAGGACATTTCAATCTTTCAAAAAAAGTATTCCATCCTTTGAGTTCAAGCATTCCAGTAATATTAAAACCATTTTCTTTCAGATTTTCAAAATAAACAATAGTTTTGAAGAGCACAAAGAGTTCTTCAGTTGGAGTGTCGAGAGTGACGACTGGCCTTTCAGGAATGACAAAGGACGAAAATTGTTATTGAGGTTGTTGAGAGCTTTGAGAAGATTCAGCCATTATAGATAGTTAAAAGTTAAAGGTTGAGAGTTGAAGATGAACAGTTGCAGAGAGTGGTTTAGGGTTTGAAAGAGATAAAAGTGTGGGAGAAATGTGAGCATAGTGTGAAAAGTGAGTGAAGTGGGTTTGTATAAATGTTTTAAATAATAATAACAAAAATTACACATGATTACAAACAGTAAATGCGTAGACATAGGGGGAATGCGTAAAAATTTAACCTAGTTTCAAGAAAAATACGAAACCCAATATGTCACGTCATCAAAATGCATGTTCAGGAAGTGGGACTGTTGTCTCCACTAAAGACAACACGTAATCAAACGAAAAAGACAACCATTAATGATGTAACTGTTCAGAATCCAGAAGAAAAATCAATAGGATTTCCTTTTAAACAAAACCTTTCTGATTCATGAAACTTCCTCACTACAGAAAGCTCATGTTTCAAAACAAACAAACAACAACAGAATCTTAATCAAGAATTCTAAAAGATGAACATTCTGAAAACATCATTTCATTTTGGACAAGGTTTAATAAATATATTTTTCAGAATGAAAATGAATCTATCGTCAACAAGGGGTTTAGTGAAGATATCAACCCATTGGTGGTCTGTATCAACAAATTTTAAATGAAAAGTACCCTTTTGAACATAGTCACGTAAAAAGTGATGTTTAATTTCAATATGTTTATCCCTAGAATGCAAGATAGGATTCTTGGATAAACAAATAACAGAAGTATTATCATAGAAGATAGGAATGTTACTCTAAGAAATCTTATAATTTTCCAACTGACTCTTTATCCAAAGTATCTGAGTGCTACATCTAAAAGTTGCAATATATTCAACTTCAGTTGTTGAAAGCATAAATGTTGATTGTCTCTAACTAGACCACGAGATTAGATTGTCTCCTAGAAATTGACAACTTCCAGAAGTACTTTTCCTTTCTATTATGTCTCCAGCATAGTCAACATCACAATAGCCAACTAATTTTTATTCACTTGATTTTCTATAAAACAAACCAAGATTAGTAGTACCTTTCAGATACCTAAAGATCATCTTAACAATAGTTAAATGAGTCTCCCTAGGGTCTCATTGGAAGCGAGAACACAAATAAACACTAAATAAAATATCAGATCTAGAAGCAGTTAGATAAAGGAGAGAGCCTATCATGCCTCTAAATAGCTTCTGATCTATCTTACCACTTACCTCTTCCTATTCTAGAAAGCATGTGAGATGCATTTGAGTCTTTGCTAGTTTACATTCTGACAAGTTAAACTTCTTCAAAATTTCTCTTGTATACTTGCTTTGGTGAATGTATGTTCCTTCTAAATGTTGATCAATTTGAATCCCCAGAAAGAACTTGAGTTCTCCCATCAGACTCATTTCAAATTCTGCCCGCACTAACTTAGAAAATTTCTTGCACAAAGAAGCATTAGTACAACCAAATATAATATCATCAACATAAATTTGCACAACCAGAATATCATTCTTAAAGGTTTTGCAAAAGAGCGTTGTGTCCACTTTCCTTATGGTGAAATCATTTTCCAAAAGGTAGTTACTTAATCTTTTATACCAAGCTCTATGAGCTTGTTTCAGACCGTACAACGACTTTTAAAGTTTAAAAAAAATCAGGGTTTTCAGAATTCTCAAAGCTAGGGGGTTGGTGCACATACACTTCTTCAGAAGTGTACCTATTTAAGAATGGACTCATAACATCCATCTTATATAGAGTGATGTTATGATTGACTGCAAATGAAACTAAAAGACAAATAAATTCTAACCTGGAAAATGGTGCAAAGGTTTTTGAATAGTTTATCACTTCTTGTTGACTATAACCTTGTGCTACTGGTCGAGCCTTGTTTCTGACGACCTAACCTTTCTCATTGAGCTTGTTTCTGAATAACCATATGGTTCAAATAACATAGACACCCTTTGGTTTCTGAACAAGATCCCAAATATCATTTATGGTGAATTGATTAAGTTCTTCTTGCATATCTATAATCCATTCATTGTCCAGAAGAGCTTCATCTATGGATGTTGGCTCTATCAACGATACCAAACCCATAAGAGTTTCTTTAGAAGGTTTCAATGAAGATTGAGTTTTGACTGGTGCATCTTTATCTCCCATAATCAATTATTCAAAGTGAGAAGTTCTTGGTCTACTCTTCTTCTGATGAGATGGACCAACACAATTTTTTGTTTGAGTCATTTCTAAGTCTTTAGCTTCAGCATCCTTGTCTTTTCCTTCTGAGTATTTGTCTTCAAAATCTTTGTCCTTGGATTTTGACAAAGTAATCTTCAAATATACAAGTTTCTCAACTAGCTTTGAATTTTCAGGGTCAAGCTTATCATTGAATCTAACATGAATTGATTCTTCAACAATTTGTGTTTTTGTGTTATAGATTCTATAGTCTTTTGAGCATTCAGAATATCCTAACAAAAAAAGACTTTTGTACTTTATAATCAAACTTGCCAAGATTCTCTTTAGTGTTCAACTTAAAACAAATACAACCAAAAGGATGGAAATAAGAAGGTTTGGGCTTTCTTTTCCTCCATAGTTCATAAGGAGTCTTAATAGGTCTAATAGAAATCCTGTTCTGAATATCAAGTTGTCTTTACTGCCTCTACCCAGAAATGCTTAGCCATGTCAGTCTCTTGGATCATAGTGCGAGCCATCTCTTGAAAAGTCATAGTCTTCCTTTCTACAACCACATTCTATTGTGGAGTTCTAGGACAGGAGAAATCATAGGAAATGACATAAGAAACAAAAATATTCTCTAAGTATATGTTCTCAAATTCGCCACCATGATCACTTTTGACTCTGAATATTTTGCAATCCTTCTCTGTTTGCACTTGTGAGCAGAAGGTAGAGAATATAGAATGTGGCTCATCCTTGTGTTTCAAGAACTTTACCCATGTCCAATGACTATATTCATCAACAATGACTAATCCATACTTCTTACCACTGATGGATGCAATTTTCACTGGACCAAACAAATCAATGTGTAGAAGCTCTAACAGTCTGGAGGTGGAAACAACATTTTTAGCTTTGAAAGATGTTTTGGAAAACTTGCCTTTCTAATATGTTTCACAAAGAGCATCTGAAGAGAAATTTAGGTTGGGTAAGCCTCTGACTAATTCAAGCTTGTTTAGCTGAGAAATCCTTCTCATGCTAACATTGCTCCTAATTAACAGGCATTAAACATGTTACCTTTTGGTCCTTAAGATCAAAAAGTCTAATCTTATAAGTGTTGTTTTTCCTCTTTCCGTTAAAAAGGATTGAGCCATCTTTCTAACTCATGGCCTTACAAGACTTTTGATTGAAAATGATATCATAACCATTGTCACTAAGTTGACTAGTAGGCAATAAGTTATGCATCAAACCATCGTCCAGAAGAACATTAGTAACAAAAGGAAATTTACCATTACCAATAGTTTCAGAGCCAATGATCTTTCCCTTATGGTTTCCTCCGAAATCGATTAAGCCTCCAGGCTTAAGTTCCAAATCTTGGAACATATGCCTTTTTCCCGTCATGTGTCACGAGCAACCCCTGTCTAGGTACCATGACTGGTGTTTCAATTGAGTTGTTAAGGATGTCTGCAACATAAATGATCTTATCTTTAGGTACCTACTTTATGGGTCTTTTTTGTTAGTTTTCTCAGGTTTTGTCACAACCTTGGATTTCTGTGTAGCAGGATAATCAAGTGGAATTTGTTCATGATACTTGGGTTTTAGAACAGATTTCCGTGTATGTGATGATTTTTGTGCAAGCTCAGAACAATCAAGCTCAGTGCCAACAGGCACGAAATCCTCATAGAGAGGTTTTCGGTTTTACAATTTGACTTTCGTCAACTTTAGAATTTTATGTACAACCTAAACCTTTTTGCCATTTCTGCTAACACCATAGATCATGGAGGCCATTTTACTTCTATCTATGATTTTATCTAGAAAGTGTTGGAATGATCTATCATATCTGATGACGCAATCACTCCTAAAGCCTTAATGAGAAAACCTTTAAAATCATAATCAGTTTACTATGTCCATAGATAATCAATTTGAAATTAAGCATTGAAAATAGTTTTGACAGTATTCAAGTGCAACAGAGTAATCCTAGTCCTAGGAAATATCTACTGAGGCATTATCGATCAAATTGTGTTAACGATGGTTTTTCCGACCCAAGGTTAACCACAAACATAAATCAATTTTTCTGATTGAAAAAGTTATAAAATTATTGAACGATAAAACTTGATTAATAAAATAAGTACTTATGTCATTCACTGGGAAATAATATCAATACAATAGCAATTCAGGGACATCCCCTAGCATTGGGAGGTTTAGCCTCTCATAATAATAAAAGTAAATTCAACAATTAGATTTAACATTACAAGAATATTTAGGGATTACTTTATTCTTCAATTGCTTCCGCCCTTGAAAACCTTTCGTTCTCCCTTTGTTCTTGATTTCTCAATCTTTCTCGTCAAAACCTTCTTTTGTTCAAAAGTGCAAAAGTCCTCTTTTGTTTGTCCAAATGTGTCTTAAATACTAGCAGGTCCAATACAGAAGTCAGGAAATTCCAAAAATATTCTCAGGGGTTAAAATAATTAAATGTGATAGGAAATTGGGGGATGACATGCCCAAGCCAACACGGGCAGCCGTGTTGGCTCCCTGTTCCACAGATCAAATGCATAAGACTTGCTGACACGGGCCGTGTCAGTTGACACGGGCACCTGTGTCAGCCCCCTGCTTTCTCCTCCAACATGGCCTCATAGATACTCTCATGACACGGCCCGTGTCAGGCCACTGCAATGCTTGAAAAACTCCTCCAGCTTTTACCGAATCTCCTATTTCTTCGCCAGAGTCCTTTTCCTTTCTCCATATGGACCTTAAATCTTTAAGACCACTACCAAACACGTAAAATTCCAAAATATAACAAAATCATTAGAAAAACATACGACTCGAGGAAAACATAGAGATAGTAAATATTATTCAAAAATAATAAAAAGACTAACATAAACATTACCGGTTCGTTGAGTAGATGTCGAATAAGTGTGGGAAACAACGTAGAAATGATGACCGGTCACAATCCCAAACTTAGCTCATTGCTTGTCCTCGAGCAATGCTTTGAGAGAGCATTCAAGTTCACCCCACTTGTGAAACCAATTGAACACAACACTACTGATGTCTTTTGCAACTCTCGTTTCACTTTTCCGTTATGTTTTCTGCTTCCCTATTTGAACTATCTACTGCACTTCCACATCAAAGCATTTCTTCACTTGTCAGCTTTTTCACATCCTCGTCAATATCTCTCCTGGTTAAAGTGTTTACACTCAAAGAAAATTATACAAAATCAACTCATAAACTTGAATACCATATATCTTAATAACATACACACACACACACACATATACATACACACCTTTTGAGGTCTTTTATGGTTGTAATGGGCTAAAGGTCATGGTGGGATAAACAAATAAGAAAAAAGGAAAAGCAAAGGGTTATGGTTCAGAGTCTGTGTCGTAAATTCCTCTATGTAACTTGCACTGCTTAGGGGCATTCAATACCTTTTTTGGAATTGGTTAATTTCTACTCAAATGCTTTTCTTGAGCATGAATTCTTGATTTTTCAAACTAACTCTTTTCTTTATTTTTCTAAGGATGTGCTTCATTATTCTTATTATTTTTTTTTTCTTTCTTTTTTTTTTCTTTTTCTCTACACCTACTTAATTCTTTTTGATATTACTTCCCCAAACTTAGAATTTTTTCACAGATTATGCTGGCAACATCTATCTAAACAGGGTGAGGACAACATTTAAGCTACGGGTTCACATGACAAGGTTATAAATAAACAAAGGGGGAAAAAGGCTCAACTGTAGTTAGCAAGGGGTAAAACATACAGGGTGGCTAGAAAGGCTCTGGGTTAACACATAAAAATTGTCTCAGTGCATATAAGTGTGTGGTGAAATTTAAACAGTCAATAC